>CM054813.1:20371866-21054366 GCA_028984105.1 Lavandula angustifolia | reverse complement strand
ATTCAGAAAATTTGGTCGAAAAAGAGTTGTTTAACTGGATCGTCAAAATGGGGGCGGTTTCGGCATTTTCTTTCGATGGTGTATAACTTTTCAATCCGGGCTCCGATTTGCGAATGGTTTGAATCGTTGGAAAGCTGACAGTAAGGGCTTTCTAAGAGTATCTAGATCAATGAGTTTTGGTTAGCTAAGAAGTCCAGAAATCGAGCCGAAACTCGCTGCTTAATGTCAACAAGGAAAATTGGTCCTCGAAAATTTTGTGCTTGAATCGTGGCAGCGAGAACGAGATAATTGAAGGTGGTTTTTACGTTCTGGATTCTTTCTAAGTTTTCGCACGGTCCCATGGTCTTAGCATGAACAAATTCTATTAAAAGTTCATTAATGCATTTCGTCGAACACAAGGCATGCATAAATCAAACATGCAGAATTTTCACGTTTTAAGGATATGTTCACACCATTTCAGTCCGGCAGTGATGTTACGAGATAAGCAGGTCCAAAACACCAAGAGATCTCACAGTTTCAACACAAATATCACAAGCCAAATATTGCAAAACGTAAGAAATACATCTTAGAACTATATTCTAACAAGAAGGGTCTAACCCTCTGTTCTTATGCCAATTAATCCAGATTTCAGAGAATTACAGAACGAAAGTAGATGACCAGAAGCGTTACCCTCAATTCCTTCTTCCTGGTCTGGCGTGAGTCTTTTAGCGGCGTCGCCGACGACTTCGAAACGAGAACGTATGCGAAACTTTGTGGGTGGGGAGTTCTTGATTGTAAAAACTTGGGTTAAGAACTTAAGATAGATACTTTGGAGAGGAAAATGAGATGAGAGTGAGTGATTCAAGAATATGGTTGCCTAAGAGTGATCGATTCTCCTCCTTCGTATATATCATCAAACGCCTCTTCCTCTTCTCTTGTAGACGGTAATCATCAGAATTTGGGCAGTCTCTCTTGCAGGAAATCTGAGCCAACGGGATGGAATGTAGCCAAATCATTGCAGTTTCCCTTCAATCTTTGATAAGATTTTCCCCTCCCAAATTTTGCGTGTGTGCGGCTTCGTGTGTGCTCAGCGAGAAGCAAGAGAGAGAGATTGGTTGGAGGGGCGGTGCTAATCTGCCCAAATCACGTTTTGAAAAGATTTGATTTGATTTGATTTTTTTTAATCTTTATATATATATAAAGATTTAATCCAAAATCATCATATCTAATATATGTATATTTATATACAAATATATATATATATATATATATCTATATATATAGGACATCTAATCACTTTGGAGAGGTTTTAATTAAGGAATATAATTATAGTATAATATTGAATTATGGTATAGAACACAGGGCTTAAATCCGAAATTAATCGTATAAAAGAGATTAATTAGGCGTGATGATAATCGGGGTATTACACCTACTGTAAATGATAAATTTTAAAAAAATATTTTAGATATATTTTATAATTCTAACTCATATTAATTAGGGGTGGCAAAGTAGCGGGCCGGGTCGGCCCAGGCCCGGCCCACCGGGCTTTTGGTGTTTTATCGGGTCGGGCTGGGCCCATCCGATATTCATCGGGCCCAAAATATCTTAAGCCCAGTCCAGCCCCGGGCTTTCGGGCTGGCGAGCGGGCTTACCTCGAGTTTTTTATTTTTTTTTAAATAAAATTGAGAATCGAAAGTTGAAACGAAAACCAAGAAAAATATATTAAAGAATAAAGATAACTTTGCAAATATGAGTTTTAATATCTTATGATGAGTTGATAACAATTAAAAAAAAAGTCCATATGTTCTATGAGTTGATAGCAATTAACAAATTGTCAATAGTGGTAATGATCACGTTCGCGCTTAACTAAGATTGAAATTAATAGAAGAAAATAGATATCTATTGAGCTAATATTACAATTGACAATTTGTTAATTGCTATTGGACTAATATTAGAGTGAATTTCCAAACTAACACTCTTTAAAAAAATTATTACCAAAATAACACTTTTCAAAAATTATTTCCCATACTAATCTTATTTTTGCCACATATTCACTTATTTAACACATAAATTGCCTACATGGAAAATTATATTAATTCTTTCGGAATTAACTTTTTCCGTAGTTTATTTATTAAACGAATACCCCATAAAAAACGTTGATTAGTTGACAAAAATAAGATTAGTTTGAGAAATATTAAGTAAAAAACGTAGGGAAACAAAAGAAAGAAAATTAAGTAAAAAGCTGAAATTATTTTCCATGAGTTCAGCTTGTGGAAAATTAGTGATTAGTTGACAAAAATAAGATTAGTTTGAGAAATATTTTTGACATAGTGTTATTTTGGAAATAAATTTTTTGAATAATGTTATTTTGGAAATTAACTCCTAATATTATCGGGCGGGTTTCGGGTGGACTTTTTAAGGCCCGAGACCCTGGGCTTTTTTTGGAACCCCGGACTTTTTTAGGCCCGAGCCCAATAAGCCCATGGGCTCTTTGGGCGGGCTTTTTTAGGCCCGTATCCATTTCGGGCCTCTATTTTTAAGCCCATCCCAACTCGGGGTACCCCGGGCCGGCCCATCGGGTCGGGCCCATTTTGCCAGACCTAATATAAATCAATCATATATTGACACACACTATTAAATACTAAGTATATAATATAATTTAAATATTTTTTGTTGAAGTTCAAAAGTTATGTACAAAATTAGATTAAACTCAAACTTCGTGTGTTTACATGCGACAAAAAAACAATTTCCTATATGGAAAAATCTCTCTTCCAACTAAGCATTAAAACGCCACATCGTCCGCTCCCTCAGATTCTATTTCGCCGGTGTGCAAATATTAATGAATTAAATAGTCATTATTTTGATGGTGTTTTAAAGGTTTGTGTGGAAAACCAAATTTCAACAAAACCTCATGTATTTATAGGCTAATGTTGTTTTAGAATATACTCCATCTGTCTCACTTCAATTGTTCAGTATTCCTTTTCGGACTGTCCCACTCCAATTGTTCATTTTCCTTTTTTAGTAAAGTAATACTCTATAAATTTAGTGGATCCTACTACTTTATCACTCATTTACTCACAATCAACAACTTTTTTAATCTCAGTACGGAAAAGAAATTGGACAATTGGAGTGGGACGGAGGGAGTACTAATGAAAATCTTGATAAATTTATTGATTATATATTGTGTCTATTTTATATAAATTATTGTGAGGAATCTAAATCCGAACTAATCTAATTTTTAAGGTTACTTTGATCTCTTTTTTCACTTCTAACACGATACCTTTATTACCGTATCCAATATGATTTAATAAACGGTGCTTTAAATTCTAATGAAACACAAAATTAATTTATTACTAAAAAGAGGAAACGCTATGTCTAATCATCATAGGGTATTTTAAGGTCTTAGAAAATACCTTTTTGGCATATCTTAGTATTATCTTTGTGAATATTGTATTTCCTTAGCTTCTGTTTTAGAATCCCTTAATTAGTGGGATTAGTTTTAGCGTAGTGTGTATAAGCTGTTAGGGTTTCTTTACGCATGTTTGTAATTAGTATAAATTGGGGTGATGGGGAATGAGAAATACAGAACAAAATTTCCCACATCATATGTTATCTCTTCCAAAGTTTGTCATGGTACCAGAGCTTGGTACATAACTATTTTTTTTACACTTTCCGCTGCATTATGGCCGCTAAGACGGTAATTCTTCTCTCTACACCCTTACCTCTAATGATAATCCGGCAAATTTAATTATCGACACATTTCGTGGTGCCAATTATGAAGGATGGGCTAAAGCCATTACCGTATCTCTCATGGCCAAGAAAAAATGAGGGTTTATCAACGACACCGTGAAGCAACCAACTGACGATTATCCTCAATATGATGATTAGTGTACTGTTAATTCCATGATTATCTCATGGATCTTCAATACTATTGAGTCTAGTTTGCGTTCCACTATCTCTTATCGTGATACAACAAAGAATTTATGGGATGATATATGACAACGTTCTTCGATTCGCAATGGTTCTCGCATTCATCAATTTAAATCGGAGGTTTCCAATTCTAAGCAAGGTGGTTCTACGATCATGGAGTATTATGGTCGAATTAAGAAGTTGTGGGACGCCTTGAATGATTTCAATCGGCTGCCCATGTGCATATGCAAGGGTTGCAAATGTGATTTGAATACTCAACTGCAAAAGTGTGGAGAAGATAAGCGTGTTCATCAATATCTTATGGGATTGGATGGAGAACCTGTAATAGACGGTGTCTATTAATGCATTAGATTGATCAATTGTTGTGATTCCCTGTAAGAAAAACTACTGCAGTATTGTATATAACTCGTAAGAAGAATAAGTAAAATAAGTAAGAGAGTAGAGAGAGATTTAGGATTGAAGAGATTTAAAGAGAAGAGACAATTTCATAAGCTAACAAACGAAGGAGAGAGATAGTAATCAAAGGAGAGAGAGAGAAGAGTAGAGAGCCGAGAGAGTAAGTTGAGAGAGAAGAAAAGAGTTTAAGAGAAAAGATATAATTCATTGCTTAAGAACTAAGAGTGCATAATCGGGTATTTATAACCCACACAATATTAAACCCTAATCTAAATTTATCTAAATTATAATACGAAAATAAATATCTAAACTTAACTAATTTAAAATAAGGAAATATATATTTTAGATATGCAAAATCTACGATTTAATATCCGGGTCATGACAATACTTCCCCCTTTTGAGAGTCTTGTCCCCAAGACTCGGATGTTGCCGTCGCTTAGCTTCAATTTCTTGCGAGGTGGGCGAGCCTTGTCAACACGAATAGAGCTACTACCAACTACGGCCATATTATGAGCCAATGATACTGATCGACCCCTGTTTTGAGCACAATATAATTATTGATACTATTTCCATTCTCATTGACAATAGGGACGAATAGAAATCTAACAAACTCAACTTCACCAAACTGATCAAACTCCTCGCTTTTCTCATCTTCGAGCCGGAGCATCCTCTTCTACGCGGGGTTTCCTCCCGTTTGTTGAATGGAGGGACGGTGGCCATGGAGGAAATGGGCAGCGGCGGGGGGGGATGATCGAACAGCGTAGAATCGCAATGACGGAATCGGGCGGAGGCCGTCGGGGGCGAAGAAGCTCCGCAACGACGGCCGCCGGAGGCGGAACGGTGGGCTGCGTCGGTGGTCTTAAGATCGACGCATGGAGGAGGGATTTCAACATAGGCGGCTGCCGGAGTTGAAATCGGGCAGCGTTAGGAATTGCGGCGGCCGCAGCGCGGTTGGCTGTTGGGTTGTTGCGGCCGGCGGCGGAAGCGAAACCGCAGGAGTTGCGAAGGGACGGCCGGATATCGACTAAGAGAAGCACGGCGAGCTCGATTGAACTCAAATTCGCGAGCATACTCCCAATCGCAGGATCGCCGCTCCCGAGGCTTCGTCCCCAAACGAAACCAAGTCGACGCGCCTCCGCTCTACGATTGTAATAGTCAGAAATTCTATTAATCTCGTTGACAAAGCGAGCAGTTTCTTTCTCGAGGGCCGCCGCTACCGGTTGTACGATCGCCTTCACGAGTTGCTCCGAAAATACCGTGTTCATCGTATTGCCCACTGTCGCAGAGTCGATGCTCTGATACCACTGTAATAGACTAGGTCTATTAGATTAATTATTTACCAATAACCTGTATAACAATTTGATAGAGCAACTTGTAAGGACTAGATCAGAAGACTTAATAAAAGAACACAACTCGTGAGAGAGATAAAGAGAAGGAGAAATTGAGATTAGAGAGAGAGAAGAGTTGAGAGGGAAAGTGCCGAGAGTTTGAGAGAATTAGAGTTGAGAGAGAGAGAAGGAAAGAGTTTTAAGAGAATAATAATTCATTGCTTGAAACTAATAGTAACTTAATCGGGTATTTATAACCCTCATAACCCTAATCTAAACATGGTTCAATTTCTAATACGGAAATAAAATCAAAACTTAACTAATTTAAAATAAGGAAATATATATTTTAGATATGCAAAATCTACGATTTAATATCCGGGTCATGACAGAACCCTATGGTGGTTTTCGCTTCAATATTATAGCCTCTGTCTGATCCTCTCCCTAACATGAATACGGTGTATTCCCGGATAACCGAACAATAGCAGGTGCGATCTATGTCTCAGACCGTTGCACCTCCTCGCGGTGATCCAGCAAGCTTTGTTGCGCGTAGCAATAATCGTTCAATGCAAGGTGAACGACATGATAACTCTCCAGTGTGTTCTCATTGCCATCGTTCCGGACACACAATTGATAAGTGTTACTTTCTCCATGGATTTCCTGAGAATCTCGGACGTGGTCGAGGTTGTGGATATCAAGGTGGGCACGAAAGAGGATCTCCAGCGCGTGCTCATGCCGTACAAACTACTGAGATCACAACCCCATCCACGCCATCGCCGCCTCTTGGAGATGTTGATAAACTCGGATTGGAGTCTCTTAGTAATGAGGATTGGACGATGCTTAAGTCACTGATTAATCCCCATAAATCAACTCCTCGTCTTTCTGGTACGCATTCCACTTCTATATTGTTCTTTGATTATGGTGCTTCTCATCATATGACAGGAAATCTTACATGTTTTGATGAGGTGTGGGATATATCTCCTTGTCCCGATCGCATGCCAAAGACGGGATGCGTCACTATTGGTTCATTATTTTTAAAAAGTGTATTATATGTTCCAGTAATTGATTGTAGCTTGATCTCGAGTTCGCGTCTGACAAAGGACGCTTTTTCTATGTTGCTTATCATTGATAGGCTTTGTATTGTTTAGGACCGCACTTCGAGGATGCTGCTTGGAGTGGGTGAAGAGTGCGAGGGGTTGTATGTGTTGCACGAGGTTCCTGTTGTTCGTGTCCACAAATTGGATGTTAAAGTTAGTGCCTAACTTTGGCATCAAAGACTGGTCACCCTCTAAGCAGGTTATTGAGTCCGTTGGTAGTATTAAGATTAAGTCACATGATTTAGAACCTTGTGATATTTGTTTTCAAGCTAAACAAAACAGACTCCGTTTTGTTTTAAGTGAGAATATAGCTAGTGCTATCTTTGATTTGACTCATTGTGATTTATGGGGGTCCTATCTTGATGCTTCCATTTGTGGTGCTAAGTACAATTAAACCTCGATAAAGTAATATTCGATAGAGTAATAACCTTGCTTAGATAATAATTTCTTTCTGTCCCAACTTGGGTCAATTGACTAAAATAATGTTCGATAAAATAATAACCTCGTTAAATAAATTTTTTTTCCTGGTCCCGATTTTTTAAAGATTGTTGATGACCATTCAAAAGCAATTTGGATTTTTTGTTATGGTCCCTACATTTTTGAAACAATTTATCGCTCTTGTTGAATGACAATTTGATAAGCACGTTAAGATTCTTCGTAGTGATAATGGCACGGAGTTTACTTGTTTAACTAGTTTCTTCCAGCATCATGGTATTATACATCAAACAAGCATAGTTGACACACCTCAACAAAATGGGCGGATAGAGCGTAAACATCGCCACAAACTTAATGTCGCTCGCGCCCTTCGGTTTCAAGCGAGACTACCCATTAGTTTTGGAGGGAGTGTGTTTTGACTGCTGGATACCTTATAAATCATACCCCTACACCTCTCCTTCATGGAAAAATACCTTTTGAAATCCTTTTTTTCCGGGCTCCTTCCCTTGATCATCTTCGCGTCATTGGCGACTTGTGTTATGCTAAAACACTTAATCGCGAACGAGATAAATTTGCTAGTCGAAGCCAAAAATGCTTACTTCTTGGTTATCCTTATGGCAAGCAAGGTTGGCGTTTGTATGATCCTGAAACCGGTGTTGTTTTTGCCTCTTGAGATGTAGTCTTTTATGAGAATTGTTTTCCTTTGTGGGTGATGCCTCAAGTGACTTGCCGGTTGACTTGTCCCAATCTCCACCTCCTTTTTCCAATGATGCGGATAGTCATTGGATTCTTTCAAACTTCAGCACTGTTGAATTCGATTCTAGTCCCAACACCTCCGGTGGTGAATCTTCCACGCCTACATCCTCCTCGGATGATCCTTTGCTTGGTGGGGGTCATCGTACAAAGATTCCTTCAACTTGTCTTCATGACTACGTAACACATGCAACTTGCTTCATCACCTCACCCTCTTCCTCTCAGTCCACGGCTTCCTCCAGTACTCCCTACCCTATTCTCCAATTATGTTAATTGTGATAACTTCTCTACTCCGCATTGTCTTCTCTTGATGTACGCCATCACTACAGGCATTGAACCTCACACTTATTCTCAAGATGTACGCCATCAGTGTTGGCGCGATGCCATGCGTAAGGAAGTCGATGCTCTAGAGGCCAATGGAACTTGGGAAGTTTCTAGCTTATCCGCATACAAAAAGGCTTTGGGTAGTAAATGGGTGTATCACATTAAATACAATTCTGATGGTTCTATAGAGCGATATAAGGATCATCTCATTATTTTTGGGAATAATCAAGTTGAAGGTATCGATTATACAGATACGTTTAACCCTACAGTCAAGATGGTAATTGTTTGCACTTTTTTACCATAGCAGCTATTAAGAACTGGGAATTGCATCAAATGGACGTACATAATGCTTTTCTTCATGGAGAACTTGATGAAGAGGTTTACATGAAGCTTCCTCCTGAGTTTGCTACTCCAGAAACCAATAAGGTTTGTCGTCTGCGTAAGCCTCTCTATGGGCTTTGCCAAGCTCCTCGTTGTTGGTTTGCTAAACTCACAGCTGCTCACCTTTAATATGGTTTTGTTCAATCCACTTCTGATTATTCTTTATATCGATACGAGCATGATTCCGTCACTTTAACCATCTTAATTTATGTGGATAATTTGGTTATTGGCGGTGATGATCCGGCCTTAATCTCTCGTTTCAAAGAATATCTTTGTACATGTTTTCATATGAAGGACATTGGCAAACTAAAATACTTTCTTGGCATCGAGGTTTCTCGTAATACCTCCGGTATCTATCTTAGTCAAAGGAAGTATGCATTGGATATAATATTTGAAATCGGTCTTCTTGGTGCCAAGCACGTTAGCACACCCATTGAGCAAAGTCATCGTTTGACTCTTACTACTAATCCAGTTATGGAGTCTTCTGATTGCTATGGGCAACTTGTTGAATGTCTTATTTACTTGACGATTACTCGTCCTGAATTGTCCTATTATGTTCATGTCTTGGTTCAGTTCATGACGAATCCATTAGAAGCTCATTAGAACGCTGCTCTTCGTGTCGTCCGCTATTTAAAGACCCATCCCAGACAAGGTCTTTTGCTTAAAGCTTCTTCATCCTTGCGCCTTTTCGCTTATTGTGATGCAGATTGGACCAGCTGCCCGCTTACTCGTCGTTCTCTTTCTGGCTTATTTTGTATTTCTTGGTGACTCCCTGATCTCTTGGCATACCAAGAAACAAAGTACCGTGTCTCGTTCCTCATCTGAATTTAAATATCGTTCTCTCGCCGCCACTACTTGTGAGTTGAAATGGTTGGCTGGTCTTATTACAATTCTTGGTATTGAGTTGCCTTCTCCTATTGATGTTTACTGTGATAGTCAGTCTGCTCTTCATATTGCTCACAATCCGGTGTTTCACGAGCTTACTAGGCATATTGAGGCTGACTGTCACTTTGTTCGTGATGAAATCACTCTTGGCTTTATCCATCCCACACACGTCTCCACTTCGTCCCAGCTTGCAGATATCCTTACCAAAGCATTGGGACAACGTTCTTTTGATGATCTTTTGTGCAAGTTGGGCATCTCGGATCTCCATGCTCCAACTTTAGGGGGAGTATTAGGATATGTGGATGCATATCCGGATATCTTTAGCAATATCTTTGTATTATCTTTGTGAATATTGTATTTCCTTAGCTTCTGTTTTATAATCCCTTAATTAGTGGGATTAGTTTTAGCGTAGTGCGCGTGAGCTGCTAGGGTTTCTTTACGCATGTTTGTAATTAGTATAAATTGGGGTGATGAGGAATGAGAAAGATAGAACAAAATTTTCTCACATCATATGTTATATCTACCAACGTTTGTCAGTTCCATTTTCATAAAATAATAAATTATTATAAATAATTTATTTGAGAAACCCATATCTTTACACACAACCCCACATCTTTATGCACAACCAACAAATCTCCTTAAAAACCGTAACAAAGAGATTTAAAGCAAGAATTGTGGGACGAAGCAAGTATGTTTTATATCTGTGTCGTATCGTATCAAGTATTGTGTGTTTGTGTAGCTTAGATTATCAATTAGCTCAACGCAAAGGGACAGGTCGTTTTTTATGGTGGTGCGTTCGAACTCGAATTTGTGCCTTATACAGTTATACACGAGACTATGCATTCGAACCCTATATATATTATTAGTTTTATAAGGAATTAATGTTTGGCATCTTTTCTTTTGTTGTCTCTGTATAAGAAATTGATCAAACCAACAATATTATATTTAAAGGTTAAAAACATTAAATAAATATATATAATTAATTGTTGGGCTTTTGCTTCTTTTTAACTTTGTCTTGCCCACTGGTTTTGGGCCAATAACTTCCAAAATTGTTTCTTCATGGATTCGGTTATATGCGTGCTTCAACTTTGTCATCACCAGAAACAAGCACATGCATAAATACATTATGGACGAAACTAAGATTTAGAATTGAATGTGCAGTGTAAATAGTAATTTATATTATGGGAGGCGTAAATTTACAATTCTTGTAAGAGCGATTTACAAATTTTTCAAAACGTATAAAAATTCTACGATAAAAATATAATATAGGGTGTAGTAATATTCACAATTGTATGAAATAGTGATGAGTCTTACCATAAAATGTGTCGATTTACAAATTTTCAAAATGTAAAACAGAATCTAGGATAAAAATACAAGATGGGGTGCAGTGATATTCATGATTATCTGAAAAGTTCATATGTTTTAGACTTTAGCATAAAATATTACACATAATTAGTCTAATGTGATTTATATCTTCTACGTGGTTTATTAATGAATAGTGAGTCAGTGACCAAGCTATAACCACTTGCATGTGTCTCAATTATTTTAATGTAGGCATTATGTATCATTTACTTTTCTTTTTCTAATTCTACCTCGAATCCAAAATCTTTTGAAATTCATGGGTTCGGCACTACTACATTTGGATTTTATTTGAAGTGATTTAGCAGGAAAAAAGAAAAAGAAAATCCGTGTATTACTCAATCACTCGATTAGTAGTTGTGCGGTCCAAATAAATAATGAATTGAAAACTTGTTCAAAAGGATTCTGACTTTTGGCAATTGGCATGTTGAACTGGTAAAACATCACAAGTGAAGTGCGTGTGACCCGACTTTGTTCATTCGTCAACTATTTTAGGTAGATTGTATTTTATACTACATGATTAAATTGTCCACGTACTACACATATATATAGTTGATTATATTAAAGCTTGTCTGGATGCATTTTGTATTTGATTCACTATTTATCTTTTATTGCATTGCTAGTTGCATTGGTGGATCCAATGGAGGGATGGTGCCATTGTCGCTCTATATCATGTCGAGTTTTATTTTTTTTGTGTTTTTAAGAAAATTTAGTACTGTATTATTTTCTTCATAAAATTATAAATTTTGTTCCTACCCTCTATTTTAAAATTACTGAATTTGTAACCGTAATTCACATTCGTGGTTCAACCCCTGATTATTTTTTCACATTGATAATTTATTACAGAATAAATTAATAATATTATTACCGTTATTTTAAATGTTAACATAAGGCATTGATAGTCTTTTTTCTGGTTGAACGAATTAGATGAGAAACTACGCAGAAATGGAAGAAAATTCGTCCAAATCTTTACCGAACATATTGACACGTGTAGCTCTATCATTCCCCTAAACCAACCGCCTCCAATCACAGCCGAGCTGACCACATGCACCGGTAGCAGCGTGGTCGAAATGACGCCATCGTTGATCAAGCTCCAATCATGGGGCCTGACCCCACCCACCAACTTCAGTGGGTCCCGCATGACACAACCACTCATTTCAAAAATCCCACCAACCGCAGCTCGGGTTCGGCGGCTCACCCACTCCCACCGGTCCGAACCGGAACAGACTAACTATAAATCAACCTACATTTCCTCCTCAAACTTCAGGAGCAACCTTTTCTACCATTAAGAAAGAGAAACAAAAAAGAGTGAATTAAGATAAAATGGTGCAAACTGATGTAGAAAACCAAGCCGGCAGGCATCAAGAAGTTGGGCACAAGAGCCTTTTGCAAAGTGATGCCCTCTACCAGGTATGCAATTTTATCGACCGGTCCGATTTTTTTTATTTCTTCTCGTATTTCATTTTGCATAAATATTAAACACAGTAGGATTTGAAATATCAATTTTGGTGACTGATGATTGGTTAATTCTGTCTCTGGCAGTACATTCTTGAAACCAGTGTGTATCCGAAAGAACCAGAGCCCATGAAAGAGCTCAGAGAAATTACTGCCAATCATCCATGGTTGGTTAAACTAATCAATCTTCTCAAATATTTTTTTTCATAAAAAAAGAAGAAGATAAAGTTGGGTTTTAATTTAATCTAACTTTTTCTTATTGAAACAGGAATATAATGACAACATCTGCAGATGAGGGGCAGTTCCTAAACATGCTTTTGAAGCTGATCAATGCCAAGAACACCATGGAGATTGGAGTATACACCGGCTACTCTCTCTTAGCCACTGCTCTTGCACTTCCTGATGACGGAAAGGTAATAAATTTGAGCATCAAAGGATCAAAATCTTGAATTAGGAGACAAAATTTGTAATTATGGGCGAATCTTGAATTTTAGAAAGTGGATAAAAAGTCTAATTTCAAACGGGGCAAGTCATTAATTAGAAATGTTTTGAAAAATGGAAAGAAAATTGAGTGCAAATACAAAACTTGCGTGACCTAAACCACATGCCCCCTAAATCCGCCGCTAATTATAAGAAATTCGGATTTGTACAAGAACGTTATTGAATTTATAACAAAACCAATTTTTGGTGCAGATATTGGCAATGGACATCAACAGAGAGAATTATGAGTTGGGTCTGCCAGTAATTCAGAAAGCTGGAGTTGCCCACAAAATTGAGTTCAAAGAAGGCCCTGCTTTGCCTGTTCTTGATCAAATGATTGCAGATGTAAGGATAATACAGACTTATTAAATTATTCATATACTACTTTTAAGAGAAAAAAGAAAAAAGAAAATCCAAATATTGCATTGCAGGGGAAGTATCATGGATCGTACGACTTCATATTCGTTGATGCTGACAAAGACAACTATATTAACTACCATAAGAGGCTTATTGACCTGGTCAAGGTTGGAGGTGTGATCGGCTACGACAACACCCTGTGGAACGGGTCCGTCGTCGCCCCACCGGATGCTCCCTTGAGGAAGTACGTCAGGTACTACAGAGATTTCGTGCTGGAGCTCAACAAGGCTCTCGCGGCGGATCCAAGGATCGAGATTTGCCAGCTGCCCGTGGGTGATGGGATTACCCTGTGCCGCCGCATCAGCTGATCGTCTTAATTATAAGATGTTGATTATAATAAGTTGCTATTTTCTGCTTTTATTTTTTTCTATTTTCCTTCCAACAAAGTGAAAAGTTGGATTTGTATCTCGTCTTAATGTGGATGAGTTGTTGAGAAATCTACTATGCCCCTCAAATTATGTAATATTGACTTTTAGTACAAAATGCAGTTTTTTACGAGGAAAATTCTAAACTAATCCTTTAAATGGGCACTTAGTGAATCATCTCTTGCCATAGTCTTGTGAAAAAATGGTATATTTACGTAGTTAATACATGTTCACAAGGTTTTGGTAAAATTGGTCAAATAGTCTCTAAAGAATTGAACTTTGATCAAATTAGTCCTTAATTTATTTATTTTTCAATAAACTAATCCCTAAAAGATTATAATTTTATAAAACTGATTTTCTGTTAAGCTTTTATCAGTCAATAGTTAACTAACGATATTTTTAAAAAAATAATTAAAAAATATCATTAGAGCAATTTAATAATAATAGAATTAACCATTAGAAAAATATATCCACAAATACTATTACAATTTTTTTTTTCTTTCAAACTAACTGTTGGCAACGAAAAAGTTAAAGGAAGAATTATTTTCTTCAATTGTAATCCTTTGGGAATCAATTTGACCAATAAAATAGAATTATGGATCAATATAGCCAAAGATCAATCTTTTGAACTATTTAGATCAATTTGCTCAAAGATCTTTTGGTAAATAATAGTATGGTTTATAACAACTAAGAGGGATCCAAAATCTATGATTTGATCGAACTAAATTTAGATGTTACTAATTTATATGGATTATATATACAAGAGGCAAAGCAAATAGTTTTTTTTAGTATTTAGAATTTGGGCCGGCTATGACAATAATATATAACAAAATTCTATGAAATAAATAAATAAATAATGCCCTTTCTAGTATCAAAAAATTCGACAGGGCTATCAGGCCTGAATAAAAGCTGGACCGGTCCAGCCCAATTGTTATTTTCTCGCCACACACAAATCCAATCTCTCTTACTCTATTTTATCTTTTCTACCCACATTTAGGGTTTTAGCGGCAGTCGAAGAAAGAGAGAGAGGGAGACGGAGAGAGAGAACCATGGCGGCACCAACCCCAACCGAATCCGTTCAATGTTTCGGCCGGAAGAAAACCGCAGTAGCGGTCACTCACTGCAAGCGCGGCCGCGGACTGATCAAAATCAACGGCAAGCCTATCGAGCTTGTGGAGCCGGAGATCCTCCGCTACAAGGCGTTCGAGCCGATCCTCCTCCTCGGCCGCCACCGCTTCGCCGGCGTTGACATGCGAATCCGCGTGAAAGGCGGCGGTCACACCTCGCAGATCTACGCCATCCGACAGTCCATCGCGAAGGCGCTCGTGGCATTCTACCAGAAGTACGTGGACGAGCAGTCGAAGAAGGAGATTAAGGATATCCTCGGCAGGTACGACAGGACTTTGCTCGTCGCCGATCCCAGACGTTGCGAGCCGAAGAAGTTCGGTGGTCGCGGTGCTCGTGCGAGGTTCCAGAAATCCTACCGTTGAAATGTTGGTACTGATTTTCACCATTTAATCGTTTTCGTTGCTAGAATGTTTGTCCTTCTCTTCTCAGGAACGTATGTCAGAGTTTTCACACAGTTAATGAATAGTTTACATTTCTGATTGCTATTATCGTTCTAAGTATTGTGTGGCTTGGGTGATTGTTATAATACCAGTCTTTGTGTGTTAATCAAGGCGATCGATTGATATATAATGTCTTATGTCACACCCCGTTCTGGTGTGAGCGGGTTTGGGAAGGATATCGGTGATCCGGACGACAAAAGGGGAATTGGATAGGAACCGTTGATGATAAGAACAAAGATCCAACGGTGGTTTATCAAAGTGGCTAGATAAATCTGGACGGGATTTATAATATATAAGGGGTATCCTAATATAATTATAATATTAGATTTATACTTTAATTATGCTTTATAAATAGGAAGTAATAGTTGTGTAAGATAGGCAATGAAAATAAATTATTCTATTTCTCTCCTCCTAAATTCTCTCAGTCAAACTCTCTCTCTCCTTCAATCAACTCACTCTCCCTCAATCAACTCACTCTCCTCCTTCTCAATCATAATTTTAGTTCGTATCTCTTACCCTCAATTATCTCTCTCCTGAATTAATATTCTTAATCGTGTTCATCAAAGACAGTCAAATATGTTTAACAATTCGGTGTATAGACACCGGGTTGTTACAGTGGTATCAGAGCAATGTTCCTGCGACGAGCTGAGGATATAATTCCGACAACAATGGGCGGACCAACAATCGATGATGGCGGCAATGGAGCGATACAATGCTCTCTGTATCCTCGAGATACAAAGAGTGTTCGCTACCTACACCCGTAGATCGGAGGCACGTCGACCTCCGGCAGCCGTTCCCGTGGCAGAGTCTCCTACAATTGCTCCGATCTCAACTCCGGCCGCTGCTCCGGTCTCACCTCCACCAGCTGCAACTACTGTTGCAACTCCTGCAGTATCAGCCCCATCGCCGGAAGTCAGCACCCCGCCGCCGGCCACCGCCCCAGTTCAGTTGCCGCCAATTTCCTCTCCCACTGCTGCAAAAGAAGATGCTCCGGCTACTGTAGTCGAGCCTGAGAAACAAGCGGTAGAAGAAGCCGCCACAGTGGAAGTGCCAGCAACCGTTGACAAAGAGACGAAGGCTGAAACCGATTCTGGCCAAGAAGTAGTGGCTGAGGAAGAGCCACAAGCGGAGGAAAGCCCTGCCGTCGTAGCGTTGTCCAACATTCGAGTCTTGGGGACAAGACTCCATAAAGAGGGGAGTATTGTCACACCCCGTTCTGGAGTGAGCGGGTTTGGGTAGGATATCGGTGATCCGGACGACAATAGGGGAATCGGATAGGAACCGTTGATGATGAGAACAAAGATCCAACGGTGGAAGATCAAAGTGGCTAGATAAATCTGAACGAGATTTATAATATATACGGGATATCCTAATATAATTATAATATTAGATTTATGCTTTAATTATGCTTTATAAATAGGAAGTAATAGTTGTGTAAGATAGGCAATGAAAATAAATTATTCTCTTTCTCTTCTCCTAAAATCTCTCGGTCAAACTCTCTCTCTCCTTCAATCAACAATCTCTCCCTCAATCAACTCACTCTCCTCCTTCTCAATCATAATTTCAGTTCGTATCTCTTACTCTCAATTATCTCTCTCCTTCTGAATCAATATTCTTAATCGTGTTCATCAAAGACAGTCAAATATGTTTAACAATCCGGTGTATAGACACCGGGTTGTTACAGATTGTCACACCCCGTTCGCTACGCGATTCCGTAGTATCGTATTAGTATCTATTTTCGTATTAGTTTCCTTATTAATTCTTTAGTTATATTTGGTTAAGTTGCTAGGGTTTAATTAAATTAGGCCTTAGTCGGATACTTATATATATCCGCTACTGCTTATTGAGTTGGTATCGAAAGTTAATCTTATATTATTCTTCTCTCTCAATTTTATATTTTCTCTCGCCCAACTCTAACTCTCCTCTCTCTTCAATCTATCTCTTTAGTTCTTCATTTAATTAATAGTCATAAATTCTTACAATCAAATATGTTTAACAATCCGGTGTATAGACACCGGGTTGTTACAGTGGTATCAGAGCAACGCTCCTGCGACTATGGGCTACTCCGTCATAAGGCGATTAGAGCGGGATGGTCGGATCGTCAACTGGCGGCAATCGAACAATCGATGGCGGCGGCGTTCGAGCGAGCCAATGCTCTCTGTGTCAACGAAATGTAGAGAATGTTTGATAGATGCACTCGTAGATCGGAGGCTCGCCGATTTGCGAACGGCGACTAGTATTTTGAAATTTCTCCACTCCCAACCATTCAACCAGTTTATTGTAAGTCTCTTGAATCATACCTTTCCCCACCACCTAAATTCTTCAAGAATCAACTCGTTCTTGAAGAAAAGGAGAAAGTGAAAGATTCGCCAGCTTCCGAAGCAAGTGAGAGCGCTGAGGAAGCAACCGAGTCTGAGAAGGAAATTATCGAAGAAGCAGCTCAAGAGGAGGAGCCAGCCGCTGCTGAAGCCGAGCCTGAGAAGATGAAGGACGTGGCAGCTGAAGAGACGGAGGTCAAGGTGTTTGAGGTTCCGACTGGTCTCGCAACCGAAGAAGCCGCTGTAGAGAAAGAACCAGAAGCGGAGGAAACCCTTGCCGCAGAAGAGGATGCTCTGGCTACTGAAGCTGAGAAAATTGAGGAGTTTGGTCAGTTTGGTGAAGTTGAGTCTGTTAGGTTTCTATCCGTCCCTATTGTCGATGAGAAAATTCCGAGGAAGGGCTCTATAATCAAGAAGCAAATCAATGAAAATGGAAATAGTGTCAATGCTTATATTGTGTTCAAAACAGAGGAGTCTGCACATGCATCATTGGCTCATAATATGGCCGTGGTTGATAGGAACCCTATCCATGTTGACAAGGCTCGCCCACCTCGCAAGAAATTAAAAGGAGAAGACGCCCCTTTATTGTACGACTGCTTGATTCCCTCGTCAAAGATCCGAGTCTTGGGGACAAGACTCTTTAAAGAGGAGAGTATTGTCACACCCCGTTCGCTACGCGATTCCGTAGTATCATATTAGTATCTATTTTCGTATTAGTTTCCTTATTAATTCCTTTAGTTATATTTGGTTAAGTTGCTAGGGTTTAATTAAATTAGGTCTTAGTCGGATACTTATATATATCCGCTACTGCTTATTGAGTTGGTATCGAAAATTAATCTTATATTATTCTTCTCTCTCAATTTTATCTTTTCTCTCGCCAACTCTAACTCTCCTCTCTCTTCAATCTATCTCTTTAGTTCTTCATTTAATTAATAGTCATAAATCCTTACAATCAAATATGTTTAACAATCCGGTGTATAGACACCGGGTTGTTACATCTTAATTCTTCAAATTGTGCTTATTTTAGCTTTTAATTGCGCGCATTTCTTCCCGAATTTACACTTTTCATGTCAAAAACTTAACCAAACCTAATCTGGCAACTTTAATCTCTTCCATAGTTCACATATTACGTTCTAGTAAACAAAGTTATTTTTTCATGTAATGTAGTAGCAGAAGTCCTTCAATTAATATTGCTTGAACACCTTTGTAACTTTGGAAAGTTGACAGAATTTGGGGGTAGAGAGAGAAAATAGAGCATTTGATGATAATTTTTCCGGTTTCATTTCCTGGCTCTTGGGCCGAAGTCCAGTAGGGACACAAAGCCCAATTAAACTAATAGCAAATGTCCAGCTGTTCCAGTATACATATTTGTTTTCATGACAGAGACATTTAACAGACACTATTTAAGGCCGGCAAATTCGACCAACATAGACGTAGCCTGCTGGACCGCTTTGCAGATTAGTGTAGTTTCGCAAATTTAGCCCGACGATGCATGAGATTGAGAGCTTTCTTGTGACATTTACCGAAAAGGTTTATGCATTCTAAATTATCAACTTTTTGTGATCGTGGAATAAAATCAATAAACCATTATAGGTATATCACCGACATACTATTTTAACATGCGATGACACTTTTTTAAAAATAAAATAAAATAAAAGCGACTGTATTTTGGATTTGATATTCACTATTTGCTTCTCAACCAATTAAAAAGCTTATTTATCTCATCTATAAGTTTACGACATTTTAGTGCACCAATAGTTGAAGCCAATCACTTCCCTACTTCGCCACGAAGCATAAAAACGAGATGATATAAATAGAAAGAAAAAGTGCTCCGCTTCCCATCATGGCGGAGAGCGACGACCAGCCGCTCTCCCCGACAGGCCGCCTCTTCATGCAGTTGTGAATTGCATCATCGCCGTTAAAAATCCAATCCCCCTCGACTCTCTCAAAACCGTACGCAACTCCGTCATGCTCAGACACCCGCGCTTCTGCAGCCTCATGGTCAGAGACGGCAGCGGCCGCGAGCAGTAGCGGAGGACCGAAATCGACGTCGAACGCCACCTCATCATCCACCGCAACCGCCTCTGCGACGACGGTAACGTCTCGGATGAAGACGCGGTCAACGATTACGTGGCGAATCTCGCGTCCTCGTCGCCGCTCTCCGCCGACAAACCTCTTTTGGAAATACATATTCTAGCGGAGCACAGAGCCGCGGTGTTCCGCGTGCACCACGCACTCGGCGACGGCATTTCTCTGATGTCGCTGCTGCTGTCGCACTGCAGGAGAGTTGACGACCCCGCGCAGATGCCGATTGTGGGCCACGGGGCGGCTAAGAGGAAGTGGAGCGTGTTGATGGTGGTGAAGGTGATCTGGTTTGCTTTGGTATATGTTGTGGAGTTTGTGTTGAGTGTGGTGTGGATTGGTGATCAGAGAACCGCCTTGAGCGGCGGCGCTGGAGTGGAGCTATGGCCTCGGCGGCTGGCGACGGCGAGGTTCCAACTCGAAGACATGAAGATTGTCAAGCGCGCTGTAGTGGTTCAGTGAGTTGAACTATTTCCCGTTTGAAAATAATTCTATATTATTTTTCATTTAATGGACGGAAATGACTAAAACTTATTTCGTTGTATGCATAAAACTACCCGTTGCTTATTTAAATAACCCATGTTTTAAAAAATATTGCAGGTCCACTACTTTATTTCAAATAATTACGTTTTTATCATTTATTTACATAATTACTTTAAAAAGGAAAAAGTCCGTGTTCAAGTGAAAATTTATAAGGTGACGATTTTCGTGTAATAATTTTTAAGAAAATAAAGTAATTTTGCAAAAAAAAAAAAAAGGAATACATAGTCCTACGTACCTTTTATCTTTTTCCCGTAAAACTCGTGTATTTAAAGTTTGTAACTCTTCAAACTTGAATTTATTTGGATACGGGTTTCTAAACTTTGAGTAGTATACATTCCATATTGTTTTGTTTGAAGATTCTGTATTTCGGATGTTATTTGATTTATCAGCATTCAACTCACGAGGAGATCACACTTGTTGGGAACCCGGTGGAGTATATTAATTAGGTCTACTTCAAGCAGCTTGCCTCATGTAAAGTTTATTTTACTTTAGACTGTTTAATGATGTGGGAATTGAAAGCGTTTTCATTTCGTGCTGATCGTTCTATTGTGCAGGCAATCACTCTGCATAGGGTGAGTTATGCAGGAGTTGCTGACATGCAAATCTTGGTGGCCGAGGATATAACTCCGGACCCTAAAGTTCTTGCAAACTGCTTCCAAGACGCCTTGCTCGAAATGAAGGCCATGGTTAGTTATTACTTATTACAAAAGATTATGAGAATAAAACAAACCTTAATTATTGAGTAAACAATGGTCTAGCAATCTTGAAATTGAGATTTTATATATTTAATCATAGAATGTACACACACAAGATTGGGAATGACCAGACACATCATATTTATTGCACTCATTGCCTTGACATCTATTTACTTACCAAAGTAAATGGTGGTATTATTGCTGCTAGCTTTCTTCCTTCTAAGGAGTAGCTTCCTCAGAAACCCAATTCCTCCTCTCTTCTTACTCGGGACGATGACTAAAGCGCCGGACTTGACATTTCTTGCTTCACTTTTACTTCCTAGATATGTTAGTGCTGCTGCAACTTGGCCATCTGGGACAGAAATGGCGTTGTAGCTGCTCGTGCTTATGATTTCTTTAGTCTTGGGAGACTCCTCCTCACTGTTGATCTCTCCATTGTCTTCGTGTATCATCTGATCGTGCAGAGACGGGCGCTGCTTCAACTTTTGTTCCTTTACTGAACCTAGTGCTTTAAGGTGCTTCCCCAGCTTTAGAATGGTTTCTTCACACTCTGCTAGCTTAGCAGAGGCTTTAGTAATCTCCATACCCTGCCAATCTCAAGATCCATTCTTGAATTGGTAAGAATATTTAATAATCCAAGATTCATTAACTTTAGTCTGGTTTTCTTCCATAAGAAAATAGAAACTTACAGATTGTTGGAGCTCCCCTTTATTGTCTTGATTCTCTGAGTATTGGTTGTTTGCAATGCTGTTTAAGACAAAATCACAAAAACATAAGACTCCTTTCTTTAGTTAAAAAAATTACATTGCTTACCTTTCAAGTTGTAGTTGAAGCTCGAGGCAGGTCCCTTCAAGTTCTCGACAGCAATGGCTTTTATCATCCAACTCAACTTCAGCAGAAGATAACTTTTGAAGAACTTCATTCAGTTTAGCTCTGGTAACACTTAGCTGAGTGTCGGTATCTTCGTTTAAGGCCTTCACATTCTCCAGCTGATCCTCAACCACTCTCTTGGATTCTTTCAAGATTCCCATCTCCTTCTCTAGACTTGCGATGCTTTGCTGTGACTGCATCAGTTTATGCATCAACGCCTCATTGTTCTGCCTCCCGGAAAGTAGACTAACACCCGAAACTTCATCCGATGATTTGATGAAACTCAACTCATTCTTTAGCCCTTTGATCTCCACTTGGGATATTGAATGCATCTTCTCCATCTCAAGCATGAGGTTTTGTACGGACTCGAGCTGTAGAGCCGTACCTGGCCCTTCACCGCCTAAGTGCTTCTTGAATTCTTCTCTAACAGAAGAAGGGTCTTGAAATGAAGTGCAACTTGTGATGATCCATCCAAGAATATAAGTTAAATCAACACTGAATTTGTCGAAATTGATCTTCCCTTCGAGTAGATTATTGCAGCTGTCGATGAATTCTTGTAGCACCGTGGTTAGGTCACTCTTTCTCCATCTGAAAGCATGAGTTTCATAGTCATCTTCTGCATGTGATGAATCAAATTTACTAATAAGCTCCATCAGCTTGGTGATGGATTTGTTCATGTCTGGCTGCATAAACTCATTGCTTGATTCTTGGATCAAAGTGGGGTTTGGAGAGGAAGATGGAGACTTCCATGTTATGTATCCACTAATTAGAGGCGGCTTAGAAGCCACCTCTGTGATGCTGCTCGAAGACATCCTGATGTCTTCGAGCAGATCATCAATGCTTCTTCTTGAAAGAGTGTGTTGCTCCATTATCATGTTGGTAACAATTTGAAGCCAATCCTTCGTTGTGTGGCTCTCACACGAATCGACAGCAACTATAGCAAGCTTCTCCATTTCGACAAAATCATCCATTAGCCTCATCTCAGAAGCTCCAATCATTTGGTTTTTTATGGTTTTTGAAGCCTTAAACTTGTCATCCTCCTTATCTGGGATTAGTACAAGAGCCCTCGAATTCGGATAATCCGTACTGCAGCATGATGCAGAAGAGAGTTCATCTGGTGCAGAAATATGCTCAAATTTGTTTCTGAGAGAGAATATTTCCTCATCTTTCTTAGCCAGAAACTCCTTGAAAATGTTGTTTTCCTTCTGCAAATCCTGCACCTGATCAATCAAGAAACTTATATCCTTACTTCTATCCATCTGATTTCTTCCTTTCCCTTCAACATATCGAGGCAGTGCAGACGGTGCAGGGACTGCGCGTTTACGTGCAGCACCACGTAATCTTTGACACTCTCCTTCCAACTTCTTGATCTTCTGCACATTCTCCATATACATCTTATTAGAAGCTTCAGCAGAACGGCGATTATATTCCATCTCCTCGTTCCTAACATCGAGCTCCTTCTTAAGGCTCCGAAACTCATACCTGAGAAAAGCATTCTCCTTCTCAACACAATCCAATCTTGCCATTAAAGCTTCAAACTCAGCATCAGTTTGAATCTTGGAACTGTTGAGACTCTCAATGAGTTTCTCCTTCACAGTTAAAGCCTTGCTGAGATAAGAATTCTCAGAAGTTAGGCTTGCCGCTCTCTTACTCGTTTCGGATAACTTCTGCTCTAACTTCTTACACGATTTGTCGAACTCCTCCGATGTTTTCATAACTGCATCATGCATTCTTTGCTCCTGCTCTTGCCGGACAAGGCTCAGCTGATCCATGCACTCCTTCAACGTCGTGTTTAAGTGGCGTAATCTCTCATTTGCTGCTGCTTTCTGCTGCTGAGCTTCTTCAAGTTCTTCCTTCAGACGACGCATCTCTTCCTCTCCCTTTTGCTTTTCTGAATTGGGATTTTATCAATCATCATATCATTCAAACCAAACTTTAGTAAAACAAAACTTGCTTAAAAGCCTACCTGCTGCAGCAATTTCAGCATCTCTTTTGTAATCCTCCATAATTTCATCTTTGGCTGAGCACTCATCAAGAACAGAAGCCAGCTTCTCATTCAAGATTTTCAGTGAATTCTCAAGATCTACTTCTTTTTCACTTGAAACTGATTGTGCCTAAGTATAGTAAAATATAGATTAAATGTTGTGATCATAGAACCAGATAAAAAAGTGCAGTTAAAATTAAGATATATTGAGCAGAAAAGTTGAACATACTTCCTCTGGACTTGCAAGAACTGTCTTCTCCAATGACTTTCTCCGCCACAGCCAAGTTTTCTGATCCATGATTAACTCTAATCTCAAGTTGGAAATTTAAAAACCCAAATTAAGTACTAATTCAGAGCACCCCATCTCCATAGGCCTTCAGCTATTACACTGTCATTTTTCTGAAAAAACTGTTAGAAAGTGTAATAAACTTTCTTGATTTTCACAGTATGTTTCACTTTGCACTAATGTAGAGAGAGAAAATGACAACATTTGCATTAGGGGACCTAGAAATTCATAGTATCTGTTTGTTGAAAAACAGAGCAACCTGAACCCAGACTATTAAAAATCATATTACACTTAAAACATTTGATTTATCATACGAGAAAGGAAAAAATTCAAGGAACTGAAAGAGTTATTACATGCTGGAGATATGGTGAAAAATATATTAAACATGACAGCAAATACAGCTGAAATATAAAAATGCAGACAAAAACTGAAGTAAGATGATGTTAGAATCTGACAAATTTTTGCTTCAAAATACTCACTTGAATTAGAACTGCAAATGCCTACTCCTCCTTTTCTGTATCCATGGCTTAACCCACCATAACACTCACAGAGACAATGTATTATTTGTATATTTTTATATCAAAAATTAAGAACGAGAAAGCATGAAACCATAAATGCAGCAGCACCGCAGGCTTGGGTTTGTGTAAATGAAAAATGAAGGTTTATGAAAACACCAAGAACCTTAAATTTGGAATGTAAAAGGGAAGAAAAATTGATTAAAGTTTGAGTGAATAAATGCCTCAAAACTCCACCGACAAGTCTGTGAGCTGTAAATAACCAAGAGTGAAATGCCCATCAATTACAGATGCCTTTTAAAGAATAAAGATTTAGGTAAGAGAAGAGTCGGTAGATAAAGTGATGAAATCATAATCAATGGCCGGTGAAAAAATAACAGAAATCTGAGGTGTGAGAGAAACTGACTATACACACATACATTTGTATACATGATGCATCATGACAATGTCACCATAAATTAAATTGAAGCGAAATCTATAATTTTGATAACAATATCTAAAAAAAATAAGATTAGAAAAGTCGAAATTCGGTGCGATTTAGAGGAGGGGTGAAAGCCAATGAATATAACAAAAAACATGCACGGTGCAACGTGTTGGGAGTTTTCTTGATAAGACACTGCACTTATTCTTAGTATGTCCAGTTTTAAGACTAACATCTTTTACGGAAAAAAAAAAAAAAAAAAAAATGGTCTGTTTGTCCCCACTTTTTGTATCTCATTCCGTTGGTCTGCTCTCGCAGTTAAAACCAATATCCTATTGTTAAATTATTTACGAATATTTATCTTTCTTATAATGAAAAAAATTATTGGCTAGTATTAGATTTAAGTTAAGATCAATTCTAATCTTACAAAGGAAGATAAAGGAATGTGAAATTGGGATTCGAACGAGTGGGACATAAGTATAATTTTGATTATAAATTTAAAAATAAATAAATAAATAAAAAGGGAACGAGAAACATTTATAAGCGGGTTGGATTCGATTGATTCGAGATTTAAAAATACATAAGACATGGGGCTACCACCATTGTTGCTTTCCTATGAATTTCCATAATTGTCATTATTTGAGATTAATAATTGCAGCTTTGACATAATCATTACATATTTTGTCTGACATTTGGAGCCTTTATTTGCATTTATACATGTTTATTTTGGTATAGTTTTAATTAGAGGAAATAAATGGCAAAAACTCTTTATAACTATAAGATTTGAAGATAGTAGAAAAGGGGATTTGAAATAAATGTTTGTATAGTTAATGGAAGTATCAACACAATGATTTCGTCGGTATTAAATTTCCCATTTATTAGAGCAACATTTGTCCTACTATGGTTTGAAGCTTCGGCTGGATTTCCACCTTTTTCATAGGACGGAATCAACTGGGCCTGCCAATTAACACTTTTTTCGATTTACTTTCTTAATTTTCTTTTGCTTTTGTGCCACTTTCTTTTATTCATCGATTAAAAGAAATTATCTTGGGATTCTGGCCCAGATTTTATGGAATTGTATGCAAATTAACCTTACTACAAATAATTTAAAAGTATAAAGAGACGAGAACAATACACTTTTTAACTACAACACACAAAATCGTTGTGTTATATACATTTTAATATTTATATAAAGATAGTAGGGTGTGGAATTAGTAGTAAGACATATTTAATAGAAAATAGGATGTATACAAAATTTTTATAATTATCATGCATGTTTCGTATTTGTCAATCATAAATCAATATATAATATTATGTATATTGAAGTTTTTTAAAGCATATTAATCAAATCATCTAATAAAAAAATGATTCTTTATCATATTTTTTTTTCCCCCCCCCCATCCCTCCCCTGGGGTCGGCTTACGGGCTTAAGCATAAAAGCTGTTGTTGACTATCCCCCCCCCCCCCCAATAAAGAGAGTTTGGAGTAACCTATTGATAAATACTTGAAAAGAAATGGAAACAATAAAAACGTGAATTATTGAAAATCGGTTGGGATTGGGAAATAAGGGAATTTTCTTGAAATGTGGGGAAGAAAAGAAAATAGTATTTGGGAAATTGATAGAAATAATTTTTTATTAATTTTTTAAAAAATGTCTTTTTTTTCCCTGAGATTTTCAATTATTAATTATAATTAATAATAATAATTAAAATATGAAATAATTGTTATTCATATTTTTTTTTTTGCTTATAATTTCAATCTAATACTATAAAATACTAAATTAACCCTAAATATTATATATATTATAAAATTGTTTCATAATAAATATAGTATATAATTATATGTTAAATATTATTTATTTGTATAAATTAATCATACAAACAAAACTACAAAAAAATTCCCCCCATAAATTTTATGAAGAATTGAGAGAGAGAAGAGAAGAGATGCGGCGGATGTGATAAAAATGTATCCTCACAAAGTATTAGGGTTATGGATAATTCGGAATAAATAAAAAATTAGATTAAAAAAAAAAAGGGTAGGTTGGTCATTAGGCAAAAAAAAAAAGAAGGTAAAAAAGGGGTGGAACGAGCCCATTGAATCCTCTATTTTCAACCCAATTTTAGAGAATCTCAGCTTTAAGATGGGAGTTCCAAACACCTCCACACCAGCTTAAAGCTGAAGCAGCTTACAAAAAGCTGTTCCAAACACCCACTAAGTAGGGATGTAACGGTTCGGTTCGGTTCGACTTTTTATGTATTTTAGGAACCGAACCAAACACATAGAAATGGTTCGGTTCGGTTCGGTTTGATGGATTTTTCAATATCGGAACCGAACCGAACCGAACCACTTATAAATGGTTCGGTTCGGTTCATCGGTTCACTTATTTTATTTTTTAAATCTTAAATAATGCAAGAATAATAGTTTATAAAATGTCACTCATTCCGAACTTATAAGTATAGAGTTGTTACTCCTTTCTCTTCATTTGTATAGAATAGAATTGATCTAAACTTAAATTTAATATCTAAATCCAACAATATTCTCATATAAGAAAGACAAATATTAAATAAAAAAATTAAAAAATAGGATATTAGTTCGGTTCAGTTCGAACCGTTCAAAAATTCTTGAAACCGCGAACCGAACCGAATGTAAACGGTTTCTAAAAAAATAAACCGAATCAAACCGCGAAACCGAACCGAACCACATTTTTCGGTTTGGTTCGGTTCGGTCCGACCAGTTTCACGGTTCGGAGCGGAACCACTTACACCCCTACAACTAAGGCTCCCCACACCCCAATGTACATATTAATATATATTTAATATTGATAAATCTATTTTTAAGTAAATGATGAATTTAAATTTAAATTAAATTCTTAGTTATCTATTGCCCAACCACCTTTTTAAAACTTAAGAGAAACAAAATGACTCACAAAGTGACTAGGAGATGAAACGCCACAGTCACATATTAGGCATTATACTTAGATTTTACATTCCAGTTAGTTTTCTCGTTCTTCTCTAATTTATTCTCTTAATAAACCTTTTGCTTCGAAAAAGTAAGGAATAAGTTTTCACTTTTATATTATAATATTCTCAAATAAAGGCTTTATTTTAGTATCGTGCTTTAGGCTCTAAAAATATTTGAGCCGTCCCTACTTCAATTGTCTA
Source organism: Lavandula angustifolia (assembly GCA_028984105.1). Lineage (NCBI taxonomy): Eukaryota > Viridiplantae > Streptophyta > Magnoliopsida > Lamiales > Lamiaceae > Lavandula > Lavandula angustifolia. The sequence continues at coordinate 21,026,342 of CM054813.1, read as the reverse complement.
ATTTTTTTTTGATATGAAAATTAAAAAAGTTTGGTGTAAAAGAGTAATAAAGTTATGAGATTCACTAAATTATATAATATAAAATATTATTTTATTAAAAAAGAAAATAAATAATTGGAATAGAACAATATAAGAAGGAATATTAAATGAAACTGAGTGCGAGTACATTATATGTAGTGTTAAGACCATCGACATCATTGTATAAGATAGTTTGAAGAAACAAAAAATGATAAAAAATAGCATGATGTGACAGTGGAGTTGATTTATTAGTCGTGAATGATGTGGATGCTTAATTAGTGGTAGGAGTTGGTGGAGGGTGATGAAAGTTAGCATCAACTTTATCAGGTCAAGAATCGAAATGGTAACTGTGGACATAAACCAATTATAATAAACATAAAATATAAAACAAGTAAAAAATAAAATAGAATGATTCATATCTCATAATTTTGATCGAGTTACGACTCCAATTACATACAAGTCCAAGATCAGAAACTGTATTTCGCCATTAAGTGATGTGGGCCTTGTGGCCCAAGAGCGGTGGGTAAGCATTAAAGGCCAGCAATGAATAACTGAAGTCCACCCTAAGCATTTATGACTAATTATTAAACTTTATAAAATATGATGTACGTTGATTTCAACATAAACACTAAACTATAATACACTCAAGTTGCAAGTTTTCTTTATAGCAATAAATAATACCAAGGATAGACACTACTCAATTAATGTTCGACTGTAAAATAAATATTACGTTTTATAGTACATGGTAATAAGATAACAATTTTGCTTGTGAAAACTGTGTAGTATTATTGTGTTTGGATGCGTCCCGCATCTTGGACTAAGCAATACAGATCCGAATCCAAACCTGCATGAGTTTAGAAATTTAGAACCAGCTTCGGGCCCGTATGGGGCGGGTCTACCTGGTTCCAAACACGTTGGTAGTGATTTGAATTGTTAATTGAATTGTCTTATTTTCATAATTAATTATTACTTTTTTCATCCCATAGATTTAATTCAGTATTCATTTTTGGGCTATCTCATTGAAATAGTTCAGTTTTCTTTTTTGATAAATTATTATAAACATTTTTTGAGGGACCCACCACTTTATACAACTCTACACACATCAACAACTCTCCTTAAAAACTGTACCGAAAAGAAAATGGATTATATCTATGGGACGGAAGGAGTAATTTTTATTGTGGAAGCCTTTTTCTTTGAATATTCTTATTATGGTTGTCGCTATTATTACCTATGTTGGGAAATAATAAAATTTTTGAATGATCTCAAACCCCTATTTGATTGATGAACCAGTCTGATGAATTTATATGATCTCAGCATATAATTGTATAGTCAGGATGACTGCTTTGTTCAGACAAGGTTAGTTCAAGTTGTGGTATTTCAGCTAGTGGAACTTACTGAGTCTAGCTTTGATAAGCTGACCCTTCCATGCTAAACTGGTCTTAAGATTAGATTCTTCACCAGTCCGAATTGATATATTCAAACGTGAAGAAATTACAAGGTAGAGGCGTGATATTCTAAGAAGTTGGTCAACGGAGGAAACGACAATTATCAGATCAACATTGATCAATATCAGGCCGTCATGTCAGCCCTAGTCAAAGGCGACAGAAAAATACCTCATACAGAATCCGCAGAAGCAAGCGGAGCTTGACACGTGTCCATGCATTCAATGTATTCGATCGTTGTCAATTCGAAGCCAACGGGAGATCGACCTTTTCTCAGCGGATCTATCATCGAGCTCGTCTATAAATAGCAGAAGGCCTCTCATTAAGAGGTTACGGAATTTCAAGAAGTTCAAGCATACTCAAAGCAAAAGAACAAGCCTTTTTTACTTTTAAATTCACAGTTCTCTTGCCAAGAAATTCCTCTGCAAGTATTCTAGCTTAATCATCATAAGCTTGGAGTCAATAGTGTTTTCATACTCTTGTTCTTGAACAAACCCAACGTCCTAACTTGATATCTTAGTTAGAATGACTTTATTGGTTAGAATGATAAGATTGATAGATTGATAATTTGTTAGATTGCTTGTTTGATTATATTGATATGTGCTCGCCAGTCTACGAGTATCCATTAGTGAATTTCTGCAAGAAAGTAGAAAAGTGGACGTAGCATCTTGTGAATTCGAACCACTATAAAAATTGTTTTTTACTGTTTCATTGCTTTCAATTTACTGGTGATCTGATCTCATATCATATCAGTTTACTGTTGCATTCAAGAAAAACGTTTTTACAAGGCCTATCATATTTCCGCATACTGATGACTCACTTTCAGTCAGGTTCTCTAATTTGAAAAGAGCAAAGTTTGACATCATGTGTATTCCTTCCCCCCCCCCCCTTCTACACCTGAAATCGTACTAGGACCTACAACTTAGGAATATGAATTTAAGAAAATTTAAGTAATATAAAATAAGACTAAATAATAAAATTAATAAAAATAATAATAATATGGGTCTGGATAAAAATTGGGTGGACAGAGAACTTAAACCCGAACCTGTCCCAGTCCCGTGCTTCTATGAGACTGGGTATTACCCCGTTCCATCACGGAGTGGGTCCGACGGATCTGATTTGAATTACCATATCTACATGGTAACATTAAGAATCGCCGACAAATCCACAATTTATGAGTGGAAAGTAATATCAAAATTTTAGAATTACAGAGAAATTTGAAATTGCAAGGGAAAATGGCTAGTGGAGAGCTAGAAAAACACGTGCTAGTTTCATTTAGGCCTATTTGGTTATTAGAAAAGTAAAGTTATCAAGAATATGATTCTTGTGAGATAAGCTTGCGAGGAAAAAGATTAAGAAAAGTAAAATTACTGATGAATTTGATTATAAAAAAACATATTATTTGTACTTGTTGTAATGATACTACAAAATGTAAAATTATATTATCAATAATATGAATAAAATATCTTTACCATCAATTATTTAGTATAAATAATTGTTATATTATCAATTTATAAATTTAAAAAAACACCCCAAATATTATTATCCATAGTTTTTTTTGTTATTATATAGTTAAAAATAAAATATTCAAAAATATTTAACTGAATGAATTTTTAGTTTAAAACATCTTTTCTAATACTAATAATTTAATAACAATAATACTAAACTTATTTTAAAAAAATATTGATAATAATTATTACAATGATAAAAATAAAAATTAAGTACTCATAATATTTTTTTTCCAGAATAATAATAGGATTTTTATGAAAATAATTTTAGTTATATTATTATTATTGCTCATTAAAAATAATAAAAATACAAATAAATTGAAACAGTTGATTATTCAATAATAACTAATTATTCTTTTATTTTTATTGTTAATGAAAATTTATTTTTAATAATATAATAATAATACTTTCCTTATACTAAGGGAAAAAAATATCTATTCTGAACAATGAAAAAAATACACAATCATTACACTACTTTTCTTATTTATAGGATTCTAATTACTTTCCCCTATTTTGCTAAAATTGAACCATACATATAATTTTAACATTGTGGAATCAAATTACTTTTATTATACTATTAAACACAAGATTTTAACAATTTAGAATCAAATTACTTTCTTGAGGCATAATTCTTACCAGCCAAACAGAGCTTTAGAGTTGTAAATGTGTTTTCTTTTGGGGAATCATCTCGAAAGAGCAAGAATAAAAAAAGCGGCGATTCGAATTTACTCTGGTACTCTATGTAGCCCCCCCAAAAAATGAATTTTTTGTTTGATTTAATATTTTCGATATTCAGAATTTAATTCTAATATTGTATTTAATTTTTTTAATATTTGAGCAAATTATTCGCTATGAATAATATTGAAATATAAATACAAAATTATAATATTTGATTTGAAACTGAATATAAATATGATATATATATATATATATATATATATATATATATATGGGAGGGTTCTATAAGGAACACCTCCTTAACGAAGGAACTAAGAATACATCTCCTCCTTTCATTTAAAAGTTGTGTGGTCCAGATTGAAGGAGATGTTTTAACTTTAAATCCCTTATTTAACTTCATTAAGGGTATATAAGTCATTTGATTTCTTTTTTCTTATTCTATTCAGTTTTTTCATAGGGTGTGTTGGGTGATGATTCTATCCTCAGCATAGTCTTACTTGGTGGGAAATGATTCTATCTTCTATACTGAACCATGCTCAGCAGCCTAGTGCTCTGATTGTTGAGAAGATTTGAAGATCCCAAAACCCTATCTGATTGGTGAACCATTCCGTTGTAATCGTTATTTGTCTCTGAGGTTTCAGACTCAGTAGACACTCTGCTCTGATCAAGGCGCTCAGTAGATTATCTGCCTTAACACCAGAAGTAGAAAACTTCGAATCTTGGACTCGGCGGGAGCGAGATATCGAAAGAGTCGATGGAACCGAACTCAGCGGAGCGATTCATCGAACTCAGAGCTGATCTTCGATGAGACCTTACTCGGCTATCTACCTACCGAATACGGGATCGGACTCGGGATCGGCGTGCAGCTCTTCAACGCGTCGATACTTTTGAAAAACAATCGCATTGTCATATACGAGGAAGAGAGAAGTCGCCTTCGGTTTGCCTTGAAGTGCATGCTTTGTCTCAACCACTCTATCCGCCTCGACGAATGACAAGAACACACGTGTCTTCTCACCCTGCTAAAGCTGCAGTCAACCCTTTACCTAAAAAGGTGGGAAAGCACACCGTTACCTACTTCAAAAGAGCCGTTTGCTACCAAAAGAGAGAGAGAAGAAGAAGATCGTCTCCAATGGATCTTTTCCAATCTACGCTCTATAAATAGAGGGACATTTCAAGAAGAGAAAATGCGCATAAGCTTAAACGACGAAAACATACACAAGCATTCAAACGAGCTAGAACCCGAGAAAACCCTAAGTCTTCCGCAAGAACTTGAAGATCTATCTCCGGCGAAAGACTACCTTCTCACTCATAGGGAACCAAGCTAAACTCATTAGAAGAGCCTTTAGTATCCAAATCGACGATACACGAACCTAAAGCTTATTTCACTGTTCGTCGATCTAGAAGCTACATTCTCATTCCCTATCCCTCTAACCCTAAGCTCAACCGAATATACTTATAGCTTAGATGAAGGAGTTCATATTTGAACCCAATCCTTACCGTAAAAGGACTCCTTCATAGTTGGAGAAGTTTGTCAAACACTTTAGTTTAATGCCTTTGTAAACCGGGACTTGCTCGTATAATCCCCAAGCCACGACTTTATCCACGCACAAGCCGACCGAGACTAACTCGGTATAATAAATAGCCTCCTCGAACTTTCGGGACAGTGGACGTAGGATCGATTGATATCCGAACCACTTTAAAAAATACGTGTCTCGTTATTGCTTTCGATTCTTGTTGCATTAATTTTACTTGTTCATACCGAAAATCTTCTTTAAAATCATACAACTATCTCAGTATACTGAACTGTCTACTTACTAAACTGAGACTTGCATAAAACGATTTTCCACTCAACCGATTAGGGCCTACACTTTTCCGCACCGCCGAACTCTACCCGTTTGATACGAATTCGACTCGGTCGGCTAGCGGATCTCGGTAGAGTCGAGACTCTTTGCCACACATGATTCGTAACGGCTATTTGGTCTGGCTGAATTATTTCGATCGACACTTTCCCCGAATAGGACTGTTCGTGTTCGAAGTTGAGAAAATCGAATTCGAGTGTATTCACCCCCCCTCTACACCCGACCGTACACTCGGGACCAACAATTGGTATCGAGCGGGAGTTCTTTAAGACTCTTGTTATCTTGAAACCGGTCTACTTGAACGGATCCGGAAAATCGTTTTCACTGCATATCACTCTACATTCATATCATTATTTTTATATGGCTGATATGTCAAGGATAAGAATGGTACCCATGTTCTCGGTAGAGAATTATAGAGTATGGCGAAGTCGAGAATGGAAGCACATCCGACATCCCTCCATGATAGTATGGTCAAGTGCTTGAAGATGGACCTATTGTTCCCATGATCGATAGTGTCGTGACTCGAGTCCCACTGAAGGAGGAGGAATGGTGGCTCGGGAAGAAGATCCCTAAAGACGTAAGTCTCTTCACTCCTCGAAGAGAAGAAGCTTCACAACTTAGACCGAGTCGCCGTAAATGCCATACTGACCACTCTTAGTGATTCTTATCTTGGCAGGGGTTCGGGAATGCAAAACGGCAAAGGAACTGCGGGACGCTCTAGCGCTTACCGAGTCGTGAAACTCGAGAAAATAAAAGCTAACAACGGCGCCTTGGAACTCCAAAAAGTCGGGAAAGTCTCGTCTCTCATGCCTGGTGACAAAATAGAAGATCCGAATATCGATTTACGAATCGATGAATTCCATCAATGGGCTGGGAAAGACATTCAAGAACCGAGAAATAAATCTCAAGATGCGAGGGCACGCTTGGACGGACCTTGGACACCTTTTGCCACCTTATTGCGACATTCGATTTAGATGTTGTCTCTCCCGACCATATCTTTTGAACTACATGTAGAAGAATTTGAGTTCGACGGACCTCAACGAAAGCAAAGAGTCAAGCCGACAATAAAATTGACCATGCCTTCAAAGCATCGGTCAAGACAACATCTCCAAATGACAAGCAAGACAACGAGTAAGACCGAACCTTCACTCAATTATCTACAAGAAGGAAGTCTCGCTCAGAAGTACGCGTTGCTCGCTGTGAAGTATCAGAAGGAGAAGGAGAGGCGCAGAAAACTGACTAAAGCATACCGAGACACAAAAGGTAAGTCAGATTATACTCCAAAACGCACTCCTGACTCACAATCTTCTGAATGCAGAAAGAAGGATGACTCAACACCATCAAAGGATAGTAAAAGCAAAGAAGAAAGAGTCATCACTTGCTACAACTGCAAAAAGCCATGACACTATCAATATGATTGTCTCCGAGCTCGGAGTGCTGAACGCGCAACACGTAAGGCAAGGAGAGAGAAATTCGCCCAGAAGAGACAATCCTATATTGCAGGCGAAATCTCAGACGACTCAGAAGAAGTCGACTCCTTCATGGACTCATCTGACGATGAAGCAGCTTTCATGGCCTTAGAGCATGAAGCTGAAGAAACAACTGAAAAGTGCCTAATGGCAGGAGAAGAGGATGAGGTAAACTCTCATGAACCACTTAATTCCTCTTCACAATGCACACACGACACTGTTTTCAGTGCAGATGGGAATTTGGACATCACGATCGCCTATGAAGAATTATTAGATGAACAAATTCAAATGAGTCTGCAGCTCAATAAGACTCTTCAGGAATTGGATACCCTGAAAGTGGAGAATCGTGAGACTTTCTCGGGAGAGTCGGGCCGCTATCGAAGCCGAAGGACTTGTGTTGAGACTCGGGGGAGGAGATGAACTCTCGATGGCCAAGTCTCTCGCATCAAGAAGATCGAATTTCGGTTTTGACCAATGACTGACTCGAAAAGATACTGAACCGAGCTCCATCAAGCAAGAACTGTCGGGACTTCGGACCAAGCACGACATACCGAAAAGGAGTGATGATGTCCGGAAGAGCACGATGACCGAGCGTTACATGGGCGCCGAAAGAAGCCGGAGGCAATGCTTGCAAGCAACAAGCCCAAGCACCGTAAGGAGGGACTTGGTTTCAACCAGGAAGCTTCCTCATCGCCCCCGTACACTCGAAGTGCGTCTAACCGATAGGTTTGTTCGAGGAGAAACAATCAATGCAAATGTTCTAAACCCCTCAAGAAAGAACAAACAAAATATGAAAGCACCTCATCTTACGCATCGCATTCTCGACCGTAAGATCGGTACCAAGACACCCCAGCTTCAATCAAGGGGGAACTAGCAGAGTTAAGTGGGCCGATCGGTATGGACCACCTCGGTTGACACATCCAAATTCAATATGGGTCATATTACAATGATCCTATAGTCGAAGAGGTTCCAAGAGTCTCGAAAAAGAAGAAAAACGCACAAAAGGCAAAGGTCGGCGGTCCCACCAACTAAGAAGATCCGGACTCCCGAACCTCGGGACAACTTAAGAAGTCGGCTTTGACCACCCAAAGGGTCAAGTATATTGACTACAGTGAAAAGAAACTGCCCGAAACCACCGGGGTTGTTAGACGATTTGAGTTACTAAACTCGACATCTAAGGACCCAAAAACAAAATAAAGGGTACCTGAATATAATTTTGTTTTTGCGGGTGCACAAAGATCCTTGGTATGTGGACAAGTGGATGCTCAAGACATATGACTTACCAAAGGAACCTCATCAAGAATTATATAGCCGAAGAAGGACCCGGACTGAGTTTGGAGACAATGCAAAAGGCTATACAAGAGGATATGGAGCACTCAGCATTGGAACCGCTACGCCTTCCTAGAGTATCATATGTTGAAGGACTTCAACATAATCTTCTCTCGTTAGTCAATTCTCGTGATAACTCGAATAGAGTGATTTTTGACACCTGGTTTCGTGATGTCATTGATAAATCTACGGGGAAAACGGTGTTATTAGGTTCGCGTAAAAAGAATATATATGTAGCCGATCGGAACTCGGGCGAACCACGAAGCTTGTCTATTGGCGAAGAACGACAACCGTACAGTGATGGCTTTGGCATAGGAGACTCAGCCACCTCAACTTCAAAACGCTCAACAAACTAGCAAGGAACACTCTAGCAAGAGGACTCGCCGAATGAAGTATTCAGCAAAGACACTCAGTGTGAAGCATGTCTGAAGGGAAAGCAAACAAGGAATCAAAATCCACCTGTTCCATCTCCTTCCACCGATGGAATCCTTCGGTTGCAACATATGGATTTGTTCGGTCCGGTCTCTCCATGACGATCGGAGGCAAGAAATATGCTTTAGTGGTCATCGATGACTACTCGCGCTACACATGGGTCATATTCATTGCCAACAAGTCTGACGTCAAAACAGAGTTACCAACGCTTCTAAAAAAGCTCAGTGTCGAGAAGAACACCAAGATAATCAAAATTCGTTCGACGCAGGAACCGAGTTCCTTAATTCCATGGTAGAGGAGTTCTCGCAAAAACGAAGGAATTGAGCATGAGACATGCTGCTGCGCGCACCCCCTCGGCGAACGGGGTTGCTAAACGAAAGAATCGCACACTCAAAGAAGCAAAGAAGAACTCTACTCGCGACTCAGGACTCCCAACCAAATTCCAGGCGTAAGCAACTGACACTGCATGTTATACTCAGAACCGATCTCTACTGACAAAGCAGCATAAGAGAACACCATATGAACTATGGAACTGCAGGAAGCCTTCTTTATCTTATTTCCATATCTTTGGTTGTTCATGCTTTATCCACAATAATGGGAAAGATCAGTTGAAGACTTTTGATAGCAAGTCGGATCAGGGAGTTTTCTTAGGATACTCTCGGGTCAACAAAGCTTTCAAAGTATTCAACTATCGGACTCTTTGCATGGAGGAAATCCCTCATGTTGTTTTTAATGAGTTTGCTACTGAAGACAGGAGCAATAACTCTAACTCTAAATCTGAGGACATCGAGAAGCGACTACGGGAACTAAGCTTAAAAGACAAACTCGAAAAGATCCAGCTATGTTGGGATGATGATTCGACGAAGAAACGAAGACAAGTCTATCGAATCTCAACCAGCAGAGCAAGTAGCCAAACGATTGACTCTCCCGAACGGAGTCAATCCCGTGTAACTCAAGTCGATGAGGAAACCTGGAGGTAACCGAGACCACTACTCGAGAGTAACAACTCGGGGGGGGAACATCTATTAATGTTCTTGAGCTGAATGCCCCTGAACCTGGAAACTCAGTAGATCACACTCTCATTACTGAATTGCTTCAATCTCATAATAGTACAACTGAAATTCCAAACTCACCTACTATCTGTGTTGATCAAATTTCAGATGAAGAGCTGAAACATCGTAGATCGTGGCTAGATGCTCACACTCCCGATCTAATCATTGGAGATCCTTCAAGAAAAGTCAAGACAAGATCCGCATTCTCGTCAAGGAGAAAGCGCATTATATTCCTGCTTCTTGTCTACTGAAGAGCCTCAGACGATTGAGGATGCACTTAAAGATGCTGACTGGATCATAGCTATGCAGGAGGAGCTGAATCAGTTCACGAGAAACGAAGTTTGGGAGCTTGTTAACAGACCCCGGCATCAACACGTTATTGGAACAAAATGGGTCTTCAAGAACAAGCGAGATGAAAACAACGTCATAGTAAGGAACAAAGCAAGGCTCGTGGCTAAAGGCTACTGACAAGCTGAGGGAATAGATTTCAATGAGACATTCGCTCCAGTTGCAAGATTTGAGGCAATCAGACTATTCCTAGCCTACGCAACACATCAAAGATTCAGAGTCTATCAAATGGATGTAAAGTCTGCGTTCTCGAACGGCGCATCAAAGAAGAAGTCTATGTAGAACAACCGCCCGACTTTCAGCAGGGACATCAGGTTTATAGACTCAGAAAGACTCTATATGGGTTAAAACAAGCACCCAAGGCTTGGTACGATACCCTGTCAGAGTTTCTTCTTTAGAAAGGTTTTCGAAAGAAGCGGCACGAGATCGCACGCCGGCATTCGACTGGAAGACGACTTATTACTCGTGCAGATCTATGTAGACGACATTATCTTCGGATCAAAGAACGTCGTCATGTGTCAGCAGTTTGAGAAAATGATGAAGGACAAGTTCGAGATGTCAATGATGGGTGAAATGAACTATTTCCTCGGCTTTCAAGTCAAACAATCTGAAAAGGGAACATTCATTAACCAAGGCAAATACACTCGAGACCTCATCAAAAGATTCGGTTGTACATCCAGCAAACCTATCAAGATCCCGATGAACACGAATATGAAAATCGATCTTGATAAAGAGGGAGTATCAGTAGACCAAACTGAATTTCGTGCAATAATTGGTTCCTTATTATATCTAACACTACTCGTCCCCGACATAACTTATGTTGTAGGTGTTCTGCCTCGATTTCAGGCGAATCCTAAGCAGAGCCACATGGACTCAGCAAAGAAGATTCTCCGCTACCTCAGAGGCACACCTGACATGGGTTTATGGTATCCAGCTGATGATAATATTGAACTAACTGGTTACTCTGATGCTGACTATGCAGGATGTAGAATTGACCGAAAATCAACTTCAGGAACTTGTCAGTTCCTAGGCAGTAAGCTGATCTCATGGTTTTCAAAGAAGCAGCACTCAGTAGCCACGTCGACTACTGAAGCTGAATACATGGCTGCCGGAAGTTGTTGCGCCCAAATCCTTTGGCTGAGACAGCAGCTAAGAGACTATGACGTCATTCAAAATGAAGTGCCGATATCCTGCGACAGTACCAGTGCTATTGCAATCACTCAGAACCCTGTACTACACATGAGATGCAAGCACGTAGACATTAGACATCACTTCATTCGCGACCATGTCGAAAAGAAGGATATCAGAATGGAAAAGATCCATACTGACACACAAAGGGCTGATATTCTGACCAAACCTCTAGCTGAATCCAGATTCAAAGAACTTTCGGTAGAGCTGAGGTCTGTTGACCCTACCGACCCGGTCGGTAAGAAGGTTCCAGGAGAGGATCATTCGATGAAGGGGAATGATCACTCTCAATACTAAGTAAATTCAAGACGTAGAGACGTAAAACTATCTACAAGAGGTATCACTGACTACTATGTTCATTGACGTGTTTGCGTATCTCTACTCGGTAGTAATCGAATAAAATAGTAATGCATTTATGATGAAGATTCAGAATGCTATTAAATATCCTAAGTTTTTCATTTATTATTAACGGCCTATATTTAATGCATGACATTCAATACACAAGTTTGCTGAACTCTGCACGCATTTAATGCATGTCATCTCATAGTTACTACTTAGGCATATTTACTTAATATATCTTTTAATCTTGACCGTCCATCTCATAAAGCAAGTTTAAACTCTGCCTTTGATCGAAAACCGTTCACCTTCATGTTAGATATATATTTTCGATCATATCTTTAGAAACCGCCATTACCGCACTTAAAATCCTCTGCATCCGAAAATTCTGAGATCATTCCTTGCAATCCCCTCTTGCATGTCCTTTCAGAATCTCTCTTTCGGTATGCTTATTACAACTGCTACACGAATTAATCTTTTTTTCAGAATCGCTATACAAACTGTTTTATTTAAATCGATACTGATAAATGCTAGTGTAACAGGTACAATGGCAAGTAAAATTATTTCGGTGTACGCTCCAGGTTAACATGCAAGAAATCCGGACAAGGATCGTGTTTGGTTCGAGCCAACCATGGAGTTCAACGCCCGTGATCTCGATTATATGGACGAGATTTTCTCGGCTCTCTCGAGAGTCGTGGCTTGAAAGTTTTCTTTCAAGGAAGCCGACATACTTCCTCCCGAGGCGAGTGGCCGAAGTTTATCTTAATTCGACTCGGAGGCGGGGACATAATCGGAAGATTCGTCGTTCACGAGATCAAGGATGCTTCTCCGATTCTCAAGCAAATATCACTCAAGGAGGCACTAAAGAGAAGTTTTGATCCGCCTTCGAAGGAGCCGATCTTGTGGGGTACAAGGATGATCTTGTAGATGACTATTTGACAATATTCCGTGGAAAGCCCACGACCTTCGTAGCTGCTTTTCCTAAAAACAACATGCTTGCCTCGCATGTGAGCTTTGGCTTATATTGTGACGCAGCCTATCGACCGGCCGCCAAGCGTGCTCATTCGATCAAGTATTGAGGCTCAAGATCCAGCTCATGATGGCCATATATGATAGAGCCCAGATTAATTGGACGGAGTTCTTTATCCGTGAATTCATGGCTCAGGCGGCAAAATTCGACAAGGCCTCTTGCACGCGAGTGCAAAGGGCAAGCTTCTTTATGGATTGAAAGCCGTCCATAATGATAGAGGATGTCTCAGCGGATCCGAACCAATCACCTACAGTGAGACAAGGAGTATTTTAATGTGAAGAAGGTCGATTCCACAACAAGACTGTTGCTCTTCAGCAGATCAGGTCAGGTCCCTCAGCTGTAACTCAGCAGACTAAGCCTCAGCAGGCTACACCCTAGAAGAAGAGAACACCTCCAGCAAAAACTCCAAAGGCACCAGCTAAGAAACTGAGGAAAGTCATTCCGGACGTGCCTACTGAACCTGAGGTTTCTCCCGAAGTTCTCGCTTTGCTCGAGTACTCAAGAACCTATTCGGCCTCGGCGGGCGATAGGCGAGTCGAAATCATCTAAGAAGACTCAATCAGTGGAGAAGGCCGTCTCCACTGAGGAACCCGTAGAAGTGGAACAAGGGGATGGTACTGAAGCACATAGCGAGGAGATTCAGCGTCTTGACAGCCCCCTCTCAGTTCCACCACTCAGCAGTGTGCCTCCTGCTGAGACTCAGACGTCTCCCATAAACTTGGAGTCCGAGACAACATCTGAAGAAGAGACAATTGGGATGGAAGCTTCGATGATCATATCCAGAGCATCCCGAGAGATTCTTCAACGCATTCCGGAGCTTGCCGACTACTCGATATGTTGCTCATTGCAAAATCAGCAATGCTCCACATGTTGCTGCGATTTCAGGAGTGGCCCCAACTACAACGTCTAGTACTCCACTACTCCTGCCAGCAGCTTCATGAAGAAGAATTGAAGTTGAGGGAGCAAATAGGCTACTCTGAGCCTGTTGACCTCAGCACCATGGAGAACCTGAGGGCTGCTATGCTAACAATGATACATGACAGGCAGCTAGCTACCGGCTCAGCATACTCAGATGGATCAGACCACGATGGTCAAGATCCACCCAGTGATTCAGGCCCTGGAAAGCCTCGATGAGGAAAATCCCGAGGACAAGGATACACATGCTACGGAACAAGCTCAACCTCTACTCCGTATCCTTGGACTCGCGAAGTCCACGGCCGGGTGCTTCGTCCTCGGCGAGCCCGCTCGGCTAACTCTTGCTGAGTCGACTTACGACGGCGCCACGCCCCAACTTCCAAGAGATCTCGATCCGTAGCAAAAGCTCTCACCGCTCAGGGAATCCAGACCGAGCTCTTGCGAAGGCCGTCCCACAAGGTGTGGAAAAACGTACTCCGCTAGCCACAACCAATGAGCTACGGGGCCGAAAACATCGGTATCTACATCGCCCACCCTGTTGTCTACGAAATTGTATCCGAAGCTTTGGCTAAGCGCAGGCTAAATTTGATGATCAGCTCGGAATTATTCGGGAAGGACAAGCCAAACTTCTCGAAGCATTCCAGGCTTCAATGTCCACTCATACTTGAGTCCTTCACCGAACAAGCCCGAGCCACGGAGATCCAACTTGACAACATTCAACTGTCATGGAGGATAAGATTTCGAGAAGCCGATGAATTCAAGGCAAGGAATGACCTCTCCCATAAGCAATACTCGGAGGAACCGACTAATGAGAGGAATGATTCGCACTTGGCACCGACAAAGATCCATGACATGATGGACGAACTGTCCGCCGTCTACACACGCCTAGACAAGAAGGTACTCGTCCCTACCCCGGCTGTAATTGATGATGCCAAAAAGGGGGAAGGAAAAGAGAAGAGTACGGAAGGAAAAGAGAAGAGTACTGAGAAGCCGACCCCTACCAAAACTACTGCCAAATTACTTAAGGGGACAAAGCTCACCGAGATCCGAGAAAAAGACCAAGTCCGTGGCCGAGATAAGCGAGACTCGGGACTCGGACTCGGACGGAGGGTAAGGCCCGGGGTGTCTTGGCTGCGAGCACGCCCGAGACCGGCCCAAGTGGCTCAGGAACCCGAGGCTACTCATGCAACCTGACTCGACCGATTTTATCAAGGAGGTTGCGAGTATGCTTGAGCGGGAAGAGTCGAAGAGGAAAAGGCTCCTCTCCCTCCACCTGTTCAGGGAAAAGGCAAGAAAGTGCTGATTCTCCCAACCCCTCCAGCCAAGAAAACGAAGAGATACATTTCAACTGAGGAGGAGGCTCAAATTGCAGCTGATGAGAAGCTGGCAAGGGAGATTGCTGAAATAGAAGCTGCTAATAAACCAAAGTCTAAGCCTGTCAAAGGAAAGACAAAATCTCCAGCTCGAGAAGGAGAAAGCCTGCTAGGATACCTCCAAGGAAACTGATTATCGAGGATGAAGAAGATAGGGAGAAGGAGAAGGAGCAAAAGCGAAAGCAACGAGAAGCGGGGTACGTCAAAAGAAAAATCAAGTACCCTTGCCGAATACGAAGACATTCCTCAGAAAGACACTGAAGCCCAAGATGATGAAATTGAGGCCATATTCGACCAAATGAACAAATACCTATACAGAGGCGAAGAGGCTAGACAAGTTCGGGGCCGCCGAGAGACGAGAATCGGGAGGCAGACCTTGAAGCACTAAGAAAAAGAACTGAGGAAGAGGCCAGGCTGAGAGTACCTTCAAAAGCTGATATTCCTTATCGATATAGAAGGTTCAGGAAGCCAGCTGATCTGAAATCGCACAGATGGCCAAAGACAGACAATTGGATACCTGCTCAATTTACTCGTGAGATGGGAATCGGCAAAGATAGAGTTCATCAAGCGCAATTATTTCTCGGAGGTTCCGGCCCAACATGACTAAGGTTGATGCCTACGTGAATGGATGATGATAAGTGAACCTGATCTATACATATACTTGCATAAAGCCGTATCTGAAGGTATAGAAGTCGGTGTTCCGAGCCTAGAATCATACCTCCACCTAGAAGAAATGATGACTCAATCCACTTTGGGGTAATAGAAGGTAAGTGAAGTATGCTTGCATCAAAGAGAGAATCGGACGAAGATGAGCCAGCAGACTTTGTCGCATACTTGAAGCCGAGGAAGAACACATACCGGATGTATGGAGTGCCACCGCGTAGACGCAATCTCAAGGATTCATGGGCGGGATCAAGCAATTTAAGGGCTCCTGAAGCTTAGTTCCGATCTTCCTAGCTTAGCAAGATTTGTAATTGTCTCGATCCGAATAACTCATATATACAAATCTGATTTTGGCTCGACAACCACTTGTTGTCTATTCAACGTGTTTGTATTATGCTTTAACACTCGTAATCACCGAAGTGATGACCGACTCACACACCCACTCTATTTACTTTCTTGTCGGTTTATTACTTTGTTAGATTCTCGCTAGTCTAGTTTCTATGTAATGGGGAAATTGTGTTTTGCCCCCGTTTTCTCGATAATCTAGAACTGCCGGAACAACTCCGCCGATCCTACCCGTAATATTGTAAGGAGCTCTGTTTTACGTTTAGTGTTAGCATAGATGATAGGTTTTGGCATCATCAAATAGGGGGAAATTGTTGGGTGATGATTCTATCCTCGGCATAGTCTTACTTGGTGGGAAATGATTCTATCTTCTATATTGAACCATGCTCGGCTGCCTAGTGCTCGATTGTTGAGAAGATTTGAAGATCCCAAAACCCTATCCGATTGGTGAACCATTCCGTTGTAATCGTTATTTGTCTCGAGGTTTCGGACTCGGTAGACACTCTGCTCCGATCAAGGCGCTCGCAGATTATCCGCCTTAACACCGTAGAAAACTCGGTAATCTTGGACTCGGCAGGAGCAAGATATCGAAAGAGTCGAGTGGGACCGAACTCGGCAGGAGCAGCCACGAACTCCGAGCCGATCTTCGATAGACCTTACTCGGCTATCTACCTACCGAATACGGGATCGGACTCGGCATCGGCGGACGGTCTTACGAACTGTCGAGATACTTTTGAAAAACAATCGGCATTGTCATATACGAGGAAGAGAGAAGTCGGCTTCGGTTGCCTTGAAGTCTCGTCTTCGTCTCAACCACTCTATCCGCCTCGACGAATGACAAGAACACACGTGTCTTCTCACCTGCTAAAGCTGCAGTCAACCCTTTACCTAAAAAGGTGGGAAAGCACACTGTTACCTACTTCAAAAGAGCCGTTTGCTACCAAAAGAGAGAGAAAGAAGAAGATCGTCTCCAATGGATCTTTTCCAATCTCTGCTCTATAAATAGAGGGACATTTCAAGAAGAGAAAATGCGCATAAGCTTAAACGACGAAAACATACACAAGCATTCAAACGAGCTAGAACCAGAAAACCCTAAGTCTTCCGCAAGAACTTGAAGATCTATCTCCGGCGAAAGACTACCTTCTCAGCTCATAGGGAACCAAGCTAAACTGTTAGAAGAGCCTTTAGTATCCAAATCGACGATACACGAACCTAAAGCTTATTTCAGCTGTTCGTCGATCTAGAAGCTACATTCTCATTCCCTATCCCTCTAACCCTAAGCTCAACCGAATATACTTATAGCTTAGATGAAGGAGTTCATATTTGAACCCAATCCTTACTGTAAAAGGACTCCTTCATAGTTGGAGAAGTTTGTCAAACACTTTAGTTTAATGCCTTTGTAAACTGGGACTTGCTCAGTATAATCCCCAAGCCACGGCCTTTATCCTCGTGCACAAGCCGACTGAGACTAACTCAGTATAATAAATAGCCTCCTGAACTTTCGGGACAGTGGACGTAGGATCGATTGATATCCGAACCACTTTAAAAATCTGTGTCTCGTTATTGCTTTCTGATTACTGTTGCATTAATTTTACTGTTCATACTGAAAATCTTCTTTAAAATCATACAACTATCTCAGTATACTGAACTGTCTACTTACTAAACTGAGACTTGCATAAAACGATTTTCCACTCAACTGATTAGGGCCTACACTTTTCCGCACCGCTGAACTCTACACGTTTGATACCGAATTCGACTCGGCCGCCTAGCGAGATCTCGGTAGAGTCGAGACTCTTTGCCACACACGATTCGAACAACTATTTGGTCTGCTGAATTATTTCAAGATGCGGCACTTTCCCGAACAGGACTGCTCGTGTTCGAAGTTGAGAAAATCGGATTCAGATGTATTCACCCCCCCCCCCCTCCCCCTCTACACCTGACCGTACACGCGGGACCAACAGGGTGAATTATATATATCATTTAATTTAATTTGAAGAGGTAGAAAACGGCTTTCTGTTCTTTTTCTTCATCTCCTCGTTCCTCCGAAGAAGCTCTCATTCCATACCGAATTATTTATGCACTTTATTCGTAATTATTATGCACTTAATTCGTAATCTTTATGCACTTTATTCGTAATTATTATGTACTTAATTCGTAATCTTTATGCACTTTATTCGTATTTTTTATGCATTTAATTCGTAATTTTTATGCACTTTATTCGTAATTTTTATACAATTAATTTGTAATCTTTATGCACTTAATTCGTAATTTTTATGCACTTTATTCATATTTTTTATGCAATTAATTCGACAAACCTAAATCTTAGACTGCAATCTACTTCTAGTAAGCTAAAAAACAATCAATTGCAGATTACAATATCCAGTAAAATCAAATCTCCCATAAAAATCAATTCCAGAATTGAATCAATGAACACTAAGTAACAGTAAAAATCAAATCTCCAAGAACATCCAAATTTCTTTATAATCAAATTTCCATAAACATGCAAATCTATCATCAATGCTTTTAATTTCTGAAAATTGTGAAATTTCTCCTAATTCATAAGCATAGAAAAAAAAATTAACAATTAGGAGAACAAATGACAGAGAATGAATAGAAAATTAAAAATTAGGGAAGAGTGAAGAACAATGAAGTGTTCAGGTCGGCGATTTCCTTCAAGCTAAAATCGAGGGAGGAACGGAGTATGGCGGCGGCGTGGTGTCGTCGTTGTCCGTTGAGGGGTGGCGCGGCACCATATTGCTGTCGATCGATGGGCGCAGATCTGAGTTTCAATTGAAGGGCGGGTGTCGTCTCTGGACGAGAAGAAAGGCAAAATAGAGGGAGAACCGTGTATGGCGTCGGCGTTGTCGTTGATTGAAGGGCGGCGCGACGCGGTGTTGGTGTTGATTGAGGGATGGCGGCCAGATCTAATTTTCTGGTTTACGTGAGAGAGAATTGAGATGAGAGAGAGAGAATTGAGATAAGAGAGAGAGAATGGAAATAAAGTGAGCAAGAGATATTGTGAAGAAGATTATAAATTTAATTTTTGACTTTATTGTCCTTATCTTACCATAAATATTATTAATCTATATCATACAAGATTAGATCTTAGCCTTTGATTATACAAAATAAATGGATGGATTTGTTCCTAGTTCCTTCATTAAGAAGGTGTTCCTTATATATATATATATATATATTAAGAAGGTGTTCCTTATATATATAATGTTGGTCCGAAGACGATAGTCAGGTGTAGGGGGGGGTGAATAAACCTGATCACAGTTTCTTTTCTCAGAACGTGAAGGACAACTGAGCTGTAGGTTGCGACTGATGAACAGTGCCAGATAGTAACCTTCGATCACGGGTCAGAAGTGTGCCAACTACTGAGCTCTCCTACTGACTTTAGTCAGTACTTGAAACTCAGTCGGAGACGTTGTGCGGATAAGAGTGTAGGGCCCGAAGATTCGTCTCAGTTTGAAAACGCGTTTTCGCAAGTTAAAGTCTTTTAGCTGGTGCACTTTGAAAATACGTTTTATGCAAAGATATGATTTTTAATCATTTTGTATGCAATGCAATAAAACAGTAAATAGCACAAGCAATTTAACGTGGTTCGGATACGCAAGATCCTACGTCCACGGTTCTGATGAAACAGGAGAACTTGTTGATTTATCTGAGCAAGCCTCGGCCAAAGGAATCCGTAGCCTTGGACACCACTTCTAAGTTATAGTCCTTAGCGACTTTACAATTCAAACCTAAGTTTGAAAGGGAGGGGATAATCTCCAACTAAGAAGGAGTTCTTACAATAAGAACAATTCACAGAAAGTGAACTCCTTCGAACTTTCTAAGCTATAGATTTTACAATGAGCTTAGCTAGAGAAGAAGGGATCTAAAGAACTCTAGAGAGAAGAACTAGAAATATTCTATGAAGGCAAGTTCTTCGCTGGAATGGTCTTTAAGTTTGCTAGAGTTTGTTCTTGAGCTTGAGCATTTTTCCCTTGTGTATCCCGTGTGTGGAGCTCGGTTTTCTTCTCTATTTATAGTTGTGAGCAGGCATGTGTCCGTTGGAGAAGACGATGCCACGTGTCACAAGCTTCCAAAGAAAACGGCCATATTTTCGAATTGTTGCAGCAGAGTTGTTGGACACTGTACATGAGAGCAGCTTTAGTTGGTCAGAGCAGATAAAGCGTTGTCGGCTTCTCATTGGTCAAGGTTTGTGGTAGGTGAGAATGTGTCAGTGGTCAGAGTTGACTATTCTTCAACCTCGTATGATCTTCTGCTGAACTTCGAAATGACTTTTACGACTGGGTCGTTTTCTGTCGGATACAGTAGACATAGGACAGTCTCTGTCTTCTTCGTCTGAGTCTGCTGACAAAGGATATGGCTTTAGTGGGTCAGCTGATGACTGCGAAGGTACTTGAAGCTTTGCATTGGGTTCTTCTGCGATGTTTATCAGCGATGAGTGTCTTCTATTGAAGGTAAAGATCAGCTACGACGAAGAATGCAAGCGATTAAACCGATGATGTGGGGTTGCGGAGAGTAACTTCGACGTGAAGATAAATCCAACAATTTACCCCGTACAGGACTTAGACGAAAAGATAAACGAATACAAAAAGTCTAACCTATACATCAGCTAATCCTATCGAGACACTACACTACTGATATCAGCTGGGTTTTGAGATCTTCAATTCCGTAGTACTACTATGATTTCCCCCAATATTATTTTAACCCGATAACATGCTGAGTATCATCTACTGACTCATAACCCAACAATTTCCCCCTAATTGATGATCCCAAAACCTCTAAAACACAATCTCTAAAAACTTCTATGAAATATAAAGAGAGGATAGTAAACTACTGACATAGATAGACTTCAGTAAACTGAATCAGTTAACTTCAACGAGATCAGGAGTTAAGAGGGGCAAAATCAGAGAATGGTTATGTGTGAGTGTGTGTCAGATCACTTCAGTGATCAGTTGTGATAGCGAAAACACAACCAAAAGTCATAAGACAATGAGTAATTGTCTGTCTAGGAATAGGAACTGGTATATATGAGATGAAGATTACATGGTTCCTATCTCTATTACAAAGGAATGAAGAAGAGAAGATCACTGCTGACGTCTGAATCTCTTGGTCTTGTTCTTGAAGTCTGCAGACTTGTCAGCTGGAGGGTCCAGACAATAACACTTGTAGATTCTTGCACGCAGAATCTGGACTTCCTCGTGATCCGCAGGCTGATGGATACTTAGGCCAAGATGGTAAGCAGCTGCTTCGATCTCATCTTCAATCTCTTTCGTGCATAGCACGCCGCGAGTAGTTCCGGGGAGGAGGGATGCGTCCGAAGTTTGGAGCTTTGAAGGGTATCTTCTCCTTTTCCATAATCTGACGGAGCTGATCTCTGAGTTCTGCATCGAATCGACAAATAAACTCATCGAAAAGTTGATCAGTTGGTATATCAGAAGGATAGAAGCCCCATACGTAATATCCCTTGATAAAATCTGCTTTAAGTTCCTCCCACTGCTCGTTTAGTTCGACAGGCACCCACTTGTCTACATGAGGAATAGGAGCCTTCTTGATGTAAGGTGCTCTGAGCACTCCTTTCCTGTAGGACCTTGGGATTTGCCTCTTCCAGTCTACAGTTGGCTCACTGGCTATCTTATCTGTCATTTGAATGATCTTAGCCAGGTCATCCAATCTTTTCTTCTCTCTGAGAGTCGCTGATCTAGCATCTCCTCTTCGGAGATTTAGTCCCTTCAGTGTGGCTTCCCAGATGGCTTTGTCCTCGACCTCTTGCTCAGGTGTTAGAGTAGGAAAATAAGAACTCTGAGCTAGGGACCGGACTGCGGAGTGGATGCTTTGGCTAGCTTCGTCCCGAGCTTTCTTTGCTTGTTCATCCCGTATCGGCTTAGCATTTCCTTTGGCGATCTTGCCGATTAGTTTTCTAGGCTTCTTAGCCTTTTTCGCTTCCTCAATCTGATGTTCCTGATCCAGTTGATCTTGAAGCTTCTGAGAAACTTCTTGATCATACGCCTCCTGCTCCGCTTTAGATTTGAATTTAGGCGACGGGGAAGATGGAGTGACTTCAGTTGTGATATCCTTCCCCGGCCTTTGCAGTGGCAGTGGCTCATCCTCTGCATCCACAAACGAGCAATGTCTTCAATGAGTTGAGCGGTTGAAGCAGTGGCCGGCTCGGGCCGATGAGGTTGGACTTGGACTTCAGGGACTGGGACAAGTTGGAGGAGAGGTACTGCTGAACTGGTTCCAGCCTCCGTAGCTGAACCTTCTTTCTGATTAGCTTCCCCCTTGCTAGTCTCTTGGACTTCTGAGACTTTCTCCACCATATTCTGCTCCGCCTCAGCCTGTTCATGTACCTTGGCTTCTTCCTCAACCTCTTCCCCCTTTTTGGCATCATCAGCCAGGGAGAGGCGAGTGCGGATGGCAGTGACTTCCTTATCCAGATTAAAGAGAAGATTTTTGATAAGGTTGGCGGTGGATTCGAAATCCTTGATTGCATCGCAGTATCTGTCCCATTTTGTTTCCTGATCATCTCTGAATCTTCGGAGTTGAGCGGCTGACTCATGTCGGAGTTTCAGCAGAGATTGATCATGAGATTCTGTGATCTCTTTCTGGATGAGCTTTAGGGCCTCATCCTATTGTTTGATGGCAGATTGAAGACTGGAGGTGGCCACTCTGTTCCTCTCATCCATTGTGGCTTGGACTGCCGCAAGACCCTGAGTCAGCTGCTCAGAGAAAGATTTCTGTTGAGAGATAAGGAGCTGCTGACTCTGAGCGGCTAAGTCCGCCTTCTGAGCTTCGAGGGCAGCCTCGACTATCTCCTTGATATTGATTTGAGTAGGAGCTGAGACCTTACTAACCCCGTCGGCAAGTCGGTTGACGCCCCGGCTCAGGCTTTGGTGTGCAGAGCCCATTTGAGGTGTACGTCTTTTGCAAGGAGACGATTTTTGTCTCCCTGTCTCCTGATAGCTCTGTTTACCGACTTAGAGGACACGGAACCGATTGGCTTGATCTGATAACTGCTGGTTCTGAGCCTCTGCTTAGACGTCGCGAGCTATTGCGCTCGACTCGGCTTTGAGGCAATAGGGGCTTCACCTGATGTGGAGGGTGGTGGTGAGCGGCCCTTTTCGCGGGGAGTGTTACCTCAGCAGATCCTCCTAAATACGCTTCCTTGGGTGTAGCCCGATCATCATCATCATTATCATTATTATCATTATTTCGTGATGAGATGGAGGCGAAGGGTCGTGGGTCCGGTGTCTGCGGATCTTAAGCCGAGAAGGTATAGCATAGCAAGCACACGCGGATCCTC
Organism: Lavandula angustifolia; assembly: GCA_028984105.1. Taxonomy (NCBI): domain Eukaryota; kingdom Viridiplantae; phylum Streptophyta; class Magnoliopsida; order Lamiales; family Lamiaceae; genus Lavandula; species Lavandula angustifolia. The sequence continues at coordinate 21,003,042 of CM054813.1, read as the reverse complement.
CGTAGAAGCTAAGTCATTGGTTCCCCGAACCCTATTGCCGATCAGTAAAGATTGCTCCCGATAATATCTTCAAGTATGTCCCACTGAGGAATCTCGGCGAGATCTCGTGTCCTTGCCCTGATAGCAATGTCCACCAAGTCCGGATGCTCGGCTATCTCGTGAATTCGAGCATGTATTTCTCCAAGTAGCACGGAGACGGGTGGAGTGCAATGTGGTCCACTCGGACGAGACTTCTTCGCCGATCCGCAATGTCGACGGAGTCTCGTAGGAGCTGATCCGCCGAACCTTATCTTTCAACGTGGCACCCTCTATGCACATATCCGTGTCCAGGGGTGGATCCTCCCTAAGTGGGTGGAGGAGAGGCGAGGTTTGCTTTGGTACCTTAGCGAGTCCAGAGCTTACGGAGCCTCTTCCTCTTAGGCGGTTCGGCCGAGGGGCAAATGGAAGCATCTCTTTTCGATCGGGTGGCCCTCGCCCGATTGATTTCTCGGCAGCGGCTCTCGTCTTGAATTTCATGAGCTTGCCTTGTCGAAATATCCGGAGTCGGCAAAAAGTCAAGTCCTCGAGACCGGCCTGCTCGATCGCATGGACATCTTTGTCCCATACTGCCAGCCTTACCCACACTAATTAGCCTCCTATCTCCAGCTGGGTAGGTCAGTGAACTTTTGAGCTCGAGCTTTGAGCTCGGCTAAGTAATAGTCGATCCGGTTCACTCGACTCCATCATCTATAATAATCATCAGGTGAATGCGGGGCTTGGAAAGCGATCATAAGAACCAGCCTGAGCTCGTGAGGATGTGAGACACAATGTGTATGCGAGCCCTCGGTATTGTGGCAAAACCGATTCTTCGACGAGGTCGTCTTGAAAGTTATGTCCCTTTTTCCACAGAATTTATGGACATAAGAATTGATCTCCTTCTCCTTATATCCGATAGGAGAGATTCCATCGTTTGTCAGGTCAAAAGCTAGTTCGAGAGCATCTCTGATGTTGAACTCATGTTCACTCGCGTCCCACGACATTGAATCAACCTCCTTCATGAACGCGAATCTGGAGACCTCTGCTCCTGTATCTAGAGTCTGCCAGTTATAGTAAACCTCCGCCACTTGTCTGGTAAATACGCTCTAGGTTGCTTCGAGATAATAGCCCTAAGCTAGATTCTTCTAGAGCATCGAATACTGGCTCCAGATACGGAAAGTCGACTTGCCGTAGCGCCATAGTGGGTTCGAACTGAATTCGAGAGAGAATGATCTCGTCTATGTTGGTGGGTATCTGAAACGTCGCCATGATAATCAGCAAAAAACTCGTTAGCACTTGAAAATAGAGTAAGTTAGTATGAGTTTTTAAGCACGATTTAGTACATTACCGAAAGATTTAGAGCTTTGAAATAAGAAGATGCAGAGCAGTTAACTTGAAGAACTGAATTGCAGAAGAAAGCTCTAAGTATCGAGAATGGCGAGAAGTAAGACAGAGGTAGAAGATGAAAGATCTTATATGATTATGCGTATCAAGTTGTTAAGATCGGATGGCTAGGGTTTAATCTTTCATTTTAATTGACCGCTGGGATTTGATGATATAAGAGGAATGATTACACAAGCCGCCTCTACCATAGACCCACATAGGATTATGCGCAGTTAAGGTAAGTGAAAAGACATGCATTAAATGCGCTGCAGGCAGCATTAAAGACTAAGTCATTTTAAATGAGAACGGTTTCCTACTGACTTATCCTTAAGAATTAATGGCGGGAAATAAATGCTCATTAACTACTGAGTGCAAGCGACTGAGATAATAAATGCGAGCATGCTTCTGATAAGATTAAGACTACGCAAACCTCTTCAGCTGATTTTACGATCAGCTAGTTACCGTTTAGACTTAGGAGGACAGTTGATGTGCTGATGACCACATTCCCCCTTACTGTGTACTGTTTGATTCTCCCGACTGAATCATTGTACTGAGTCTTTGACCTGTCATACTGATCCCTTACACTTGATACTAATTGTTGGTATATCAATGGTTGGCTTCTACTGATACCAATTGTTGTGATCTACTGACACGATTCCGTAGGATCCAGTAGACCTAGCTCAACTGATAATTCTCTGAATCTGTTCTCAGCTAGTGGTTTTGTCAGTATATCTGCCCTTTGCTTGTCAGTATGGATTTTCTCCATTCTGATATCCTTCTTCTCGACATGGTCTCTGATGAAGTGGTGTCGAATATCCACGTGCTTGCATCTCGTATGGAGAACTGGATTCTGAGTTATAGCAATAGCACTGGTGGAGTCACAGTAGAGGGCACTTCATCCCGAATTATACCATAGTCTCTCGGTTGTTGTCGAAGCCAAAGGATGCGGGCACGGCAACTTCCAAAGCGACCATGTACTTCGGCTTCGGTAGTGGACATTGCATCCGAATCTTGCTTTCTTTGAAAACCAAGATATTAGCTTCTTGCCCTAGGAACCGACACGTTCCGGAAGTTAACTTTCGATCTATCCCGCATCTCGCATAATCGGCATCGAGAATAACTCTGTCGTATAAGGTTATCATCGCTAGGATACCATAACCTGCGTCGGTGTTCCTCTTAGATATCGCGAGAATCTTCTTTGCTTGAAGTCTAGATGACTTCGCTGGGATCCGCTTGAAATCTTGCACATACACCTACAGAGATAAGTTATATCGAAGTCGGCTAGCTGTTAAGTATAATAAAGAACCAATAATAGCTCTATAATCAGTAGAGTTAACAGAAGCTCCCTCTTTATCTAGATCGATTTTGAAATTCATATTCATGGGGATTTTGACTGGCTTGCTCGAGTCGCAGCCAAATCTTTTCAGGAGATCTCGAGTGTACTTGGCTTGATTGATGAAAATTCCTTCAGGTGATTGCTTTACTTGGAATCCAAGGAAATAATTCATTTCTCCCATCATGGACATCTCGAATTTCTCCTTCATTATTTTCTCGAATTGTTGACATATAGTCACGTTTCTGCAACCGAAAATGATGTCGTCCACGTAGATTCGCGCCGTAGGATGTCATCTCCACGAGTTTATGTTGAACAGGGTGCGATCTACCGTCCCTTTCGAAAACCTTTTCAAGTAGAAAGTCTCGATAGGGTATCGTACCAAGCCCCGGGTGCTTGTTTTAACCCATACAGAGCTTTCGAGTCCCCGTACACTGATGTCCTGCCGTGAAAGCCGAGCGGTTGTTCCACGTAGACTTCTTCCTTCAGCACGCCGTTCAGAAAAGCTGACTTTACATCCATTTGATATACTTTGAATCCTTGATGCGTTGCATAAGCTAGGAATAGACGAATAGCTTCCAATCTGGCGACTGGAGCGAATGTTTCATCAAAGTCGATTCCTTCTGCTTGACAGTATCCCTTGGCAACTAGTCTAGCTTTATTTCTGACAATGACGTTGTTTTCATCACGCTTGTTTTTGAAGACCCACTTAGTACCAATCACGTGCTGATGTCTAGGCCTATCAACAAGCTCCCAAACTTCATTTCTAACAAACTGGTTCAGCTCTTCTTGCATGGCGATAATCCAGTCAGCATCATTGAGTGCGTCCTCTATTGACTGAGGTTCTTCTGTGGACAAGAAACAAGAATAGAGTGAGCTTTCTCCTTGACTTAATTTTGGATCTTGTCCTTATGGTTGCTGATGGATCTCCTATGATAAGATCTGAAGAGTGAGCGTCAAGCTATGAACGTCTAAGTCTGGCTTCTTCTTCTGATACTACTGACGATCCAAGTAGGGTGTGTTAGGCATTTCGGTTGTACTGCTCGTGATTGCGGCAGTTCGATAAGAAGGTTAGGATCTCCCGAGTTTCCGTGTTCAGGGCATTGGCTCGGAACGAGTATGTGTTCCCCCTGAGTTTATATTCTCAGTAGAGGTCTCAGTTACCACTGGGGCTTCCTCATCGACCGTTGTTACCTGTTGTTGATTCTGAGTCTGAATTTCTTCATCGTCTGACTCATCATCCCAACAATGCTGGATCTTTTCAGCTTTGTCGTTTAGTGCGGGATTCTGTAGCTTGCTGCTGACATCTTCAGTATTTGTCTTTGTAGTTTTCCTGTTCTCAATAACAAACTCATCAAAAACAACATGAGGGCTTTCCTCCACGCAAAGGGTCCGATAGTTAAAGACTCTGAAGGCTTTCTTGACCCCGAGAGTATCCCAAGAATACTCCTTGATCGATTTGCTATCAAAGACCTTCAACTGATCTTTCCCATTATTGTGAATAAAGCACGGACAGCCAAAAATATGAAAATGAGAAATAGAAGGAATTCTCCCTTTCCATAATTTGTATGGTGTCTTCATGTGTTGCAGTGTAAGTAGTGAGCGATTCTGAGTGTAGCAGGCTGTGTCAGTAGCATCTGCCCAGAACTTTGAGGGTAGTCTAGAGTCTGCTAGGAGCGTTCTTACTGCTTCTTTAAGTGTTCTGTTTTTGCGTTCGCCAAGTCCGTTCTGCCTGAGGGGTGCGAGCTGCCGATGTCTCGTGCTTAATTCCCTCCTTTTCAGCGTACTCTTTAACTACCGAGTTGAGAAATTTGTTCCTCCGTTCGAGCGAATTCTCCGTATCTTGATGTCCTTTTCCACACTGAGCTTTTTAAGCAGTTTAGGCAACTCACTCATGACATCGATTTGTTGGCGATGAAGATGACCCATGTATATCTCGAGTAGTCGTCAATAACGACAAGTGGCATACTTCTTGCCTCGTATAGTCACCGGAGAAACTCGGCCCGAATAAATCCATGTGCAACGGATGAAGGATTCCATCAATGGAAGGTGAAGGAATAGGTGGATTGCTACTCTTTCTCGCTTTCCCTTCAAGCATACTTCACAATTTCTATCTTTGATAAACGATTCGTTGGGCGCTCCTCGACTTTAGAGTTCTTGGCGAGCTTGTTCATAGTCTTGAAGTTCAGTGGGCCGAAGTCTCTTGTGCCACAGCCCATCCCGCCTTGTCACTAGATTTAGTCACGTGCGAGCAAGCAAGCCTCGGGTTCCAGGGTTTTCCGGTTGCAACGTAGATATTCTTCCTCCGCGAACCCGATAACACTTTGTTTTCCCCGTAGATTTGTCAACAATATCACAAAAACCAGCGTCAAAGATTACTCTATTCAGATTGTCACAGAATTGATCGATCGAAAGGAGATTATGTTGAAGTCCTTCAACATATGTTACTCTTGAACCGAGGCGAGCCCAATATTCGGTGTTCCGTATCCCCTTGTATAGCCTTTTGGAGTTGTCACCAAACTCAGTCCGGGACCATCTTCCCGTATGTAGTTTGTCAGTAGGCTCTTTTGATAAGTCATGTGTCTCGAGCAGCTCGCCGTCCACTATCCAAGGGTCCTTATGCACCTGCAAAATAGAAACATTTTTAGGTACCCTTTTGGTTCAGTTGGGTCCTTACATGTTAGTGAGTGATTTCGGAACCCAGATCTGCCTAGGAACCTTTGAAGTCTGAGACTTCTTCTTCTGAACCTTGTCAGCTTTCTTCTCCTCAGGACTCGGAGATACTGACTTTCTGATGATTTTGGGTTCAGGAGTTTTCTTCTTTTGAGATTTTGTGTTCCTCCTGAGCCTGGGCTCATAGTAGTACGAACCATACTGAGCCGGGTGCTCATACAGTGGCTCATTGTACTGTTCCGCCCACCTAACCTTCTTGGTTCCTCCTGAGTTTGATCGTGGTGTCCTGGGGCTGGAACCTTTGGTCAGCTGCTTCTTGTTGCTCGGCTGAGGTGCAACTATCTTCTGTTTATTCTTCGTCTGAGGTGTTGAGTTAGTAGTCTGAACTTTACCTCTGACGAACCTATCAGCCAGATTTTCTAAGCTCTTTGAAGTGGAAGCTTCATGAGTACAGCCAAGTCCTTCTTTCATGACCGTCGGCCTTTGCTCTCTAAGCATACTTTCCAACTTCTCCTTAGCTACTAGGTACTTTTCAGTCATTAGTTCTCGCCAAACTTCATCACTTTTCCTTAGTGAGTAATAATCTTTTTCCACGTCTACGAGCTTCTGACTGAGTCGGGCTATTTCAGTCTCTTTCTCAGAATTGTCCTTAGTCATAACTGAAATCTGAGTTTCTTGAAGCTGAGACTTAGTCATAAGAGATTTAATCTCTTCTTTGAGTCTCGCAACAAGATTCTCTAAGTCATTAGAGACCTGACAATCAGAAGAAAGTCTCTGATTTTCAGCCTTTACCTGTTCCAGTTCCTGAATAGTTCTGCTGAACTCTTTGCTCAGCTGAATCTGCTCCTCTAGTAGATCGTCATAAAGCTTGTACCACATCTGAGGCTCATCCGCGACCGAGCACGTGTCGTGTGTCTGTGTGAAGAAGAGGGTATGTTAAGTTTAGAATTTACCTCAGCCTCTTCTCCGGCCATCGACAATATTCACTGCTTTCTTCGAGGAATTGTTTCTCCTGGTCTCAATTCGGACGAATGCGGCTTCGTCCTCGAGAGGAATACATAAATGTATCCTCCTCGATTGAAGTTGTCGGATATCTCTCCGACTATGTAGCCTCGCCTCCTACGGGCAAATTTCTCGCGTTTGCTTTGCCTGTTCGCTTCGTTGAGCAGCCGAGAGTTCGGGACGATCTGCATCGATAATGTCCCTCCTTCTTGCGGTTATAGCGAGCATGATGATCTGGCTGCTTTTTCCAAATGAGTCCTTCGATGGACTTGCAGCAGGTTCGAGTTCTGCCGAGCGTAGAAGGTTTAGATTCTTCCCTTTTCTGATAATCTTTCTTACCTGAGGGAGAATCTCTGTTGTATTTCCTCAGCTTTCTGACTCTCTCCTTTTCTATCTGATATTTGAGAGCCATCAGTGTGAGTTGGTCAGGGCCTAAAGTCTCAGAGGACTTTGCTTCGTCTTGCCATTTGCCTTCTTTGCGGAGGAAACAGGTTTTACTCCAGTTTTGCTGACTGTTGCTTTGAAAGCATGGTCGATCTTGAGTGTCAGCTGGAGCACTGGAATATCTTTGGGGTAGGCCAAATTCCTCTGTTTTTAATTCTGAAAAGATAACATCAGGAGTTAGAGCATTAAAATCAGAGCGACGTAAATAAGTAGCAAATGGAAGCCACTTCTGTCGAGGTAGAGCTCTCAAGATCTTGGTGTTCATCTCTTTGTTGGTGAACATCCTCCCCAGTCCGTTGATCACATTGACTTGATTTGTGAATCTGATGCTAAGCTCGTCAATAGTTTCACTGGGCTCCATTGCAAAGGCATCGAACTTCTGTAGCTCTAATTCGAGCTTGTTTTCTTTGATCTGCGGGGTTCCTTGGCTCGCATGCGGCCCGGGGCATCCCAGAGTTCTTTTGCCGTTTTGCAGTCCTGCACTCTCCCGATGTGAGAATCACTGAGCGTAGTCAGTATTGCATTTTGATTAGAATTTGTTTGTGAAGTAAGATGTGAGACTCATACAATTAATTAATATTTAAAAATTGATTTAAATTGGCAAATGTGTGAAACATATTTTTTTTATTAAAAAATAAAACAAGTTCGATATTACAAGTTTCAGTTAGTTTTTAGCCGCGGCAAAAAATCCAGTATTCCTATGAGTCAGACAACTTATCCTCCACGGAGTTGAGACGAAACCAAACCTATCGCCGACTTAAACAAACCAATTCCGCCTTCATTCCACGAACTACCCTTACAGTTATAATAATCGGAGACTTCACGACAAGGACAAATCCGTCATCTTACTTACCTACGCGGCCTCTGCCCCTACCCCATCTTCGACAATAACCTTTAAAATTGCATCAGTATTCAGTCAGTAGTCTATCTCGGCAGCGGTCGATACTTCATTTCCCAGTTTCACAAATAGCCCTCGCCAGACCAATTATTCCCAAAATCCAATTCCAATCCAGAAATCCAACCAGCCCTAAGAGAGAGAAACTCGATCAAACCGGTTTCTCCACCGACTCGATGGAGATCGGCCCGGAGACGGCGGCGGAGGCCGAGAGGCTATTGCCTCCGGCGGCGCCTGTGGAATCCTCGGCGTCTTCGATCGGTTCTTCTCCGGGAGAGAGCAGTGGCGGCGGCAAGAGCAGTAACGATGGCGATGGTTTTGGTAGGTTTAGTTTGTTGGATGAGGATGAGGATGAGGGGGATGTTTGTCGGATCTGCAGAAACCCTGGAGATGCGGATAATCCGCTGCGCTACCCCTGTGCTTGCAGCGGCAGCATCAAGTTCGTTCACCAGGATTGCCTCCTTCAGTGGCTTAATCACAGTAATGCACGCCAGTGCGAGGTCTGAGTTATGAGTGCCAGGATTAATGTTTTTTTGTCTTTTCCTTTTGGGAGTGATATTGTTCTTGTGATTTCTTGAATTGATCGATTGAATTTTGCTCATGGAATTAATTTAGCTTGTTTGGTAGAAATAGCATTCAAAGGAAAATCTTATGACATATTAGCTGAATTTATATCTGAAGTTATTTTCCGTTATTATCCATGTCAGCCATGTTATTGTTTTTCCCCTGTTTGTGGTTGATTATTAGTTTATATTCTGGAAGGCTTGACGCTTTTAGGATGTTGAATTGGGAACTTGTAAGAACTAGTACACGAAAGGATTTTTACAAGTCCGGTCAATGCTCAAGCGTAGCTTTTGTTGCAAACGTAATAATATCATGTATGTTTTTCGTACATTTGTCGAAGTTCTAAGAAAGCTTTTTGAGATTCCCTCTACCATCTGAAAATCTTTAGGTGTACACAGTTTTGACACCGTAATAACTTCTTGTTCTTAAAGTACTTGTATATGTTGTAGATAAGTTGCTTTCGTCTTTCCTTTTGGGTTTACCAAATTGTCATGATGTGCTTTGCAGGTCTGCAAACATCCGTTTTCGTTCTCTCCAGTTTATGCTGAAAATGCCCCCTCAAGGCTTCCATTTCAGGAATTTATTGTTGGGATTGCTATGAAAGCCTGCCATGTTCTACAATTCTTTTTACGTCTGAGTTTTGTACTTTCTGTTTGGCTTATCACCATTCCGTTCATCACATTTTGGATTTGGAGGTTGGCATTCGTTAGAAATTTTGGAGAAGCCCCGAGATTATTCTTGAGTCACTTATCAACAACAGTCATTCTCACTGACTGCCTGCATGGATTTCTGCTCTCTGCTAGCATCGTTTTCATTTTTCTTGGTGCTACTTCCTTGAGAGATTACTTTAGGCATTTACGGGAGCTCGGTGGACAAGATGATGACAGAGAAGATGAAGGAGATAGAAATGGAGCTCGTGCTGCAAGAATGAATCAAGCTCAAGCCAATAGAATTATTCCTGTTGATGGGAATGGTGATGAAGCTGGTGGGGCACAAGGAATTGCTGGTGCCGGTCACATGATTCGGCGAAATGCAGAAAATGTTGCAGCTAGGTTGGAGATCCAGGCAGCTCGGCTTGAGGCCCAGGTTGAACAGATGTTTGATGGCTTGGATGACGCTGATGGTGCAGAAGACGTGCCTTTTGATGAACTGGTTGGCATGCAGGGACCTGTATTCCATCTAGTTGAAAATGCCTTCACGGTGAGTCTTCTGGTATTTAATCCATTTGACATTTCTAAGTGAGTCCTGAATGTCTGTCATCTCATATCATATTAGTTGCTAGGTCGAGATGTTCTTAGTGATGAACCTGTGTTATTATACCTATGATATTTTTTGCTTTAAGATTTTTTCCGGTTCATCTTAGTATTTAAGATATCCTCTGTCGTTGGTCAATACTATGAAATATCTTACTGGATATTTTCTATATCTTCATGGGATATTGCGAAAATCTTTATGGAAACCAACGTTTTCCTTTGTTTTGTGCAGGTTCTTGCGAGTAATATGATATTCCTTGGAGTTGTAATCTTTGTGCCATTCTCGTCGGGACGTGTTATAATATACTACTTATCATGGATTTTGTCGTCTGCTACCAATCCAGTGTTATCCACGTTTGTGCCACTTACTGAATCAGCACTTTCTTTGGCCAATATTACGCTAAAGAACGCTCTGACTGCCGTTGTAAATCTGACGTCTGATAATGAGGACACTAGTTTGCTTGGTCAGGTTGCAGAGATATTGAAAGAAAATGCAACCGGACAGACCGTCTCAAGCAACATAAGATCTACAGTAGCAACTGACATCCCCCAGTCATTTGGGGCATCACGTCTTTCTGATGTTACAACTCTTGCTGTTGGGTACATGTTCATATTTTCTCTCATCATCTTCTATGTTGGGATTGTTACCTTGATCCGGTACTCAAGAGGAGAGCCTTTAGCTATGGGGAGGTTCTATGGTATTGCTTCCATTGCAGAAACTATTCCATCCCTATTCCGGCAGTTTGTGGCTGCAATGAGACATCTGATGACGATGATCAAAGTTGCTTTCCTTCTGGTAATTGAGCTTGGCGTTTTCCCTCTGATGTGTGGTTGGTGGCTGGATATTTGTACTATAAGGATGTTTGGAAAGTCAATATCTCAGAGAGTCGAGTTCTTCTCTGTCTCGCCACTGGCAAGCTCCTTGGTTCATTGGGTTGTGGGAATTGTTTACATGTTGCAAATAAGTATCTTTGTCAGCCTTCTTCGAGGGGTATAATTTAAGCAAAGTAAATAATTATCATGATTCAGTGCTAACTTGTTTCTATTCCTCTAAATGCATGTTCATATGTTGTAGGTTTTGCGAAATGGGGTTCTTTACTTTCTACGAGATCCTGCTGATCCTAATTACAATCCATTCCGTGATCTCATTGATGATCCTGTCCACAAGCATGCTCGTAGAGTTTTGCTGTCTGTTGCTGTATATGGGAGTTTGATAGTAATGTTGGTATTTTTGCCAGTTAAACTTGCAATGAGGACGGTTCCTTCCATTTTCCCTCTAGATATATCGTAAGATAACTTTTGACATCTCTCTGCAATCTCTCACATAAATCTGTTGGTTACTTCTTTTGATATACTTTGTATGCTCTAATTTATAGATAACAATTTCTTTTTGCAGTGTGTCCGATCCATTTACTGAAATTCCAGCTGACATGCTACTATTTCAAATATGCATCCCTTTTGCTATAGAGCATTTCAAACTACGACATACCCTGAAATCCCTTCTCCGTTATTGGTTCACTGCTGTTGGCTGGGCTCTTAGCTTAACAGACTTTCTTCTCCCAAAGCCAGAGGATAATGGTGGACATGACAATGGGAATGCCGATATTGGGAGACGTGATAGAGGACATGGACAGGCATTTGGTCAGGAACGAGTGGTAGCCATTGATGATGTAAACAGGGCCAGACATTTGGCTGCAAATGCCAATTCAGCTGAGGAACTTGATAGTGATGAACTAGCTGACCAGGAGTAAGTTCTAAGAAAGATTGTTAGTATATTTCTGGAGCCTTTCTTTCTATCTTTTCTGTATATATCTTAGCATGCTGTTATTTGGTGTAATCTTAGTGCTCTATTCCGTTTTCCTTGTTCAGTTCTCAATTTGTTTACATAGCTTTTCATTTCATTTTTGTTGGCCCAATGTCGTTGATATTGCTTCTTTTCTATTTTGATGCTGTTTCTCGATCTGTTCCTTCTAGACGATGAACCTATTGTATCTGAACTTTTAGTATTCCTTTGTGGTGTGCGTTACCTGATGTTATCTAGTTGGTCTTTCAGCAGGTGGGCTTTCGTACTCAGGATTGTCCTGTTGCTGGTGGTAGCTTGGATGACTTTGCTTGTGTTCAACTCCGCGTTGATAATTGTACCAATTTCACTTGGACGAACTCTCTTCAGTGCTCTCCCACTGCTTCCAGTGACTCATGGCATCAGGTGCAATGGTAAGATATTTGTAATAAAATTTGATGGCAACAATTATATTTGCTCCGGAATAATAAGAAGCTTAAATATTACTACACTCAACTTTCTTCTCCAGATATATATGCTTTTGTCATTGGAAGCTATGTCATTTGGACTGGTTTGGCTGGAGCAAGATACTGCATTGATCTCGTCAGAACTAGGAGAAGCAGATTATTGCTTAACCAGATATGGAAATGGTGTGGCATTATTGTCAAGAGTTCTGTACTGTTGTGTATATGGGTAAGAATCTCGTCCTTGTGCATGGATGAATTAATATGGAACTCCATTTTCCATTAGTGCTAACACGCACTCCCTGTTTCAGATACTCGTGATTCCAGTGCTAATCGGACTGCTGTTTGAACTTCTTGTAATTGTGCCAATGCGTGTTCCGGTGGATGAAAGTCCAGTTTTCCTTTTGTATCAGGATTGGGCTCTCGGACTAATATTCTTGAAGATCTGGACTAGAATGGTGAGCATCTATATCCAACCTCTCTCCCCTAAACAAATAAACACGTGTTTGATAACTTCTATCTTTTTGCTGAACTTGGATTGCCCACTTTTGGTGAATAAATAACGCTACGAATATGCAGCTGAATATGAGTTTGGGTACGGATATGACTACCGTTTTGGAACTTGATCGGCTTATATGGATAGATAGACATTGGTGCTTAATTGGGTTGAGAGAAATCATAGAAAGCTGAATGATTTATGGGTTGTGTTTGTTATTACAGGTGATGCTAGATCACATGATGCCATTGATGGATGAAAGCTGGCGAATGAAATTCGAAAGGGTTAGAGAAGGCGGTTTCTCTGGTCTGCAAGGGGTATGGATTCTTCGAGAAATCGTGTTTCCAATCGTCATGAAGTTGCTTACTGCATTATGCGTTCCGTACGTTCTCTCAAGAGGAGTGTTTCCAATACTCGGTTACCCACTAGTAGTAAACTCGGCCGTGTACCGATTTGCCTGGCTGGGATGCCTCATCTTCAGCGTGCTCTATTTCTGCGCCAAACGCTTCCATGTCTGGTTCACCAATCTCCACAACTCGATACGAGACGATCGGTACTTGATCGGGCGTAGGCTGCATAACTACGGAGAGGTAGCGAGTAGGCGCATTGTTGAAGAAGATGGAGGGCATCTAGGGTTGAGACGTAGGCATCTAGGTCTACAAGAAGAGTAGGAAGGTAAAATTGGGTTTGTGAATATGAGTGGATTCATTTTCTTGTAGAAGTAAACTCGATATAGGATGATGCTTGCTACTCTTATTCTCTCTTTTCGTCTCTATTTGAGAAAGGTTTCGAAAGTCTGTTTTAGGAATAGGGGTTTTATCAATTTAAGATAAGAGAGGATGGAATGGGATTTTTCTTCAATTATTGGACAGAAGAAAATACCTACAAATAGAAATGGGGTATACAAGGTGCGGTGCTTCTGGTAAGAATAGAATATTCGTATCAATTTTGGAGGATTTAGTTAGACTCTAATAGACTTTTGAGTATGTATTGTAGATAGTGCCGGTGAAATAGTTGAATGCCATGCATGTAGTTGTAGGATCTTGAATTAAAATAAGAAATAATAGGAATGACTGAGTAAGTAGCAGTGACTTCTGAGTCGACAAAAGAAGATGATGATGTCTAAAGGGCCATTTTGTTTTGGAGAATTAAGAAAAACTCCTTTCTTCCCTCTCCTAAAAAAACATATTTAAAAAATCACGAACAGAACTAGGGAAACTCAATTCCATTTGTTCCGAAATCAAACAGTCTCTGCATTAGTTTAAATACTCCAATTATCATCTCATGTTGAATAATGAAGGATCTACATAACCGACGCACAATGCATTAGTAAAGGGGTATGTAGTATCAAAATCAAATTTGAACTCATATCAGAACAGTCTAAATAAGATTGAACGAAAATTTATAAAAAAAATTACAATGGGCCCACATGAAAACAAGAAAGATATTGATATCATCCCAATACATCAATCCTTGCCAACTCTAAAATGGCGGAAAAGTCTTTCTTTGACTTGGAAAATCGTTAGCAAATACGTCACCCCCCATCCCGCTACTACAACTGCAACATGTCAACTTATTTCCAAATTCTCTCTCATCCCACATTGTTCCATCCTCCTTGACCCCCAAGAAATTAACATTTCACGAAGCAGCATATATAAGTTGTCTACTCTCTCTCATAACATCAATGTAATGGAGGCGCTACACATAGTCCTGTTCCCAGCCATGGCGCAAGGCCACATGATCCCAATGCTAGACATGGCCAAACTCCTCTCCTCAAGAGGCGTCAACACAACCATCATCGCCACCCCCGCCTTCACCGCCCCCATAACCAAAGCCCAAAACTCCGGCCACCACATCCGCCTCATCGTCACCCCATTCCCTCCACCACAATCCTCCTTGCCCCAAAACATCGTCAGCTTCGACCAGATGACCACACCCGACCTCGTCACCAAATTCCTCCACGCCCTCGAATTACTACAACCCCTTGGAGACAATTTTACAAGAGCACAAGCCTAATTGTCTCATCTCCGACATGTTCTTGCCTTGGACGGCAGATTCCGCCGCCAAATTTGAAATCCCCCGGCTTGTCTTCTACGGAATGAGCAGCTTCGCGCGATGTGCCTCGCAGCAAATGCAGATCCTCAAGCCGTACAAGAACGTCTCTTCTGATTCCGAGCCATTTGTCTTAACCGGTTTGCCGCATGAACTCACTTTTGTGAGATCACAAGTCTCTCCTTTCTTTTTAGAGGAGGGAAAAAACGACTTTACGGATTTGTTCAAGAAGATGAATGATTCTGTTGAGAAGAGTTATGGGGAGGTTGTGAATAGCTTCTATGAGCTTGAGTCTGATTACGCTGATTACAACAAGAATGTTCTTGGGAGGAAGGCTTGGCATATCGGCCCACTTCGTTTATGCATCAATATTCAAGATGAAAGCAAATCCGCTATTGATGAACACGAATGCTTATCATGGCTGGATTCAAAAAAGGCTAATTCAGTTGTGTTTGTATGTTTCGGAAGCATAGCGACTTTTACTCCATCCCAGCTGCATGAAACTGCAGCTGGGCTCAAGCCTCCGGACAAGACTTCATTTGGGTGGTTAGAAAAGCAAAAATCAAGAAAGTGAAGATTGGCTGCCTAATGGATTTGAAGAGAGAGTTAGAGGCAGAGGGTTGATCATAAGGGGTGGGCCCCTCAAGTGATGATTCTTGATCATCCATCCGTGGGGGCTTTCGTGACGCACTGCGGGTGGAACTCGACTCTTGAAGGAATATGTGCGGGTCTGCCGATGGTGACGTGGCCGGTTTTTGCTGAGCAGTTTTTCAATGAGAAGCTGGTGGTGGAGGTTTTGGGGACTGGGGTTTCGGTTGGGAACAAGAGGTGGATAAGGGTGGAGAGTGAAGGGGTGGGGCGGGACGCGGTGGCCAAGGCGGTGGAGGAGGTTATGGTGGGCGAGAAAGCAGCGGAGAGGAGGAGGAGGGCAGAGGGTTATAAGAAGATGGCGAAGAAAGCGGTTGAGGAAGGTGGATCTTCTTATAATAGTTTGAAGACTTTGTTAGAGGAACTAAGGACCGATGTTCCTCCCAGCGCTGTCTAAATTATGAACTTTTTACTGTCCGATTTTCAAGTTTTATTGCCGTTAATTTTATTCCTGAGTATCTTTTCACCTGAATACGATTTTCATCAAGTGTTTTGTTTCTATTGCTAATAATTTTAAGAGGAAAAAAAAGGCCAAAAGAATTAATTGTATTTAGGTGATGCCTAAAATTACTTTAGGTTCGTGTTTTTTCTTAAATTTTTCTTTTTAAAGTACCATGCGTGCTTATAAATGCTTATAAAATATTGCATGAAAATTCCTAAGTATATCAAATGTTTCTGCTTTCAACTCTCATAACGTTAATAAAATTATGTGTTTTTTTGGCGATTATTCGCAAAACCCAATAAAGAAAATGTAAAAATATAACTTGTGTCGAAGTGAATATGTGTAAAACACCAAGTATTCTTAAAAAAAATGAACACCCAAATAAATTTGACATGCGGAGTTTGCCTGCAATATTAATTTTATTTTATGTCACTTGAATTTTCTTATTCTTTCACTTTATACCCGCTAGGTAATAATATATGATAATAAAAAGGCTTCAACAAAAATTAATAACTAAAAATAAGACTATTCAAATCACAAAAATAGGTGTGGGGCCGGGTAGTACCGAATTTCTAGATCCGCACACGGTACAGATACGGATATTATACTATCCAACCCCATCCGTAAAAATTAACATCCGTAGCCGAAATGAAAAGTGACCGCAACAAAACTGTAATATCAGTGAATAAATTAACGTACTGAATATAATCATAAATCCCGTTAAATGCGGATTCTCTCTCACCGTTTAAAACACAAACTGTCCCTTCTCTCTCTCTTAAAACCTACATCATTGTTGTCGGTATGAATAACTAGCAGTACCCATCAATTATGTCTTCTATGTTCCAACAGTTTGTCTATGACACTTAATGTACCGTGCACAACCTAATTAAAGATAAACTAATGTAAGTTAAATTAGTACTACATCACGGTAATTAATTATCAGGGTACATCACCCAAAGAAAAAAAAAACACTTAAAATTTTGCAAGTATACTTTCTGAAATGATACAAATCAATAATTTCCTTTTAAGGGGAAAAAAGTGATAAGGATGATATAACAGAACGTGGCAAAGATGGATTAGCACCCTCCTAAATAATGATGAGATTCAAAGCAATTCTGCACTTCCATGTCAGGTCAAATGTTGCAAATCATGACAAATTATCATGACTTACTTTCAAATTAGCTATAATTGTTTGTCTTTAGAAAGATGTTTAATGTTTTAAATTCTTTTTTAGAAACATATCCGTATGACTAGGAAATAAATAATGCAAGTCATTTACTAAACAAATTTGACTCCCATTGGAGTAGCCTAATCTTTCAAGTTTAGCAATTTTTAAACCTACTTGTATTTTATGCCAAAACATATATTTCACGTATGGCAGTCGAAATCCTTTTATAGATAATGCTTCAAAGTCTATAAATACCAATTCGAGCCCCTTTTTCTACTTTTCATTTTTGTTTGCGCTATGGATGTGCCTTATGTAGTGTTTGGAACAACTTTCAGGTGCGACTAGAATGTTTGGAACACCCAGTTTTCAGTAAAAATTTCCTACCAAATATAACTAAGATAAAAAAGCTATTTAAGCTACTATGACCCAGCTTTCAGCTGCAACTTACAACTTATTTAATTTATTAGACTATTTTATCCTTTAAATATTTCTATAATTCTCAAAAAATTATTAATTTTATAATTAATATTTTTCTTAGTTACAAATTTAATTATAATTATATTTTAATATATTAGTTAGTAATTTGATAAAAAAATATTTTATATTTATTATTTACAAATTCTTCAAGTTTAATGAAATAATTATTATTAAAATTAAATATAACTAAATATATATTAATTAAAATAGTGGGTTCGAAAATTTTAAATTATAAATTAATTTTTTTCTTTTTTTCATTTATGATAATTATTTCTTAGCTATGTAATTATTAAAATTATATAAAAATATTATTATTATGTATTTTAAACAAATAAATAATATTTAAAATGTAATAATATGATATGTTTATGTTAATATGATATATTATAAATTTATATAATATAAAATTAATAATATTTATTTATTATAAATTATAATTATTTAATAACATTGAGGGTAAAACGGATATTTTATTTAAAAATTTAAAATAAGCTACTCATATCAGCAGTTATCTAAACACTATTTTTCCCACTTTCAGCCTTTCAACGATTTATTTCCAAACATCTACATATTCTCAATCGAAGAACTTTCATGACTTATCAATAAAGTCTTCAACTACTCCAAACATCCACTTATAATATCTTCTACAATGAAATACCCCTAATAAAGTCGATAAGATCTTTTGTCCCACATTATGGCATAAGTCCCCATTAAATAATATAACGATTTATGTACTTAGCATGTGATTAAATGTTATGAATTCAAATTACACCGGTTGCTATGGTAAAATATTAAAAACTTAAATATTTAAAGTTTTAAATTTTAAAATGATCGTAGACATCTATATATTTACAATTGAAATGTAAGTATGATACAAAAGATACACGAGAATGTGGGACATAAGCTAGGGATTTATCCATTTATTGCACTTGATCAACTGTGGGTATAAAAAGAAGCAACACCACACGCATACTCCCATTCTCCTATCAAGAATCCCTCCCTTAATTTAAGCCATTTTTACTCCAAAATTCCCCCAGATGTTCTACCGCATGTCGTGCCAGCCGCACTAACTTTACTTCAACCCCTTTTCTTCTTCCACTCAAAACATAGAATATTTTCAAACTTTTCAATTTACTAACAGTTTCTACCAGAAGGGATTTTCGAATAGTGAATTAATTGCCGCTTTACACGCAGAAAAACCTTAAATCAAGCTCGTTTAGTCTC
The DNA here is from genome assembly GCA_028984105.1 of Lavandula angustifolia. NCBI lineage: Eukaryota > Viridiplantae > Streptophyta > Magnoliopsida > Lamiales > Lamiaceae > Lavandula > Lavandula angustifolia. The sequence continues at coordinate 20,984,729 of CM054813.1, read as the reverse complement.
AGATTTTGGTAACAATTTCAAGAATTTGCTGATTTTGAAATTTCTTGAAGAGAAAAGAAAAACCTCATCTTCTTACAATCAGTCGTGGGTATTTTTCAGAAGCTCTTTATTTTTGGGCCCTCCACCATAAATTGAGACCCCAATTCAAAATCTTTACATTATTTCAAATATCAAATCATTTCCCTATTATTTACTCCAGACCAACATAAAGTAAAAGGTAATTTTTTTTTATAAAGTTTAAAAAAAAATAAAAAAATCATAGTTATAAAAGGAAAATTGTACTAGTAGTGCAGCAGCATACCTAGTAACTAGTGCCAGTACTCTATCTCTCTCTTCACTTCCCCCTCTTGAGATTTCAAGAATTGAAAAAAAAAAAGAGGAAAATTAAAACCTCTGCTCCTCCACCGCCACCGCCATTTTTCCCGATGAAGACGAGCGCTAAGTTCATTGTCCTCCAACACAAGCCCGCCGGCGGAGCACCGATCGTGCCTTCCCACCGCGCGTGGCTTGTAGTCTTCGTGCTGTTCTTCATCTTCACCTTCGGTTTCACTCTCTTCACCACCAGGGACGCCGCCTCCGCCGCAAGGAAATCCGGCGCCGCCGCCGCGAACTCCAAGTCTCAACTCCCCCAACCCATTTTCGACGCGCTCCTCCACTACGCCACCCTCAACGCCACCTCCCCCGGCCGCATGTCCGCCGCGGAGCTACAAACCATCGCCGGCGTCCTCCGACGCTGCCCCGCCCCCTGCAACCTCCTCGTCTTCGGCCTCACCCACGAAACCCTCCTCTGGAACTCCCTCAACCACAACGGCCGCACCGTCTTCGTCGCGGAAAGCGCCTACTTAGTCTCCAAGCTCGAAGAGAAACATCCATCAATCGAAGCGTACGACGTTCCGATTACAACAAAAGTCAGCGAATTATACGATCTGATCGAATACTACAAAGGGAAGTTACAAACGAGTGCCGGCCGGTCCAAAAATCTCCTCTTCTCCGACTGCAAGCTGGCAATTAACGACCTCCCCAACCACATATACGACGTCGCTTGGGATGTCATACTAATCGACGGTCCGAGGGGGTATTTTGGGGCGGCGCCCGGGCGGATGACGGCGATTTTCACCGCCGGAGTGCTGGCGCGGAGCAAGAGGGGCGGCGCGGCGGAGACGCACGTGTTCGTGCACGAATTCGATCGGCAGGCGGAGAGGGTTTGCAGCGATGAATTCTTGTGCAGAGAGAATCTGGTGGAAACGAAAGATTTGTTGGGGCATTTCGTGATTGGGAAATTGAAGGATGGGAATAATAGGTTTGGATTTTGCTCCAATTCTGATTCTTCATCTGTTCCTCAAGAATCAATTTGATTCTTGTTCTTATTACTGCTTTGTTTTTTTATGTTTATTTTAAGGTAAATCGTAGTAATATATCTATATAAGATTTTCAAGTGTTAAATATAATATATACTGGCAGCATTTATGCAATCAAAATTCCTTTGGTTGGATTTCATATTTCTTGAATAATTGTAGGATATGAATCTCTAATTTTTGAATTGTTGTGATAATTGATTTGATTTGTTTGATATGTGGTCATAATTATTGCATTTTGGTTTGAGTGTACGATGTAGGAGAGGGCTACACTACACGTGAAATTTGTTTTTGTTTGAAGACAGAATTGAGAGAGAAGATACTACCATTTGTAACCGACATAATAATGTCTTTCTTTGCTGCAATTTTCTGTGCAAATCAAGAATGGGATGGAGAAGAGTAAGTAATTTGTTTTTAATTAATGCGGTCATTATCCGAAGAAATCTTGAAATTTAAGGAAGATGGGTTTATTATTATTGTTAGAGTTCAGACGCTTTTCTAATGAGGTACACTTTGTAGAATCATATTATATGTGTTCTGTTTTGTCGGTTACGATCTTCTAATTTGATTTAATGAGATTTATTAATCACACACACATTATAGGCGGAGAGAGTTCATTAAAAACACACACACACAAAGTCTTGAAAATGTTCAAAAGTGATATTCTAAAAAAAAGAATATGAAAGTGAAAATTGTAATCCCTCCGTCCCATTATTAATATTTTATATATATTTTTAATTATTTATTATTTATCTCTCACACTACAATTTCCATCATTTTATATTTTTACACCACAATTTTATATCTTTACATCTATCGTTTTAATTTCCGCACCTCATTTCAATGGAATATAAATACTACAGAGTGAGTATTACAAATAAAAACCAAAAAAAAAAAAAAAACCAAAAAGAGAGACAATTCAAAATAGTTCAAAGTGATCACTCATAGGTAGAGAACAATTGCTAAAAACATTACTAGTATTCGGATAAGATTGTACATATATAATAGTAATATAACTATAAACCATCTCAGAGACTCAGAGGCTAAATTTAATGCTCGTTTCGTATACATATTCAAACTATTGTAAATTTTCGGATTTTATCTGAAACTTTTTTGGTCTACTTTTTGTAATTATGTTCCATATTACAGTTTTTATCCACTAATTAATGAGCCAAATAGAACGAATTTAATGTTTTGGCTTATTAAATATTATTCCATTTCCTATCATTTTCATTGAGATTTAAAAAATTGCCATTTGCGCTACAAATCCTCTAACCCAAAATTGGAAGTTCACTACACGTATTAATCAATTATTTAGATGTTATGTATGTATTGATGGACCCATATAATTAATATTATATTAATTGTTTGATTTTAAAAATATACGTAGCACCACTTAATTGGTAGGTCGTGGAATGGTGTTCACATTTTGGGCAAGAAGATATGCTTTGTGCCATTTGTATTTGTTCAATGCTTAATTAATAAGGAAATGTACAAAACCTCCTGTAATAGAAAGAGATTTATGAACTAATCTTGAGAATTGTGTCAGCAAATATCACGTGAGGGATTTGGTCTTCCCTTTATAACAGAATCACGTGACGCACGTGTCAAAAAGCTTTTACTACTAGCTACCACGTGGCCCTTTCCCCACTGGATTTTTCTTGAACAAGTCAAGTTTTACTTCATTTTCGCAAGTAAAAAAAGTTTATTTTATACAAAACTTATAGCCAACATTTCAAGCAAGTTAGATGTCTTAAAGCCTCTACTTCGCATATCTTCTCGAAGAAACTTAAAATAATAAATTAATTATTAAGTTTAAATTTCATACCCGAAAAGAATAAATTTTAGAATTGGAGAAGTTGTCGGTGAGAGGACAAATTGAATGAGGAGGAGCCTATTTGTATTTATGCATATTCATAGTAAAATAAAAATGATTGCACGGATGCGGCCAAGAGGCAGGATGATCACAAAACTACACCCCACCATAATATATAATCTTTCATTTACAAATGTTGTCCCATTTTATATTCCCACCACTTCATTTTCCAGTCACTTTCAAACCTTCCAATTATTAGTTGGTACATATTAATAGTAATTAATCAACATAATTAGTTGGTATGCTGATAAAATGCCAAAATACAGGCAAAACTAGAAATTTTGGATAAATGGATTTATAACCGTGTTAATGAAAATATGATTTTCTATTCATTTTTTTAATTTTGTAGTTGGACCACTAAATGCAAGGATAATTAGTACTAGTAGTCGTCCCCTTGGGGATGGCCTAGCGGTCAAGGTGGGTGGCCGGGGCCGATGAGGTCGCAGGTTGAATCCCATCAAGCACAGTAGGTGTTACTGTCACCCCGTAACATTAAGGGTGATTGACACCCTCCCTGTGGTTTGCGGGTGCTCTTGCACAAGGAGCGATGGGAGCGTGGTTTACCCGGTCTGTGGCGAAGGTAGCGGCTGGTCCATGAATAAAAAAAAAAAAAAAATTAGTACTAGTAGTTAGTTTGGATTTGCCCAACTCATGGGTCAAGTGAGCTGCTTAAAACATAGTCCAGTCCAACCTTTCATATATCATCGGAGAATCGTACGAAACGATCCATAAATTAAATTACATTTTTTTATTATTTTAATAATCAAAAACAATTTTTTAATAAAATAAATAAATAAATGGATTTATTGTGAATTAAACCCGCCCTATTATATTTTTAGCATACAATCATCTACCATTGCACCATATAACTACTTTATAAATTTATAGTATTGTACATTTATAATACTATTCTGTCTCATAGAAATTGTGTCATTTCTATGAGGCGGAATTTTGGGCAAATTGTTAATTGTGGGTTTTGAGTGGGGCCACACTTTTTAATTTCTCATTTAATTTTTTTTTCTCTTTCTTCTTGTCCATTACTTGTATTTATGTCGTTCATTCTTATTTAAATTTGTTGTATGAAGATCGAGATTTTTAATATGTTCGAATTAATAAATATATGCTATAAAAATACAATCTATAAATTAAAAGATACTGTACAAGGGAACAGTGAAACAAATCAGCTTACATGGAATAAGGGAACTGCATTACACGTCTATAAATTAATGATCAAAATATATGTATGAATTACACATCTAATCATTGTAAACAATGAAATTTAGAGGGAAAAATTTCCGTGAAAGCCTAAAATTGGAGGGGAACCAAACACAAAAGGAAAAAAAGCCAACACAAGTTTTGAATTCCCACCATAACATAGCCTATAAAAGCCAACACAAGTTTTAAATTTCCAAAACTCTCCCACACCATAGCAAACTTCCGAAAATGGGGAAATTGGGTAGGAAGGACTTGACAACTTCGAGAGAGAAATGACATTTTTCAGTTTTTACTTGAGACATCAAGCTTGGCAAACCTCGGCAAGGGAAGATGACTGAAGCTGCAAGCAAATGGGGCGTTACACCGAGGACTATCTCGAGGATTTGGGCCGTTGCAAAAAAATAAAAGGAAGATGGACAGTTAATTCACCTTCAATCATGCAAAAAGTTAGCTAAACATAAAAAAAAAAAGAGTTCGAATAGACCTTAGTTTAATATAGAGTCTGCCAATGTGCAAGCAAGGAACTATTAGAAAATTAGCTACTGATGTTACATGTAGCAAGAGCACGGTGTGGAGATGGTCGAGTGAAGGCCTAATCAAAGCTCATACAAACGCAATAAAATCATCACTTACAGTCCCCAATAAGTACTTAAGGTTGCGGTTCTCGCTAGAGGTACTTGAGTTTGATAGAATACTACATCGACTAAGGTTCAAGAACATGCACAACACGGTACACATAGATGAGAAGTGATTTTACATGACAAGAGCTTCACACAGAACCTATCTAACACCCACAAAGGTTGAGCCACACAGATCTTGCAAGAGCAAGAAGTTCATCACAAAAGTGATCTTCACGTGTGCAGTTTCCAGACCAATATTTGGAGAAGATGGTTCTGTGCTTTTCGATGGGAAGATTGGCATCTTTCCATTCACAGAAACTGTTCCAGCAAAGAAAAAGAGCAAGAACAAACCAGCTGGTACTCTAGAGACCAAAGCCATAAAATCCATCACAAAATAGTCAGTGAGTCGATAAACTTTCGATCGCGTGGGCGTAAAGATTCGAAATATCGAACACCGTCTACCGACTTTAGTCGACCCATAGTAAACTTCAGTAGATGAATAAGTTCGAATGTGTAGGCCCGATTTTATATCGTCTCTTGTCGAAAAACGTTACTGAAAACAGTTTAGATCATGCTTGTGTGAATTCAGTTTTACTGCAAACCCAACTTATGAGTTTTAGCAAATCAGTTTTATGCAGCGTGAACAGTAAACCAATGAAACAGTATTTGCACATGCAGTTTTTAAAGTGGTTCGGATACGCAAGATCCTATGTCCACTGTCCTGAACAAAGCAAGAGTTCTTGAATTTATTATACTAAGCAAGTCTCAGTCGATCTGTTCGGAGGACAGATACTTTAGTTATAGTCTTAACGACTTTACACAGTTTCAAACACATAATTTGAGTTATCTCCAACTAGGAAGGAGCTCTTACAATAAGAACAGTTTAATCAATATGAACTCCTTCAGTTACTAAGCATATGATCTAACAATGGTGGCTAGGAATAGAGATTGAGAACAATGTATCTCAAGAGAGAAGAACTATAACAGATGTTCTAAGACGTGAGTTCTTCGCTGAGTAGCTTTAAGTTCGATAGAGGTTGTATGCTCTGAATGCTTGGTGTTCCCAGTCGTGTCTTCATCTTTTGAAGCTCGATCTCTATTTATAATCTTGACTTGCGAATAGATCCGTTGGAGGGAACCTAGACACGTGTCAAAAAACGACAAAAAAAATGATCATCTTCAACTTTGAACGTTACTGTAGAGATTCTCTATTTTTCAGTCTTGATGACAGCTTTTGTCAGAGCAAGGTACAGTGCTGGCAGCTCCTCACTGGTCGATGTAGAATGGTAGGTGAGGCTTGTTCAAATTCCAAAGCAGATGCTGAGTTGACTTCATCTGATTCCTCGGACTGAGTTATCTTCTACTGACATTCTTCTGAAAAGTTCATCTTCATGCCTTTTTCATGTCCACGGATTCAGTAGGTTCTGACTAACCATACTGAATTCTAATGTTGAGTCTGTCCGGTTGACAAAGATCTATTCTACTGAGTCTATTAGCTATTAAACTCTAGCTAGTCTACTGAGTTCCTAACATATTGAACTCAACTAAGCTATTACATTATCTGATTCATCATTCAGCTAGGATTTTGAGATCTTCAAATCTTATTATACTGAATCTCATCCCAATAATTTCCCTCTATTTGATGATGCTAAAACCATTACAACACGATATCCCCTATATAGAAGAATAGAATCTAAGAGCCAGGGGAGAAATACACATAATTGTAAACACTGAGTGAGTATGTGTTGATCACTAAGCTGATCAGAAGTGCTGAAAGGTAAACACAACCATTGTGACAATGAGTAGTTGTCTCGGCAAAAAATGTTAAAGATTTCATAAATGAGTAAAGAATTACAAGTACAGAAATCTTATATCACTAGAAAGAAATGAAACAAGTCAACTCCTCTTGTTGAATTGCTGGAGCTTTGTCTTGAAAGCAATTGACTTAGCTTCTGGAACTTCAAGACCATATGCATGATATATATTCGTTCTAGGGCCTTGATGTGTTCTTGATCTTCAGGATCCTTCAGAGTTAAAGTTTTTTTTGTTAATAGCAAAGTTAATCTCATCCTCTATTTCTTTTATGCATACAGTTAAACCTCGATAAAGTAATATTCGATAAAGTAATAATTTCGTTAAGATAATAATTTCTTCCGGTCCCGATATGGGTCAATCCACTAAAATAATATTCGATAAAGTAATAACCTCGTTAAATGAATATTTTTTCTCGATTCCAAGATTATTACTTTATCGAGGTTTAACCGTATGTTGCCTTCTTCGCTTGTGGAGGAGGAAGAACTCTAAATTCGGGTGCTTTCAACGAAATTCCTTCTCTATCCAGAATAGTCCGAACTTCTGACAAAGATCTACTCTACTGAGTCTATTAACTACTGAAGTCTAGCTAGCCTATTGAGTTCCTAAGATGCTGAACTCAACTAAGTTATTACATTATCTGGTTCATCATCCAGCTAGGGTTTTGGGATCTTCAAATCTTATCATACTAAATCTCATCCCAACAAAAGAGGTGGTGAAGACATTTTTGATTCATAAGGTATGGACTTCAAGTACGCTTTTCATGCCGATAAATAAAATTTTATGTATAGGTTCTAAAACTTGTGAAGGGCAGTTTACTATAAACTTATAGTAACCTGAGCTTATTCAATTTTTGTAATGTCAACTTATAGTAAACTGATCTTATTCAGTTTATGTAATGTCAACTTATAGTAAACTGAGCTTATTCAGTTTTGTGTAATGTCAACTTATAAATTTAGTATAAGTTGACATATACTGAGCTTATTGTTTATAGATCTAAGTCAAATTAAAGAGTTTGAACAGATTCCTTGCGAAACCGTCACAAGGAAGGTATACTTTTAAACTCTAAAGTTTAATTTTTAGCTTAGTCTTTTGTTTATCAAAGATTAATGAATGCGACCTAGTATCTAAAACTCGTGGTTGGAGCTCTAATCATGTTCTTTTTATTCACAAAAGAACCATAGAGTTCCATAGATGAGAACATAGTTTTTTCATTATAAAAAACTATGCAACTTGATCTCATTAAGACAACAAGTATTTAAACAAGATTCCAAATTATAGCAAGTTGATTTCGAGATCATGCACATTACAATTTCTTCTTGTCTTATTACAGATTATCCCCGCCATAATGGAAAAATGGCCAGCCAATGCAGATAGACTTATATTTATACAACAAGACAATGAACGTCCACACATTAAGGATTCAGACTATGAATTCAGAGCAGCAGCTTCGCAAAATGGATTTGACATAAGACTAGTGCATCAACCACTCAACTCACCTGACATAAATGTCAACGACCTTGGGTGATTTAGAGAAATACAAAGCATCCAGATACAATATGAATGTTATAAAGTAGATGATTTGGTTAATGCAGTCAGCAAAAGCTTTCAAGATTTGTCACCAATTACACTCAACAAAGTATTTTTATCATTACAAGGCTGCATGATGGAAATTATGAGGGTGAAGGGCCAGAACAACTACAGGATTCCTCATTACAACAAAGATGATTTAATTAGAAAAAATGCTCTTCCACAAAATCTAGAAGTGCCGATTGAATTGGTAAGGGAATGTTTTGCCTACATGCTTGAAAATGGGATTATTGAAGAGTTGAAGAGCTGCAGAATAGGTTGTGTTTTTGAGATGGAAGGGGAATGTTTTGTTTGTAAATATATGTTCCTACTTTATAAGTAGTCTTTTGCTAGTATAAATAAGATATTTTTGTAGCAATAATGTTCTGAATAGACCACAAGAAACAACACATCAAGCAACAACCAACAACAATTGGTTCAGCAAACATCCACCAAAATCCACCAATATCCACCAACATCCACAAATACCAACCACATCCACCACAATCCACCAATATCAACCACAATAAACCACCATCTACAGTAAATCAAGTAGAACAAGTCTCGGAACTAATTCACAGTCAACATAAGCATTCTTACCATCTTAGGCACTCAAGAACCACAACCGAAAGGCTATCATACCTCATATATCATGCATGATAGAATCATAGGTATATTTGAAATTAAACAAGTGCGAGCAAATTTTTATCATCTTAGGCGATTCACAACATACCACACATAGTGCTCTTGCAAACATTAGCCAACCACAATGCAAATAACCGAAAAGAACGGAGAAATAAAGAGAGGAAAGATCTGACCCGAATATAACCACAAGGAATTGGAATACGCATCATTTTATCAACTTCTTTATGCCCCTGAGTCATAGCTAGGTCTTTGGACACACCAATCATTATCGGACTCCCAAATCGGACCGGTGGAATGTCATAGTTGTATCCCATCAAGCTCCCCGAGAAGGGTAATGGAAGTAGCTAAGACATCTCCTCTTCATCCTCATCCTCGATAACATTTCCGCTCGAGATCCGAGCCGCCCGATTGCAAGGGGGAGCCGCGCATAGTATCTAGTTCGGAACACGCCGTCGACGCAGCGTAAAGGGACGACGTGCTTTCTATTGTCGACGGCGAGGAACCAAATTTCATCACCGCGGAGAGGTCGGGCCCTAGTTCTCCATCGCTCGAGATCGGGATCTCCTCCTTCACATCCAAGAACGATGCAAAGGTAGGATGAAGGAGAGCTTTAGTCTTAGAATTAAAGAAACCCACAGGCGGTGAGAGAGGTCCACGGTTCGGATTTCATCGTTGTGGAGAAGTGAGAGCAAGATCTAGGTTTTTCTACACGAAGGGGGCGACGGGATTTACGGGTCACAAACTAAGGTTTGTGAGAAGAGAGAGAATGTCGATAATGGAAAAGAGAGATAGAATGTGATAGGGTGATTAGTAGTATAATTAACTTTAGTTAGATAAGAGATTAAAGTGTAATTTCTATTTTTGGAAAGAATACACTTTTTATGGACGATCGAAATATAAGACACTTTCTAAAGTGGTGAAGAGAATATAAATTATGGACAGATTTAGCCACAACCCATGGGCTTTTTTTGGGACAAAACTCTATCGACTCATTTGATTATTGGGTTGAGTAATTTGTTCTCGCTTTTTTTTTTTTTCCCTTACCTCTAAATTTTGAGTCCAACATTGTTCAAAGTATGATGGGTCGGGTAGACCCATTGAGTTTGTTCATTTTGGACTATTTTTGACACCTCCAATAAAGAGTAATCATAAAATTCGTATTTATATAAAAGTGCTTATAATTTTTTTCTCAATTATCCAAAATGTCGGTCTTACTTTCCTCAAAATATAAGTTACTAGAAAAATCATCTATTTATCCAAAAAGACTAATTTAGAGAGAATGCAAATTAGACACTTTGGAATTTTAGATGAGTGGATACATTTTATAAGCAAAGTATGAGTTTTCTAGCATCTCTTGATTTTTTTTATACAATCATATTCTCTTTGTGCAAACTAAAGTTTAAGATAAGTATCTTCAACAATCAACATTGTAGTATAATATGGGACAACATCTATGAGACGAAGGGAGTAATAATAATATTTATAAATCTCATATTTTTATAAGGGCCAACTCTTTTTATAGCCGATATGGATAACTAGATATGTATTTTAGCCGGTGGTATAAAAAAGATATAATTTTAGCCACTTCTGAAAAGTTTCCATTTTTTTATTTAAGTTGGGTCCACAATGTCAGACTAAAGTGTAAGAGAGTTCCGCCTAGCCATCGCCGAACCCTAATCCCAAATCGTCATTGCTAAGCAATAAAATAAAATTGTCATCGCCAAGCCCTAATCGCCATCGCCAGGCAATAAAACAAAATCGCCATCGCCATTGCCAAGCAATAATACCAATGGCCATCGCCGAGTCTAATCCCAAAATCACCATCGCCAAGCTATAAAACGAAATCGTCAACCCTATCTTTTATATTATTTAGAAAAATATTTCAACTATAATATTATATTTTTAAAAATTAGAATTAACATAAAATTTTTAAAAAAATATCGAATCTTAATTTATTAGATTATTATTTCAAAAAAATATTTATATATCCATTAACTCAAACAAAATTTATCTATATATCTTTAGAGATAAACTTTTGAAAACTTAATGATAATTATAATAATTAAACTATTATTAAATGTCATATTTAAGAAAGACGATAGTTGTGTTATTAATTTTTTAATAGTTATATTTGAGAAAGGAATGAATAATAGATACTCTTCCCCAAATTGCAAATCGCCTACCCTAACATCGCCGTCTCTCCTTTCGCCTAATCCCTAACATCGCAGCCGAATACCTCCTTGCCAATACCTCATCTCTATCGCCCAACACCTAAATCGCTCTCTCCGAATCGCCTAGGACCTGCACAAATCAATTATGGATCCTTCTTATCAGGTAATTGCATCAAACCTCAAACACAATTCCATTGTTGGGTTATGATTCAATTATTAGGAATTAATGTAATTGGGAATATTGATGGAATATATTGGTAAATGAAGAATTTGGTAATGCGTTCGAATTTTAAAATGGGGAATGTGATTGGAAAATTGTGAATGTGATTGGAAAATTGTGAATGTGATTGGAATATGAACGTTAGTCTCTCTTCAATTATTTGTGTTTGATTACCATTGTTGTTGTCGATAATTGCTAGAATTTGATTGAAATTGTATTAGTTGCCTACTCGTTGTTGTCGCCCTTGAATTTAATTGAAATTGTATTTATCGCCTAGCAATAACATATAAAAGCATTACTACCGTGCGATTACGCTCAATTTTTTTTGTTTTGTTTTTTTATAGAGTGATTGGAGTTGGAAGAGGCAACCGTTGCAAAGATTTAAAGGCTTTTTCAAGTACTACTTTAACCTTGATGTAATAAAGGACATTAATAAAGTTTTGGGAGGGTTAGGTTCTTTAGACATATTTGGTGATGGTTGCTTTGGCAATTTTTTGAGATTTAGCAAAGGCATTAGTTCTCGTAAAGCATTAGTTGCCCTCTTCACCCATGAGGTGGTTGTTCCTAGTGCTTCGGAGCACGAGATTTGGTTTCGTGTAGGTTAAAAAAATATTCGTTTCTCGACAAAAGAATTTGCATTAGACTTTGATCCATACTCCCCCAATCATCGGATTCGGATGGTGGCTTCATACACCGGGATTATGGGAGCTCAAAGGTTTCATAGAAGAGTGCTTCAACAAAGCACGCAATGAAGAGAGAGACGCTTTGTGAGTAAGTTCACATTTAGTAGTAGAGACCGTATAGAATTCATTGCAAAGTACTATAGAAGGTTCATGAGCGGCGATCCGAAGCCGTTGTGAATATGCCCGGTTCGAAGGTTTTGGCTTGCCACAATATTTTTTTTGCCAAACTCGAGGACATGACGGTGGAGACCGATGGTAAAGTAAGTAAATATATTTTTAGGCACATTTCTACTAATTGCAAATAATATTTAGATTATTCATTCTTCTTAAATGCAGATGATGGAGCTTTTCATGGTGTATTTAGTGAATAGGCTCAAATTGAAAATTAATTTGAAGAAAGATGTCACATTTTACAACACTGTTGTGGTCGATTTGAAATTATTTGTAAGTGTTAGTTTATGATTACATGCTATAAATTATTTTGGTGTTTGAATGCTGACTTTGGTTGGTTAAAGGGTCTTCTTAAAGAATCATAGGACAAGTTGCATCCAGATAATAAAGATGGTCGGACTAAATTATCGCCGGACTGCAGATATGAAGATTGGATAGTACCAGAACCATTAGTCACTATGATCCGGGGTTCTAGTGATTATCCATTAGCACAAAGTTGGTTGTTAGCTCGACATGTAAGTATAGTGACTAAGTGTGATTATTATTTTTTGTTGTCTTCTTTCAATTAATTTATTCTTGTTCTAGGTCATTATAATTTGTTCTCTTGCTGAGTCACAACACTGGGTTACTGTTCGCGTTGACCTTCTCTCGTGGACAGTCGAATTGTATGACTCTTTGTTGTGGCAGTTGATAGATGATCTAGCCGATGAGGAGAAGTATATGAAAAGAGACCGTGAGTTGTATTGTCTTACGAGACTCCTACCCCGAGCACTAGATTTTGCTGGCTACTGGACTCATGTGAAGAGGCCGCCCATTTTTTACGAGCTCCGACTCGTAAAGAGGCCGAAAGAGGAGCAGTATCGGCAAACTGAGGTTTATGCGGGACAATGTCGTACATTTGTCATGATGTATTTGGATAGACTCTTAGGTGATTTGTCACCGATAGAACATAGTCAAGCTGAGTTTAAGGCGTACAAGAAGTTTGTTAGTTTAAGAATTTTTAGTATGTTCTACCCTGGGCATGTATTGTGATTGAATTTTACTATGGATGTGGATTTTTATTAGTAAGAATATGGTTTTTTTTATATTCGCTAAAAGTAATCGCCTGGCGGCAGTTAATAATCGCCTGGGCATTATTGTGCTTGTAATCGGTTGACGTCAATAGTTTATCACTAGGGGACACCTTAAACCATGTACCCCCATACCCTCAAACCCTAAAAGAGGGTTTAAACCTCAAACCCTAAAAGAGGGTTACCCTCTTTTAGTTAATATTTAATCGGCTGACGTTAATAGTTAATCGCTAGGCGACACCCAAAACCCTCTCAAACCGCGTTTAAAACCCCCCAACCCTCAAACCCTAAAAGTGGGTTTAAAGCCTTACACCCCTAAATTTTAATTTTTTTTCACTAAATGTATAGAATATTTTTAATAAAAACGATAATTACATGTTAATAAGATGGAGTGTAAGTTATATTTGTTAGATGATGATTTAATTATATATGCTTCTATGATAATCGTCTAAATATCAAGACTTGTTTTCAACTATCTATAGTCAAGTTACTTATTCACTTGATGTTTTTAATGTTCTAATAGATAGATTTTGATGCTAATTTTTATTTACATTAATACATTTATAACGGATTGATATTGAATATATTAGGATTCAACATATTTGTATTTAGTTATATAAATTAATTTATAAATATCTATATTAATACATAGTAATTGATCGAATATTAATTTTAAAGAATCGCTTGGCGATCATCTATTACCACCAAGCGATAATCCATTACCACCCAACGATCTATTACTGTCAAGCGGTCATCTATTATGGCCAAGCGATCATCTATTACCACCCAGCGAAATAGTTAATCGCTAGGCGATTATTACTGCCCAGCGAAATATTACAGCCCAAGTGTCTATTATGGCCAAACGATCCTCTATAACCGCCACGCGGTCTACTACAACATCATCTATTACTATTATTTGCACACAATCGATCATTTATTACCATCAAGCAATAAAATATATATGCAATATTTAGAAAACCGTCATAATAAAATAGATAGACAAATCATGTCTCCTCCATTATTACATAAAACCTTATGAGCGAAAATTCATGGGACACTTTCTGATGGTATGACTAGCCTCATGGCAATTGCTGCATTTCTTCGGTCGTCGCAGTCTACGCGTATTCGACTCCATATCTTCTGGAAATGCATTAATGTCTACTCAAAAATAATATACGTATTAGCATAAATAATATAAAAGTGAATTATAAGTAACTTGACATACCTTCGATAGAAATATCAGCGGTGCATGTTGCTCTGTTATGGCCATCACTAGTGTTATGACACCTAGTGCACTTTTGTTGGCGCCTAGTAGAGCTTTCAACTGCGGATCGTGCTCTACTCATCCTTGGTCGACCAGCTTGGTGATTAATCATAGGCGCCCGAACAACAAAGGCAGACGTCTCCGGTGGTACAATCCATTACTTCGGATGTGGCATTGGCATGATCGTGGACGAATATGTTTGGATTAAATTATCTGTTCTATAGTACGGGGATACAAACTCAATGACGGATCGTCCAACAAAACTGTAGAGCAGAATTGTCAAAATAGATTAGCGAATAACATGTAATGATGCATTTTCTGTAAGTAGACTATATATCATTACATACGGGATGGCTGTTGTAGCATGATGGCTTGGGATCAAATCGAAGTTGAATTCTCGACAATCACATGTACACTTTTGAAGGTCGACAATGTAACAAGTTATATCTTCATCGACTTGGTACACATCTACGGTTGGCGGGCGAACCCGTCAAATGGTGTCCGCGATCTACGCACCCAGACCAATTTTCTCATGGCGGCCTCCCGTCAATGCATGTTGTCTCGAACTTGCATCTGTACGTCGCTCATCAAACCACTTTTCGACTATGTATCTATAAATATCAAGCAACGAGCATATGGGGAGTCGTCGTGCCCACAATAGTCGAGCATTGAGACACTCAACTGCGTTAGATGTCATAAAATCAAAAGGACGAGTGGGGCACTGAGAACGCGACCACCGATGAACTCCAATACTCAAAAGCTTGTTGTAGGCACCATCTTTGTTAAAAACTTCCAAAACAGACATGTTCTTCTGAAAATCTTCATCCCGATAACAGTAGGCAGCTTTGTTTATAACAGACACAACATGATGGCCATTGCTAGCCATATTCTTCGAAAGATGTAAATAGCACAAACCGTGAGTAGCCTCCGGAAAAACTTGTTGCACCGCATTTTTGATACTCTTATGCCGATCCGATATGATGAGAAGATCTTCACGGGATCCAAAAGCCTCCCGCACTTGCCTCAAGAACCAAACCCACGACTCTTCGTCCTCAGTAGGACCAATCCCGACTGCTAGGGGGAAAATCTTTTCATTTCCATCCATCGTGACAGCTGCAAAAAGGATTCCCTTATTTTTCCCTTTAAGATGTGTCCCGTCCACTACTATCACTGGCCTAAAAAAATTCTTAAATGCTAAAATGCAGGGGCCAAGTGCAAGGAACATGTACTTGAAAAGGTGATCATGAGTAGTCTGCAGACAAATCGATGTTCCGGTGATACTTTGTCGTATCATATGGAGATAGCTCGGCAACATTTGATACGATTTATCGTAATCACCATAACAAATTTCAATCGCTAGGTTCCTCACCCATAGAGCGAAACCATAATCTATTTTAATGTCGAACTCGACCTTCAATTCATTGATCAATTGTTTTGGCTTCAGAACAACACCTTCACCCAATTTCTTTGAAAAATGTGCCGCTAGTACCTTGGCAGGCACATGACGAGGAGCATTTATTCCGAAATCCGTGTGACAAGTATGATTCCCTGTGAACTTAATGACTTTCGAGATACCTTTAACAGTCGTGGCACGTAACTTGAACGGGCATCCATTTTTATGCTTGCACACGTAGTTCACTCTTTCCTTATTTGATCTCTCTTTCGCGTACTCAACCCCATTCTGCATGTGATAGTTTCCCACTACAATCTGTAATGCATCCTTGCTATCGAATACAGCCCCGACATAAAGTCCATCATTGTGTTGCATCAATGGTTCCATTTGTTCTATAGGACCAACAATATCGAGATCAGCGAGTGGAACACTCCAGCTTGGAATTGGACCAACATGTGTATGCGTTGTAGGATTATTTGAAGGACCTGATTCACTTAAATGGTGGTCACGCAGAGCAGTCCGGTTCAAGATGTTATTAGCGTGGACTGGATCTCGAACCCATGTATTAAACTCGGTCAACATCGACTCAATCAACTCATGATTAAAATCCCCACCCTCCTCCCCATCATCCGAAGAAACTGCCTCATCCTCATCTTCTGGCTGATCATTGTCATCTAAGTTGGTTGAGCTCGGACCTGGTTCATTACTAGGATGGTTATTTCTCTGTTCGATATTTTTCCCAATAGTATACACAATTTGATCACTTCTAACCTCCAAAAGCATTCGAATCAGAAGTACTTGTATGATAAAACAAGTCGTAGCATGTATTGGAGGGATCGGTCTTCAGGTTGCGGTGAATGTCTTGTAGCAGTTGATGGATATTAAATTTGTCGATGTGAAAAATAGTAATTCGTCACCACCTTTATACTCGGATCTATTCAAATAACCACCATGTCGGAGAATAATGTGTTGCCATCTAATCTGTAATACGATAAATTCGATTATTCTAGTAGATGATGACGATTAACTAAGCAGTGGAGATTTTATATCATAATAACTATCATCATCAATTGGCATCGCCAGAGAGGGGTTATTATGGTCATGCGGTAGTGATTATAAACTATAGACGATGGCGAGTATAAAATATAATCCTCATCGTCTAGCTAGGCGATAGCGAGTATATACTATAATCGTCATCGCCTAGCTAGGTGATGACGAGTATATACTATAATCGTCATCGCCTAGCTAGGTGTTGGATATGAGTCGGGTAGATTGATACTCAGCCGTGTTCTAGTGGTTAAAAGAAATTGGGGAAATCATAGTAGTACTATGGAATTGAAGATCCCAAAACCGAGCCGATATCGTAGATTAGTGTGTCGATAGGATTAGCCGGTGTATAGGTTAGACTTGATGTTATGTTTATTGTTTTTGTCTAAGTCCCGTACGGGGTAGTTGTTGAACCGATCTTCTCGCCGAAGATACTTTTCGTAACCCCATGTCATCGTGTAATCGCTATGCGTTCTTCGTCGAAGCCGAATGCTAAACTCACCGGAGACAGGCGCATCGCCTTACCCGATCTCGCAGAAGACATTATCACCGATGGTCATCACGGAAGAACCTATGCAAGCACAATACCTTCGCGAGCGACCAACCGACTATCGAAGCTCACTTCATCGCCGACGACTCACCGAAGAAGACAGAGACGTATTCGCCCATCGTACCCGACAGAAAGCGACCCTGCACATGAAGTCTTTTCGAATAGTTCAGCAGAAGACATACGAGGTTGTTTGAACGGTCAACTCTGACACTCTCACCAACTACAAACCTCGACCAATGAGAAGCCGACAACGCTTACCTACTCTACGAAAGTCGCTCCTCATGAACAGCACGCATTAACCGCCCCCCTGCAACTAGCTCGAATTTATGGCCGTTTTCTTTGGAGGCTTGTGACACGTGGCATCGTCGTCTCCAACCGACATATGCCACAACTCACAACTATAAATAGAGAAGGATTTGAAGATTTCAAACACGAGAGGAATATACGCGAAATCAAGGGAAAGCATTCAAGCTCACAACGCTCTAGAACCTTCTAGCTTATCCGGAGACGAACTAGTTTTCATAGAACACTTCTTGTAGTTCATCTCTCTAGAGCTCTTTGATCCCTTTCTTCTCTAAACTAAGCTCATTGCTAGATTCATAGCTTAGATTCGAAGGAGTTCACATTTAGTGAATCGTTCTTGTTGTAAGAACTCCTTCTCAGTTGGAGAATATTCCCTCCCTTCTAAACTTAGGTTTGGATTGTAAAAAGTCGCTAAGGACTATAACTTAGAAGGATCCGTCCCCGCGTACGCTTCCCTTGCCGAGACTTGCTCGATTAATCAACAAGTTTCTCCCCGCCGAGTTCGGGACCGTGGACGTAGGATCTCGTTATCCGAACTACGTTAAAAATCGGCTGTGTTATTTACCGTTTTATCGCATTGCATTTAACCCAGCTTTTAAATCATCGCCGCATAAAACGTATCTTAAAAAAGCGCACGCCCAAAAGACTTTACATTGCGAAAACACGTTTTCAAAAGAGACGACTCCGGGCCTAACACTTATCCGCACTACAGCCTCCGACCGAGTTTCGTAATACCGACATCGTAAGTAGAAGAGCTCGGGAGCCGACTCACTTTGACCCGAAATGATCGAAGGCTTATTTGGCACTGTTCATCGGGCTTGCAAACATCGCCTTCAATGACCTTCACCGAGAAAAAGAAACAGAGCTCGTGTGTATTCACCCCCCCTCTACACCCGACTTTTCGCCTCCGGACCAACAATTGGTATCGAGCGCACGGTGTTCAACCGATCGCCGGTTCCGTAATACCGGTCCTCTCGAACCGATCCCGAAAACGTTTTCTCCCGCACAAGCATCTCTTCATCTCATCCCTATACTCGTTGCAACATGTCTCGATATGTCGTATTCGGATGGTGCCGATGTTCTCCGTTGAAAATTATACGGTTTGGCGCGTGCGTATGGAGGGCACATCTTACGTCACTCCACGACAGCATGGCGGATGTTCTTGAAACAGACCCATAATCCCCATGATCGACGGCCGTCGTATTTGCTGCCGGAGAAGGCGTAGGAGCACGAGCAAAGTGCAAAGATTCCCAAAGACAAATCCGCCTTCACACTCCGAAGAGAAAAAGCCGCACAATCTGACCGAGTGGCACGAAACGCTATACCGACTACGCCGGTGCGACTCACACCTCGGCAGACGCAAGATTGTAAAAACAAAGAAAAGAGCTATGGGATGCTCGCTGTACCGAGCCGTGGAACCCCTCGATTAAGGAGAACAAGCTCGAACTAGAGCTTCGAGAGTTCGACGCCCCTTACTATGGAGCCAAATGAGATGATTGACGAGCTCGGTGTTAGATTCACAAACCAAGTCAACGTCATCAATGGGCCGGGAGGATGTTCACCAATAAAGAGATGAACACCAAGATCTTAAGAGCGTTACCTCGGCGTAAGTGGCTTCCATTTGCTACTTATCTAAGACGTCCCGATCTAAATTCTCTAACTCCCGATGTTATCTTTTCTAACTAAAAACGGAGGAATTTGAGCATAGCCTACCCCGTAGATGCTCCAATGGTCACCAGACACCCACATTGATCATGCCTTCAAGGCAACCGTCAAGAAACCGGAAACAAAAATACTTCATCGAGCAAGGCAAGTAGCAACGAAACAAAGTCATCCGAAATATCGTCGCTGACGCCACACGCCGATGGCTCTCAAATATCAAAGAGAAAAGGAGAGAGTCGGAAGCCGAAGAAGTATCACGTAGATTCACCCTCGTGGTAAGAAAGATTATCAAAAAGGGGAAGAATCAAATTCTACACCCGAATGCAGGAAAACAGAGCATGAAGCCGCTAGTCCTTCAAAGGACTCGGTCGAAAAAAGCAAAGCAAACAAAGTCTCTACATGCTATAACCGCAAAAAGGAGGGACATTATCGCACGATCGTCCCCGAACTCGCCGGCTCAAAGAGCGTAACGGCAAAGCCGAAGAGAAAAATTCGCCAAACGAAGGCAAAGCCTACATAGCCGGAGAGATATCCGACAACTCAATCGAAGAGGATACTTTCATGTATTCCTCTCGAAGACGAAGCCGCATTCGTCGCGATTGAGGAAACAAATACAAGTCCCAAGAGTCACCCGAATATCGCTTGATGGCGGGAGAAGAGACCGAGGTAAACTCTAAACCTAAAACAACCTCTTCTTCACATAGCACACACGACACATGTTCTCGGTCACGTATGATCCTCTAGACGTTGTGTAAGCGTATGATGAACTACTAGAGGAGCGGATTCACTGAGCAGAGAGTTCAGCGTGAACGATTTAGGAACTTGAATAGTGAAAGGCCGAAAATCGGAGACTTTCTTCCCGATTGTCGGTCTCTACTGAGTCGGTGGATCTAGTGGCGAGACTCAAGGAAGAGATTAAATCTCTTATGACTAAGTCTCAACTTCAAGAGACTCGATCTCGCTTCCGACCAAGGACAATTCCGAGAAAGAGACTGAAATAGCTCAACCCGCCGAAGCTCTCGGACGCATGAAGGATTATGATTCACTCGAAGAAGTGACGAAGTCCGGAGAGGACTCGATGACTCAACAGTACCTTGGAGCTAAGGAGAAGTTGGAAAATATGCCTCGAGCACAACGGCCAACCGCCGTGAAGGAAGGCCTTGGCTACAAACATGAAGCTTCCACTTCCAAGAGCTCGGACTTGCCGACCGACAGTTCGTCGAGGGAAAGTACAAACCGCTATCACTCCACCTCGTGCGAAGAACAAACAGAAAATTATTGCACCCGGCCGAGCAACCGTAAGAAGCAACTGACCAATGGTTCCAGGCCCCAGACACCACGATCAAACTCGGGGGAAACCAAGAAGGTCGATGGGCAAAACAAGATAGAGAACCACCGTATGAGCATCCGGCTCAAGACGGTTCATACTACTATGAGCCTAGTGGTCGGGAGAAGCGCTAAGACTCGAAGAAGAAAGCTCCTCAACCCAAAGTCAACAAGAAGTTAGTATCTCCAAGTCCTAAAGAGAGAGAAGCCGACAAGGTTCGTAATAAGAAGTCTCGACTTCTAAGGTTCCTAAGCAACTGGGTTCGAAATCACCCACTAACCCTCGTAAGGACCCAACTCGAACCAAAGGGTACCTAAAAATGTTTCGCTTTGCGGTGTGCATAAGGACCCTTGGATAGTGGACGGCGGCTGCTCGAGACACATGACACATCGAAGAGCCCGCCGACCAACTACGTACAAGAAGATGGTCCCAACTGAGTTTGGTGACAACTCCAAAGGCTGCACAAGGGGATATGGAACACCGAACATTGGGACCGCTCGGCTCAAGAGTAACATATGTTGAAGGACTTCAACATAATCTCCTTTCGTCACCAATTCCGTGGATAATCTTAACAGAAGTTATCTTTAACGCCGGTTTCGTGATGTTGTTGACAAATCTACAGGGAAAATGAAGTTGTCGTGCTCGCGGAAGAAGAACATCTATGTTGTAAACCGGAAAACCGCTGTAACCCGAGGCTTGCTTGCTTGCACGTACTAAATCAAGTGACAAGTCGCCGGCTATGGCACAAGAGACTCACCACCCGAACTTCAAGACTATGAACAAGCTCGCAAAGAACTCTAAAGTCGAGGACCGCCCAAGGAATCCTTTATCAAAGATAGAAATTGTGGAAGCACGCCCGAAGGGAAAGCGCATAAAGAAGAGCAATCCACCTATTCCTTCACCTTCCACCGATGGAATCCTTCACTGCTCCACATGGATCTTTTGGGCCGCTCTCCAAGGACTATAAGAGGCAAGAAGTATGCCCTAGTCGTCATAGCACGACTACCTCGAGATGTACTTTGGGGTCATCTTCATCGCCAATAAGTCTCGATGTTCGGACCGAGCTGCCTAATCTACCGAAAAGCTCGAGTGTGGAAAAGGACATCAAGATACGGAGGATACGCTCGTATGAGGAACAGAGTTTCTAAACTCGGTAGTTAAAGAGTACTACGATAAAGAGGGAATTCAAAGATGAGACATCACCGCACGCACCCCCTGCAGAACGGACTTGCCGAACGAAAGAACGGAACACTCAAAGAAGCAAAGCAAGAACGCTCCTAGCGTACTGGACTACCCTCAAAGTTTTGGGCGGATGCTACTGACACGACCGCTACACTCGTAACCGCTCACCGCTTACAATGCAACACATGAAGACGCCTTTACGAACCGCGGAAAGGGAGAATTCCTTCTATTTCTCATTTCCATATTTTGGGCCGTCCTTGCTTTATCCACAATAATGGGAAAGATCGGTTGAAAGTCTTTGACAAGAAATCTGATCAAGGAGTATTCTTAGGATACTCTCGGTCAATAGAAAGCATTCGTAGTCTTTAACTATCGGACTCTTTGCGTGGAGGAAAGCCCTCATGTTGTTTTTGATGAGTTTGTTACCGAGGACAGGAAAGATATTGAGCCAAACACCGAAGATGTCAGCAAGAGCTACGGGATCTCGGATCGAATGATAAAGCCGAGAAGATCCAGGATTGTTGGGATGATGAGTCGACGATGGTGAAATTCGCACTACCAACAAGCAATGTGCGGACTGGTTGATTCTCCGCACCGTAATCAACAACAGTAACAACGGCCGATGAGGAAGCCCCCGTGGTAACCGAGACCTCTACCGAGAATATAAACTCGTGGGGAACGTTAAATGTTCCCGAGCTAAATGCCCCGAACTCCGAAACTCAGTAGATCCTAATCTTCTTCTTACCGAATTGCTCAATACGCACAACGCATTATCGAAATGCCTAATACTCCTACCGATCGTGCGTAAGTAGTATCGTAAGAAGAAGCCCGACTCGACGCTCGTGGCTCAATGCTCATTCTTCGAGATCTAATCATTGGAGATCCGTCGCCTACTATAAGGACAAGATCAAGATTAAGTCAAAGCGAAAGCTCACTTTACTCTTGTTTTCTCGTCTACGGATGAACCTCAATCGATAGAGGATGCACTTAAAGATGCCGACCGGGTCATAGCCATGCAAGAAGAGTCGAACCACTCGTGCGAAATGAAGTATGGGAGCTTGTTGACACCTGACATCAAGCACGTGATCGGAACAAAGTGGGTCTTCAAGAACAAGCGAGATGAAAACAACGTCATTGTCGAAATAAAGCTCGACTAGTTGCAAAAGGTTACAAATAAGCCGAAGGAATTGACTTTGATGAAACATTCGCTCCAGTCGCCAGTGTTGGAAGCCATTCGTCTTTTCCTAGCATATGCAACACATCAAGGTTTTAAAGTATATCGATGGATGTGAAGTCACCTTTTCCGAACGGCGTACTAAAGGAAGAAGTCTACGTTGAACAACCACCGGCTTTCGCAGGGGACATCAGTGTACGCACTTAGGAAAGCTCCAGATGGGTTAAAACAAGCACCCGTGGCTTGGTATGATACCCTATCGTACTTTCTACTTCGTAAAGGTTTTCGAAGGGGACAAGAGTCGCACTCTATTCAAGGATAAAGTCGAAGATGACATACTACTGGTGCAAATCTACGTGGACGACATCATTTTCGGTCGCTTAAACGAAGTCATATGTCGCCAGCTTGAGAAAATGATGAAGGAGAAATTCGAGATGTCTATGATGGGAGAGATGAATTATTTCCTTGGATTTCAAGTAAAGCAATCAGCCGAAGGAATTTTCATCAATCGTGCCAAATACACTCGAGATCTTCTCAAAAGATTCGGTCGTGATTCCAGCAAGCGCTACCAAGATCCCCATGAACACAAACTTTAAAATCGATCTAGGACAATGAGGGAGCTTCGTTAACTCTACCGATTATAGAGCTATTATCGGTTCTTTACTTTATTTAACAACCTAGCCGACTCTGACATAACTTATGCTGTAGGTGTATGCGCAAGATTTCGAGCGAATCCCAAGCGAAGTCATCTGGACTCGCCGAAAGAAGATTCCCACGATATCTAAGAGGAACACCTGATGTCGGGTTATGGTATCCCGCCGATGATAATCTAACACTAACAAAGTTATTCTCGATGCCGATTATGCAGATGCGGGATAGATCAAAAATCAACTTCCGAACATGTCGGGCTCCTAGGCAAAGAAGTCGATATCGTGGTTTTCAAAGAAACAAAGACTCGCAGCTACGTCCACTACCGAAGCCGAGTACATGGCCGCAGGAAGTTGCCGTGCCTGCATCCTTTGGCTTCGACAACAAATGAGAGATTATGGTATAACTCAGATGAAGTGCCCATCTACCGTGACTCCACCAAAGGCAATAGCTATAACTCGAACCCGCTTCCGCATACGAGATGCAAGCACGTGGATATTCGACATCACTTCATCGGAGACCATGCCGAGAAGAAGGACATCGGAATGGGAGAAAATCCATACTGATAAGCAAAGGGCGGACATACCGACCAAACCACTAGCCGAGAACAGTTCGGGAGAACTATCGGCTGAGCTAGGTCTGCTAGATCCTACCGAGACAAGTCGGAGAGAAGCAACTACCGATAATGATATACTTAGCAACAATTGGTATCGGTATGGAATCGGCATGACAAAGTCGAAAAACTAAGTACTAGTGACTCGGTTGGGAGATGCACACTTGTATACAAACAAGGGGGGAACATGGTCGTCGGCAAGACAACCATCCTCCCGATAAATGATGGTAACCAACCGATAAGTTTAGTCAAGAGGTTTGCGTAGTATCGTTACTTAAATTGTTCAAGCATGCCGCATTTAATGAACCAGCGTTCGCTACATTCGCTTATTAAGGAGCATTTATTTCTTACCATTTATTATGTTTAAGGTTTAAGGAAAGGTCAGCAGGACCCTTCGCTCGTGTAATTAATGCTCTCCGTCGCGCATTTAATGCATGTCTTCTCACTTACCTTTATTACGTATATCCATAGTATTGGCGGCTAAGTAATCATACCCTCTATATCATTCAATCTTAGACGTCCATCGATTTTGAAAGATTAAATTTGAACCATAGGATTCAAACTGAAGATCAAATCAACTTATACAAAATCTTTTCAACTTCGATTACTCCTCACTTTTCGCCATTCTCATATCTTAGAGCTTTTTCTTAGCGATTCGCTTATCTTCCTAAATCCTCATCCAAATTCGCATTGCTGTATATTCATTCAAGCCCTATTTCACTGTAATGTATTAATATCTCGCCGATAGTCACTGTCTTACTCTATTTTTAAGTCCTAACAATTTGTTTTGCAGATTTCAATGGCGATAGTACAGACTCCTGAGAAGATGGTTGAGATCACGACCATCCGGGGTTCGGTTTGAGCCGACGATGGCTCTCCGGCAGGTGGACCTTTCATATTTGGAGCCGGTGTTTGGCGCCCTTGAGAAGTCAGGGCTGGCAACTCTTGTGTCGAGGCATCCCCGTTCTCATCTGCCGAGACAAGTTGTGGAGGCCTACTACAACTAGAAGTCGCTTGCCTCAGGAGGAGAAGAGGCTTCGTTTGTTTACGACGGAAGTTGCCCCAAATAAGTGGAGGGAGGCTACCCACTCCTTCAACATCTCGAGGCTCTCGTTCAAGCCTTTCAACTCCCCTCACCGGTATTTCTCCCATTGGTTATAAGGAAAGGGAGATAAATGATTACGGCCCAAAAGTTATGTGGACGCGGCGACATAGTGTTCAAGACGGCGCTACGGAGGAATCTTTTGCTACCTCGATGCAGGGGTTTAGCTTACGTTGTATCTCATATTCTCGACGAGCTCACCGGATCCTATGATCGGCTTTCTAAGCCGAGGATACAACCGATGATGATTATAGACGATGGAGTAGAAGTGAACTCGGGCCGACTACTATACTATTCAGCCAAGGCCCAAGCCCGAGGTTCACTACTTCGCCTCCGGGAGAGAGGAAGCTAACCAAGGCAGCAAGCTCCTATTCGGCACCAAGATGTCGGTGCTGATAGAGAGTGTGGTACGTAAACGCTCAGCTTTTGCGACTCAAAGTCTTTTGATCTCAAGAGTATTAAATTTATGACAAAGGCCGGGAACAGAGAAGTCGATGGCAAGTGGCCACCTCGAACCGAAGAGAGCCACGTGCCGCTTCCGCCCCCATCCGTCCAAGTGCCAAAGAAGAGGAGGTTGGCTAAGACTCGACTCCGCCGAGGTCACATTGGCTCAACCACTTTCCATCATAGAGCCGGCCTCCTCCTTCTACTCAAGAGGAGCAACTACTCGATTCGCATATCTGGAATCGAGGGAGCGACGATCAGGACAAGGTCCAAGTGATCAGCTCCGAGGAAACAGAGTCCGACAAGAGGGAACCGTCACCCGAACCTACCACTGAGCGGACAACAACCGACACCACTCGATTGCGTGCTTCGCTGAGATTCAAGCAAGAGATACCGTAAAATTGCCGAGCACGCAGATCTTGTTGAAATAGCAAGTAAGGACAAGAGCTCGGATGCTCTTAAGGTTTCGCACCTGGGACATTCTTATTGACTTTGCCAAATCCCAAAGTACCACCGGGATGAGCTCGACGAAGAGGAGCAAGAGCTCCAAGCCAAGATTGATTCGGAGAGCCACCGATGTGGCGTCCTTCGAAGATTTGAGAGCCGCAATGCTCTATTTACGAGCTTGAGAGCTCCGACTGAAACAGCTCCGCCCCCATCTCCACCTTCCGATAAAGGTGATAATGATGATCAAGATGAGGAGATGGATGGCGACTCCAAGGAAGCGCACCGGGGAGAATCTCAGAGGGACAAACTCCCCAAGAGAAGAGCCCAACACCACCCATAAGTCACATCAGGTGAGGCTACAACCGCTCCGGGCACAAGAGGGAGCAGCTTGATCTCGTTCTCCGAGCAGAGGCTCGAACCAGCCTCTTATCGATACAACCCATCGGTTCCGTGTCCTCACGTTCTCATCAACGGGCTATCAAACGCCAAGGTGAGAAAAATCGACTCCTAGCCAAAGATGTTCATATCAAATGGGAGAAGTACACCAAGGCTCGTAACGAAGCTCTAAGTAAGTTGGTCGCCGACATCTCAACTCCCTAAAGAGGCTTCTCACCAGATTTCAAGGAGATAGTTGAGCGAGCCCTAAGTGCTCAAAAAGGCCGATTTAACGGCAGTGAGTCGGCATGCTTGCCGCTCGAGCATAAAACTTTCTCGGAGCAAGTGGTGACTCGAGCCATGAAAACAGCTTCAAGGCTTCATAGATGAGAGAAACAAGATAGCAACCATTTCTCTTCAAACAGCCCATCCAGAGAATAAGCCGAGGCCTTAAAAGCCATTCGTAACGAAATAACGAGAATCAAATGATCAAGCTCGCCCTGAAACTCCGTCAGGAGTCGGCCCGCTTCGCTTGAAGAAATCTAGAGCCGATCAGAGAAAGACTGGGAAAACTACCGCAACTTGGTCGCTGATTTTGATGACACGCTTACCCGTACCAAAGATTCTCGTGCACAACTGGAGCAGACGTAAAAGCTATCCGCACCTCCCCGGCAAATATTGCCGATGCCAAAAGGGGGAAGATATTGTGAAAGATGAACCCGATACTGGATACCGTACGTCCGTATTCTCGAGGGACAGGCTCGGGAGGCAGACCCTCCTCGGCCAGCAGAGCCCTCACCAGCAGAGATTCAGGGGAACAGTGCTCCGGAGGCAGGACCATCTACTCGTAAAGGTACATCTACCGAGGTCCTTCTCCTTGATTTCCCACTACAAGCCACCCCCATCCCCTCTTCAACGCACACATAGACGAAATCGCTCAATTCCTTGAAGAGCCACCGAAGAAGAAGAGTCTCAACAATGGGCCGCAGAGGTCGGGAAGGAAATCGCTACCGAATCCACTACTCCTTCCTCCCCGGTCAAGAAGTTTAAATCAAAAGCTGAGCAAGAGGCATTCGACCTCGAATAGCCCAAGAGCCGCAAGACAAGTTGGACCGGAGCGTCGGCCTAGAGGAGGCAATGGAAAGCAAATAAAAAGCCTAAGGGCAAAGTCAGTCAGGGGCAAAGGAAAGAGAAAGGTCATTAATACGGTCAAGAGCAAAAGAAGAAAGCCCAAGAAGATTTTGCTAAGGCTCTTCCGATCGAAATCAAAGCTACTTGCTCGTAGTATTCCCATATCTACTCTTACACCCGAGCAGAGTAGCGTAAGATCAAGAGACCCGGGAGGCGACGCCTGCAAGGACCGAGTCTCGCACGAGGAGACACTAGAGCGCACCCCCTCTCCGTGAGAAGAAAAGGGATGGCTGACCCGGCAAGAATGAAAAGCCTATCTCGATAAGCCGGCCGATCCGAGAAAAACAGATACCCCGTGAGGATCGAGGAACAGGAGGACTACTATCGAACTCCTCGTATGAAGCCGATTCCCCCGCACCTCTTGTGGACAAATGGGTACCCGCCGATCCGAATGATCAATGGGAGACTCTCAAAGAAATGTTTGTTAAAAATCACGTATGTATGGGGCTTCTATCCGAAAGACATTCCGGTTGATCAACTGTTCGAAGAGTGTTTTAATGAAGTTTTTCCGTAACTCCTGGAGAACTAGCTGCCGCCTATCATGAAAGAACCGAACATTCCCGTGGAAAGCACCTCGCATTCGAAGATATCCTCCTCCTCACGATCGCTAAAGACATTATCATCACAAAGTCTATCGAAGAAGAAATCGAATCTGCGCACCTATCGCATGAAGTTACATCCGCATGGACCCGTAAGATCAAGAGGAAATCCAGTGTTTTGCGCAAAAGGATTTATAAATTTTATCGCTCGGGACCCTCCAAATGATCGCTCGGCGGATTTCAAGAAGAAGACTCTGAGCTTCAAGCATCTACGCCAGGGTGATTTCTCCTATTTTTGTTTTTGATAATTCTTTGTAATAGCATAGGAACCCCGTACTTCGACGATCTATCTATAAGAGTTCCTATCGCTTGCTAGACAATCGCTCATTGCCTTTAAGCTTTTTAGTGTCATGGCTTTTCACGACCGATCACCAAGTGATCTCGACACACACTCTCATCGCTCGATCTTGCCTTTCTCTCACCCACTCTAAGTTCATTTACTCTTATCGCTTTTTCCTCGACGCTTTAAGGGGGAAATTGTTGTCAGTAGGGACAAGATCTTTGATAGATGTTAGAGTATGGAGGTTTCGCATCATCAATTGGGGGGAAATTGTTGATATGAGTCGAAGAGATTGATACTCACCGTTCTAGGGTTAAAAGAAATTGGGGGAAATCATAGTAAGTACTATGGAATTGAAGATCCCAAAACCGAGCTGATATCGGATAGATTAGTGTGTCGATAGGATTAGCCGTGTATAGGTTAGACTTGATGTTATGTTTATTGTTTTTGTTCTAAGTCCTGCATGCTGGGTAGTTGTTGAACCGATCTTCCACCAAGATACTTTTCGAACCCCATGTCATCGCTGTAATCGCTATGCTTCTTCGTCGAAGTCCGAATGCTAAACTCACCGAGACAGCCGCATCGCCTTACCCGATCTCGCAGAAGACATTATCACCGATGGTCATCAGCGGAAGAACCTATGCAAGCACAATACCTTCGCTAGCCGACCAACCGACTATCGAAGCTCACTTCATCGCCGACGACTCACCGAAGAAGACAGAGACGTATTCGGGCCCATCACTCCGGTGTGCTACCCCGCACATGAAGTCTTTTCGAATAGTTCACAGAAGACATACGAGGTTGTTTGAACGGGTCAACTCCGACACTCTCACCAACTACAAACCTCGACCAATGAGCAAGCCGACAACGCTTACCTACTCTACAAAGAAAGTCGCTTCTCATGAACAGCCGCATTAACCGCCCCTCACGCAACTAGCTCGAATTTACGGCCGTTTTCTTTGGAGGCTTGTGACACGTGGCATCGTCGTCTCCAACTGACATACGCCACAACTCACAAGCCTATAAATAGAGAAGGATTTGAAGATTTCGAAACACGGAGGAATATACGCGAAATCAAGTGGAAAGCATTCAAGCTCACAACGCTCTGAACCTTCAGCCTTTATCCAGACGAACTAGTTTTCATAGAACACTTCTTGTAGTTCATCTCTCAGAGCTCTTCGATCCCTTTCTTCTCTAAACTAAGCTCATTGCTGGATTCATAGCTTAGATTCGAAGGAGTTCACATTTAGTGAATCGTTCTTGTTGTAAGAACTCCTTCTCGCTTGGAGAATATTCCCTCCCCTTCTAAACTTAGGTTCGGATTGTAAAAGTCGCTAAGACTATAACTTAGAAGGATCTCGTCCCCGCGTACAGCTTCCTTGCCGAGACTTCGCTCGTGATTAATCAACAAGTTTCTCCCCGCTGAAGTTCAGGACCGTGGACGCAGGACTCGTTATCCGAACCACGTTAAAAATCGCTTGTGTTATTTTGCTTTTATCGCATTGCATTTAACCCGCTTTTAAATCATCACTCGCATAAAACGTATCTTAAAAAGCGTTACACCCAAAAGACTTTACATTGCGAAAACACGTTTTCCAAAAGAGACGACTCCTGGGCCTAACACTTATCCGCACTACGCCTCCGACCTGAGCTTTTCGTAATACCGACATCGCCAGGAGAAGAGCTCGTAAGCCGACTCACTTTGACCCCAAGGATCGGGCGCTTATTCAGCACCGTTTCATCGCTTGCAAACATCGCCTTCAAATGACCTTCACCGAGAAAAAGAAATGCAGCTCGGTGTATTCACCCCCCCCTCTACACCTCGACTTTTCGTCTCCGACCAACACTAGGTAATCGCCATCATAAGCGATGACGAGTATAAATTATAATCGTTGTCGCTTAGCCAAAGCTATAGACGAGTATAAACTATAATCGTCGTCGCCTAGCTTGGCGATGGCGAGTATCTAATCCTCAATCACTTAGTTATAAACAACACATAATTTCATATAAATGATATATATATATATATATATATATATGTGTGTGTGTGTGTGTTAATGTATACAATGATAAATAATATTTAAGTGAATACAATATAAATAAACACATTAAATCTACTAATCCTATCATAATTAAAAATATAAAAAAACTAGTAACAAATTGTTCAATCCAATATGAAAAATGAGATATGAAATTGCACAATCCAATATGAAACACAATAACTTATCAGTTCTATACTTTCGATATGTTTTAACTAACAAGAATTCTCTTCTGGGTTCTTGATTCTTTCACACAAATTTCTTGAATTTTTGTTTGATAAAAACGAAAATAGCCATTCAAAATGGGAGCACTTTACTGAAAAGCGATTAAGAGGTAGTTGTGGCGGTGAGAAAGTAGCTTGTATAAAAATTAATGCTAAAATAAATTATTTTGTTTTTTTGTCAGAAAATGTCAACATTTGCTTGAGTGAGATAGTTGATATTTCATATTTATTATTATTTTAATGGAAAGTGCTAAAAAACTTACATTTTTAAAACACCGACTATAATTCATATCTAGTTATCCATATAGGCTATTTTTATGTATATCCCTTTTTATAATACTGGCTTGGAAACTTATTTTCAAACAGTAAGATGACAATATACAAGAGACAACTTGACCAAGGAAGTAGATTCAATCATTCAAGTGAGTTACTTTTAAACAAGTGATTTTAAACTCATCTTAGACTACGAGGATTTAAAGCAGAATAAGAAGGTCGCATCTCCGACGAGGATTTAGAAATATAAGGCGACTCCGATGCCCTCCGACGAGATGTGGGATTGCACGGCACCCAATTGAACGATTTCTCATCGGGGCACGCCTTAGCCGTGGAGAAGAACACGTGGCAGTCGGCCGGCGATCTCTGGCCAGAAAGTCCCGGTATGCAGTTCATCTTCACATCAAGTACTCCTTTCTCGATCAATTTCCGACACTCCGGCCCGACTTGCGTGAAATAGTTGTACGACAGCGACAAATTCCCCAGTTTAGGCAGCTCGCACACGGGCTCGGGCACGGGCCCATATAACCGATTATTAGCCAAGTTCAAAATCTCGATCCGGCCCAAACAAGCAAAGGAGTGAGGGATCGGCCCGGTCAACAAATTGTTGCCCGCGTCGAAGACCGTCGCTTTGTTCAAAAGCCCGATCTCACACGGCAAGCAGCCCGACAACGAGTTGTTTAGCAGGAGGATTTCGATTAGGGTTTTCGCTGCTTGGCCGAGGCTATTGGGGATCGGACCGGTGAATTTGTTGTTGGCTAGGGTTAGGTAACGGGCCGGGCTTGACCCCTAAATTATCACGAATTTTTTGATTGAAATTGTTATTGTTGACGAAAAGGACGTCAACATCTTGCCTGAAAAACTTGGGGTGGGACGACACCGGAGAATGAGTTGAATCTGAGGTCCAAGAATGTCAATTTGTTGGAAGCGAGGATTTCGTAAGGAAATCCGCACGTGTATTGGTTGTTGCTCAGATCTAATTCGTATAAATATTTGATTTTGGAGATTTTGATCGGAAATGCACCTTTGAAGCTGTTGGAATTAGCGTGGAAGACCGTTATGTCGGGGAGTTGGTCGATGAAGCCATCGAGGGGTGAGAGGCGGCGCCGCCGAGGTTGAAGCCGTTGAAATTGACTCCGGCGAGCGCCGTCTCGTTGAAGTCGAGGAGGGTGTCGCAGAAGAAGCCTTTGTATTTGTTGCATATGTCGGGTCCCACCCACGTGTTGGTGATGCCGTGGGGGTCATTCTTGACTTTTTGCTTGAATTTTTGGATGACGGGGTAGACTAACTCGATGCGCTTGCTCGCGAATTGCGGAGGCGGCGGCGGTGGGCATTCCTGGTAGTTAGGAGGAGGAGGAGGACTAGTGCCGCCTCCGCCGCCGATGATTATCTCTAGTGCTTCTCTATCGTTGCCGATTCTTGGTTGGTCTTGCAAGCATGTTACGGGCAACAAGATGTGGGCTAGTAGAATTAAAATACGAGCGAAATTAGAAAGATGGCCATATCTCTCTCACTTGAAAAGGTGACATTTTTGTATAAATAGAGATATGAGAATAATTGTTTGATTAGTACAAATTTGATGATCTAAGCTGATAATCACGGGAAAGACACTATTTACTTTGGATTTTTTTACGAGCATTGGTTGGCCTTTCCATATCTTTGAGACCTTTCTTTGATTTTGAGGGTTGTCTTATTCTCCCATTATTCAATCATGGGATGTATAGTAATGATTTAAGTCTAAATAAGTTAAAATAACAAGCATATTTCTATTGGTTGGGCCAGATCAAGCTATAACTCTTCTGACTAGTTTGTTCCTTCTACAATTAGTTCCGAGTTATGTATTTATTTTATTATTTCAGGAGATAATATCGTATTACTAGGTGATAAGCCGGAATTTGTAGCTTCATTGTCTATTTAATATGTGTATTATTGTATGTGGAATGTTAGATTTTGTACCAAAGTTAGAGGAAAATTAACAAAATGTGAAGCAAGAAAGGAGAAGCATGAAATCTGAGCTATAGTGAGTATTATGACCAAAGAGAAAATTGGACTGTAAAGATTAAGAGACCATCTAGTCCCGAGAGGTGTTGGGCCAGAAATATAGAAGGAAGAAATAATTCAAGCCCAAGAATGTGGCTCACCTCTTCCTTCTGCTGATTTTTGGCGGGAAGAATGAAATGTTTGAAATACAGAAGGTACAATTAAGTCAGCATTGTCCAACGGTCACTACAATTGTCCATCAGTCTAAGCTACCAACTCTGTTGCAATCCACCAACCAAGGTAGAAAGAAAGAAAAAAAAGTGGAAAAATGACAAGAAGATAAAAGGGTGAGAGGAGATAT
The DNA here is from genome assembly GCA_028984105.1 of Lavandula angustifolia. Classification (NCBI taxonomy): domain Eukaryota; kingdom Viridiplantae; phylum Streptophyta; class Magnoliopsida; order Lamiales; family Lamiaceae; genus Lavandula; species Lavandula angustifolia. Next base: position 20,950,844 of record CM054813.1, on the reverse strand, counting down.
TTTTATTATCATCCTTTCACTTTCTACTCCATAGTTGTCGAGCTCTCTACCCCTTAATACAGAAATAATGGAACAAACATCATCTTTCACTATTTTCTTGCCTTAAATAATTTCTACTTTTTGCCTACTGTGACTGAAGCTCTCTTAGAGAAGAAGACTATCTCTATTTCAAGTTGTGGTTTGTTTAAATTCGTATTTAATATAGTTTCATTTAAATCTCTTTAATGTTGTTTTCAACTTATTACGGGGCGACTTAAACTATTTGGAGGCCTAAAGCAAGACATCATAGTAAAGTTTTAATTACATAAAAAATAAAATAGACAGCTTTGAATTGCTGAAAAAAAAATCATTATTTTTATAAAGTCACCTAGATTCAAATCTTGAAATGAGCATAATATTTATTGTTGTTTTTTCCATCTATTGTAGGAAAAGTTTGGGCCTTGTCCCTATGGCTTAAAAAATGAAATAATATTTTTTTTATAAAATAATACTCCCTCCGTCCCGCTCCAAGTGACACACTTTCCATTTCATGGGCCTGCCTCAAGTGACACACTTCCAAAAATAGAAATAATTAAAAAAAAATCATAAATTTTCTCCTACTTTATCAATTCTCTCTCCTACTTTTTCATTTATCTTTCCTACTTTAATCATTTATCTCTCTTATTTTATTATTTCTCTTTTCTACTTTATCAATTACTCTCTCACAATCTCACTCATTTTCTCTCTTACTTTATCATAAAACTTCTCTCTCATACTTTATCTCCCACCTCTTAATTCCGTCTTAGGAAACAATTTTGTCACATGAGTTGGGACGGAGGGAGTACAAAATTAGGGGCCTTTTTTTGATTTGGGGCCTAAAGCAACTTTCTTAGGGGGTGTTTGGAAAAGCTTTTTTTAAGTCGGCTACTTTAAGCTTGTGCCGTAGTGTTTGGAAGTCCTGGCTTAAAGTTGAGATTCTCTAAAATGGGGTCGATTTTAGAGAATCGGCCGAAGTCGCTTCACCCCAATTTCGAGCTTTTAGCTTATAGCTTACGTATTTTTCTGGACGAAGTTACCCTTACTAATTTTATTTAATTCCAAAAATTAACCTTCCTAACCCTACTTTGTGAGAATATATTTTACTAATTTAGTATTTTGTAGTATTAGATTGAAATTGTAAGCAAAAAATAAATATTAAATAATAATTATTTGTGAATTTTATTATTTATTATAAATATTAATTAGTAACAACGAGGACAAAACAAACATTTCTATTAAAAAGTAACAATAAGCTACTTCTATCAATGAATATTTCCAAACACTATTTTCTCCACTTTCAAGCGACTTTCAGACTTATTTTCAAACATTAACCGATTTTCAAATAAGTCGCTTTCAAGAAATTTTTAAGGCAGCTTCTTCAAAGACTTATCAATAAGTTTTAAATTTACTCCAAACACCCACTTGGTTGCTATGTGGTTGAGCCGCTCTTTAAAGTTTGCATATAAACTTGTTTGCCTTTACTTTCCCTTTCCTTTATGTCTGAAATGTTAGTGAGAAGGGTAGTGTACCTTGACTATTTTCCACTTTCAGATTTGTATGCTTATAAGTTGTACCTTAAGATTCCATAGCCTTTTCAAGAAGTTTATTTATGTTTATTCTTTTGTACTATGATGTGCTTTTGTAAGTTAGTTTCAGTTATTTCAGTTGACATGAATAGCTAAATACCAAATTGATCGAGGTAATGAGACACCACTCCTAAAATGCCGTGAGATTTGTTTTCGTGCGTAAAATTGGTTAAGTTAGGATTTTAGTCGAACTCCGCTTGGGTTAATTAATGAACTTGCTCGGATTTGATCACTCGGGGTGAGTAGCTGCGTTTTGTGCGGATGTACTAACTAGAATTCTACTTGTATGTTTGAAGATTGGTAGGATACTTGTCTCGGTTCTCTTGCTCTTAATGATCCTTAGTAACAACCTCATTGCTAAACAAAATAGGTTATCCGCTTGGTTATGTAACGCCCCAATTTTCATAACATTTTAAGGGAACGTCACTTCCGTGCATAACATATAATTTTCTCAATTTAATTTTTCAAAAATAATAAGGTTTTAATGCATTTCATAAAAAACGGAAGTCTTAATTCAAAAACATGTTCACCTATTAGTTTGCGGAATTAAATAAAAATAAATGCATAGTTCAAGATAAAACTAAATTAAAGCGTTAACATGAAAATATTTTATATCATTTCATGATTGTGACCATCACCATCCGCCACTTCAAGCACCCTGACCATGATCCGAAAAGGTGAAAATATTAAGGGGTGAGTACGACTACTCAATGGGATCAACAATTATCCAAACTATAAACTATAAAGGATTTAACATGAGAAATTAGACATGCAAGCCCGGAGGCTTAACCGAAGGTTTTATTGCTTCTGAATTGCCCGAAGGCTAACCCGAAGGTTTTATTGCTCCAATTGCCCGAAGGCTAACCCGAAGGTTTTTTCCGCTATGATTTGCCCGAAGGCTAACCCGGGGGTTTTCTTGCTTCTGAATTGCCCGGGGCTAACCCGAAGGTTTTTCTCGCTATGATTTGCCCGAAGGCTCCGCTCGTACTTGAATAACGCATGAGAAAACGATATAGTATATAATAAGGATAAAAGTAAACCACACCTTAACCTTTTTGAGTGAATGAAAGATGTATATCAAGTGATTAAGCCTTGTGGCGCTTGTCCTATAATAAAGCTTGACTTAATTATTTATGAAATTCTTAATCACGTACATATGATTTTCATGCTTTGAAACAATTAATCTTTTTGTACATGGAATGCAAATAAGTATATCGACACCTATAGTTATTAGGTTACAACATATCATATCTGAAAACTAGGTTTCTATGTTCTATCTTAACTCGTGCAGAATACATATTTTAGAAAAATTCCACAGAACATGAATAAATTCTATAAATTCAAATTTTCTGCATACATATTCCTTAATGAGTCTAAAACATATCAAAATTTGTTTCATACTAAAATAATATGTCCTCTAAAAGTTATAACCAAAACAATATCTATTGTGCTAACATAATCGGTTTCTGACCTATTGTCATTCATCTATACGTTTCAGGGACTAAACATACTCTAAAAATTCTAATCTTTAACACACATCTAGGAGACATACATAGACATATCATATCAAAATTTCAAACCATATAGATAAGTGATGTATTCATAATATACAAATCAATTTTCACTCAAAACTGCTTCACCGCATGAAATTCTTTGCTTAACCATGGAAGGTTTGTAATAAACTGCTTTCGTACAAGCATGTTAAAAATACAAAATAAATATTTTGAGAAACTCCTATGTGTATAGAGTATTTAGGAAAAAGAATCAAATCAATACCATATTTGTGCAAAGAGATATAAATGTTTTACTAATCTCTATCCAGAAAACATTAGTTTTCGGCAGTATAAATGTGGAAATTCATTAAAAATATAACAACTTGTCCAAAAACCACGAAAATTTACAGAGATATAAAAGACATACCTAGGAACCTCCTTCTAAAATTTCACCACGATATGTTACCGGGAAGGTACGCAAATAATTCTTGAAACAATTCGCAGGTATGCTGACAGATTTTCGAAAAGTTTATATTATGAGCGACTAAGGGGTATTTATAAGCCTAAAAATCATTATCCAACCATCCCTAATAAAATATGATATCAAATATATTTTATCCATATTTATTTTCGTCCATATCTATTTTATATAGAATATATTCTATCACTTACCATATAAGAGAGTTCAATCCTAGATAAATTAGGATAAGGATAACTAAAACTAGATTTCTTTCCTAAAACATGTACATCACAATTAAAAGGTCTATTTTATTCATAAAATATAATTTTAAATTATCTCCTAATAACTTAATACCCTAATAAATATTCTATCCTTTTATGAATCCTAGTAGGTTTAGGAAATCCAAAATAAATATTATTCTTGCCTAATAATTCTAACATTATTTCTAAAGGAATAAATATACAATATAATCATAATATGATATAGATAAACACATTCAAAGTTCAAAATACATTTACATCACAAAAATGATTTAAAGACAAATAAGATAAATGCTTTAATTTTTTTCATTTAAATTTCTAAGCGCGACTTATAGGACTTACCACAAAGATATCATGCATGAGATGCAAATGAAAATTTTTATTTTATAGTTGTTATTATTATTATTATTATTTAGAAAATTTCGGGGTGTTACAATCTCCCCTACTTATAAAATTTTCGTCCTCGAAAATTAATTACCTTTGCCTATAAAGTTCGGATATCTTAGTTCCATGTCCTTTTCTATTTCCCTTGTTGCCTCACTCGCATCATGTCTACTCCAAAGAACTTTTATTAATGGCACTTCCTTGCTCTTAAGTTGGATAACCTTTCGGTCTAAGATGGCATTTGGCGTCTCTTCATATGACAAATCTTTGTTCGGCTCCAATCCTTCGTAATTGACTATGTTGCTTGGGTCATGCACATACTTCCTCAAATTCGCCACATGAAAAACATTATAAATAGACGTCAAACTTGGCGGTAGCGCCAACTCGTATGACACTTCTCCAATTCTTTTGAATATCTCATACGGTCCAATGTATCGAGGCCTAAATTTTCCTCTCTTTCCAATCCTCACTACACCTTTCATTGGTGACAACTTGAGAAACACTTTGTCACCCTTCTCGAATTGTATATCCTTACTCTTCAAATCAAGCATAGGACTTCGTCTATCTTGAGCAATCTTGATTCTCTCTCGAATCTTTGCAATGACTCCCACGGTTCTTTCTACGATCTCGGGTCCCAATATTCTTTTCTCACCAACCTCATCCCAAAGGTGCAGAGGTGATCTACACTTCCTTCCATATAATGCTTCAAAAGGTGTCATCCCTATACTTGCTTGATAACTGTTATTATATCGCAAATTCAACTAAAGGCAAATGTCTCTCCCAATTGGTTCCAAAATCCATGACACATGCTCGCAACATATCTTCCAAAGTTTGAATAGTTCTTTCGGACGTTCCATCGGTTTGTGGATGGTAGGCGGTACTAAACTTCAACTTAGTACCCATAGCAGCAGCTTGCAAACTCCTCCAAAAATTTTGATGTGAACATCGGGTTGCGCCACATACAATCCTGGTAGGCACTCCATGTAGCCTAACAATCTCATCTATATAGATTTGTGCTAATCGATCCATATTATCGATTCATCTTCATCGGCGTAAAATGAGCCGATTTCGTGAGTCTATCCACAATTACCCAAATTGAATGATTTCCTTTTTGAGTTTTGGGTAATGCTACCACGAAGTCCATGGATATCTCCTCCCACTTCCATTGAGGTATATCAAGCGGCTTTAATAAGCCGGATGGTCGTTGGTGTTCGGCCTTCACTTGTTGGCAAGTCATACAACTTTGTATGAATTCTGCAATAGTTCTCTTCATATTCCTCCACCAAAAGTGTCCCTTCAAATCATGATACATCTTTGTCCCTCCAGGATGGACAGTGTATGGCGTGTTATGTGCCTCCTCTAAAATCTCCCTCATTATTTCACTTCCCTTTGGTACACGGGATCCTTCTCTCGAACATCGGCGTTACGTCCGCTTTGCAATCTCAAACGCCTTATTTTGCCCTTCAAGAACTTGATCTCTTATCTTGCACAAAAATCTATCTCTCTTTTGTGCTTCCCGATTTGCTCCCTTAGCATAGGTTGGATCTTCATAGCTGCTAACTTAGTAGTAGTGTCTTCTGTTGACGGTACAACTTCAATTTTCATTTTTGCAAACTCTTCAATCATTCGGGAAGTATATAGGGCGGTCAAACTCTCTTTCTGCTCAAAGCATCGGCTACGACGTTTGCTTTTCCCCGGATGATAATGAATTGTGCGGTCGTAATCTTTCACTAGTTCAAGCCACCTTCTTTGTCTCATGTTCAATTCCTTCATGTGAACGAGATACTTGAGACTTTTGTGATCGGAATATATCTCGCACTTGCCTCCATATAGGTAATGTCTCCAAATCTTCAAGGCATGAACCACGTACCGCCAATTCCGGATCGTGAGTAGGGTAATTTAGTTCATGAGTCTTCATTGTCTTGAAGCATAAGCTATGACTTTCCCATGTTGCATCAAAACACATCCAAGTCCTTGTTTTGAGGCATCGCAATAGATTACATACCCTTCAGTTCCGTCAGGAATAGTGAGTACGGGTGCTGTAGTTAACTTCCCTTTCAATTCTTGGAAACTCCTCTCACACTCTTCATTCCACTCAAACTTGATCCCTTTTCGGTTAATTGAGTGAGTGGCCTTGCTATCTTTGAGAACCCTTCAATAAACCGCCGGTAATATCCTCGCTAATCCCAAGAAACTTCGAATTTCGCTTGCATTCTTGGTTGCTTTCCAGTTTACTAACCGCTTCGATTTTTTGCCGGATCCACTTCTATCCCTTGTGCAGTCACTACGTGACCAAGGAAATACAACTTGACTAAGCCAAAACACACATTTCTTGAACTTGGCGTATAGCTTCTCATTTCTTAAAGTCTCCAACACAATCCTGAGATGCTCTTCATGTTGGCTCCGATCTTTTGAATACACCAAGATATCGTCGATGAAGACAATTAAGAATTGATCCAAATATTGATGAAACACTCTGTTCATCAAATCCATGAAAACTGCAGGTGCATTAGATAGTCCAAAAGGCATCACTGTAAACTCATAGTGACTGTATCTTGTTCGAAAAGCTGTCTTCGGCACATCACTCTCCTTAATCTTCAGCTAATGATATCCAGACCTCAAGTCAATCTTTGAGAAAATCCCCGCGCCTTTTAGTTGATCAAAGAGGTCTTCAATTCTTGGCAACGGGTATTTGTTCTTGATTGTCAACTTGTTGAGCTCACGGTAATCTATGCACATACGCATAGTTCCATCTTTCTTCTTGACGAAAAACACAGGCGCTCCCCATGGTGATACACTTGGATGAATATGTCCCTTGTCTAACAACTCTTATAGTTGTATCTTGAGTTCTTGTAACTCCATTGGTGCCATTCTGTATGGTACTCTTGAGACAGGAGCTGCTCCAGGAATTATATCAATGTTGAATTCCACTTGCCTATCGGGGAAGACCACTTAGTTCATCGTGGAACACATCGGAAATTCCCTTACCACCGGTAAATCATTTACGGTTAGTTCCTCCGTCTTTGTGCTTGTAATATTCACCAAGTAGGCTTGACAATCCTTCTTCCTCATCATCTTGGTGGCCATCATTGCGGTTATGATATGTGGTCTACTCTTTACTCTTACTTAGTAAAAGGAGAATTGATTTTCGTCTGGTGTTGGGGAAACGACTTCACGGTCCTTGCATCTGATAACTGCATCGTGCTTGCTGAGCCAATCCAACCCGAGTATAACGTCGAAGCCCTTCTCTTTAGGATGTACAAATCTGCTTTCAAGATCACGCCATAGATCTTCAACGTTGCTCCTTCTAATTGACGATTTGTTTCCTTTGCCTTGCTGCAGGAAACCCGACCTTGCATGCTTGCACTCTCCTCTTCGCATTTTTTTTGCTACTTTGTCGTAAAATCTTTTCGATATAAATGAATCCGACGCTCCGGAATCAAAAAGAACTACGGCTAATTTATTAAGTACTAAAATGTTTCCCGAGGTAATAAAGTTTGCTAACTATAGTTGGATCTCGTCCTTGGCGTTGCGGGAACATTTACCTCATAGCCTCCAAAGAATGTAAATTGCTAAGGTTCTTTGGATGGTTATCTCTTGTTCCTCCACTACCTAATGGGTTTCTTCTCGGAGACATCTTCCTATTGCTCATATAAAATTCAACTATGTAAGGCATCTAAGTTCTCATTCTTAAGGCAACATTTTCGAGGACTTTAAATATTTTACATAATTTACTTGTATAATAATCATGCTCGTGTCATGCAAGAAAAACATGCTTTCAATATTATACTTCAAAATCAATTTAGAAAATCTTTCTTACCTCGCCGGCACGATGCTTTGTGGCGGTTGATGATGGTCAATTTCTGCATAATATGAAACAAGTCTACGGGAAAGTAAACTGGCTCTCGATACCACTCGTAACGCCCCAATTTTCATAACATTTTAAGGAACGTCACCCCGTGCATAACATATAATTTTCTCAATTTAATTTTTCAAAAATAATATATTTATAAAAATAATAAGGTTTTAATGCATTTCATAAAAAGCGGAAGTCTTAATTCAAAAACATGTTCACCTATTAGTTTGCGGAATTAAATAAAAATAAATGCATAGTTCAAGATAAAACTAAATTAAAGCGTTAACATGAAAATATTTTATATCATTTCATGATTGTGACCATCACCATCCGCCACTTCAAGCACCCTTAGGACCATGATGCGAAAAGGTGAAAATATTAAGGGGGTGAGTACGACTACTCAGTGGGATCAACAATTATCCAAACTATAAACTATAAAGGATTTAACATGAGAAATTAGACATGCAAGCCCGGAGGCTTAACCCGAAGGTTTTATCTTGCTCTGAATTGCCCGAAGGCTAACCCGAAGGTTTTTCTTGCTCTCGAATTGCCCGAGGCTAACCCGAAGGTTTTTCGCTATGATTTGCCCGAAGGCTAACCCGAAGGTTTCTTCTTGCTCCGAATTGCCCGAGGGCTAACCCGAAGGTTTTTTCGCTATGATTTGCCCGAAGGCTCTTTTGTCTTGAATAACGCATGAGAAAAACGATATAGTATATAATAAGGATAAAAGTAAACCACACCTTAACCTTTTTGAGTGAATGAAAGATGTATATCAAGTGATTAAGCCTTGCGCGCGCTGTCCTATAATAAAGCTTGACTTAATTATTTATGAAATTCTTAATCACGTACATATGATTTTCATGCTTTGAAACAATTAATCTTTTTGTACATGGAATGCAAATAAGTATATCGACACCTATAGTTATTAGGTTACAACATATCATATCTGAAAACTAGGTTTCTATGTTCTATCTTAACTCGTGCAGAATACATATTTTAGAAAAATTCCACAGAACATGAATAAATTCTATAAATTCAAATTTTCTGCATACATATTCCTTAATGAGTCTAAAACATATCAAAATTTGTTTCATACTAAAATAATATGTCCTCTAAAAGTTATAACCAAAACAATATCTATTGTGCTAACATAATCGGTTTCTGACCTATTGTCATTCATCTATACGTTTCAGGGACTAAACATACTCTAAAAATTCTAATCTTTAACACACATCTAGGAGACATACATAGACATATCATATCAAAATTTCAAACCATATAGATAAGTGATGTATTCATAATATACAAATCAATTTTCACTCAAAACTGCTTCACCGCATGAAATTCTTTGCTTAACCATGGAAGGTTTGTAATAAACTGCTTTCGTACAAGCATGTTAAAAATACAAAATAAATATTTTGAGAAACTCCTATGTGTATAGAGTATTTAGGAAAAAGAATCAAATCAATACCATATTTGTGCAAAGAGATATAAATGTTTTACTAATCTCTATCCAGAAAACATTAGTTTTCGGCAGTATAAATGTGGAAATTCATTAAAAAATATAACAACTTGTCCAAAAACCACGAAAATTTACAGAGATATAAAAGACATACCTAGGAACCTCCTTCTAAAATTTCACCACGATATGTTACCGGGAAGGTACGTAAATAATTCTTGAAACAATTCGCAGGTATGCTGACAGATTTTCGAAAAGTTTATATTATGAGCGACTAAGGGGTATTTATAAGCCTAAAAATCATTATCCAACCATCCCTAATAAAATATGATATCAAATATATTTTATCCATATTTATTTTCGTCCATATCTATTTTATATAGAATATATTCTATCACTTACCATATAAGAGATTCAATCCTAGATAAATTAGGATAAGGATAACTAAAACTAGATTTCTTTCCTAAAACATGTATATCACAATTAAAAGGTCTATTTTATTCATAAAATATAATTTTAAATTATCTCCTAATAACTTAATACCCTAATAAATATTCTATCCTTTTATGAATCCTAGTAGGTTTAGGAAATCCAAAATAAATATTATTCTTGCCTAATAATTCTAACATTATTTATAAAGGAATAAATATACAATATAATCATAATATGATATAGATAAACACATTCAAAGTTCAAAATACATTTACATCACAAAAATGATTTAAAGACAAATAAGATAAATGCTTTAATTTTTTTCATTTAAATTTCTAAGGCGCGACTTATAGGACTTACCACAAGATATCATGCATGAGATGCAAATGAAAATTTTTATTTTATAGTTGTTATTATTATTATTATTATTTAGAAAATTTCGAGGTGTTACAGGTTAGGTGGTTGTTGCTACGCTCAACATGTCAATCACAGTTCATGCAGAAGGATTTGACACCTATGTGCTCAGAACATTGTCCTGACCGAGAAACCCTGGTCAAACCGATTCATCTAGTACCTAGAATCAGTGAGGGAGTGATGTGGAGTTACCTTGGTTGAATTGTCTTTATTATCAATTTAATCTCGTGTTATTTATTGTATGCTTTTCTTCTGTCTAGTTTACATTCTCTGTCTAGTTTTAGTAAATCCAAAATTAGTGGTGGGAGCCAAAATCTAGGTCGGTAGCTAATGCTTGTTTTAAACACCCGTTCCTGTGGATTGATCTTGCTTACGCTATTACTATTTGTTTAGTTTAGTGCTCCGTGCAGGAAAAATCACAAATTTATTTGATCCGATATTTTTGCGACGAAAATACTTGTATAACTAGGTTTGTTCACATTTTAGAGAACCCACTAAACCGGATCAAAGAAAACCGATCCAATTTTTTTACTTGTCAAATTCTTAAAATTTGATTTCCAATCTGTTTAATTTAGCATAATTTTTTTGAATAGGGTTAAGAGAAAATGCATTAATTAATTTAGTATGACAAAGACTAAGGCTAAACTATATCTATACTTTCACGGACGAAGTCCGATGGTAGCGCGGCGGGCCAGTCGCCACCACCATACACACACAAAATATTATGTGTGTCGTTTGTCGTCATCGTCGTCGATTCCTTTTTGGCCGAGTCAATGTGCGTCATCACCACTTATGAATTATGTAACCGCTTGATTTGATTTTCATTTTTCTAGAAAAAAGAATAGGCCTTTGCGCCTAGTGATCAATCTAGAATGTTAGTCCTCCAACTTAGAGCATCTCCAACAAGACTGCAATTTGAGTTTTGTAGTTGAGAAATTAGTCCAATCAAACTATAAAAAGAAACTGTTGTCTTAGGCGAGAATCGGTTTTTCTTGTGGAATCCGCAAAGGACTTGTTTGCAATTAAATTAGTTGCAATTATGCCCCTCAATTCATAACTAAATTGTAAAGAAATGCCTACCTTGATGAAGCTCAATCCTGGACTTCCTTTAGAAAACAGATGTAATTGCAGAGGCGAAGAAGAGGTGGAGAATCGGAGAATATAACTCCTTTAGAAAAAAATATATAATTGCAGAGGTGAAGAAGAGGTGGAGAATCGGAGAAAATAAAAGATGAATTGAAAACAGTGAGAAGAGGCGGAGAAGACGACTCCTAGATCTGTATTGTTTCGGTAAAACCGTGAGAAGAGGCGGAGAAGAAACCTAATAATATATATATATATATATATATATATATATATATATATATAATTTAATTATTTGTATATTTGATAAAGTTTGGAGTAAAATTAAATATGATAATATTTCTTACACAACTTTCACCACCTTCAAAATTACACAACTTTCAATAGAAATGGATTATACAACTTTCACTACTTTCAAAATTATACAACTTTCAATACATTTAAAATTTCATAACTTTCACTACTTTCAAAATTACACAACTTTCAATACTTTTAAAATTACACAACTTTCACTACTTTCAAAATTACACAACTTTCAAAATAGAAATGACTACATATCTTACTACCAAATCTCACTACTACAAATATAAACTTTGTAGACATTTATTATCTACTATCACAACATAAATCTAAATCACAATAGTTCGTCATCTTCCTCAACAGACTCAGAAGTTGATAACTTCGTACCCCATCTTCTTCTACAAAAACAACAGAAAATAAGACGTGATATCACCAATAATGATATGATGCTCCAACTTCCTCGTGATGAAGAAAATAGTCAAACACATGGTGGTTCTGTTCCAGGGCTTGTCATCAATCACGATCATGATGAGGCTGATCATAGGTTGTACAATGATTATTTTGCAGATTGTCCAATGTACAACGATACCATGTTCTATAGGAGATATTGGATGTCTCGCTCTTTATTCCTTCGCATTGCTGATGCAGTTAAAAAACATGATCACTATTTCCAACGAGTAGATGGTGCTGGCAGGTACGACTTATCAACATTTGAAAAATTAACGAAGCAATATTCCGCATGTTAGCTTACGGTCTTCCATCGAATCTTTGTGGGCGAGTATTGTAAAATAGGTGAGTCCACTGCTATTGAAAATATGAAAAAAAATTGTCGTGTAATAGTTGAGATATTCAAACCGCGTTATTTGAGAGCAACAACTAATGATATTGCTAGATTTCTCTACATTGCTGAAGCTCGTGGGTTTCCAGGAATGTTAGGCAGTCTAGATTGCATGCATTTGAAGTGGAAAAATTGTCCTGCTGGATGGGTTGGACAATTTGCAGATCGTAGTGGAAGTCCTTCGATTATACTCGAGTTGTTGCGGATTATGATCTTTGGATATGACATGCTTATTTTGGTTTACCGGACACCAATAATGATATCAATGTGTTACGGAGATCTCATTTTTTCCATAATCTCACTAATAGTATTGCTCCCGCAGATTCATTACACACTTAACGAAAAAGAATTTCATATGGGGTATTACTTAGGCGATGGTATATATCCTAAATGGGCTACCATTGTACAAACGATTCATAAACCTCGTACTCGAAGCATAAATACTTTTCTATGAAATAAAAAGCATGCATGAAAGATATAGGCAACCGTGCATTCGGTGTGCTTAAGCAACATTTTGCAATTGTAGCAGGGCGATGCATTTTTGGAGCAAAGAAGTGATACATGATACAATGACTACGTGCGTAATTTTGCATAACATGATAATTGAAGATGAACATGATCTTAGTGCTCCGATTGAAGTTACAATAGAGACGTCACCACCGAATGTCGAAATGGTGACAAATAAATTACCGTTGAAAGACTTTGTTGATCGTCACAACAAAATAAGAAATCATCTTTGCTCGTGACGAACTTAAAGATGCGGTAATTGAACATTTGTGGAATGAATATACTAATTTCGTATCTTGAATTTATGTGTAATTTTTTAGTTTATTTGTTTGTTTTATGTAATATTTTTTATATTCTCGTATGGTTCATAAGACAAATACTATTTTCCCTCATTTGGAGGTTTTGACTTGAGGCTTGACCCTTGAGTTTTGCTATGTAATCTCCAAGGGTTTTTATGATTTTCTTATTCTTCTTTTTAATAATATAACTCTATTTTAACATTATATGATTTAATATTATTTTTTATAAAATTGTGTAATTAATAATTATCTAATACATAATATATTTATTAATTATCAAGTTATCTTATTTATATTAAAAATTTTATCCAATATTTTAATAGTAGTAAAGTTGAGTGTACTAACGTGCAATTAAGAAAAATATGTAGATAGAATTAAAAGGTATTTTACGAAAGAATATAAAGAGAATATTCTTTTGAGTTTAGGTTTGAATTTGATGGTTGTAGATAAATTCTTATTTGATGCGACGAAATTAAAAAATCGGGAATTGGTTTTAGGTTTATGGTTAGAGATGCTCTATGGGGTGAATGTGTGATGTATTTAGTGGCGTTAACTATATACGAGTTTACAATATTCAATTGACGCTTTGAGTGAGTGAGCATTTGCACTTCATCATCTTCCAAGCACCTTCAAACAAAATTAGAGATTAAAATAGCGAAAATGACATCAAACCCCCGAACTAATACACTTGGGAGCGGTATGCCCCCCAAACTACAAAGTTTGATAGCTAACCCCCTCAACTTTTTTATATTGTGCGGTTTGCCCCCCTAGAAGCAAACTCCGTCAATTACCGTTACGATTCATCACACACTTCTATCAAGTTTCACTTGGTGACATGAACAATGAACGAATCATCTCAAGTCTCGAAGCGCCACCGGACCAAGTTACAAGTCGCACGGCGCCCGCCCGACTCCTTCGCCCTCTTCCTCATCTCATCCCCTTCTTTCGACTCTAATAATTCTCCTAACAATTCTCTCAACCATCCCACTCCCCCCTCACCACAATCCCGAGTTCTCGATATATCCACTACGAGGGCCGCGTTTCTTTCTTTGCTCGGAATCATTGCCACTCCAATCGTAATGCTCCCAAACATGAATTCCACCCACAATGGCTCATGATCCGGCGATTGATGGCGAGGGCCAAGATCTGGCTAAAAAAAAAAGAAAAAAAAAAAAAAAAAAAAAAAAAAAAAAAAAAAAAAAAAAAAAAAAAAAAAAAAAAAAAAAAAAAAAAAAAAAAAAAAAAAAAAAATTTTTAAATATATAAAAATAAAAAAAAAAAAAACTGTTGCGGTGCCCATTCTCTCACTTCCATTTCCCTCTCGATATAGAAATTGTTGTGGTGAAAGAAACGTAGATCACCAATTTGGATTCCAATTAATCAATTTAAGCGGCAATTGTGGAGGAGATTTGAGTTGTTAAAAGATGATTGAGGAAGGTTTGGCCCTATCGTTGAATTAGGCTGATTTTGGTTTAGCTCCGCTCTCTAGAATTTCTACATAATATGCCACAATTAATTTGGAGGTTTTGCAGAAATTTCTTGAAATTAATTTCAACGGGTTTGGATGTTTGAGAGAGAAAGTAATCCCCAAGATAGCAGATGAAAGAGATATTGATACACTCACAATTCTTAACGGTGGCGGGACGAAGTTTGGTTCTAGGGAGTTAGTTACCGGACTTAGTAGTTTGGGGGGCATACCGCTCCCAATGTATTAGTTTGGGGGATTTGATGCCATTTACGCATTAAAATATTCACTTTTAGGAGTCTCTCTACAGTCTACTTCACTACTAAAACCGAACATTACTACCAAATACTTTTCTTACAATTAGGGGTGTAAGTGATTCGCTCCGAATCATGAAGCCGATCGGACCGAACCAAATCAAATCGAAAAATGTGGTTCGATTCGGCCATGGTTTGGTTCGGTTTATTTTCTTAAGAACCGTTTACTATCGGTTCGGTTTGCGGTTTCAAGAATTTTTGAACGGTTCGGACAGAACCGAACCAATATCCTATTTTTTCATTTTTTATTTAATATTTAACTTTCTTATATGAAAATATTGTTGGATTTAGATATTAGATTTAAGTTAAAATCAATTTTAATCTATAGAAGGAAAGATAAATGAGTAATAACTTTATACTTTATGAATTCGAGCAGTGACGTCACTATAACTATTATTACTTTGCATTATTTAGAATTAAAAAAAAATAAATAAATAAAAAGATGGAGCAGATGAAGCCAACCAAACCATTTATAAACGGTTCGGTTCGGTTCCGATATTTAAAAGCATATCGAACCAAACCGAGCCACCAGAACCGAACCACTTATATGTTTGGTTCGATTCCCAAATACATTAAAAATCGAAAACCGAAGCAGATTCTGCCCTACTTTACAATAAATCTCCCCCTAGACAATCAATCACCCCCGTGCTAACCACGCCAAATACTTGTCAAACAGGTATCAAATTTCCACACGTCTCTCTTCTTCCGCTCTCTCTCTCTCTTCCCCCATTAATTAGTATTATAAATCCAAGCTTCTCACCTTCAAGAAAAACAGAACTCTCTGTATTAGCAAGATGACTTCAAAACCCCACATTTACTACCTCCCAATGATGGCTCCCGGCCACATGATCCCGATGACCGACATCGCCAGAAAGTTCGCCCGCCGCGGCGCCAAATCCCACCATCATTACCACCTCGTCCAACGCCTCCCAAATCTCCCAAACTATCCAAACCGACCAGCAAAACGGCTTCGACATCACCATCGCCCTCATCAAATTCCCCTGCCGCGAGGCAAGCCTGCCCGACGGCTGCGAGAATCTCACCGCCACCACCACACCGGAAATGACCCTCAATTTTCTCCAAGCGATGGATATGCTCCGAGAACCGGTCGAGGAGATTCTCAAGCAAGGCAATCCCGACTGCATAGTCGCCGGAGCCTTCTTCTGGTGGACCACCGCAGTCGCCGCCGACCTCAAAATATCTCGGATTTCCTTCTACGGAACGGGATTCTTCCCTATGTGCGTTTATCGCGTTTTGAGGGATGAGAGGCCTCATGATAAAATTGAATCCGATTACGAAGAATTTGTTGTTCCCGGCCTACCGGACGAGGTGAAAGTGTCGAGGCGGCAGCTGCCGGAGCAGCTGAAACAAAACGGCGATGAAAATCCTTTGGCGGAAATGACTAAAAAGGTATTGGAAGCGGATGAAGCCGGCCACGGAATTATTGTTAATAGTTTTCTCGAGCTCGAGCCGGCTTACGTGGCACATTACAAGAAGAACATCAAGGATAAAGCTTGGCATATCGGCCCAATTTCGATGATCAACAAGACTGATGAGGAGAAGAATCATAGAGGTTTCAAATCATCGGAGCAAATTAATGGAGACTGCTTGAGTTGGCTGAGTTCGAGGAACCCTAACTCGGTTGTTTACATCTGTTTCGGCAGCATGGCAATTTTACAAACACCTCAGCTGCACGAGATCGCAAACGCCCTCGAATCTTCCGCCCACGATTTCATTTGGGTAATCGGAAACAAACACGATGAGAGCGTAGATTCTTTGCTAAGAGATTTTGAATCGAGAATTGAAGGGAGAGGTTTGATCATCAGAGGATGGGCGCCGCAAGTTCAGATTCTCGATCACGCGGCGGTGGGAGGGTTCGTGACGCACTGCGGGTGGAACTCGCTGCTGGAAGGAGTGGCGGCGGGTGTTCCGATGGTGACGTGGCCGCTTTCGGCGGAGCAGTTTTTGAATGAGAAGCTGGTGACGGAGGTTCTCCGGACGGGGATTCCGGTGGGGGGCGGAGGAGTGGGCGAAGCGGACGGATGAGAGGGCGCCGATCAAGAGCGAGAAGATAGAGAAGGCGGTGGCGGAGTTGATGATTGGGGAAGGAGGAGAGAGGATGAGAAAGAGAGCGAGAGAAATTGGTCAGGCGGCGAAAAGGGCCGTTGAGAGCGGCGGATCTTCCGACGCTGATTTGAACTGTTTGCTCGAAGAAATTAGGTCGTTTCGTTCGTAATTTTGCATCAAACCTTAATTTCTAATTTTATCTCTTTCTCAAAAAAATAAAAATAAAAAATCTGAGAAACTTCTTTTCCTACTACACTTCACTAAGTATTTCGTTGCGAAATAGTGTTACAATTTCAAAATTCAAAGTAAACGTTGTAGTCAACATGCTTAATGTAATACTATTCCATCAATTCCAATTGAAACGTAGTGTTTTTCCGAAAAGGACCATCTATTTTTTTTAAATAAAAATAAAATTATAATAGGTTAATCATAATTAAAAGACGCTTCAATCGTATTAAAAGATACTACTCTGTAATAAAATGGTTATGCATATACAAATTATAATAGGTTAATCATATGTGTGTGACATACTCATATTTTTTTTTGATTCACGGAGCCGCAACCGCGCTCGTCCTGTTTGGTAAACCATGTCTCGCTTTGTGGCGCAAACCACGCGGGGAGGTTCAACCACCTTTAATGTGACGGGGTGACGAGCAACACCTGCACGGTCTTGTTGGGAATGAGCCCAGGACCTGTCGATCGGTAGCGCGCCCGACCGTAGGCCATCCCATGGGGACGAACATACTCATATTTTGGTTGCATAATTATGTGGACAAATTCAAATCTACTAAGGTAAAGGTGAAACTCGGATATATGATTTTTGATCCCAAACAACTGTCTCAATAATTAGGACAAGCGGTCAAGAGCTGATGCAAAATCTATGGAAGGAAAAATATAATATTTTCAAAGATTTGAAATTCTGCACAATTGGAATTGGGGCAGCCCCCCCATAATCTCCGGCAGAATTGGCAATCAGAGAGCATATGTGTTGTTGGGCTTATCAATTGCACATTTGTTGGCCTGATCAACTTAATGCTTTGAATTGCAATTATGCCTTACAAAATTTATAGATTCTCTCTCTGTATTTACCCATTAATAATTAAACCATTAATGCTTTGAAATTATATGTTTTATTTTATTTTACGTTGACTAATACATGCATAGATGTATAACATTTATTTTTACTATTATTATTTATAGGACAATAAATAATGACAAGAATAAAATGCAGTAATCGTATATTTTTGTTGCCAACTATATAGTGCCTGAATTGAAAAACTTAAAAATGAAATAAAATACCTCGAAAACTCGAATCTTCTTTTAACTTTTCAGATTCTATTTCCTTAGAATAAGACTTCGTTTGGAATAATTTATAAATAATTTATTTTAATTTATTCTAAATAATAAGTTATTTTATGTATGTTTGGGAGAACTTATCGAAATAATTTATTCTAAATAATAATTTATTTTTAACTTATTTTTATATATTAACTTATAGCAACTTATAGTTAAAAGTTCTTATATCAAATCTTGACAACTATTTTTTTTTTCTCTAAGTCATTATTATTATATATATATCCAAACATAATTAATTTATTAAATTTAAGTTATTCATACCATAAATTCTTATAGAATAAGGCCTAAGTTGAAAAATACATTCATTTTTAGTAAATGTGTATAAGATCTCCGATTGGATCTGCATATCCAAAGAATTATTGGATTTGCAATTTTGCATGCTATAGACAATATCCTTATTCAAACTCTGACCGGCTGACGACGAGATATTATTTCATGTAGCAACTAGCAAATAAATAATGTTATTAATTCTCGACTGTAAAAAGACAATAATCATAGAAGATACAAGAAATTCTCCCATATTGTATTTAATTAGTCTACGTCTCTCATGACGCCGATTTCTTAGAAGCCTTCGGATGACATCTAGTTGCATGTAAGGTGATAAAAAAAATAAGTTCCAATCTCATTAACATAAATAATCAAATCTAAATTGTTAAAAGTTAAAAAAATTATTAAAATGATGAGTTATTGGTGAAATAAAACAGGAATTATAACATATTTATAATTTTAATATAAATTTCAATTTGTGATGAATTTTTCGAAATTTCTAATTTTTATAATTGAAGGCATGATCTAATTCCATTTTTTTCTTGCAGTTGGAATATTGAGTTGGACACATATGCAGACGGTATTAAAGAACACCATTTTTATGGATGAAAACTTGTCATTTTAATGGTATAAATCAACGTCGTTAGAGAGAGAATCAAATAGTGACGTGTTATCTGATATCTCAATTTACCTGATGTTGCAAGCGGAATGACATCATTTTAATTTTATGATATGACATTCTTGTCCAGCTTGACGTCCAACTCAACGAAACGACTCCATTTTAATGTTTTTGATGTCCAGATAAAATAAAGGATCGAAACATGCCTTCAATTACAAAAATTAAATGATTTGTGCGTTAATTCACCAACATTTGAAATTCGTGTCAAAATTGTAAATGGTCTATAGTTCATTCTTTATTTGACCAATAAAACATGAAATAATGAAAATGAGAATGAGATGGTTGGGGAGGTCACATGGGTGGATAAGTGCAATTTGAAAGAAGATAATATTTATAGTGTATAAATCTTGATAGTTATATAATTTAAATCCACAACTCTCTTATCTTTTTTCGCCAAAAAGTCTTTAAGCCCCGTTTAGTTGTCAGGAAAATAAAATTATTAGAGAATATGATTATGTGGAATATGATTTTGTAGAATATAATTAGGGAAAGTAAAATTACTCGGGAATTTGATTAGTTAAATATGATTATAAAGAAAGCAGATTACTTGCACTTATTTGGTCGACACTAGAAAATGTAAAATTATGTTATCAATAATATGAATAAAATATTTTTATCATCAATTATTTGTTAATTGTTATATTATTAATTCATAAACATATAAAATCTTTTTATTGATAAAAAATATTCAAAATATTAAGTTGAATAAATATTTAGTTAAAATTTTTTTTTTAATACTAATAAAAATTTTTTAATAATAATAATAATAATAATAATAATAAATATTAGTTAAAAACATCTTTTTTAATATTAATAACATCTTTAATAATAATAATAATAATAATAATAATAATAATAATAATAATAATAATAATAATAATAATAATAATAATGAACTTATTAAAGTACTCTTTTAATTTAATAATATAATTTTAGAATAATAATAAGATTATTTAAAAAAATTATTATTATTATATTGTAATAAAAATACAAATAAATTAAAATATTCGATTATTTCATAAAAATATATTAACTACAAATTATTAATATTATTATTCAATAATGACTAATTATTATTCTATTTTTATTGTTATTGCTAATAATAATAATAATAATTGTTGGTCGGAGACGAAAAGTCGGGTGTAGAGGGGGGGTGAATACACACGAGCTCTGTTTCTTTTCTCGGTGAAGGTCGGTGAAGCGATGTTTGCAGCCGATGAACGAGTTTGCCAAGTAAGCCTTCGATCACGAGGTCAAAGTGAGTCGGCTTCGAGCTCTTCTGCGGCGATGTCGATATTACGAAACTTCCGGTCGGAGGCGTAGTGCGGATAAGTGTTAGGCCGGAGTCGTCTCTTTTGAAAACGCGTTTTAGCAAGTTAAATCTTTTGGTTGTGCACTTTATAAAATACGTTTTATGCAAGCTTATGATTTTCAAGTCGGTTGAATGCTTATGCGATAAAACGATAAAAAGAACACAAGCGATTTAACGTGGTTCGGATACGCAGGATCCTACGTCCACGGTCCCGAACAAGGCGGGGAGAACTTGTTGATTATTCGAGCAAGCCTCGGCGGGGATCTTGTGCCTTTGGGCGGTTCCCTCAAGTTATAGTCCTTAGCGACTTTACAATCCAAACCTAAGTTTAGAAGGGAGAGAATATTCTCGGCGAGAAGGAGTTCTTACAAGAAGAACAATTCACTAAATGTGAACTCCTTCGGATCTAAGCTATGAATCTAGCAATGAGCTTAGTCCAGAGAAGAAAGGAATCAAAGAGCTCAGAGATGAACTACAAGAAGTGTTCTATGAAAACTAGTTCGTCTCTGGATAAGCTTGAAGGTTCCAGAGCGTTGTGAGCTTGAATGATTTCCTTTGATTTCGCGTATATTCCTTTCTACGTGTGAAATCTTCAAATCCTTCTCTATTTATAGGCGTGAGTTGTGGCATATGTCGTTGGAGACGACGATGCCACGTGTCACAAGCGTCCAAAGAAAACGGCCACTATTCAACTTTGTTGCGGCGGGGCGGTTAATGCGCCGTTCATGAGAGCGGACTTTACTTGTGTAGAGTAGGTAAGCGTTGTCGGCTTCTCATTGGTCGAGGTTTGTAGTTGGTGAGTGTCGAGTTGGCCGATTCAAACTACCTCGTATGTCTTCTTCGAACATTTGAAGGGACTTTAAGTCTTTGGGTCGCTTTACGTCGGATACGATGGGCTGGAAAGTCGTTCTTCTTGGTGAGTCGTCGGCGATAAAGTGAGCTTCGATAGTCGGTTGGTCGGCTGCGAAGGTATCTTGCTTGCCTTTGGTTCTTCTACCGATGACCATCGGCTTGTAGAGAATGCTTCTGCGAGGTCCGGTCGGTGATGCGGGATCTTTAAATGAGTTTGATATCAGTGGCGACGAAGAATGCAAGCGATTACACCGATGACGTGGGGTTACGAAAAGTATCTTCGGGCGAAAGATCGGTTCAACAACTACCCCGTCACGGGACTTAGACAAAATAAGAAGCATTACATCAAGTCTAACCTATACATCGGCTAATCCTATCGACACACTAATCTCCGATATCGGCTCGGTTTTGGGATCTTCAATTCCATAGTACTACTTATGATTTCCCAATTTCTTTTAACCCCAGAACAATTGAGTATCAATCTCATTGACTCATATCCAACAATAATAATAATAATGATAATAATAATAATAATAATAATAATAATAATAATAATAATAATAATAATAATAATAATAATAATAATAATAATAATAATAATAATAATAATAATAATAATTACTTTCCTTGTTCCAAGGAAAAAGAATACATATTCTAAATAAGAAAAAATAATCTATAATTATTAGACTATTTTTCTTATTTCTAGGATTCGATTACTTTTCTCGTATTTTTAAAAAGCTGAACCAAACACGAGAATTTTAAAATTTTGAAACCAAATTACTTTCCTAAAGTAGAATCCTTGCCAACCAAACTGCTCTTAATAAATTCTGTTGTGTTTACGTGCATGGTGGATAAGAATCACATGATTGCTACTCTCATCCTGAATTTCTGTCTGCCCATATCGACCAACTAACTGTATGTATATATTATTTAATTACATCAATTGGACCTAGTTTTAGATGAAAAGTTGATAATAACTAACAGAGTCTAACAACGATTTCAAATCTGAATCTTTTAATCGTAATCGTGTAACGTGTTGCATTGAGAAAGTTTTCGTGGGATGGAGCATCCTCAGTCGATTTACATCGAGTTTTTGGTATATAATAATTAATATATTTTTTTATTTCTCACTTCTTGTAGATTATATTATTTTGTAGATTAATTAAAGATACTTCTATACTCATCGAACCAAATTAATCAAGAAATAAAAAAGAAGAATTAGCCAATTGGTAATGTTTGATAAGAGAGTTTTAGAATCAAGAATTTGTATAAATCTGAAATATGGTATTCAGATTAGGTCTATCAATTTCCAAACTTCGTAATTATATTTTAAAAAGTTGTATCTCAAATTCGTATAACTTGATAGGATTTGTCAAAATTCACATCTAATTCCCATTAAGAATAGGGGATGATCTTGAATCCAAACAAGAGTCGTCTACAAACTTGATGATTTTTAGACTGTAGTATGAAATTGAGATAATCTAGCGTATTGATTTTTTCGAATCCAAAACCAGAAGCTTTATTTTAAAATTAATCAATCACCGCGTCATTAATTCTTAATATCTCCATAAAAACAGAAAAAAAGAAAAAGATATCGTAATATTAATATAGAGAAGACAAACAATTCGTTACCTTCTGGAAAAGTGAGCGCCAACGCCAACTGGGATCCCATAACAGCACCATCTCTCTCGGAACTTCTCGCAAACATTTAGCGCTCAATCTTCATCATCTAACCAATCCTAAAGATATTCAGTTATCTCTCCAATTAAATAATCTCGATTTTCACCCATCCCCAATCAATCTATCCGATCCCGCGCTCTACTTGTATCTTGTATTTATCTCCGTCCGCCCCTATAAGAATCGCCGTAAGCACCACTTTCTGCACTACACCAATTCTTCAGCAACAATGGCTTCTCTCCTCAAACTGACCTTTTCCGCTTTCTTCTTCTCTCTCCTCGTTCTATCCTACGCCATCGACATGTCTATAATCTCTTACGATCGGCAACACGACATGGCTTCCGGCGGTTCCGAGGAGTACATGATGGCGTTGTACCAATCTTGGCTTGCGAAGCATGGCAAGGCGTACAATGCAATCGGCGAGAAGGAGAAGCGTTTCGAGATTTTTAAGGATAATTTTAGGTTCATCGAGGAGCACAACTCCGTCGACCGGCCGTACAAAGTGGGGTTGAACCGGTTCGCCGATTTGAGAAACGATGAGTACCGCTCGATGTTCGTTAGCGGGAGGCTGGAATGGAAGGCTCGGTTGACCGGCCGGCGGGCGAGTGATCGTTACGCAGTCAAGGCAGGGGAGGAATTGCCGGAGTCTGTTGATTGGAGGGTGAAAGGCGCCGTGGGTCCGGTTAAAGATCAAGGCCAATGTGGTACGCCTACTTTTTTATGCTAGATTTTATTTTAGGCCTGATTTATTTGCTACTGAAGTTTTTGAATTTGAGTAATCGTTTAGGGTGATTCAGTTACTGTAACTGGATCTTAGTTTATGTTTTTTATTTGTGTTTTCCTAATCTGAGTTTCGGTGCTTTATTTGTGGAACAAATGTCTGAATGTCTTGTTGACATAGCTGAGTATTATTTCTTGTTCACTGAGATGTTTCTTCCTGGTTTATTGGCATGAATGAAGGGAGTTGCTGGGCTTTCTCAGCAATTGGTGCTGTAGAAGGGGTGAATCAGATAGTAACTGGAGATTTGAAAGTGCTGTCCGAGCAGGAGCTCGTTGATTGTGATACCAACTACAACCAGGGTTGTAATGGCGGACTTATGGATAATGCCTTCGACTTCATCATTAAAAATGGTGGCATAGACACCGAGGCAGGCTACCCATACACTGCTGTTGATGCCACTTGTGATACTAATAGGGTCTGTGTATATCCAATTTGGGATCTTTGCCTTCTTCCATATTTATCTTAATGAATTGTCATTCTATACTTCAGAAAAATGCAAGAGTAGTCTCCATAGATTCGTACGAAGATGTTCCAGAGAATGATGAAGAAGCCTTGAAGAAAGCCGTGGCAAATCAGCCAGTCAGTGTTGCAATTGAAGCAGGAGGCAGAGCTTTCCAGCTCTACCAATCGGTACGCTCATGTTTCCTCGTCTTTGCTTAAAGTTGTATGAATTTAAGAATTGTGTTTTGAGCGATCATTTAACTTCAGTTGAAACTTAAGTGCCTTGGTTGACAATGTGATCTATACAAATTAGGGTGTCTTTACGGGGCGTTGTGGAACGGATCTAGACCATGGTGTCGTTGCAGTTGGATATGGTGTCGAAAAAGGCAAAGACTATTGGATAGTGAGAAACTCATGGGGTCCAAACTGGGGAGAAGAAGGGTATATCAAGCTTGAGCGCAATGTAGCTAATATAACCACCGGAAAGTGTGGAATCGCCATAGAAGCTTCGTACCCTATCAAGACCGGGCAGAACCCTCCTAACCCGGGCCCATCTCCTCCAACTCCGACCGTGTGTGATGACTACTTCACTTGCCCGGAGAGAAGCACGTGCTGCTGTGTGTATCAGTATGGGAAGTTCTGCTTTGGCTGGGGATGCTGCCCCATGGAGTCCGCCACGTGCTGTGATGACAACGAGAGCTGCTGCCCGCATGACTATCCGGTCTGTGATCTAGAAGCTTGCACTTGCCTAATGGTAAGTTGTCTTTGTCTTTGCTTGGATTGCTTGTGTTTTGATTCTTTTGTGGGAGAACTGATTTTATGAGATGGTGGATGCAGAGTAAGGGCAGTCCGATGGGCGTACCAGCGTTGAAACGAGGCGTGGCGAAGCCCAACTGGCCCAGCCGTTTCTTTAGTAGGAAGATCAGGAGCCGTGCTTGAGGATTCTTGAAACTGTGTCATGGCAATTTAAGTATTTTGTGATGCAAACCTTTTCTTATGTTATTTGAACTTTCATTTAATTTGGTATTCTTTTTCTGTAAATAATTCTGGCATTGCTTCTGAGTTTGGTAATTTGATGTATTTGTTAGGTTTTTTTTAAGTCAGTAATGAAAGTATTTGCCTTTGCAACTTTTAAAAAAATTAGTTTAATCTGGAATCTAAATGCTTTAAGCAAAGCAAATTCTCTTTTACCAACAGGAGAAGTTTAATAGTTTAGCAGATTGAAACGTATAGCAGATCTTCTACCCCACTCTATGTCACCACTTTAAGATGAGGGCATTGTCGCTTTTAATGTCTCTATCTAACTCTTGGTTGAGTCGGCGAGGGTGGAATATGTATTGGGACATAGAGTGGGATAGAATCAGGATATAGAGTGGGATAGATCTCCACCCGTTAATAATAATGACAAGTATTCATAGATCAATCGTGTAAGAAACTGCTGGACAGAAAGAAGTTTCAAATGATCTAATCCACAATAGAACTAAGATCAAAAGCAGGACAAAAAAGATGCAAAATACTACAATATATTCTCCGGCACAAGCTTCTTAACTATCTATACCTTGTAGATGTAGATGAAAAAGTGGTAGAATCCAGTAAGAAGCCCTTGGTAATCATCTCTATAGCATTGTGAGGCTTGTTCATTATGAGAAACCCCTTCACTTGTAGATTCTCTATAGTTTCTGCTCTCTATTCCACCACAAGGATCCAAGTTCCGCGATGCCTCCACCTCTTCCAACAAACCCGAATGCTGAGGAACCAGAACACGCTGCCGGTCTGTCTGAAGACCGCCAATCAGAAGTCGAAGTAAACCCTCCTAATAGTGATACTCCGGAAAATCTCTCTCAAGTTTCTAATTCCGGCAATGGCGTTTTTGCTAGCAGAGAAACGAGAAGGACCACACGAGTAGTCACACTGGGAATGGATCCATTGGAAATGGATATATTCCTATTGGCTAGTTGACTAGCAAACGGTCTTTAAAACAATTTGAATCTATACTGTAGGGATTCTTCTTTTTCATGAATTCAGTATTTTAAGTAGCTTTCTGTTAGAGACAAGTACAATTATGGCGGCTTTTGAGTGTTGGTATAGATCTTTATGTATGTCTCAATTTCATTCCTTTCGATTTACATAATAGAAGAAATACATGGTGGAAGTCTAAAAAATATAGTACAATTTTGAAATGTTATACAAACGAGGGGTGACAAGATTATCTTTTTATGTTTTTATTTCTGTTTTTCCGTGTTGCTAAACCTAACTTAAGTTCCTCAATGAATATTGTTTTGAATTACTTTGAGAAGGGGGATTACATGTTTGGTCTCATTTCATGTCTCATCAATGGGACGGTGACACCCGTTCCTTTTTACTTAGAATAAATTCTTCCCCAAGGTTAAGTAATCCGAATTAAGGTATATAATAATTGAGAAAATACACGTGTCATTATGTCATTGTTGGGACATAAAATGTGACATAAAAGTGGGATAAAAGATAACCGAGCAAAACTTCCATGGATGCATTTAGTAGCCGTACTAAGTGGTATCTCCTTCAATAATTACTTAAAACATTCTTTTACAAATGCTATTTGATAGGAGAGGTGGATTTTTTCTCTCTTCATATACATGTGCTGTGTAATAGACTATATGATATTCTTTTCTGATTAGGCTTAAATCAGGTAAAGATGAGGATCTATGCCAATTGGATACACTCTTCGACCCGACTTGCAAGGTCTTCAACATTACCAAATAAAGTAAACAGATCTGAGTAAGTATAGCTCTTCGCAATGCAAACCTTTCTTAGGAAGATATGCAGTTGGAAAAGAGGATAGAAGCAAAGAGGGGAGAGCGTTTGTTTCGAAAAAATGGTATCCCCCTACGTACGAGGAAGACAAGACCCTACAAATGGAAAAGGTTCCAGTTGAAATCAAGTTATCAATGAATGAGACATGTTAACTATCTGTTTTCTGTTCGATGTTGTCAATATTGTTGGTGGTTTTAAAATATATTTAAAGAGTATTGGCAAATATTGGGCATGACTACGACTCGGTGCAAGCTCAAATCAAGGTTGCTAGTTTTTTGTTTTGTTTTGTTATGTTTTTCTATTTTGAGTTGGACTAGTGTTGATCATGTTGTACATGATCCAATTTCTAATTTTAACTCGGTTTGACCGGTTTGACCCGATTTCCTATTTTATTAAAAAAAAAAAACCTTTAGCTCAAAACACGTCATCGCGACATATATTGAAGAAGAGAGCTTCGATTCGTACGATTTTCATCGCTCCGTCGGGTCAAGGCGGAGTAGAGGCGGTGGTAAGTATACGTGTGGTGGCGCAATTCAACGGCGGCGCGAGACGAGGTGGAGCAATTCGACGGCGGCGTGAATTTCGTCGAATTTCTTTCAAACGACGCCTGAACATCAAGTTTGGTAACAAAATTTTTAATTTGAATCGGAAATCAAAAATGGAATTTGAATCGGAAATTTCATCCAGTGTTGAAGGTAGTAGCACTCTAGTTTATAAGAATTGACACTTTAATTAATGTTTTTAGTTGTTGTGTTGCTCCAATTTTGTGGATTGAAGTTTTATATGGATATTGAATTCAAGTCACAACTTCTGTAGTAATAATTGACACGTTTGTTTAGTATAATTGACACTTTACTTCAGAAAGAGTGAAAAATCCATTTAATTAATGTTTTACGGTTGTTGTTACGCATGTCCTGCGTGCAGTAAACTTTGGTATGATTAATGTGTCAATTTGGTTGTGGTAGAATCAAATTGACACTCTCTTGAATGATAATTGACACGTTTCTTTATTATGATTGACACGTATACAAAAAGAATACCATACCTTGTTGCAATTGAAACTTCCTTGCATAATCTGGACCCAAAACAAACATATCCACAACAATTGTGATGATATTCAAGCTGTGAATAAACAATGTATAGTGACAAATGATTCACAAGGTAGAAAGAAAAAAATATAAATGTATTTATATAGAGCAGTGTCATTTTATGTAACTATTGTGTTATTCTTTGTAGGTAAAAGTGTCAATCTTTCAAGAAGTAGCAGATCAGGGGTTGAAGATAGTCAAACAACTGTCAATGATGGAACACTTGTTTTAGTTCTTATTAATCACCCTTATCATCATATTCATATAGAAGAAGGTATTCAAAATGGTTATTATATAAAAGAGTTACATTCCTTTTTACTCTTTTGTTGTTCAAGATTGACACTTATAGTTATTACAATTGAAATGCTTGTTCTATTCTTCTTGTTACAGAAAATATTAGAGATTTGTCGGGTTCTTTGCTTGGTTTAAAGGGTAGCAGCACTGAGCATATGTATCAAACGTACTATGCCCATTCTGCTGAAGTCAAATTTAGCGTAAGAAAATCAAATTCAATACAAAATGTTGTTGGTGTTACTATTACCAAGTTATTTGTCTGCTGATCTCAAGGAGTGTGAAGCAATACAACTTGTTTCTTTGGGTGGTAAAGTAAAGAGTTCTAGAAACTACATAACCCGCACGAATTGTAAAGCTATGTTGAAGATCAAACTGACGGATGATGGAATGTATGAAGTTACTCAACATGTCATGGAACACAACCATACACTCTGTATGAAAGAATTGAGCTATATGGTTCAGAACGCACAATTACAAGTGAGAAGGTTGCACTTATTGAAGATATGATCTCATATGGGATAAGGGTTGTAGACACATTCCGATTCATGTCCCAAGATGCAGGTGGTGAGCAAGTGTTGGGTATGAGATTCAGTATGATAAGATTTGAAAATCCCAAAACCCTAGTTGAATGATGAGCCTTTTATAACGTAATAGCTTAGTTGAGTTCAGCATGTTAGGAACTCAGTAGGCTAGCTAGAGTTCAGTAGCTGGTGGGTTCAGTAGAACACTTGTTGTCAGCCTGAAGAACTCAGCGCTATGGAACTCAGTTGGGTATTTCAGAATCCACTGAATTTGTAAAGAAATTCAAGCCAAGTACTGAATATCTTAGAAGAATGTCAGTAGAAGACAATTCAGTAAAAGGTTCGAGGAATCAGAGGAAGTCAACTCAGTGTTCTCTTGGAGTTTGAACAAACCTCACCTACTCTCTAACCTCGACCAATGAGAAGCTGTCATGCTCTGCCATAAAGCTGCTTCCTAGACTGAAAAAGAGGAAATCTCTACAGTGATATTTAAATTGAAGATGGCCGCTTTTCTTGTCGTTTTCAACACATGTCTAGACCTTCTTCCAACGTATCTATTCATGAGTCGAGACTATAAATAGAGAAGAGTCTTCACCGGGAACCAAGCATTCAAGCGAACAAACACTCTAGCGAACTTAAAGCATATCACAGTGAAGAACTCGCTCACAGAGAGGTCATCTTATTTCTTCATACTAGAGATTCATTTGTTCTCATTCTCTATTCTTAGCAACTTATTGTATTATCATAAGCTTAGAAGACTCGAAGGAGTTCAGCTTTCTGAACTGTTCTTATTGTAAGAACTCCTTCTTAGTTGTAAAATCAAACCCCGTGTTTGAAACTTGTAAAGTCACTAAGACTATAACTAGAGCATCTGTCAAGCGTACAGATCGATTGAGACTTGCTCAGTATAAGTAATCAAGAACTCATGCCTTGTTCAGGACAGTGGACGTAGGACCCAGCTTATCCGAACCACTTTAAAAACTGCTTGTGTTGATTTATTGTTACATTGATTAACTGTTCATACTGCATAAAACTGAACTTTAAAATTACTTAGCATAAAACGTGTTTTCAAACTGAGACGAAAATCTTTTTGGGCCTACACTTCCGCACCATATCTTATACTGAACTACTGTTCACTGACTGAAGTCAGTAGATAGAACTCAGTAGACATATACTCTGCCCACGCAATCTAGAAAGCTAATTTGACCAACAGACTCATTCATTAGCACACTTCAATAATATACTGACTTTTGCGTTTGAGTTTAAATCTGCACTCAGGTGTATTCACCCCTCCCTCCCCCCACACACACACTTGAAGGCTCGCCTTTGGACCAACAACAAGTAATTGGTCATACCAAAAAGGATCATTTGAACTTTTTGAACCAACTAAAAATGTTAGCAAGAGAAGGTGGCAATGTACATAGCTTGATCGACATTCTCCACCAACAAAATGCTGAAGACCCAGACTTCTTTTTCTGTGTGAGGCTTGATGATGATGGTAGGTTCTGTAATGTATTTTGGAGAGACTCCATGATGAAAGAAGACTATATGGTATATGGAGACGTCCTTATTTTTGACACCACATATAGAACTAACAGGTACAACTTGATTTGTGCATCTTTTGTTGGGTTGAATAACCACTAAAAATTGTTATGTTTGGATGTGCATTTATATCGAATGAGCAAGAGGAGTCTTTTGCATGGTTGTTTGATGTGTTCAAAAAGTCTATAGGGAATAAAAATCCAGTTAGTATTTTCACGGATCAGGACAAAGCCATTGCAAATGGATTAAATACGGTATTCCCAACAACAAAGAATAGACTTTGTATATAGCATTTGTATCAAAATGCAATAAGCAGATTTGGAAGATTGAAGTCCGATAAGGGATTCAACGATGCATTTAGCAAATGTTTGACGGGCTGTTCAAATGAAGATAAGTTTGAGGATTGTTGGAACTCGATGGTTTCATCCTATGGGTTGCAAGATCAAGAATGTTTTGGCAGGTTGTATCGATTGAGAGAAAAATTGAGCACTGCCTATAACAAGGACTTTTTCTCCGTCGGGATCTTATCTTCACAAAGAAGTGAGAGCACGAATAATGCACTGGGATTGCTGCAAAAAAGACAACTAGTTTGAATGATTTCTATAAAATCTTTCGGAGAACAAGTGAACAATGGAGAAGTAACGAATCAAAGGACGAATTCCAATGTTCCATAGCCCGGCCTGTATCCTTCTTGCCATTGTCGGGAATTCTCAAGCATGCTTCTGAAGTATATACTTTTACAGTTTTTATCAATAATTTACACTTTCTTTAATCATGATTATAATAGTTGAATTGACACTTTCCTCGACAATTATTAACACTTTGATATATGTCTATTCAACTAACATGAATAACATAATCAAATGACACGCTCATTGTTTCTATTCATCATTGACACATTCCTTTGTCAACATTGACACACATCATGGACACAATTGACACTCTATTCACTACTGTGCCTTAATTAACACTATTGGTAAATGACTAATCTTATAATATTTTCACTCTAATATATTCACTACTGTGACAATTGACACTCTAATCATGATTTTGATACAAATTTTCAAACTGCCACCAGATCAGCTTGCATTAATTCATTGGAACTTGAAAGAATAATCCTTGTGCAATATTTTAATCGAAGCATTCTTCTTCGACCAATCTTATAATATAAAGCAAAAAAAAATCACGTTAGATAATTTTTAGAAATAAGCATGTACAACAACAAAACGTATGAAATCATACCTGCAACAAATTCTTACACTCATAAGGCACCCCTATAAAGTTTTTCATATGATTCATTAAAAATACACCGTCATAAACATTAGTTCTATCATTCTGCCATGCAAAATCTGTGTTTTCAATGACATATCCATCATAATCAGCAGCTTTGGGGTGATACAACAACTTCAACAATTTCCCAAAAACTTCTTTCTGGATATCATAGAATGACACTTTATATCAATAAAACTGACACTTCCACCCAAATAGATTGACATTTAAATTATATTAATATATACAAATGACTAAATACATACCAATTCTATGACAAGTCCCATGAAATCTGAGTTCTCATTTGAATTTGATTTCATATTGTCTATATAGTATTGAAGCATATCGAAAAATATACCTATATAACAAAAAAATAAGTGTCATATCGAAAAAAATGAGTATTGAAGCATATCGAAAAATATACAGCTCCAAAATAGATTGACACTTTTCTCAAATATACAGCTCCAAAATAGATTGACACTTTTCTCCAAAATAGATTGACACTTTTCTCAAAATAGATTGACACTTCCACCCAAATAGATTGACACTTTTCTCAAATTGAAGCCAATTACAGCTCCAAAAAAATAAGTATTGAAGCATATCGAAAAATATACCTATATAACAATGAAAAATAAAGAATTATATTTCAACATATAATATATCTATATTGCAAGGAAAAAAAGCAGTGAAATTTTCTCTTACCAAATTTGCCTTCATCAAATCAGTAATCTGTTTCAAGCGTCTCATCTAACACATCCATCAATTTATGACATCATCTTCCCTTTCATCTTTCTTTGTAGAATCTTTTTCAGTTGTGCAGACTTTAAGAGCGTTCTATAAGAAAAAAAATAAATAAATCAGTAGATCAACTTATTAAAAAAAGATGAGAAATATTGTTTACCGAGAATTGATCATTAAAACAGAACTTCTCAATATTTTTTAAATGGGGATGAGCTCGATATTTCTCTGCTTTGTTTAGCAATAACACTGATGTCAATAAAGGTAGAATCTGTCATGTTGTTCATAGTGCAGAATGACACGAAGAATCGGCCCGTATGCGCAAAGACAGTCTCTCTATAATTAACAAAAAAGTTTTTTTGAAAAAGAAATTATAAATACATACTCAATTTTTCGTCGATGTGAGTGGAAAAAGTAATCAACAATATCCTGATGGAAATAGGAGAGGAAGAAATATACCTTCCTCCTTCGTGTGTTGTTGCAGCTCTGGTTGTTGCTCCTGTTCAGATCTTCTGATCTGTGTCCCGACCTTTTTCTCCCTCTGGATGGTCAGAGAACTGAAGAAATTTAAGATTACTGTCTCTCTCTCTCAAACGGCGTTATCAACATGTATGATATTATGTCTATTCTAATTATGAACATAATACTAATATATATAGGCTTCAAGAGCCAATATTATATTAATATTTATAACCCATTAATTTAATTATATCCCTAATGGGCTTCTACATAATCAACCAATAATATAATTAATTAATCTATTGAGATACTAATATTTATCAATTAACTGGCCCTGCCAATTAATTTCAGATAAATAACATTATTAAATAATGTAAAATACATTAATTTATTAATAATAATTTATGAGAGATAATAAATAACTACACAACTAATTGTGCCAGATCAGGGATCTAATACAAGAAATAAAGCAGACTCAAATTAATTAATTATCTATGCTCAGCCCAGAGCAAAATTAATTAATAAACACAGATTCATTCCACTAGAGAATCCGTGCTGACTTACCTCTATATCCCAAATTGAGAAAGGGCTTGTATTTTAGACTTAATCGATCCCCGTATTTAAGATAGAAATATCCGTTAATTAAGTAAGCTCACTGACAACTTAAATTAATTAATATCTTATTATGTTCCTGAGTAGTACCACTCGACCTCATTAACACACCTGAACTTAATCAACCGGTCGGATTTAGTTTGCTAATCCTTACGAGTTCCTCAGGGGATATTATCAACCCATTTTACTAGGATAAGGTTGCAAGATACATGCAATCTGCCTGAGCCACAAATAACTACTAACACCCAAGATACGTAGATCCGGTCGCGATGATGTTCACCATAGTAGGTCAAAGTGATAGATAGTCAAATGCACTCAGCTGAAGTCTTACCAAGCTTAAGACCAGCTAAGTCACGAGATCTTGGTTCTCCACTAAGGTCAATTAGGAGAACACATCTCACTGTGATTCATCAATACACCATCTTAAGTGCACCAGTAAAGACAAGCAGCTAAGACAAGTCACTTCTTATCTAAACTGCAGCTTAAAGGGGTGTTTGGAGTAGCTGAAGCTTATTGATAAGTGTTGAAAGCTGCTTAAAACAGTTTATTTGAAAATCAGTTAGTGTTTGGAAATAAGTGCTGAAAGTGGGAAAAATAGTGTTTGAAATACTGCTGAAGAAATAACTTATTGTTACTTTTTAGAATAAATGTCTATTTTACCCTTAGTGTTATTAAGTAATTATTTATAATAAATAAATAAAATTCAAAAATTATTTTTATTGTATATTTATTTTTTGCTTTATAATTTTAATCTAATATTAAAAAAATATTAAATTAATATAAATATTATATAATACTATAATTGATAGAGAGAGGAAGAGACACGACTAGTATGTTGAAAAAAAAAGAATTCTAACAAATATTAGGGATATAGATATTTTGGGAATTAAATAAAGTTTTTAAGGGTAATTTGGTCCGAAAAAATCATAAGCAATAAGCTGAAGCTGAAAGCTGGGGTGGAACAACTTTAGCTGTTTCTCTATTTTTGACCCAATTTTAGAGAATCTCAGCTTTAAGCTGGATGTCCCAAACACCTCCACACCAGCTTAAAGCTGAAAACAGCTTTCGATAAGCTGTTCCAAACACCCACTAAATCGACAACTTATCCTTAAGTTGTCTCAGCTGTGATAATTGTTTATATCTTGTCAGTTCAAGCAACTTGTGTAGTATTCTGTGATACCCGACACACTACACAAATCTAACTTTTATACAAGATAAATGATTACATGCGCAAATATATATATTTATCAGATAGGAGAATAAAATAGTGGTAAAGACAAAACACATTGTATACAAGCATAAAATTTGCTTCCAGTATACAAAATCCCAACATGTCCTTCTCCAGTTGATTAAGTTTTGACAACTGTTTTATATATTTCTTCATGAATTGGGAAGTATACTTACAATGTTCTCCTCTAGCAATTCAATCAACATTGCATACTTGTCATGGATCCATTGTTTTCACTACATAAATGTTTACTATAGAGTGTCATTTGGTTGGAAACATGTGTCAATTATTATCTATCATAGTGTCGATTTTTGGTAATTGATAATTTTAAAGAATATGGCAATACCTTCATCAGCAGCTGTCAGTTCTGATATTCTGGTAATTAGAGAATCAATTTCCACACCTTTGTCAGTCTGTTCTTGGGATATTTCACCAGGTGTGCTTTGTTATAAAAGTCTGAAATTTGGAAGTGGGTGATTCTCATGTTCTTCACTAGTGTTTTTATAATCTTTGTCCACTACAAAAAGAAAAGATAGAAAACATGTCAGTTACCTGCTTGTTTTGAACATTTCTTCATATACATGACCTGCTTGCTTTGAACCTTTCTTCATATTGAGGAATTGTTCGACTATCATGTTAATGTGAGAGCGAAATTTTGGATTCTGAAAAAATTCATCTATATCATTATCTGCAGAGCCTTGAGAATGTAGGAAGACGTTCATTCAACCTCTTTATCATCATTCGTGATTAATTTCTTCAATCTCTCCAGATGAACACGAGTAAACACAAGTAAACACGGGAAGAATGTCTCATTCAAGGCCTATAAAAATACAAAGATAATCAACACTTCGCATAACAAAACATTGACACTTTTATTGAACATAATTGACACTTTACATTACAAACACTGTCACTTTTACTGAAATACAAATTGACATGTTTATTGAACACCAATGACACTTTGAATTACAACAAATGACACTATGCAAAAGTAGGGATGTCTCGTTCAAGCCCTATAAAAAATACAAATATTGACACTTTAATTGACACTTTTACTGAAACACAAATTGACACATTTATTGAACACAATTGACGCAGTGCATTACAAACAATGACACTTAAACAAAGAGCATTGATGTCTTATTCAAGCACTATAAAAAATACAAAGATAGTCAACACCTTGCTTAACATAAATTGACACTTTTAATGAACATAATTGACACTTTTATTGAACACAATTGACACTTGGATAATAAATAATGTCAGTGAGAAAAATACTTACATCCTTTGTCATGGCTTTAATCTCCGTGTCAGTCTTCTCATTGACATGCATATTATACATAATCACTCGGTTATCAGTTTGTCTGTTTTAGATCAAACTCTCCCAGCAGCAAACTCTAGATCTAATCTCTCTTTGAATTTCACATATGTCCAATGCTTAATTAAGGGCAAGCTACTGCTCTCAGCTTTACCCAACCACATGAACCGGTGAAAATAAACAAGGGGAATATTAAACGACAGCCGCTGACATTCTTAAGGGATTGAATGCCTTTACACAATCGTTCAATAACAAATAAGCACTAATAAAACCTATCAATACTAGGGATATCAATCAATGACTTAAAAACAGAAAAAATAATTGTTTGATTCTTAGTAAGGGCAAGGAAACTTGACAAACTATAAAGAACAAACAAACGCTTGAAATCATCACCCCCATCTCTTAAACTCGGCCCACTTAACATATCATCTATCATAGACTGATTCGCCTCATTCTTATTAAACCCATTTCTACTCTTAAAGTCATTTAAGATAGTGTCACTCTCGTCGTCATTTAACAAGACCTTATAGCCCTCATTTCTAGGAAGTAGAAATAAATCCCTAACATCATCTGCCGTGTACACAATTGTCTTATTGTTAGAAAAGGTAAGAGCACGGTTAATGGGATTAGAATTTCTAGTAAACCAAGACATCTTACTCCATTATATGTACTTAAACCCCTTCAAGTAAAGAAGACCATCAAACCATATTTCTTTAAGGGCTGCTTTTTGAAGATCACTCAGCTCGGATATGATCTGACATAATTGGCAAATTGATAAACCGTTTTATTTCACTCATATAACTATCTGGTTTAATTCATCAACCCAATGATGAATACAAAATAAATATTCAAATCATTTACCTTTCTTCTTATAAAGAAATTAAAGAAAAGAAATGGGTAATTTTTTTATTTTACCGAATCACACGTAGAGATATTGATAATACACATAGAGTTAATTGTATTTCATAACTAATTGATTGAGCAGCAGCCCTTAATCCACCTAAAAAGGAATATTTATTATTTGATCCATATACGGACATAAGCAATCCAACGGGAGAAAGACTTGAAACGACGATCCATAAAAAAAACAAGAGGCTGTGGATACATTTCTTGATAATGGAATCCGCGGACAACCATATATGATGATTTGTGAACTTTCCATATATAGAAAAGAAATAGAAAGAGATGAACGGGAATTGAACTTTATGAGATCTAATCTCGCATTGTTCCTCAGTCAGGCCTACACTTTACAGTAATAGTACTTGCAGCACTGCACATAAAATACAGAAACAACGGCAAAGTATTAGATATATTTTTCTTATGGTAGTTTGATCATCAGTACAAATTGCTTACTCTTTTAATTTTTGAGGATCACTCGGCTCAGAAATGGTCTTCTTGCTCCCTTTTCTGTAATTCGAGTGGTGCTTGGTTTCTTTTGCGTTTGCTAGGTTGAGAAGGCGAGTCAACGTCTCCTACAATCTTCGGCTTCTTGTTCTTTTTAGGGGTTTCACAATCTTTGGAAACCGGTTTTTTTGCGCCCTTTTTTGCAACCTTCTTCGAATTCAATGTCTCAATTGCAGCTGAAGCAAGGATGTCAACTCCCAAATGTGTTTTGGTTATTTCAGCGGCTTCAGAAGCAGGGGGTATGAATTCACAATGTTTTTGAACTAGAGCAGAAGGTGGAGGTTCAACTATTGAAGGTTTTCAACTGAAACAACAGCTTTATGAGAAAGTTTTTGAGAAGGACCATCAGCACGAAATTCAACTTTAGACTGTTTTTTATCTGCATTGTGAACTTCACCTCTGGATTGTTTTTGAGCTGCATCACGAACAACAGTTGTAGGTTGGACATCAGATGTAGCTTTAACTTTAAAAGCTTTTCTGAATTGCAGCATTGTCTTGATCTGCAAAGGTGACAGCTACCCTCTTCTTCCATACATGAGTTGTATGGGGAACACTCTGTGCTACTCTTCTCCTCGTTGTTGCAACCGGAAGTTCGGATGATGGAAGTATAGTTAGAGGCTTTGTAGAAATAGGGACTTCGACTGTCCCCGAAGCATCGACTCTAAGCACATTTAAATCATCAGTTGCACGACCTCTAGTCCTTGGCCCTTTCACCTATCACACACAACAACGTATGTGGGAAACACACTGAATAAAATCAGCTCAAAATCACCACTCAAACAGCTTAAAGACATTGTGAATACTAAAATACATACACATACACCTAGTGTTAATTGTTCGGGTACATGTGTCAAGTAGTGTGAGTAGTAGTACCAATTATTATGAAGACAAAAACAGACGCAATATGTATCAATTAATGTCAGCATATCAATTTATCAAATATATGTGTCATTTGTAAGAACTAAAAGTACCAAGAACCATAGATTCAAACACACTGAATGAATAAAGCTTGAAATCACCACTCAAACAGCTTAGACATTTGTGAATGCCAAATCGCATAAACAAATAAAAGCACGAAACAAAGAACAAATTGTTGAAGTATAAGCTCGGATTATTGAGCAAACTATTGTTGTTCTTCATCAATCTAAATAAGACCTAAATTCACAAATAAACTGCGTGAATAACTATACGAAGCGCAAAGTGAGAGTTAACTGAATCTATGGCGAACAATAGAAGAAAAAATACAAATTCTCTGCTCAATTATCGCAGCCTATGCTGGAGAAATTGA
Source organism: Lavandula angustifolia (assembly GCA_028984105.1). NCBI lineage: Eukaryota > Viridiplantae > Streptophyta > Magnoliopsida > Lamiales > Lamiaceae > Lavandula > Lavandula angustifolia. The sequence goes on along the minus strand of CM054813.1, from coordinate 20,911,690 downwards.
CCTCGAATTGACCTCGAAATCGCGACGATTACAGGAAGAATGAAAATAATATGGAAGATTTGAACTCAAGAGTCGATGATTTGAACAATTTTGCTCCTCACCACCCACCATTAAAGACCACGTCTGAGAAGACACCCACGAACAAGAAGAAAACTGAAGGCGCGAGTTTATTTTCAATTTTTTTTAATATTGAACCGGGTCAAATCCGGTCCAACCGGTTCAAAATTGAAAATTGGATTATATTGCATGTGCAACATGATGCATATAAGTTTTTGCCTTTTATTTTAAGGTTGAAAGAAAAGGCAAACAATTTGACCTCAATTTGAATTTATTTATTTATTTATTTTAAAACTATTTTTTTATTTGTCGAGAATTGAGTCAGGAGAATTGGACGACTATTAAAACCTACAACAATCAAGTATGATTAACTAACTAATTTAAGTTCATATGATATCGTTCATTTGAAAAAAAATGACACACGAATAAAATTTGCTTGTCTTAATTTATTTATTATAGAGTTATTTATTACCTGTCCAAGTGACAGACCTCAAAACTGGTGATGCAATTCAGTAGATCCACGGTGAAATAGGAGTTAAAAAGGTATCTAAGCTTAATAGATAATTAATTAATTAGTGTGTCAATTGATCAATTAATTTGAAATTGCTTAAAACTACTTTTTTTTAAAGGTATATATCTAATTTTCAATATTTAAAATTTTGAAATAATGTGAGTTTGTGTTGATAAGTTCAGTTTTTTATTTTACATAAATGATATATTCATTTATTATTATTTGAATATACACTAATATAATAAACCCGGACTTTAACATAACAATTAAGAATAGAAAAAAATCAGACATCAAACGTGCTAAATATTATACTCCCTCCGTCTAATAAAAAGTGTCTCACTTTCTTTTTCGGATTGTCCAATAGAAAGTTTTATTTTTTCTATTTTGACAAATTGTTACACACACTTGTATGAGGGAACCACAATTTTATTCATATCTAACAACCCTCTCAAATAACTGTGCCGAAAAGAAAGGACACTTTCTATGAACGGAGGGAGTAGTATCTTAAAATGGTCCTCTTATCTTAACTTAAAGATTGGAGTGATTTCTTAGCTGGAGTGCTGAACTAAACTTCAAGTTTAGTATAAGAACTATTAACAGCAAGGAAAGAACAATAGAAACTTAAAAATAAGTCATTTTATATTAGTATAGCATTGTCTGTCCAACAATGGAATCTATATACATTATGAAGAGGCTAAAGAGCTATTTGTTGTGGTATCTACTACTACTAAAGAGATGGAAGCCTTATTTACTGCGAAGGCAACCTCTCATTAAGACAGAAAATTAACTCTTGAAATTTCTGGTAGGCGGCGGACTCTACTCATAGTTGCTCAACAACACTTCTTGGATCAGATTTTCAGACTTAAGTCAAGAATTAAGGCATTGTGGCCACATTTTGCTAGATTTCAGTTTGTACTTGGAATGATTTCACCAACTTGTCATCAGAAACACAAATTGGCTCAATTTCTTTTCTAATATTTTACGATTGTGCACGTACAGTTAAATCTCGATAAAATAATAATCTAGCTAAGATAATGATTTCTTCCGGTCCTGATATGGGTCAATGCACTAAAATAATATTCGATAAAGTAATAACCTCGTTAAATGAACATTTTTTCTCGGTCCCAAGATTATTACTTTATCGAGGTTTAACTGGAGTTCGAACCTGTCCTGTTTCAAAACCATGTTCATTTTGGGACTCGTATGTTAGTATTGATCCTATATGTAGTACAAAGCTTTACTATCCTTTCTATTTCGTATATTCATATATAAATAAGTTGATCTTCGATCTGATTTCTCATCATAAACTCACTCACTGTATCTTTAATCAAAAAAAGATTGCAGTTGCAACAACAGAAGAGCAGTACTACTACTACTTTCTTTCTAACTATTTTAACTAGTTCAGTAAGATCTTCGTTAACATCCTTTTGGATAGTTCTAACTAGAAAAAGGAGACACCACAATTCAACAAATAGCAACAACATAACACCACCAATATTCAAATGATATTCATACAGTAAAGGCCATTAAAACACTCAAGGCAGGACAGGAAGAAGCATAGTAGATTCAATACACAATACTATAATAGATTCAATACTCATCATAAAGCTCAGTAGTCTTGGAATTGTGAAAACTCATCAAAGTCCCAATACAAAAAAAATATTCTAGACAACAATATTCATGACCACATAGTACATAGTATAGAGAAGTCTAGGTTAGTCCAGCGGTAGGCTGTGGGAATATTCATCACGTGAGAGACTAAAAATATCCACAGCATTGTTGCTTCAAATGCTAATTTATATAAAAATGCATCAAGGACTCAAAGCACGACAAAGAGAAGTTCCATATGATTTAATCCACGATAACTATGATTAAAAAAAAAACACAGAACAAAAAGATGCAAAATACTAAAATATATTCTTTGGCAGAAGCCTCTTAACTATCTTAACAAGAAGACTATCTATACCTTATAGATATGAATAGTCCACCAACAATGAAAAAGTAGTTGAATCCAGTAAGAGGCTCTTGGTGACCATCTCTTCTAGGAATGGAATAGCATTGTGAGGCTTGTTCATTATGAGAAAGCCCTGTACGAATACGTTGTAGTTCACACTACTCGGAGAACACCTACTTTTGGAAAATCTGCATTTAAAATGCAGTATAGAGGAGTTTCTCAATTCCGATTTTCGGTGAGTGAGAAATAGCTTCTCGAAGTTTGTTGCACAAAGTGGTAGAGATAATATATCTTTTGAATTTGAAAGGAATTCTCCTTTGATAGTCATGATTGTCTCCATTGATGATCATGATTGTCTCCATGATTGAATGGAATTGGTCATGATTGTGTAATCGCCATTATGGTGATTGAATGACATTTAATCCTCCAAGGTGGTGTAGTCCTATAAATAGGAGTGGTAGAAATCATTTCATACACACCACAAGCATTATTCCATTTAAAAAAAAATCCAAGGCCTCCTGCATTTGCCCTTTTCGACAATGTGCACCGATTAAGAATGTTAAACGTTACTCCGTCTTGCTATAATGTTACTTCTCTCTTACGCGTGCGTGCATGTGTTTTTATGATGTGTGTAATGTGTTTCTGAACAGAATACTAATATATATAGGTTTCAAAAGTTAATATAATATTAATATATTTGTAGCCCATTAATTTAATTATATTTCTAATGGGCTTCCACACAATTAGCCCATAATATAATTAATTAATCCACATGGCTACTAATATTTATCAATTAATTGGTCCAGCCAATTAATTCCATATAAATAACATTATTAAATAATCTAAAAATATATTAATCCATTAATAATGATTTCTGAGAGACAATAAATAACTATGCAACTAATTGGGTCAGATCAGAGATCTAATACAAGAAATAAAGTTGGACCTCAAATTAATTAATTATCTATGCTCAGCCCAGAGCAAAATTAATTAATAAACACAGATTCATTCCACTAAAGAATCTGTGTTGACTTACCCCTTTATCCCAAATTGAGCAAGGGCTTGTATTTTAGACTTAATCGATCTCCGTATTTAAGATAGAAATATCCGTTAATTAATTAAGCTCACTGACAACTTAAATTAATTAACATCTTATATTCCTGAGTAGTACCACTCGACCTTATTAACACACCTGAACTTAATCAACCGGCCGGGTTTAGTGTGCTAATCCTTTCGAGTTCCTCAAGGGATATTATCAACCCATTTTACTAGGATACGGTTGCAAGATACAGACAACCAGCCTGAGCCACAAATAACTACTAACACCCAAGATACGTAGATCCGGTCGCGATGACGTTCACCATAGTAGGTCAAAGTGATAGATAACCAAATGAACTCAGCTGAAGTCTTACCAAGCTTAAGACCAGCTAAGTCACCGAGATCTTGGTTTTCCACTAAGGTCAGTTAGGAGAACACATCTCACTGTGATCCATCCATACACCACTTTAAGTGTACCAGTAAAGACAAGCCACTAAGACAAGCCCCTAAGACAAACCACTCCTTATCTAAACTGCAGCTTAAACCAACAACTTATCCTTAAGTTGTCTCAGCTGTGATAACTCTTTATATCTTGTCAGTTCAACCAATTTGTGTTGTCTTCTGTGTGATACCCGACACACCACACAAATCTAACGTTTATACAAGATAAAGGATAACATGTGCAAGAATATATATTTATCAGATAGGATAATAAAATAGTGGTAGGGACAAAACACATTGTATACAAGCATAAAATTTGCTTCCAGTATACAAAATCCCAACAATTCTCCCACTGTTACTAGAGTAAACTTTTAGTATACAATATGTCAGTTCTAGGTACAAACTAGTACTCAGCTATCTATCCTATCTATCACTGCATCTTCTCCCACTTATACAAAAGTTTATGCAGTCCTAAGTGGGGGGCATCTCTACCACTCCTAGGCCACGAACATGCTTTTCGTAAACCCGAACTGGTAAGCTCTTCGTGAAAGGATCAGCTATGTTGTCTTCAGTTCCAATTTTGTCAATCACCACGTCTCCTCGATGTACGAATTCTCGTATAATATGGTACTTCCTGTCTATATGTTTAGACGTCTTGTGAGATTTAGGTTCCTTAGAATTTGTCACTGCACCCGCATTATCACAATAAGTCGTGATCGCCTTAGGTAAATTCTGAACAATATCAAGATCCAGGAGGAATGACTTCCGGTAAAGAATTAATTTTGAATGAAGTGCTTCATGTTCCGGATATTCGGAAGAACTTTGTGTCAGGTTCCGTACTAGTCAAACGTGGTTTTAGACTAGTGTTTGAAGCTGATAAGTTTATCTTATCTAAGTTTGGTGTATTCCTTGGTATGGGGTATCTTACCGATGGGCTTTTTAAGCTCAATGTAGCGGCACTTCGCCAAGTGCCCAAGAATGAAGGAAATAATAATAATGCTTCTGCTTCTTCTTACTTGACCGAGTGCTCTGACTTATGGCATTGTAGATTAGGACATGTTAATCTAAATGCGATAAAACGTCTAGCTAATCTCGATTTACTAAGGGTAAATGAGTTTAATGAAAATAAAAGATGCGAAGTATGTGTAGAAGCAAGAATGGTTAAACCGCCGTTTCATTCGGTAGAAATGAGCATTAAGCCTCTTGAACTTATTCACACAGATGTGTGTGATTTGAAGTTTGTGCAAACAAAAGGTGGCAAAAAATATTTCATCACGTTTATTGACGATTGCACATGTTATTGTTGTCTTTATCTTCTAAAAGTAAAGATGAGGCAATTGAAGCTTTTAAAAGTTTTAAAAGTGGAAGCCGAAAATCAACTAGATTGTCGGATTAAAAATGTTCGAAGTGATAGAGGGGGATAATATGTAGCTCCATTTGAAGAGTTGTGTAAATCAAGTGGTATTATTCATCAAACCAATGCCCCCTATTCGCCACAATCTAACGGCGTTGCTGAAAGGAAAAATCGAACACTTAAGGAGATGATGAATGCCTTGTTAATTAGTTCGAGGCTACCCCAGAACATGTGGGGGGAAGCTGTTTTAACAGCTAACTACTTACTGAACAAGATTCCCCTTAAAGGTAAGGATATAACTCCTTACGAGATGTGGAAAGGTAGGAAACCTTCCTACAAATACCTTAAAGTGTGGGGGTGTTTGGCTAAGGTAGAAGTGCCTCTACCTAAGCAAGTTACAATCGGACCTAAGACTGTCGATTGTGTCTTTATCGGATATGCTTTGAATAGTAGTGCCTATCGGTTTATTATTCATAAGTCGGAAGTTCCTGATATGAATGTGGGAACAATTATTGAATCAAGGAATGCTATTTTCTTTGAGAATATTTATCCATGTAAGGATAATGTTGAATCTAGCTGTAATGCTAGAATGAGAGATGAAGCTACTAGTTCTGAGCTTGGAAGGGTTGAACCAGTTTCACGAAAACGACCTGGTTCTGACCTAGAAGCTTTTGAACCGAGACGTAGCACGAGAGCAAGAATTGCTAAGGACTTTGGTCCGGACTATGTGGTGTTCCTCTTAGATGAAGAACCGAGGTCTGTTAATGAAGCTCTTACGAGACCTGATGGACCACTTTGGAAAGAAGCTGTCCAAAGTGAGATTGATTCCATTATGCAAAATCATACGTGGGTGTTAGCAGATTTTCCAGAAGGTTGTAAGCCCTTAGGATGTAAATGGATCCTAAAAAGAAAATATAAGGCTGATGGGTCAATTGATAAATATAAGGCCCGTTTAGTTGTAAAGGGTTTTAAGCAAAGGGAAGGGTAATATTTTTTCGATACCTATTCGCCTGTCACGAGAATAACTTCAATCCGCGTGCTGCTTTCGATTGCTGCTTTGCACAATCTTGAAATTCACCAAATGGATGTGAAGACTGCTTTTCTAAATGGAGATTTAGAAGAAGAAATTTATATGGAACAACCTGAAGGTTTTGTGGTACCTGGTCAAGAAAGAAAGGTATGCAAGTTGGTTAAGTCCATATATGGATTAAAACAAGCCCCTTTACAATGGCATTTGAAGTTTGACGAAGTTATGATGTCAAACGGATTCAAGATAAATGAATGTGACAAATGTGTTTACATAAAGGATACGAATAACGATTTTGTCATTGTATGTCTTTATGTTGATGATATGTTAATTATGGGACGTAACAGTCAAGTGATTAATGAAACCGAGCGCATGTTGAAAATAAATTTCGACATGAAGGACATGGGAGTGGCTGATGTTATTCTTGGAATAAAAATCCAAAGAACTCCCGAGGGAATTATTCTTTCACAGTCTCATTATATTGAGAAAGTGCTTAAGAAGTTCAATACTTATGATGGTTTGTCGGTAAAGACTCCTCTAGAAGTTAATGTTCACTTGAGCAAGAATAGGGGTGATCCTGTTGCTCAAGAGGATTATGCTAGAATCATTGGTTGTCTTATGTACATCACGAATTGTACGAGGCCCGATCTAGCATGTCCGGTGAAGAAACTGAGTCGCTATACGAGTAATCGGAGTAGAGAGAATTGGAAATCTCTTATAAGAGTTCTGAGGTATTTGAAATACACTCTCAACTTTGGGCTGCACTACTCGAGACATCCCCCAGTACTTGAAGGATACTGGGATGCAAATTGGATATCCGACACTAAAGACTCGTTGTCTACTAGTGGTTATGTGTTCACTATAGGGGGAGGAGCTGTGTCGTGGAGATCCACGAAACAGACGTGCATAGCCCGATCCACTATGAAATCTGAATTTATTGCTTTAAATAAGGCCGGTGAGGAGGCCGAATGGCTACGTAATTTTCTTGAAGATATTTCATGTTGGACTAAACCAGTACCACCTGTGATGATTCACTGTGATACCCAAGCGGCTATTGGTAGGGCCAAGAGTGGGTTGTATAATGGTAAGTCGAGATATATTCGTCGTCGACATAATACCGTAAGACATTTGATCACGAGTGTGGTTATCTCTATAGACTATGTCAAGTCTATAGATAACCTAGCGGATCTGCTTACTAAAAATTTGCATCGAGATCAAATGAATAAACTGCTAGAGGGAATGGGAGTAAAATCCACAACTTAAGACAATTATAGTGGTAACCCAACCTTGTAGAGTGGAGATCCCATGAACTTGGTTCAATGGGAAAACTAAGCTATAAAAGTCTGTTTGTGCAACAACACTCGACAAAATTTTTCCCTAAAAAGAGCAGTAGAGTGTTGCTGACCTGTTATGTGGTGAGGTTAAGTCATAGACTTTTAATGATTCTTGGATACCTCGAGGAGGTGGACTATGGCAGGATACTCGTGTAAGAATCACCTATGTAACTGAGAAGTGAGGGCCGCTTCTATTCGATACTTATGAATCCAAAGAGGTTGTCCATGGCCAGAAACGGACACAAACGTGAGAACGGACGAGGTTGAGACTTTATAGTGTTAGTGTTATTGTCTCGGTATCCATATGGAGGAATAGTTCAAGACATTGTGTTCACTAGTCCGCCGGTATACTCGATAGCACTAACTAAGGATGATTCAAGGTCACAAGCCACCTACCCTGATGCTTTATTGTCTCTTGAGGACTGAGCTTAGTGTCTGCATGCATGCATTTAGGCTATTTCTACTCGCGTAGGGGATTGTAGGAGAATCTGCATATAAATACAGTATAGAGGAGTTTCTCAATTCCGATTTTCGGTGAGTGAGAAATAGCTCTCGAAGTTTGTTGCACAAAGTCCTTTGTTGACCATGATTGTCTCCATTGATGGTTATGATAGTCTCCATTGATGATCATGATTGTCTCCATGATTGAATGGAATTGGTCATGATTGTGTAATTGTCATTATGGTGATTGAATGGTATTTAATCCTCCAAGGTGGTGTAGTCCTATAAATAGGAGTGGTAGAAATCATTTCATACACACCACAAGCATTATTCATCTCATCTTCTAGCATTAGTTCTAAGTTCAAAGCTTGGTCCTCGCCATTCGTCTAGTTCGCCGGAGCTTGTTATATTGCGGTGCTGCCCATAACAAGACGAAAGCAGTTTCATCTTTGGGGAGATCACGCCTAAATCGAGAGCACTACCGGGGCGTTTATCTCTTGCGGATAGAGTGTTTTTCTCGACTCGGCTTGATATTTTGTTATTGTTTTAGTTCTTATTCAAGTTGTATTTGTCATTTCCTATTTACGTGTTTTGTTGATTGTTTTCGGCAGATTACACTTATCTTATTTTTCTAACACCTACATCTTTCCATTTAAAAAAAAAATCCATGGCCTCCTGCATTTGCCCTTTTCGACAATGTGCACCGATTAAGAATGTTAAATGTTACTTCGTCTTGCTATAATGTTACTTCTCTCTTACGCGTGCGTGCATGTGTTTTTATGATGTGTGTAATGTGTTTCTGAACAAAATACTAATATATATAGGTTTCAAAAGCCAATATAATATTAATATATTTGTAGCCCATTAATTTAATTATATTTCTAATGGGCATCCACACAATTAGCCCATAATAAAATTAATTAATCCACATGGCTACTAATATTTATCAATTAATTGGTCCAGCCAATTAATTCCAGATAAATAACATTATTAAATAATGTAAAAATACATTAATCTATTAATAATGATTTCTGAGAGACAATAAATAACTATGCAACTAATTGGGTCAGATCAGGGATCTAATACAAGAAATAAAGTTCGGCCTCAAATTAATTAATTATCTATGCTCAGCCCAGAGCAAAATTAATTAATAAACACAAATTCATTCCACTAGAGAATCCGTGTTGACTTACCCCTTTATCTCAAATTGAGCAAGAGCTTGTATTTTAGACTTAATCGATCTCCGTATTTAAGATAGAAATATCCGTTAATTAATTAAGCTCACTGACAATTTAAATTAATTAACATCTTATATTCCTGAGTAGTACCACTCGACCTTATTAACACACCTGAACTTAATCAATCGGCCGGGTTTAGTGTGCTAATCCTTTCGAGTTCCTCAAGGGATATTATCAACCCATTTTACTAGGATACAGTTGAAAGATACAGACAACCAGCCTGAGCCACAAATAACTACTAACACCCAAGATACGTAGATCCGGCCGCGATGACGTTCACCATAGTTGGTCAAAGTGATAGATAGTCAAATGCACTCAGCTGAAGTCTTACCAAGCTTAAGACCAGCTAAGTCATCGAGCTTTTGGTTTTCCACTAAGGTCAGTTAGGAGAACACATCTCACTGTGATCCATCAATACACCACCTTAAGTGTACCAGTAAAGACAAGCAGCTAAGACAAGCCACTAAGACAAGCCACTTCTTATCTAAACTGCAGCTTAAACCAACAACTTATCCTTAAGTTGTCTCAGTTGTGATAACTGTTTATATCTTGTCAGTTCAACCAATTTATGTTATCTTCTGTGATACCCGACACACCACACAAATCTAACTTTTATACAAGATAAAGGATAACATGTGCAAAAATATATATTTATCAGATAGGAGAATAAAATAGTGGTAGGGACAAAACACATTGTATACAAGCATAAAATTTGCTTCCAGTATACAAAATCCCAACAATTCTCCCACCTTTACTAAAATAAACTTTTAGTATACAATGTGTCAGTTCTAGGTACAAACTAGTACTCAGCTATATATCCTATCTATCACTGCATCTTCTCCCACTTATACAAAAGTTTATGCAGTCCTAAGTGGGGGGCATCTCTACCAGTCCTAGGCCACGAACATGCTTTTCGTAAACCCGAACTGGTAAGCTCTTCGTGAAAGGATCAGCTAGGTTGTGTTCAGTTCCAATTTTGTCAATCACCACATCTCCTCGATGTACGAATTCTTGTATGATATGGTACTTCCTGTCTATGTGTTTAGACGCCTTGTGAGATCTAGGTTCCTTAGAATTTGTCACTGCACCCGCATTATCACAATAAGTCGTGATCGCCTTAGGGAAATTCTGAATAATATCAAGATCCAGGAGGAAATTCTTGAGCCAAACTTCCTCTTTCGAAGCTTCTGAAGCAGCCACATACTCTGCTTCCATGGTTGAGTTCGCAATGCATTTCTGCTTTGCACTCCGCTATGAAATGGATCCACCTCCCAAGGTAAACACATAACCCGAGGTAGACTTCTTCTTGTCTCTGTCAGCCTGGAAATCCGATTCTGTATAACCCAAAGACACTAGACTGTCTGACTGGTAAACAAGCCTATAATCTCTAGTCTGTTGAAGGTACTTGAGAATATGCTTGACCGCAGTCCAGTGTTCCTTTCCAGGGTTAGACTGATATCTTGAGACCATGCCTACAACATATAAGATATCTGCTCTCGTACAAAGCATCGCATACATGAGGCTACCGACTGCGGAAGCATATGGAACTAGCATCATACTTTCTATCTCTTCAGGCGTTTTAGGACACTGATTCTTGGATAGAAAAATGCCATGTCTGAAAGGTACTGAACCTCTCTTGGCTTTTTGCATGCTAAAACGAGCAATAACAGTGTCAATGTAGGACGCTTGTGACAAGCTTAACATCATTTTCTGGCGATCTCGGATAACCTTGATCCCAAGGATGTAAGCAGCTTCACCTAAGTCCTTCATTTGAAACTGCTCGGATAACCACGTCTTTACGTCTGATAACACTTCAACATTGTTGCCAATGAGAAGGATGTCATCTACGTGAAGTGCAAGAAACACCACTGATATTGTAAGTCCTTATATTTGGGGAGAGTTTTTGAACTTTCATTTCTTTAAAAAACTTTAACCCATCTTCACATCTCCCTGCACAAAATAATCCTTGTACCTTGATGTTATAAGAAGTCACATAATGCATTAAGCCTTTAGAAGGGAGCTTAAGAAATAGATGCAAAGCATCATTGACTTTTCCTTTTCTACAATACTCATTTATCAAGCTATAATAACTCACAATATTATGCTTGAGTCACGAATCAACTACTGAATCGAACAATCTTCTAGCTTCAACCATATTTCCTTGAAGATAGTATCCCATTTATCAATGCTATCTATAAGTGGAAATATTAGGTTGAACACCAATTTGCTTCATAATTTCCATACCATGCTTGGCCTCTTCTAACTTTCCTTCCTTGCAATAAGTATCCAATAAAATATTAGAGGTAACCATATCCTAAGAGATCTCATGAGCAACTATCATCTTTAATAAGTTTTCCACTTTTGTCCATCTCCTAGACTTGCATAAGCCCCAAATCATAGAGTTAATATTGAGTTAAATGTCTTTCTTCATCAATTTAGAAAAAGGGTTAAAGAGCTTCATTAATCATTCTGTTCTTGCAAAGAATGTTTATTGATGTGCTATAAGCCGAAATGTTTGGTTTGCATCTTCTGGTTCCAAAATTTATTTCTTACCCTCCGTTCCTTAATTATTTATTTATGTGTATTTTATGTTTGTTTAAAAAGTACTCCCTTCCTTCTATAATTGATGTCCCTCTTTCCTTTGAAGAATGTTCCATAATTATTGTCATATTTCCTAAAATAGCAAATTATCACATACTCTTTTTTATAGGTTCCACCATCTTTATTCACAACCAACAACTCTTCTTAAATTCCGTGTATGAAAGTTTGGGGACAATAGTCCTATTTCCTAAAATAGCAAATTATTACATACTCTTTTTTATAGGTTTCACCATCTTTATTCACAACCATGAACTCTTCTTAAATTCTGTGTCTGAAAGTTTGGAGACAATAGTCTTATTTCCTAAAATAGCAAATTATTACATACTCTTTTTTATAGGTTCCACCATCTTTATTTACAACCAACAATTCTTCTTAAATTCTGTGTATGAAAGTTTGGAGACAATAGTCTTATTTCCTAAATTAGGAAATTATTACATACTCTTTTTTATAGATTACACCATCTTTATTCATAACCAACAACTCTCCTCAAATTCTGTGTCTGAAAGTTTGGGGACAATCAATATGAAATAGAGGGAGTAAAAGAAAAAGCAATCAGTTTGACTTGTTTGTTTCCTTTTTTTTTAAACTTAATATACAACATATTTTTTGTTAGACCAATATTGCGCCGGGAGAACTGAGCGATAATTGAAATTTATGGAAGTAAAATAAAATAAAGTTGTCACACCCCGATTTTCGGAAAATGACGTGTGACCAAGTGTATTCGAGCAAGCGTATCTCAACGGCCGGGACTTTGTTTTAGGAACGGAGAGGTGTTCTGGAAAGCTTGGAGTAAGGGCTTTCCAGGGATATGCCGTTTGGGAGTTTGGGTTGTTCGTAGGGTTCTGGAATTTGGGCGGAAAGTAGCTACTTGGCTGGTCGCCAAGGTTGGGGCTGGTTTTTTATTTTTTTTGGGAGTTTTCGAGGGTGTGAAACTCTTCGATCTGTCCTCGGAATCATGAATGGAGGAACGTTATGCACAGCTGGAGGTGAGTTCTTTATAACGATACGTCATTTTGGGTCTCACAGATCGTGAAACCGATAGATAATTCAGTCGCAAAGTTGCATGAAAAGGACAGTTTTTTCGCAGGAAAAATTTGGGCTTTTAAAGGACCGTTTTTGGGCCACTTTCAACGAGGTGTAACTTCTCGATCGAGAGTCCGTTTTAAGAACCGCGAGATGCGTTGGAAAGCCTATACAAGTGGCTTTCCAAGGGTGTATTTATTTACAGTTTTAAATAAGCGAAAACAAACGATAACGTACTGGCTTTGTTTCGGCAAGCAGTTCGACAGCTGAACTTCGCGGCTTCATATCTCCTTCTTCCCTCAATTCCGAAAAATACGTGAAGCGTCTCTTTGGAAAGCCAACAAGAAGGGCTTTCCAACGGTATGAGTTTCGATAGGCATTAATCGGTTTTAGGGTGATCGGGAGTTGTTTGAAAAGGGTCGGTTCCTTGCTCGCAGCACAGGGGCAGTTCGGGGGGTTGATTTCGACAGCGAATAACTTCTAGATTTGAGGTCCGACTTACGAACGGTTTGCGGCGTTGCCAAGTCAGTAAGAAGGGCTTTCTCATGGTATCTAATTTTCTAAGTTCTCCATTAGATAGGTGGCCTAGACAACGAGCTAAAGTCATCGCGTTACAAGGTGTAAGTGCAGATTTCAAAAATAAGCAAGGCATTCTCTTAGACATTTCATCGAACATTTACTGGGCTACATATAAACTGCAGTTTAACTTGATTAAATCGAGACAGTCACCATTCCAATTCTTTCAAGTGATAAGAGACGACATGGATAAACATATCCTCATCTTAGAAACGTGGGAAAAACGTGGAGAAAGGAAAAAACGTGGAAGATCATGGATTTAGTATTTTAGATGTTCAATAACTCATCCCAAATTAAAGCAGCATTTCGAACAGATTATCGTATCCAAATTCTTACGAATCATCGAAAAGAGAAAAATAATACTCCCTCCGTTCCGTTAATTCTGTCACAGTTGACTTCGACACGTAGATTAAGAAATTTTAATTTAGTGTGTATTTTATGAGTTTTAATTGTATAAAAAAAATGACACAGTTTTCGAGAAGTGGTTGGTGGAAAGAAATGAGAATTATCCAAAATTTTGCAAGGCTAGTAAAAGGCAATCAATTTTTATTTTTTATATTTTTTTTATATTGTATTTGAAGAAATAATTTAAAGTTTTCAAAAAGATAAAAATTATAATTTTCTGAATTCGGAGCAGAACATAATCGAGTGGGAGATAGATTTTTGAAAAGAGAGTATAAGAATATGGGTTGAATAGTGAGTAAGGAGGACCATTTCATTTTATGTTTAAAAGTAATTTTTACTATTTTAGGAAAGAGGACAATAATAGCGGGACAGCACGATTAGTCAAGTAGGACAGTAATAGCGGGACGGAAGGAGTATGTTACGTGGGAAAAGACTTTTACCCCAGTTCCCTTCTTCTTCTTCCGACTTCAATCCCGATTTCCGACGGCGTTCTTCCTCCTCCCGGTGGTAATTTTCGCAAAAATGAGAGTGAGAGAGAGATAGTGCAGAAGAGAAGAGGGGGAAAAGTGCGGGGGTGTGAGTATATAAGGGCAGCAGCTCGTCCAGCACTCCTTCGACGTTTCGTGTCTCTTCCTTGAGACAAACTTGGGCAGCAAGAGAAGGGAGGGAAAAGGTCGTCTGATTCTGCTGTGGAGTCCGCCAATGGGAGGGAAACTTTTCCTGGGGTGTGTTCTTAGGCCAATTGGCTGTGTTGCAGCGCCATCATCGCAGGAGTAGGGAGATCGATCGTCACTTTCTTGCGGTAGGGATAGCGTGTGAGAGAGAGAGACATGGGTAGTGAAGATTTGGAGGAGATTGAGCGGATCTTATCTTATTAGATTTCCAAATCCTACCATATCTTAAAAGATATATATATATATATATATATATATATATATATATATATATATATATATGAGAGATCATATGAGAACACTCTTAGTGTGAGAATTAGGAACATGTTACATCCGTTGAATTGAGATTATTGACGCTCCAGATTTTAGTTTCATTAAAATAATTATTTTGCAACTTTAAGATTAATAATTTGCACAAAGGGCTTTTTAATAAACTTGAAACAACTAATTTATTTTTCGCCTATTAATTTATGCAAAAACGTTTCTACAACAATTAAAAATCATTCTTTAAATTCCAAATTGATTAGTTTTATTATTCGAATTAATTTTTTTCATCATTTCATTTTTTTTTCAATTCCAGATTTATTATTTTACACATGTTTAAAGATGAAATTACGCACTGTTCCACAAAATAATATGCACTATTACACAAATTAATATGCAATGTGATTTTTTCTAGTTTCTTTATCGACATATGAGTAAACCTTGTGAAATAGAACAAAATTATATAACAAGCTAAGGTTTCCTAGAACGCTAGCATATTCAAAGATTACTTTGATAATGCGTTCAAATCAATAGTTTTAAAGTAACAAAACTGTTGATGTAACACCTCATAAAAACATTAGTTCCTAATACTGATAATTTAATCTACATAATCCAAAAATCCAACTTACTACCCAATTTTTCACACTCAAACAATCAACTACCCTCAATCAACATTCTTTAGTAAATTCTGTTCGTCATCGAGGAGCTCTGCATAATACTTTCCTGCAAATATTGTGTAAAAGACCATTCAAATATTGCCTTAAAAAAACAAGGAATAGTGCATAAAATTATCCTTAAACGTGCAATTATTTTTATCTAAATAGTGCATAATATTGTCCTTTAATGTGCAGTTCTTTTTCCTTAAATGTGCAAATTATGAATCAAAAGTTTTGTATGCATATAAACGAGCAAAATCATCAATAATAGTAAAAAATTAAACGTAATAAACGTTCATAAGTATAAAACGATGTTTCATAAGTATAAAACGATATGAGCGTTATACTAATTTGAAAGAAAAGTTTAGACCAACACCAATAAAAACTGCACTATTCATTAATTTAGAAGAAATCCAGAAATACATTCAGAAAAGAAATTAAAGGATGTTGAAGATACCACTCACCAATTCGTTAGAAGAAATCGTGCAGTAATCACACTTTAGAACAACTCAAAAACTAACATAATAATAGACGCTACCACTTACCAATTGGTTAATTAATGGTTTCGAGAAATCCTATTGCTTTTAAAATCGGGGGCCGATGGAAAAGGCACGATGGGGATGGGGATGAAGAAGAAGAAGAATATGGGAACGACAGCGGCTTCTTGAAAAATCGTGGATGGGGAGAAGTTTTACGCTTTGCAACAAAAGAAATAAAAGGATGTGGAAGTTTTTATTAAGTTTCTTTTCTTTTAATAATGGAAAATTACCATTGTGACCTTTGTGCATAATTTTAATACTAAATAGTGCAATTCGCAAATTTTAATACAAAATTCAATCTTGTCCATCTATTTCCAAGATCTAAAGGCTTATGATTGTTCTTATTTCTCACTCTAAGGGGTGTTCTTATTTGAACTCTCCCATATATATATATACTATGTATCTATTAGCAAATAATACCATATCAAAATTCGACTCAATTACACGTACTAAAAATCACGAGGTACACATGTATGCGTATATATATAATAATATGTGTGCCAATATAAAACTCAAAATTATTTGGAATGTCGCGAAACGTTCATAATGCTCCGTAATTACCAGCGAACGCGACGATAATTAAATCTAATGAAATCTGCGTTCTCGTTATGGATTTATTCGGAATTAAATCCCTATCGTTACAAATTTTATTTATTAAAATTTCTCGGGATATTACAAAAGTAATTATTAAATTCATATGATAACATTCATTTGAAAAAACTACATACGAACAAAATTAGCATGTCTTAATTCATTTTATTGCACACCTTATAATTAATAAAAAAATTATATAAATTAAATTACATTTATTTTATTATACTATATTTATCGTGTTATCTTATGGGTCTTCTGAACAAATTGTACATTGTTTTTCATTAATTATTTGACTACTGATTAGTCCCTTCAAAACACAATTCAATAAAAGAAATTTACTATGGATTAGTTAGAGTAATTCAATAGCCGAATATATTTTTATGCAGAGACAAATCTAAAATTAGGGATGAAATTTGAAAATTCGAAAGAGAATGAAACAAAATGTAATATTCGAGAATTGAAAATATATAAAATAAAAAACTGCATTAAGACATTAGTTTAGGGAGTGGCCGACCTCCTTGGATCATTGTCCTTATGTAAGTTTTATGGTTAAAAATGCATATAAGTAACTAAAATCGCCGGCCTCTCTCAGATCCGCCATTCTCCAGATATGTATTGCGTGTATTTGCGTGTATATAAGTTTTGTGGTTAAAAATGCATTTAAATAACTCAAAGTCTAAAATCAATAAGTCGAGTACAGTAATTACATAAATACTATGAAACATCATCAATTCATCGTGCCATTTTTTAATGAATGCATTTCGTTTTTAATATTTAATGTGTTCCATTATTAAAACGCTGTATGTGTGTGTAATTTATTTATTTGCTCGAATTTACAGGATCATTTATCAGCAAAATCTTTATTTTACTAGATTTGTTTTTTATTTTTTATTTTATTTTTTGTAGGACTAAAGCAAACTACTCAAACCCACATGGTTTTACTTGAGGATACTATGTGGATTGAATTTTTTAGACAAATGATCAGCTCATGCAAATGAGGAGGATAATTTTGGGGGTGTTAATTCGGTTAAACCGAACCGAACCAAATAGAAAATTCGGTTAACCAAAAGTTCGGTCATGTATTTTGCATAACCAAAGGCTAAGTCGAGAAATTTTGGTTTGGTTTGGTTTTTTAACCAAAAAGTCGGTTTGGTACGCTTCGGTTTCGGTTTTAACCGAAATTCCAAGAAGGAAAAAAATGAATTTTACAAAAGAAAAAACATAGAAAATACATTATCTTTTGGTCGAATATAATAACTCTTACAAAAAATAAATTAATCAAAATGCATCGAAAGAAAAACGATATACTCCCTCCGTCCAACTATTCTTGTCTTGATTGTATTTGACGCGGAGTTTAAGAAAGTAAGTAGAGATTTGTTAAAAATGGGTGAAAATATATTAAAATGCTAGGTTCTACTATTTATATTGATTGTGGTCCACAAGTTATTTTCTATTTTCTGATTAGAACAAAAAAGAAAGCTAAAACAACATTAGCGAAACGGGAGGAGCATATAAAATAAATTAAATATACAATTAATATTATAAAAATCTTGTTTCTAACAATCTAAAAATCAAATCCTTCATAAACTACATGTCAAGAACCACACAAAGGCGACAACAATATAAAGAAATAAAAGCGGAGAAAATGAAAGGTGAGCGAAGAAGATAGGTTTTTTAGACTGATTTTGAGATATACAGGTAAAATATTTTCGATTCAGTTCGATTCGTTACCGATGGTTAAACTGTAAACCAAACCATAAACAAAAATACGAAAAGTGAAACCAAATACCAAATCAAAGTTCTTTGGTTTGGTTCGAAAAAGTTTGGTTCGGTTTGATCGGTTAACCGACCGAATTGACAGCCCTAGATAATTCTATAAAATCCGCTATTAAGTAATTTTATTTTATGATGAGAGAAAATCCGCAGTTTTGGTGCACACAAAATAAATTTCATGCTTACATATAGTGGCCTTGGTGGGACAAGCCGACTATTTTTGGAATGACGAGGATAACCCACAACAACCAATAATCGCTACCGAAATGTGCATTTGGTAAACCCCAATCCACTAGTCTCCAAACCACACAGGAAGATTAACTACCCTAAGTTATCATAAGTGATAAACTAATACATATCGACCTTAATAAAGTTTTGAAACCATACCTTTCAGCCACACCTAAGCACCTTATCTCATATCCGCTATTTTTATTTAGGTAGTGTTTGGAAGAGCTTTTATAAGTAGCTTTTAGTAGCTTATGCTTAAAGTTGCTTAAAATTGTTGTTAAGCAAAAGTTGTTGGTGTTTGCAATATTAGAAAAAAAGTAGTTTAATTTTAGAAAAAGCAGTTTTGCAAACACTCTTATAAAACTTGCTTTTCGGTTTTTTTTTTCGCTTTTAAAAAGCACCCCAAATAGCCATTGACGCTTCGCTTATTTTGGCTTATTTTAAGCTTCATAAAAGCAGAAACTTCCATTCCAAACATTAAAAAAAGTGCTTATGCGGTGAAAAAGCCCAAAAGCAACTTATTTAAGCTATTCCAAACACAACCTTAATCGCAATTAGGAGGCCTTAGTTGAACGAAATTTTAGAAGTATTTAATGTAGAAGAAAATTGCAACTCGTGTAATTCCAAAAGTCGCTGAAATTATGAATAGCGATTTATAGAACAAGTAAAGTGAAGGCAAGTCTGCCGACTGCCGCAGCGAGCGTTATTTGGCATATTTGACACGCTGGGACACTCCGATTCGACGTCGTTGCGCCTCGCCAAACCCCTGCAACCATCGCCACTGCCTATTACCACCGCTAGCCGCCGTTGACTACAAATTCAGGTGATTCCGCCATCCTTTGCTTGCGTGTTGTCTTCGTGTATATTACATGTGTAAAAACTTCTTTTTTTTAATATCATCATTGAGGAGTTTTTGAAGTGTACTCACTTATTTATCTCTCCTCTTTCCTGATTAGTTGGGTTTCGGATCATTGAAAGAATTGATTTTGGATAAACCTTGAAACTTTGAACTAGGTTTCTTATTTGATGCGACTTTAACTCTCTTGTGCATCGCGTAATTTTTATTTTCATAGTCGTTTTAGATTCGTTGAAGCGATTTCTCAGATAAGCATCTGCAGGTGATCATTTCCTACTAATTGAGTATACGTAATTATGCATAGTACTTTGTTAAATAATATTAAGTGTTTCTGTCTAGGGTTCTGATATTGAAAGCAATTGAAAACCTTGAAAATGTTACTTCGCGAAGGCAGATGCTTTAATCTGGACTAATTTATTATTGAATACGTTTTTGGCTTGTCTAATAGGATTTAGGGTGAGAAAAAGATGAACGGATATAGCGAGAGAAAGAAGAACAATTTGATGGGAGAGAGGGTGGCTATTTGAAGGTTTTTTTAGCCAATTCATTAGGGTGATTTTTGTGAAGGAGATAGCATGGGCTTATTCACAAATTACGTGGCTGTGAATTGCTGAATCTTATTTCTTATGCTCTCAAATGTTATTCTTTTAAGGCTCAAATCAGCTGTTGTTACAAAGTTCTGAAACTTCTCTCACTGTTTGAACTTCTCTTTTCTGGGATCTGAGCAGAGATGAGCTCAGAATCTCCTGATTCGTCAAACATGGCAGATCTCAAGTCTGAGGAGAGCCAATTGTCAACTTCTCTGGAGTCTGTCTCAAATAATTCTGAGCGCGATGGACCATCAAAATTCTCAGCTTCTGGTATCTCAACTTGGGCTAAAAATCTGAAAATTCCCCAGCCTTTTACTGGATCACAGGAACCATCACCATCTGAGAGCTCAGGGAAGTCAACTCTTTCGCGCCTCACTAGTGGTCTTGGACTCAACTTGTCTCCAAAGTCTCCTCAATCAGATGATAGTTCTGCTGGTTCTTCACCAACTGCATCAACCGGTATATTTGGAACCATTACGAAGGGACTAGTTGACTCATCTAAAAACGCAGTCAAGGCTGTACAGGTCAAAGCTCGTCATGTTGTATCACAAAATAAGCGAAGATACCAGGTGACTTACTACTCAGCGATTAGTTTTTTAGTTATTTGTCAGCAGTTGGCAGTTTTGGTTGTTTTCATTTCACCCTCAGTTTAATCCTTTAAATCTTCGGATACATATTTGTATGAAGGTGTAAGCTAAATATTGTTGGTTTAATATCAACTTAAAAAATTGTGAAGTTCTATTGTCCTGAATAATTTTGTGGATTTGTTTACTTATTTATTTGTTTGTAGATGCTTTCATGTTTGGTTGATTGGTAAATTGTCTTGTGGGTCTAACGTATTTGTTTCTATAGGATGGAGGATTTGATTTAGATATGACTTACATCACGGAGAATATCATTGCAATGGGCTTCCCAGCTGGGGATATGAGCTCTGGTTTTTTTGGATATGTTGAGGTACAAAATCATATCCGTAGTTTTGGATACTGATTAATTGGTGCTTGGTGCTAATTTGAACTTATTGACTGGTTAAGGGATTTTATCGGAACCACATGGAGGAAGTAATAAAGTTTTTTGAGACTTACCATAAGGTAATCACATCTTCCCAGATCTGTGTGTTTTGATACACATGATGGCATGTTTGTTTTCACCACCTACCTAAGCTTTGCACGATATCGGTCATTTCTGTGCGCCTGATACTGTATGTTTCTTTAATCATATTGCAACATAAAAATATATAATTCAGTTTTGATCTATTACAATACTGCAGGACAAATACAAAGTGTACAACCTTTGCTCAGAAAGATTGTATGATGCATCTTTATTCGAGGGAAAGGTAATTGTTCCCTTGGAATTTTGTTCTGCTTATTAGTCCAATTGAGTAAGTGTATTGTGAAAATTAGTGCACAGTGTTATGTTTATAGATTTTGTAGCTTAGAATGCATCGAGTCCTTGACACACTAGAAGATTAGAATATGGACCAACATGACATGTTGTAGGGCTTATTTGGGTGGATATTGCATAAGGCTCTTACATGAATCTTTTATGTTGGACCAGAAGTTCTGAACATGCTGCCTTGGTTGGTTTAGCCAGGTTTTTGAGTTTTCAGAGTTATCTGTATCTCAGAAATTGTTAGGTCTTGATCATATGCAAGATGCAGCCATAGTCTTGGCTGTCAACAGTTGTTTTTACTTCATTTTGTTTTGAGTAATACTTGTTGTCAGTCTCCCATTGGAGTTGGAAATTTTTTTTATATGATTAATAGAGTGCTTAAGCTGAAAAATCTTCTGGACTAAGGTTACTATGCATAAAGTTAAAAAGTTTTTTATATGCAACTTGCTGCTAAATATTTTAAGTTGTGTGATTGCCATTTGATTACCTTTTTTGCCCTTCTTTCTTCAGGTTGCTAGTTTTCCATTTGACGACCATAATTGCCCTCCTATTCAACTCATCATATCATTTTGCCAAAGTGCGTATTCATGGTTGAAGGAAGATATTGAAAATGTTGTGGTTGTGCATTGTAAAGCTGGGATGGCTAGGACTGGATTGATGATTTCTTGTCTTCTTCTGTATCTGAAGGTAATGTTGATCAAGGCTTCTTTCTGTTGGCATACTCGTGCCACTTTCTTGGGAAATGGTCTTTTTGGTTTACATTCTATTTGCATGGCGGTTTCTGCTTTCTAGTTCTTCCCTACTGCTGAGGAATCAATGGATTATTACAATCAGAAAAGGTGTATTGATGGTAAAGGACTCGTTCTGCCAAGCCAGATTGTAAGTCGTATCCTCTTAATTATACTCTGTTCACATCATCTGTTTCTTCTTCACACTTTTGAGTACCTATGTTATTTCTCATAGAGATATGTCAAGTATTTTGAACGCATTCTGGCTTACTTCAATGGAGAAAACCAGCCCGCTCGTAGGTATGTAATATTTACACCATTAGTGTTCTGCTATCACTATATAATTGAAATTTTGTGTGACGACTGATGAGACAAGGGATGATGAATACTGTTTGTTGGCTGATATGCTGTTAAATTGTATTTGGTTGCACTGTGCAGATGCATGCTTAGAGGATTCCGGCTGCATAGATGCCCTATTTGGATTAGGCCTTCTATTACGGTCTCTGATCATAATGGTTACTCCTGATCTCCGCGTCTTGATCGCTCCCTCAATAGATGCTCACATTCCTTTTCTTTTTAGCATTTTAGCCTTAACTAATGCCTTCTTCTGTAGGTGTGCTCTTCTCAACAAAAAAGCACCCACGAACCAAAGATTTATCGGTATGTTATCCTTCTCGAGATCCTTCGTTCACTGCTAATGTGTTACAGTATGCTGCACTTCTTTCACTGCTTTGTGGTTTTCTTCAGTCTTAATATTAAGTACAAATATTAACTGCGTCAGTTTCAGTAACTGCGTTTTTTTCTCACACTTGTCTTCTTGTGCTATTTGGTGCTGATTTTGCAGCCTGAAGATTTTTGGTTTAATGCACCTAAGAAGGGAATAATGGTATTTGCTCTTCCTGGAGAGCCTGGCTTGACAGAGTTGGCTGGTGATTTCAAGGTCCATTTTCATGATCGTCAAGGCGACTTCTATTGGTATGTCAAATCCCCCAGCGACCCCCCCCTCTCTCGGTTATCAGTATAGTAATGTTATAGCTTTTTTGGTTACCAGCTGGTTGAATACAACAATGATTGAAAACCGTGAAGTTTTAACCACAAGTGATCTCGATGGTTTCGATAAGGTAAATGTTTTCACCTCATACTCTATACTGCCTTAATCATCAAATATATTTTCATCGGTTTCGATAAGGTAAATGTTTTCACCTCATACTCTATACTGCCTTAATCATCAAATATATTTTCATCTGAATCCTATGAGATCATAACTTGGCTATTAGAGAAAACTCCCATCTCCGGGCTTTCAAGTGGAAGTCGTGCTTGTGGATTACGATCCTGCTACTGTTCCTGCAATACCTCCATCCGATTCTACTGCTACTAAATCTGCTGAAAACTCCAGTGCCAATTCAGCCTCTAGTCCAGTTGATAACACCGCAACTACAGCTGCAAAGGACTCGAAGAAAGACAAAGGTGATGAGTTCTCCGACAGTGATTCCGAGGAAACTGCATCCTCGAAACCTAAACAAACTGGAAAAGATGCTACAGCTGAAAACACGGTCGGTTCGAGCCAAATTGCAGATTTGACGCATAAAACCGAGCAAGTCTCTTTAGGATCGTCAGCTACTGAGGCGAAGAAGGGAAGTGCGGGAGGAACCGAGTTACCCGGCGGAGAGGTCAGTGAGTTCAAGGCGATGGGTGCCGACGCCTCGATTTTTTCATTTGGAGATGATGATGACGAAAGCGAGGGTCACGGTGAAGTGTGAAAGACGTGTATATATTATTATGTTTGTGAATAATCATAAGTCGAGCCGCGAGGCTGCGTGCGATTCATTAATTTCATTACAAGTTGTGTTGAATGTGCGGGGTGGTGAATTCGACTCCATCTACTATTGTATTTTACTTCAGGAGATGTATTTCCATTTTCCACTCTGCTGCTTTTACGAAAGATGGAAACTTGCTAATGATTTCCAGCTTTGTAATTGATTTTAATTCATTTGAATCAGTTTTTAACAAACACTTCTTCTTGAATGATTGAACTTAGGGTTTCATAGTTGGTGGAAAAAGGAATATCCAAGTTGCTGGAAATTGGTAGAATTTCGTTTCTTTAATATGGAAGACATAGTAAATTTCTAAAATATTCTTTTTTACGAAATAATTTCCAAAGATATTACTTTCTAAAATATTGTTCCCTAACTTCTCCCATTTGGTATAAAATTTTGAGAAAAATTCATAAAGCCTCCATACCTGGGTATATCACTTTACCCCCTAACCTTTTAAAAAGTACATTTTAATCCCCTAATTTATTATTACCTCCATCTCGCTATTACTGTCTCATTTTTTTCCAAAATGGACGTCCCATTATTTCTCTCACTTCCCAATTTGGAAAAATAACTATCATATATCTCCTACTTTATCATCTCATATCTCATATGTTCTCTTACTTTATCATCTTCCCTCTCTTACTTTACCATCTTATCTCTCTTACTTTTTCATCTACTCTCACTCATCATCTCTCTCCTCCTTTATCATCTACTCTTCTCTCATACTTTATCATTACTCTCTTAATTTCCGTACCGAAAAGAAATGAGACAGAAATAGCAGGATGAAGGTAGTAATATGAAGGCTCATAACTCCCTACAGTTAAATTGACAGAAAACTTAGACTAAGATTATCGGCGTATAAATGAAGCGGTCGTCCGCCTTACATCGTATTTAATTTTAAAAAAAATACAATTGAGGAGAGAGAAATGAAGCGGTCGCGTCCTCCTCAAGCATTCAACGCAGACGGACGGTCTTCTCCTTTATGGCCACTGGGATGGTGACACTTATCACTATCTCATTGGTCACAAGATATTAATTTTATTCTAAATAAAATGTGATTATCTTTTATATTAAATATAAAAAAAAAATTATACCAAAATTCATGATTTTTCATCCTCTATAAATAGACACTAATATTGATATATTTCTCCACATCCTACAATTATCTCATTTTCTCACCACATTTTTAACTACTCTTCACTCTTTCACTATGGATCCCTATAACAACTTGTATAATACTCAAAATTTTCCCCAGTCCAACGATTATTACCCTAGTTTCGATAATTTTCCTAACTTGAGCGAATTCGAATCGCAAGATGTTGGGTTGGAATCACAGTTTCCTGATAATCCTATTCAAAACACCCCTCCAACCTCCTTTGAAACTACTCATCATGAAAAATCTATCAACACAAAAAACAATACATAAGGCTGGAAACCTAAGAATACATGGCATTAATGTCTGCATGGTGTCATGTAAGTGGAGATCCAACTGTAGGCAAGAATCAAAATGCTGCCTGTTGGTCCGGAGACGAGAGTCATGTGTAGAGGGGGGGGGGGGGGTGAATACACCTGAGTACAAGTTCTTTTTCTCAAACGCGAAGGACAGCTGAGCTGTAGGTTGCGACTGATGAACAGTGCCAAATAGTAACCTTTTGATCACGGATCAGAGTGAGTCAGCTACTGAGTCTCTCCTACTGACTTTTGTCAGTATTTGATTCTCAGTCGGGGACTTAGTGCGGATAAGTGTGTAGGGCCCGAAGACTTCGTCTCAGTTTGAAAACGTATTTTTCACAAGTTAAATGATTTTGGCTAGTGCACTTTTCAAATACGTTTTATGCAAAGTATGAGTTTGTAAGATGATTTGTATGCAGTGCGATAAAACAGTAACGACACAAGCAATTTTTAACATGGTTCGGATACGCAAGATCCTACGTCCACGGTCCTGCTGAACATGAGGTCTTGTTGATTAATCTGAGCAAGCCTCAGCAAGGTATCTGTGCACTGGACATACCCTTCTAAGTTATAGTCCTTAGCGACTTTACAATTCAAACCTAAGTTTGAAGGGGAGGGGATTTTCTCCAACAATGAAGGAGTTCTTACAATAAGAACAGTCACAAAATGTGAACTCCTTCGAAGGTTCTAAGCTATAGATATGAACAATTGAGCTTAGATAGAGAAGAGGGATCTAAAGAAATAACTCTAGAGAGAAGAACTAAAAGTATTCTAATAATACAAGTTCTTCGCTGGATCTTCGTGAAAGGCGCTAGAGTGTTTCGAAAGCTTGAGAGTGTAGTCCCTTTGATATCCCGTGGGTGGAGCTCAAAAATGCTTCTCTATTTATAGTTGTGACCCAGACATTTGTCCGTTGGAGAGGACGATGCCACGTGTCACAAAC
Organism: Lavandula angustifolia; assembly: GCA_028984105.1. Taxonomy (NCBI): domain Eukaryota; kingdom Viridiplantae; phylum Streptophyta; class Magnoliopsida; order Lamiales; family Lamiaceae; genus Lavandula; species Lavandula angustifolia. The sequence continues at coordinate 20,885,187 of CM054813.1, read as the reverse complement.
ATCCAAGGAAAACGACCATAAGTTCGAAATGTTGCAGCAGAGTTGTTGGTTACTGTGCATGAGAGCAGCTTTAGTAGGTCAGAGTAGGTAGAGCTTAGACTGCTTCTCATTGGTCGAGGTTTGTGGTAGGTGAGATTTGTCAGACATCGGTCTTCATCGGAGTTGACTCTCACTTATCCTCGTATGATGTTCTGCTGACTTTTGAATGAAGTTTGACTCGGGTCGTTTTCTGTCGGATACAGTAGACCTGGTAAGATCTCTGTTTTCTTCGTCTGAGTCTGCTGATAATAACATTTCTATTGAGCAAGATCAGCTGATGACTCTTGAAGGTACTGAGATTTAATATTGTGTTCTCTTACTGGTGTATGTCAGCTGATGAGATGTCTTCTACTGAGCGAGGTCAGCTGAGGACTTGAAAACATAAGCTCTTACACTGATGACGTGGGGTTCTGGAAAGTAACTTCATACTAAAGATCAATCTAACATTTACCCCGTACAGGACTTAGACAAAAATGATAATGAATAACATAATCCGTCTAGCTTGTTACACCATCTAGTCCTATCGACACTACACAAAGGATACAAGACGGTTTTGGGATCTTCAATTCCATAGTAATGAAATACTATGATTTCCCCCATTATCGAAACACAGATAAGTCATATTACAAGAACTACTGATAAAATAATACTAAGTATCCTCTAAGTGGTTGTTAGGACAAACCACTGACTCATAACCCAACAATTTTCCCCTAATTGATGATGCCAAAACCACTTATAGATTCTAAGACTTAAGTCCCAAACTACTCACATAAGAGAAACTTCAGAAAAACTGAACAAATAAGACAAGGCAGTCAGCAGGTGAAGGATAGGCATATCAAAGAAACGGTTATGTGTGTGTGTGTGTTAGATCACTTCAGTGATCAGTCGTGGTAAAGTAAAATAAACAAAGCCTTAAGACAATGAGTGGTTGTCTAGCCAGAAGAAAGGCACTGATATATATGAGAAATGATTACACAGTCCTATCTTCTATACAGAGATAAAGAACTACTGCTATCGCCTGAACTTCTTAATCTTGTCTTTGAAATCCGCAGACTTGGCAGCGGGAGGATCCAAACCATAAGATCTGTAGATTCTGGCACGGAGGGTCTGGATATCCTTGAGATCACTCGGCTGTAAAGGATCAAGGTCATGGTGGCGAGCAGCAGAGTCGACCTCATCTTCAATCTCTTTTATACATAATACTCCTCGAGAGGTCATGGGCGGAGTGAGCTGTCTGTAGGCAGGGGCAACGAGTGGCAGCTTCTCCTTGAATAAAATCAGCTGAATCTGTACTCTGAGGTTGGCGTCGTACTGATTGATGAAATCGTCGAAGAGTTCAGCAACCGGTACCTCAGTAGGATAGCATTGCCATACGTAGTATGCCTTTATGAACTCAATCTTCAGCTCCTCCCATTCCTCATTCAGGTTCCAGGGGATCCACTTGTCTACATGGCGGTGTGGAGTCTTCTTCAGATAAGCAGCTTTTGGTGCGCCTCGCCTGAAGATGTTGGAAGTCCTGGGTACCTGTTTCTTCCAGTCGAGGATTGGTTCCTTGGCAATTTTGTCAGTAAGCTCTATTATCTTTGCCAAGTCTTCCAACCTCTTCTTCTCTCTGAGGGCCGCAGCTCTAGTATCTCCTCTTCGGAGATTCAGCCCTTGCTGCGTAGCCTCCTAGGTGGCTCTATCCTCTGCCTCCTGCTCAGGAGTAAGTGTTGGAATATTCTTCATCCTCTGAGCGAGGGGCAGATTGTCAGTATCAGAGCCAGCCTGCTCATCCTGAGCCTTCTTCTTCTTCTTCTGCTCTTCCAAGAGCTTCTTAGCTTGGCTCCTGGCCATCTTGGCCACTGGCTTTCTCTTCTTCTTAGCTTTTTGAGCCTCTTCCTCAAGCTGTCGCTCATAGTCCAGCTCATCTTGGAGCTTCTGAGCAACCCTTTTATCAAATTCCTCCTGCTCCGCTTTGGTTTTGAACTTAGGCGTCAGGGAAGGCGGTGGAGTAGATTCAGTCGCTTTCTCCTTCCCGGGCCTTTGCGGTGGTAGAGGCTCATCCTCCTGGTCCACAAACTGTGCGACCTCTTCGATGTGCTGAGCCGAGGATCCTTCGCCTGATCCACTCATGCACCTGAGTTGTTTGGACAGTTGGGATTTGGACTGTGGGAGGGGGGGGGGCTCGAGGTCGGGTTCCAGCTTGAGCAGCTGAACCTTCCCCCTTGGCAATTTCTCTTGCCTCTACCTCTACACCCTCCTGAGCTGTCTCCGTCCTCCCTTCCCTATCTTCCCCCTTTTTGGCATCATCAGCCGGGGTCAGAAGAGTACGGATAGAGACCACTTCCTTTTCTAATTTGAAAAGGACATTCTTGATGGAAATGGTGGTGGTGTCGAAGTCTCTAACCGCATCGCAGTAGTGCTCCCAGTCAGCCTCTTGATCCTTGCGGATCTGTTGAATCTGGGCTGCTGTTTCTTGTCACTGCTTTAGGAGCGATGCGTCGAGAGAGGCAGTCATCTTTGCCTGGATGAGCTTGAGGGCCGCCGCCTGATTTTCCAAGGCTTTCTGCACGCTGGAGGTGGCCATCTTGTTCCGCTCATCCATTGTCTTTTGGACAGTGGCTAGGCTTTTAGTCAGCTGCTCAGAAAAAGATTTCTGCTGAGCTTCGAGGAGCTGCTGACTTTGAGCAGCCAGGTCCGCCTTCTAAGCGGCGAGCGCGGTCTGGACAATCTTCTAAATGTTAGGAGTTGGAGTTTCCGTGACCTTTTTCACTTCGCTGGCCAGTCTGTCAACTGTCTCCGTCTGAGACTTTGTGTATTGCGCCCACTTCAGGTGGACGTCCTTAGCTAGGAGACGGTTTTTGTCTCCTTGCTTCTTTATCGCCCTGTTGACAGACTTGGAGGACACGGAACCTATGGGTTTGATCTGATACGACGAGGTTCCGAGCCTCTGCTCAGAGGCTGCGAGTTGTTGCTCTCTGTTGGGCTTCGAGGCAACAGGGGCGTCACCTGATGTAGGAGGTGGAGGTGGTGACTCGCCCTTCTCGCTGGGAGTTTTACCCTCAGCAGATTCTCCCTGGTCTGCGTCCTTAGGGGGTGCCTGATCCTCATCATTATTGTCATCATCATCATTGTCATGATGGGAAGGCTGCGACGGGCTGCTGGCGTTCTGCTTAGAGGACCTCAGGTTCAGAAGATAGATCATGGCTGACCTTAAGTCCTCGAACGATGCTAAGTCAGCGGGTTCCCCAAGCCCAATGACTGACTGCAGACTTTGTTCTTCTGCCAGTAGGGACACCGCTGAATGCTGCTTGATCAGTTCTTCGAGAATGTCCCAATTTAGGAATCTCAGCAGCATCTGAGTCCTTGCCCTGATCGCTATGTCGACCAGATCCTGATGAGCTGATATTTCAGAGATCTGTGCAGCGACTTCTCCTGTGGCTCGGATATGAGTCTTCTGTAATGTCGACCACTCGGTTGAGACTTCATCAGCCGGTTCCTCAACTTCCTCCGACTGAGTCTCCTCCGAACTGATCCGCTGTACCTTATCCTTGAGGGTCGCACCCTCGATCCCGGTATCAGCGTTCAGAATATCTTCCTCCTGAGGAGATGGGGGAGAAGCAGGCTTCGCAGGAACCTCACAAGTTCCAGTCTTTGAGAGCCTCTTTCGCTTCGGCGGGTCGGCCCGTGGAGGCAAATTAGTAGATGACCTCTTAAGTTCAGCGGGTCCACGTCCGACTGACTTCTCAGCAGCGGCTCTTGTTTTGAACTTAATGAGCTTGCGGTCGAAGTATTTGGAATCAGCAAAAGATGTGTGATTCGATAATGAGCCTCTATCAGTATGGACATCTTGGTCCTATACAGGAGTTTGCCCACACTAATTAGTCTCCTCTCTCCAGACTGTGTGGCGACAAACTTTTGTGCCTGAGCCTTCAGCTCAGTCACAAGGAACTCTGTCCAGTTCACCTGGACTCCATCCACTATGGCCATCATCAGCTGGAGTCTGGGCCTGGACAACTGATCAAACGAACCAGCGGTGTTCGTTAGGATATGTATGACGATGTATGCGAGGCCACGGTACTCCGGCAGGAGTTGGTTCTTCGGTAAAGTGGACTTGAAAGAGATGTCGTCCCTTCCACAGAAACGATGGACATATGCATTAAGCTCCTTCTGCTTGTATCCCACTGGAGAGATCCCATAAGCAGGAAGGTTAAATGATGACTTCAGCGCTGCCCGGATGTTTATATCGGCGTGGCTGGATTCCCACTTTTGAGGGGCCACTTCCCTCATATAGGTGATCTGGGATATCTCTCCATCTGTATCTTCCACCGAACGCCAGTTATAGTATAATTCTGCCACTTGGCGGGGAAGATATGAGCGCGGATGCTTCGTCACTAGAAGAGCTAGTCCAGACTCTTCAAGAGCAGAGAAAACGGGCTCTAAATATGGAAGGTCTGCCTGATGGAGCACCATCGTCGGTTCGAAAAGAACCCTGGACTTGATGATCTCCTCGATGTGGGGTGGGGTTTGAACAATCGCCATTGATATCTGCAAGAAACTCGTTAGCACTTGAAAACAGAGTAAGTTAGATTCGAGTTAAGCAGAAGATTAAAGAATTACCGTAGACAAAGAGCAAGAGTGGAAAAGAGAGACAATTTTTGAAGAGAGAGTTGAAAATTGAATGCTCGAAGATTGCTCTAAGTGTGATAATGGCGAAAAATAGATAGATTAGAGAAAAAGGCGAGATATTTTATAAGATATGAAGATCAACCGGTTTTAATCGGACGGTTGGGATAAAAGCTTGCATTTTAATGACGGCTATGATCTGATGTTGTAAACGGAATGATTATATTAGCCGCCTCTAACCTAGACCCACGTAAGATATGCGCATATAAAGTAAGGTGAGAAGACATGCATTAAATGCGTTGCAGGCATCATTAAAGGCTAAGCTTTTTAAATGAAAACGGTTTCTACTGACTTAAACCTTAAAAAAATTAATGGCGGGAAATAAACGCTCATTAATCTACTTAATGCAAACGACTGATATAATAAATGCGAGCATGCTTATGAGAATATTAAGTATTTAAACTACGCAAACCTCTTCAGCTGAACTTTTACGATCAGCTGGTTACCGTAATGACTCAGGAGGATCTTTGTAGTGCTGATAATCATGTTCCCCCTTACTGTGTACTGTATGATTCACCCGACTGAATCAAAGTACTGAGTCTTCTGACCTGTCGTACTGATTCCTCCTACTGACAAGAGTCAGTGGGATCCAGTAGACCTAGCTCAACTGATAGTTCTCTGAATCTGTTCTCAGCTAGTGGTTTGGTCAGTATGTCTGCCCTTTGTTTGTCCGTATGGATCTTCTCCATTCTGATATCCTTCTTCTCGACATGCTCTCTGATGAAGTGGTGTCGAATGTCCACGTGCTTGCATCTCGTATGAAGAACTGGGTTCTGAGTTATAGCAATCGCACTAGTGGAGTCGCAGTAGATGGGCACTTCATCTTGAGTAATTCCATAATCTCGCAATTGTTGTCGAAGCCAAATGATGCGGGCACAAAGAACTTCCGGTACCCCATATACTCAGCTTCAGTAGTGGACGTCGCCACTGAATGCTGTTTCTTTGAAAACCATGAGATTAGTTTGCTGCCTAGGAACTGACATGTTCCAGAAGTTGACATTCGATCTATCCTGCATCCTGCATAACCAGCATTAGAATAACCTGTTAGTATAAGATTATCATCAGCAGGATACCATAACCCTGCATCAGGTGTTCCCTTCGGATATCACATAATCTTCTTTGCTGAGTCCAGATGACTTCGCTTGGGATTCGCCTGAAATCTTGCACATACACCTACATCATAAGTTATGTCAGTGCGCTTCTTTGTTAGATATAATAAAGAACCAATAATAGCTCTATAATCAGTAGAGTTAACAGAAGCTCCCTCTTTGTCTAGATCGATTTTAAAATTTGTGTTCATGGGGATCTTGACTGGCTTGCTTGAGTCGCAACCGAATCTTTTCAGGAGGTCTCAAGTGTATTTAGCCTGGTTGATGAATATTCCTTCAGTTGATTGCTTCACTTGGAATCCAAGGAAATAGTTCATCTCTCCCATCATGGACATCTCGAACTTCTCCTTCATCATTTTCTCGAATTGTTGACATATAGTCACATTGCTGCAACCGAAAATGATGTCGTCCACGTAGATTTGCACCAATAGGATGTCATCTCCTGACTTGATGTTGAACAGGGTGTGATCTACTGTCCCCTTCTGAAAACCTTTCTGAAGCAGAAAGTTTGATAGGGTATCGTACCAAGCCCTGGGTGCTTGTTTTAACCCATACAGAGCTTTCCGAAGTCTGTACACCTGATGTCCCTGCTGAAAGCTGGGCGGTTGTTCCACATAGACTTCTTCCTTCAGTACGCCGTTCAGAAACGCTGACTTTACATCCATTTGATATACTTTAAATTTTGTATGCGTTGCATAGGCTAGGAACAGACGAATAGCTTCCAATCTGGCGACTGGAGCGAAAGTTTCATCAAAGTCTATTCCTTCTGCTTGACAATATCCCTTAGCAACAAGTCGAGCTTTGTTTCTGACAATGACGTTGTTTTCATCTCACTTGTTTTTGAAGACCCACTTAGTGCCGATCACGTGATGATGTCTAGGTCTTGTCAACAAGCTCCCAAACTTCGTTTCGAACGAACTGGTTCAACTCTTCTTGCATGGCAATGATCCAGTCAGCATCATTAAGAGCATCCTCTATCGTCTGAGGTTCTTCAGTGGACAAGAAACAGGAGTAGAGCGAACTTTCTCCTTGGCTTAATCTGGATCTTGTCCTTAATGCTGCTGATGGATCTCCTATGATGAGATCAAAAGAGTGAGCATCAAGCCATGAACGTTTAAGTTTGGCTTCTTCTTTTGATATTACTTCTGTACAGTCAACAGGAGTGTTAGGCATTTCAGTAGTGCTATTCTGTGACTGAAGCAATTCAGTAAGAAGGTTAGGATCTACTGAGTTTCCAGGTTAAGTGGCATTTAGCTCAGGAACATTTGTCGTTCCCCCTGAATTTATATTCTCAGTAGAGGTCTCAGTTACCACTGGGGCTTCCTCATCGACCGTTGTTACCTGATGTTGATTCTGTTCAGTAGAATCAACCAGGTCAGCTACAGTGCCTGCGGGACGGGTCTGGATTTCCTCTTCGTTTGACTCATCATCCCAACAATGCTGGATCTTTTCTGCTTTATCGTTCAGTGCGAGATCCTGTAGCTTGCTGCTGACATCTTTAGTATTTGTCTTCTTCGATTTCCTGTCCTCAGCAACAAACTCATCAAAAACAACATGAGGGCTTTCCTCCACGCAAAGAGTCTGATAGTTAAAGACTCTGAAGGCTTTACTGACTCGAGAGTATCCTAAGAATACTCCTTGATCAGATTTGCTATCAAAGACCTTCAACTGATCTTTCCCATTATTATGAATAAAGCAAGGACAACCAAAAATATGGAAATGAGAAATAGAAGGAATTCTCCCTTTCCACAGTTCGTAAGGTGTCTTCATGTGTTGTTGTGTAAGCAGTGAGCGATTCTGAGTGTAACAGGCGGTGTCAGTAGCATCAGCCCAGAACTTTGAGGGTAGTCCAGAGTCTGCTAGGAGCATTCTTGCTGCTTCTTTGAGTGTTCTGTTCTTTCGTTCAGCAAGTCCGTTCTGCTGAGGGGTGCGAGCTGCTGATGTCTAATGCTTGATTCCCTTTTTATCGCAGTACTCTTTAACTACTGAGTTGAGAAATTATGTTCCTCGGTCTGAGCGAATTCTCTGTATCTTGAGGTCTTTTTCCACACTGAGTTTCTTCAGCAGCTTAGGTAACTCAGTCTTGACATCAGATTTGTTGGCTATTAATCATCAACAACGACGAGGGAATACATCTTGCCTCTTATAGTCACTGGAGAAACTGGCCCAAACAAATCCATGTGTAATAGTTGAAGGATTCCATCAGTGGAAGGTGACGGAATAGGTGGATTGCTTTTCTTTGTCTACTTTCCCTTCAAGCATGCTTCACAATTTCTATTTTTGATAAATGCTTCATTGGGCAGTCCTCTGACTTTAGAGTTCTTGGCTAGCTTGTTCATAGTCTTGAAATTCAGGTGACTGAGTCTCTTGTGCCACAACCATCCTGTTTTATTACTTGATTTCGTCTGAGCAAGTAAGCAAGCCTCAGGTTCTGCGGTTTTCCAATTTGCAACGTAGATATTCTTCCTCCGCGACCTTGATAACACTGTTTTCCTTGTAGATTTGTCAACAACATCACAGAAACCAGCGTCAAAGATAACTCTATTCAGATTATCATAGAATTGACTGACAGAAAGGAGATTATGTTGAAGTCCTTCAACATATGTTACTCTTGGAACTGAAGCAGTCCCAATGTTTAGTGTTCCATATCCCCTTGTATAGCCTTTGGAGTTGTCACCAAACTCAATTTTGGGACCATCTTCTTGTACGTAATTGGTCAGCAGGCTCTTTTGATATGTCATGTGTCTCGAGCAGCCGCTGTCCACAATCCAAGGGTCCTTATGCACCTGCAAAACAGAAATAGTTTTAGGTACCCTTTAGTTCAGTTTGGGCCCTTAAGTGTTAGTGGGTGATTTCGGGACCCAGATTTGTCTTGGGACCTTGGGAGTCTGAGACTTCTTCTTCTGAACCTTGTCAGTCTTGTTCTCCACAGGATTTGGAGATACTGACTTTCTGGCAGTTTCGGGTTCAGGAGCTTTCTTCTTCTGAATCTTTGTGCTCCTCCTGACCCTGGGCTCATAATAGTACGAACCATACTGTGTTGGATGCTCAGCCAGTGGCTCGCCTTGCTGCTCTGCCCATCTGACCTTCTTGGTTCCCCCTGAATTTGATTGTGGTGTCCTGGGGCTAGAACCTTTGGTCAGTTGTTTCTTGTTGCTCGACTAAGGTGCGATCATCTTCTGTTTGTTCTTCGTCTGAGGTGTTGATTCAGCAACCTGAATTTTTCCTCTAACGAACCTATCAACCAACATTTCTAAGCTTTTCGATGTTGAAGTTGAAGCTTCATGAGTGTAGCCAAGTCCTTCTTTCATGGCTAGTGGCCTTTGAGCTCTGAGCATGCTTTCCTACTTCTCTTTAGTTCCCAGGTACTGTTCAGTCATCAGTCCTCGCCATACCTTATCACTTTTCTGAAGTGATTCATAATCCTTTTCGACTTCTGCGAGTTTCTGACTGAGTCGGGCTATCTCAGTATCTTTCTCAGAATTGTCCTTGGTCAGAACTAACAACTGAGTTTCTTGAAGCTGAGACTTCGTCATAAGAGATTCAATCTCTTCCTTGAGTCTCGCGACCAGATTCTCTGAATCAGTAGAGACCTGACAATCAGAGGAAAGTCTATGATTCTCAGCCTTTACCTGTTCCAATTCCTGAATAATTCTGCTGAACTCTCTGCTCAGCTGAATCTGCTCCTCTAGTAGATCATCATATGTGTGTACCACGTCTAGAGGTTCATCTGTGACCGAGCATGTGTCGTGTGTGCTATGTGAAGAGGAGGCTATATTAAGTTTTGAGTTTACCTCAGCCTCTTCTCCGGCCATCAGACAATATTCAGCTGTTGATTCAGGATCTGTTTCTCCGATCTCAACGGCGACAAATGCAGCTTCGTCTTCAGAAGAATACATAAATGTATCTTCCTCGATTGAGTCATCGAATATCTCTCCGGTGATATAGGTATGCCTTCTTCGGGCAAATTTATCGCGTCCGGCCTGCCGTTCTGCTCGTTGAGCAGCTGAGAGTTCGGGACAATCATACTGATAATGTCCCTCCTTCTTGCAGTTGTAGCATACAGAGGTTCTGCCGCCTTTTCCAGCTGAGTCATTGGATGGACTAGCAGCAGGTTCTGCATTCCTGCAATCAGTAGAAGGTTTAAAATCTTCCCTTTTTCGATAATCCCTTTTATCTGAGGGAGAATCTTTGTGATATTTCTTCAGCTTCCTGACTCTTTCCTTTTCTCTTTGATATTTGAGAGTCATGAGTGCAAGCTGATCAGTAGCAGGTGTCTCGGAGGACTTAGCATCTGACGCAGCTACTATTTTGCTGGAAGAAATAGGATTGGCTCCAGTTTTGCTGACTGTTGCTTTGTAGTCCTGACTGTTGCTTTGTAGCATGATCTATCTGTGTGTCAGTTGGAGCACTGGAACATCGTTGGGGTAGGCTGTGCTCGAATTCCTCCGTCTTTAATTCTGAAAATATAACATCAGGAGTTAGAGCATTTAGATCTGAGCGACGTAAATAAGTAGCAAAAGGAAGCCACTTCAGTCGAGGTAACGCTCTCAAGATCTTCGTGTTCATCTCTTTGTTGGTGAACGTCCTCCCCAGCTCGTTGATCACATTGATCTGGTTTGTAAATCTGACGCTAAGCTCGTCAATGGTTTCGTTGGGCTCCATGGTAAAAGTGTCGAACTTTTGTAGCTCTAGCTCGAGCTTGTTTTCTTTGATCTGCGGGGTTCCTTAGCTCAGTACAGCCAGGGCATCCCAAAGTTCCTTTGCCGTTTTGCAGTCTTGCACCCTCCCGAGGTGTGAATCGCTGAGCGTAGTCAGGATTGCATTCCGCGCAACTCGGTCGAGGTTGTGCAGCATTTTCTCTTCAGGCGTGAAGGCTGATTTGTCTTTGGCAACTTTAGCACCAGTCTGTGCTCCTACACCTCCCATAGTGGCAAACTGAACACTGTCGATCATGGGAATGATAGGTCCTATCTCTAGGACGTCAGTCATGCTGTCATGCAGCGATGTGAGGTGCGCCTCCATTCTTACGCGCCATACCGTATAGTTCTCTACGGAGAACATCGGTACCATCCAAATACCTGACATATCAGACATTATAGGTGAGAGTATAAGGATGTATGAAGAGATGCTTGTGCAGTGAAAAACGTTTTCAGGATCTGTTCGAGAAGACCAGTAGTTTCAGAACCGATGATCAGAAGAACACCGCTGCTCTTATACCAATTGTTGGTCCGGAGACGAGAGTCAGGTGTAGAGGGGGGGGGGTGAATACACCTGAGTACAAGTTCTTTTTCTCAAACGCGAAGGACAGCTGAGCTGTAGGTTGCGACTGATGAACAGTGCCAAATAGTAACCTTCTGATCGCGGGTCAGAGTGAGTCAGTTACTAAGTCTCTCCTACTGACTTTTGTCAGTATTTGATTCTCAGTCGGGGAATTAGTGCGGATAAGTGTGTAGGGTCCAAAGACTTTGTCTCAGTTTGAAAACGTGTTTTTCACAAGTTAAATGATTTTGGCTAGTGCACTTTTCAAATACGTTTTATGCAAAGTATGAGTTTGTAAGATGATTTGTATGCAGTGCGATAAAACAGTAATGACACAAGCAATTTTTTAACGTGGTTCGGATACGCAAGAGCCTACGTCCACGGTCCTGCTGAACAAGAGGTCTTGTTGATTAATCTAAGCAAGCCTCAGCAAGGTATCTGTGCACTGGACATACCCTTCTAAGTTATAGTCCTTAGCGACTTTACAATTCAAACCTAAGTTTGAAGGGGAGGGGATTTTCTCCAACAATGAAGGAGTTCTTACAATAAGAACAGTCACAAAATGTGAACTCCTTCGAAGGTTCTAAGCTATAGATATGAACGATTGAGCTTAGATAGAGAAGAGGGATCTAAAGAAATAACTCTAGAGAGAAGAACTAAAAGTATTCTAATAATGCAAGTTCTTCGCTGGATCTTCGTGAAAGGCGCTAGAGTGTTTCGAAAGCTTGAGAGTGTAGTCCCTTTGATATCCCGTGGGTGGAGCTCAAAAATGCTTCTCTATTTATAGTTGTGACCCAGACATTTGTTCGTTGGAGAGGACGATGCCACGTGTCACAAACGTCCAAGGAAAACGGCCATAAGTTCGAAATGTTGCAGCAGAGTTGTTGGTTACTGTGCATGAGAGCAGCTTTAGTAGGTCAGAGTAGGTAGAGCTTAGACTGCTTCTCATTGGTCGAGGTTTGTGGTAGGTGAGATTTGTCAGACATCGGTCTTCATCGGAGTTGACTCTCACTTATCCTCGTATGATGTTCTGCTGACTTTCGAATGAAGTTTGACTCGGGTCGTTTCCTGTCGGATGTAGTAGACCTGGTAAGATCTCTGTCTTCTTCGTCTGAGTCTGCTGATAATAACATTTCTATTGAGCGAGATCAGCTGATGACTCTTGAAGGTACTGAGCTTTAATATTGTGTTCTCTTACTGGTGTATGTCAGCTGATGAGATGTCTTCTACTGAGCGAGGTCAGCTGAGGACTTGAAAACATAAGCTCTTACACTGATGACGTGGGGTTCTGTAAAGTAACTTCCTACTGAAGATCAATCTAACATTTTACCCCGTACAGGACTTGGACAAAAATGATAATGAATAACATAATCCGTCTAGCTTGTTACATCATCTAGTCCTATCGACACTACACAAAGGATACAAGACGGTTTTGGGATCTTCAATTCCATAGTAATGAAATACTATGATTTCCCCCATTACCGAAACACAGATAAGTCCTATTACAAGAACTACTGATAAAATAATACTAAGTATCCTCTAAGTGGTTGTTAGGACAAACCACTGACTCATAACCCAACACTGTCGCATTTTGGAAAAATGTTTGGGTGCTTTATGAACGAGCTCGAAAGCAAAACTTAGGATTGGGTGAAGAAAGGTCAAGCGAGTCGTTGAGACAACGTTACAGACGCATTAATGCAAATGTGATGAAATGGATTGGTGGATATAGGGCAGCATACAGTCGTAGAATTAGCGGAATGTCGAATGATGACATTGAGCAAGAAGCACAACTGTTGTAAGGGAAACCCAAGTTTATTCACCATGAGGTATATCAAAAGGTTATGAGTACTTATCTAAAGTGGGAGTTGAAATTAGAGACAACTGGTTTTACACACCAGAGAGAACCAATCGACGAAGATAGTGTTGGAGAAAGTCGTGCTAGCTCGAAAAGAACAAGGATCGATGAAGATCGTGATCCTCCAACTGACTCCACTCTAGAAACTCCTATGAGTGATGCTTCAACATTTCATCGTCTAATGGGGAGAGACAAGGCCAAGACTGCGGCAAAAAAGAAAGAAAAAGGAGTGGTATCTTCATCTTCGTCTTCTATAATACCTGATGATTTCGTTGTTGAAATTCGTGAACTGAGGATCACACGTGACAAGGAGCTTCAGAAGCGTGACTTGGATCGTGAGGCACGTAAAGAAGAGATGTCCCAGAAGATGAAGACCTTTACGCTGAATACACTACTGAATAAAACTACATTAACTCGAGAAGAAGAGCAACTGAAATTGCATCTGTTGCATGAATTATTTTAGGATGTCCAAGTTTATGAGTGTGTTGTTTAAGTATGCTTGTTTTAATATTTTCTGCAAGAGTTGTGTGTTTGTTTATATCATGTTTTACGTAATGTCGGTTTGGATATTGTCTAGTAGCTATTATATTGGACTTGTGTGTTATAATATATTTTCACTATCAATGAATTTTATTGTGTGTAATAGTATACATTTTTTTCTTTTAAAGCATTCAATGCATTAATTCACTATGTCAGATAAATACAGATACATGTGACAATGTTCACATTCACGCATGGTTTGGATCAATCAAAATCACGCATGGTGACAATGTTCACATGCCTAAAAAGCAATCAAATCAATTATTACTTTCTCATCAATATATCAGATGCATTATTCATAATAGTGAAGAGCAACATGGAATACCAAAGCAATAATTCACACATAGTGTGGAGTTATTGTAATTGAAGTTGAAAAGTAATAACACTTCGTCACAAGCATGTGACAGTATTCACATTCACGAATGGTTTGGATCAATCAAAATCACGTATGTTTTGGATATGTTAGATCAATCAAAAGCTCGTGATAGTGTTCACATGCCTAAAAAGCAATCAATATATCTCTTTCAACAATAATGATAGTGCTACAGTGATTTGTGGTTTTCTCCTTTAAATTATAGTTCACATATTAGTATGTCATACGAACCAAACTCCATGAAAGTTAACCAAATATCCCTCTCACATTTGTTGAATATAACACATCTAGAAATGTCTTCAAGTTCTAATTTTGATATTCCAAATCTCCTCAAAGATGATGATTGGTGGGATGAGAGAGAAGTCAATCAATTAGTTGTAGAAGATAGCATTATCAACAAGGTTGTCGAAGAGGTTGCTGCTCGAGCCGAATCTCTATCATTACAACCCATGAATCATACTACTCGACAAAGGAGGCGGTATATTGAACGAGGACGTGAGAAGGGTCATGATACTGTGTTCGAGCAATACTTCTCAGAAAATCCAATCTATCTTGAAGATTATTTTCGAACAAGGTATCGCATGCGAAAACCATTGATCGAACGTATAATGAATAAATTGGTTGCCACTGACGAATTTTTTCAATAAAAGCTGGATGCTGCTGGTCGTCTAGGTATGCTTGCCATCCAAAAAAGTACTACTGCTATGAGAGTGCTGGCATACGGTACAACAGGCGACTTACATGACAAATATTTGTGAATGAGCGGTCAACTAATTCAGAAATCGCTCAAAAGATTCGTAGAAGACATTATTTCCAACTTCAGCGACGAGTAATTGAGAAAGCCAACTGAACAAGATATGCCATATCTTCTGCAGCTAGGAGAACGACGTGGTTTTCCAGGCATGTTGGGCATGCATGCATTGGGAATGAAAAAATTGTCCCTCTGGTTGGGCGGGCCAGTTTGCACGAAGAAATGGTAAACCAACTATTATCTTGGAAGCAGTTGTTTCACAAGATTTGTGGTTTCGGCATGCATTTTTTGGAACCCCGGGTTCTAGAAATGATATCACTGTGCTTGATCAATCGCCTATTTTTGATGATATTTTGGAAGGTCGAGCACCAAAGGTTAGTATGTCGTAAGTGACGAGGAGAATAATATGGGATATTATCTCACTGATGGTATATATCCTGAATGGGTAGCATTTTTCAAATCTATTAGAGTTCCTCTTAGTCAAGTGCATAAATTATTTGCTCTACATCAAGCGGTTGTGCGAAAAGACGTTGAACGAGCATTTGGCGTTCTACAAGCTCGTTTCACTTTTATCAAGCAACGATGTCTTATCTGGGATCGGGATTTTTTGGGTAAAATAATGAGAGCTTGCATCATCATGCACAATATGATAGTGGAAGATGAAAGAAGCTCTTATCTAAATTACCAAGATCCCACGAAATTTATACAGGATCTGCAAAATCAAAGTAATCGAGGTACTGGAGATGGAGAAAAAAATAATGATTTTGGATACTCTAGAAACAGGATTGCAAGCGTAGCCTGTTATATGAGAACTAAGTCACAACTTCGGAACAGAGAAGTGCATAAAGAGCTTCAAAATGACTTGATCAAGCATATATGGCAAAAATTCTGCGATGATAGCTGAAAAAATTTCCTATTTCGTATTAGTAGTTGTGTGTTTTTCGTTGTTTCAATTTTTTACTTCATTAATTTGTGATTCGCCTTTGTTTTATTAATATTAGTTGTATTGTTATTGAGTTTTTTTTTTCGTGTTTTCCATTAACCGAAAATTAATTTTAATATTTTTTATTCAAATTAATAATGTGTTGAAATAGATAATTATAAAAATAATATGAATAGATAATATTTTAGTTGGGTGGTTGCTCTGGTTGGGTGGTCATGGATAAACTTTAAAAAGTAGAGATGATATAGTTGATAAGAAAATAGAGTATATGAAGGAGAGATAAATTAATAAAATATTGAGATGGTTGGGTTTGGGTGTTTGAGGTGGTTGTTGATAAATATAGTCTTAACATCAACCTTTAGAGTATAGCACTATACTCCTGACCTTTAAAAAAAATACATAATATACCCCAAACTATCAAAACGAAAACAACTAACCGCCTTATACCTATTTAATTGGTTCTACAATACGGTTATAATAAGTCCGATTAGCAAATCGAACCAAATCGAACTAAACCAAAAAATTCAGATCGATTTTTAATTTTTTTTATACTTTTTGCTTTTATAGTTATTTTCAATTTAACCAACTGGTAAATCAAACCGAAAATATTTGAATATTTTTTATTAAAAATATTATTATTTTTCTATAATATTCATACTAATTAAAGGATTATGAAATTTTTTAGATTTTTTATTTCTCTCTATTTTTAAGAATTTCGGTTATAATAATCAAACCGAACCTATATATACTTTTTCGGTTAAAAACAAAACCGAATACTTTGGCTCGGTGTTCGGTTTCAAAAATTCAGTGTGGTTTTGGTTCATTTTAATTAAATTGATACCCATATAATATACAACTGTCTCGATTTATAACAGATAATTTAATGTTACGATATACTTTATAGGTGAAGGTGGTAAATTGATTTCGTTTTGATAGTTTGGTAGGTATTATGTATTTCTTTTAAAGGTTAGGAGGTATAGTGCTATACCCCAAAAGTTGGTGTTAATTTTTCCGTTAAGTTTAACCGCAAGGGTTATGTGCTTTCATATTAATAGGTTAGGGGGTAAAGTGCAATTTTTTAAAGGTTAGGGTAAAGTGATATATCCTCAAAGGTTAGGAAGTTTAATGAATTTTTCTCTAATATATTTAGAGGAGTAATATATTGGGAAACTTTATTTGAAAAGTATAGATATGGAAATTAAAAGTTGGATCTAATTTACTATCATTATTATCATCGGCTAAAAAGCATTGATTATAATTTCCATTTAGAGCAAACGGCTATCACTATTACAATAATATCTTAACTTTATATAAACTAATAATATTATCCATCTACACACAAAACCTAATAACGTGTATAATATAATATTTTTCTTTCCTATGGAAATTTAGAGTTAATTTATAAAACATTACACTTCGAAAATTAACTTTTTGAAATATTGAGTAGACCGGGAATAGTTTTTAGGAGTAGTCAAAAAAAAAAAAATTGTAGAGTACTATCAACCTAAACAATAAATTCCACAATTTTAACATATTTCTATTCGCTTTACCATACACTTAGGGGCGGATCCAAGGGGGGGCGCCCGGCGGCGGCGGCCCCCCCGAACTCGTGTCAAAACGCGATTTTATATATGTAATTTTTAAGAAATTTCGTATTTCGCCCCCCGAATGTACACTTCACCCTCTTCTCTATCGAATTTTTAAGTTTCGCCCCCCTCTCTCGTAATCCTGGATCCGCCCCTGCATACACTCCCTCCGTCGCACTATTTAAGTGTGTATTTTATGAGTTTTAACTGTAGTAAGAAATGAACACAATTTTCGAGGAGTGGTTGGTGGAAGAAATGAGAATTTATCCAAATTTTTGCAATGCATAGTTGAGACAATCGATTTTTTTTTTGCTTTTTTTTCATATTGTATTTTAAGAAATAATCTTAAGTTTCCAAAAAGTTAAAAATCATAAATTTCCGAGTATATAGTGAAACTAAAATCGTGTGAGAGATATATTTTTGGAGAGAGACAGAGTATGATGATGTGGGGATGAGTATTAAGTAGGAGCGGTCCACTTCATTTTTTGTTTAAGAGTAGTTTTTGCTATTTTAAGAAAGAGAACAATAGTAGCAGGACAACCCGATTAGGAAAGTAGGACAGTAATAGCGAGACGGAGGGAATAGTATTTATTAATTTTCTTAGACTCAAGGGTGTTTGGAATAACTTATGTTAAGCAACTTATAGTTGAAAGCTATATTTTTTGTGTTTGGAATTCCAGCTTTCAGCTAGAGCTTTTCTATTTCTTTCCATATTTTAAAGAAGCTGATTAAGCTGCCTCACCCCAGCTTACAACTTACAACTTATGAAATTTATTGGACAAATTTATCTTTAAGATTTTATTTTATTCCCAAAAAACATTCTCCTTAAAATTTAATTATAATTCCACAATTAATAAAAAAATATTATGTTTTAACATAAATTAAATTATAATATAAATAACAATCAATATTTTATTTAATATATAAATTAATTTTATATTTAATAATGTTAAGATGACAATTATATAAAAAAATAAACATAAATAGCAACATCTTATCAATTTTATTTATTTAATATAAAATATAATCATGTAATAACATTGGGGATAAGACCGTCATGTCATTTACAAATTGAGAAAAAACTATTATATGAGCAACATTTTAAAAAATTATGCAATTTAAAATATAATAGTATTATATGTTAATGCTAATATAATATACTAGAAATCTATATAAAATAAAAATTAATTTAATATAATATTTTGTAATACTGAAAGCAAAATTATAATGTAAAAAAATAACTTTTCAATTTTAATTATTTATTATAAATTATAATTGCTTAATAACATTGGGGGTAAGACAAACATTTTATTTAAAAAATTAAAATAAGCTACAGCTATCCGCAATATTTCCAAACACTTTTTTCTCCACTTTCAGCTTCAGCCGCTTTCAGCACTTATCAATAAGCTTCATCTACTCCAAACACCCATTCAACCTCGAACACTACTAAAACAAGAACAATGGGACATAGGAAAATTTTGCAAGGTCGTTCATAAGGAAACTCGCGTTGTCAAATTATATTTTGAAACTTACATTTCAATCCAGGTTGTCGTGCACCGCATGTTCGAGAGGGGCTAACGGGCATGTTGCGGAGTATTGGGCCAAGTGGGCCGAGTTTTACTAGAAGTTAGTGTTGGACTAGGCTTCTAGGTTTTTCCCTTTTGGAAGCTTGTAGATATGTGTAAAACATTCTAGATTATATAGAAGAATCTAGAGGGTTGATGTAGACCCTTAGATTAGATTGACATTGGTCGTCCATTCGAAGAGTGGTGGGTACAAATAGCCATGGTAGGTTCATTTGTAATTCATCAAAGTTCGAGCAATATAGAAACATTCTCCAATAGTTTCTCTCTCTAAAAGTGTGTTTGTTCAAGGGTAGGCTGACTAGCAAACTTCGAGCCAACGTCAAGTTGCAAGTGCTGCACGTGAAATTCCGCGCACGTGACAGTTGATATCAGAGCTCTGGGTGGAGCACGGTCTGAGCACACGAGAGAAATGACGGGTACGAGTGAAGCTGTGAATGTGGAGAACGTGGAGGTCGTAAAGCAAGCTAAGGCCAAGAGGGCAAGTTCTCGGGACGTGATGACGGATCTCAACTCTAGGCTCGGGGCAAGACAAGTTCGACGAGATGGACCAACACATCGAGGATCTCAACAAGGGAATGGACAAGCTCCGTGGAGAGATGTAAGGTGCCTTGGACGAGATCTTGACTAAGTTTATGGATCGCGTCAGGGCGTTGGAGGAAATGTACGAGGCTAGACTTCATTGGGGACCGACTTGGAGAAAACTCAAGCGGAGTTGATAGACGTGAAGGACGAGTTGATCCTTTGCAATCGAATAATTGTTCAAGGAGGAAGCGTTACCCAACCGATGGTGGTTGTCAACTCTGGACGGGTCGATTTTTCGATGCCAAGGGCGCATAAGGGGTCAAGGAACGCAAAGTAGCTTGACAACTTCCTATGGAGCCTTGAGAGGTACTTCAAGGCGTTGGGCGTGGAGGAGGACGCCAATCGGGTCGATAGTACCGCACTCTATTAGGAGGACACCGCAATGGTGTGGTGGAGACGACGGTGTGGCGACATCGAGCGAGGGACTTGTACCATCGAGACGTGGAACGAGTTCAAGAGGGAGATCAAACGGCAAATCTATCTGGAGAACGCCGAGGAGGAGGCAAGAGCCAAGTTGCGACATCTATCGTAGAAAGGTACGATTCGTGACTATGTTAAAGAGTTTTGTGATGTGCTTTTGGAGATTCCAGATTATTTGGAGAAGGAGATTTTGTTTGCCTTCAAGGATGGGTTGCAAAATTGGATTAAGTTGGAGATCCAACGGCGAGGAGCGTAAGAGCTAGCTACTGCAATTGCCATTGACGAGTCGTTGATCGAGTTCAAAAGGTCGGAGGACCCAAGGACACCAAAAGATCGAGAGGACAAGACGAAGAGTGGGGGAGACCACTGTGGCAATGAGAGTCCTCCAAAGCACCGCAAGACCGAGAAGGGGAGGAACACCAACATAGACAAAGGTAAAGAAAGACCTGCTCTCAAGTGTTTAATTTGCGATGGACTGCACATCGTGAGAGAATGCCCGATGAAGCACAAGTTATCCACCATACTCGAGGGAGGGGATGACAAGACGGAAGAGTCCGAGGGTGACGAGGAGACGCTGGTGAAGGTTTACTCGCACCAAATTCTTGGTGCAATCAAGGAGAAATGAGAGGCATCAAAGAAAAAGATGCGTCTCTACACCAAGGCAAACATCGGTGGGTAAGTTGTGAAGGCACTTGTGGACACTGGAGCATCCAACCACTTCTTGGAGGTTGGAGGCGAGGAAGTTGGGTATAAAGTATATCAAGCGGGAGGGAATGCTCAAGGCGGTCAATTCGGCACCTAGTCCACTTGTGGGAGTGGCGTCTGACGTCAAGGTGGACCTCGGCACGTGGAGTGGACGTGTCGACTTTTCCATTGTGGCCATGGACGATTATCCAATGGTGTTTGGCATGGAGTTCGTGGATCAAGTCAAGGCCATACAAATTCCTTATGCTGACATCCTGCTCATCACGGAGGGTGGCAAGTTAAGCGTGGTGCCGTTAGCAAGAGAAGAGGTACAATCGACAAAGCGTGTCTCGGCGATGCACCTATGTGACGAGATTGGGAGGACCAACAAAGTCCCGATGGGAGGCGGGACATCCATCACCCGGAGGGGAAGAACAACGAAGCAAGACTTGAGGAGGGCGATGAAGATGATCGAAGACTACCGAGGGACCGCAAGGCTCAACATTGCTCAAGTAAAGACCAACACAGAGTTGTTGAAATTAGCAAAGGCGGGGCCGATGCTAGAAGGAGGCGAGGTCGAAGCATACAAGTCGGATGCGACAAGAACGTCGCCAAATTGAGTGGGGGAGAATGTCACACGCTGCATGTTTGAGAGGGGCTAACGGGTATGTTGCGTAGCATTGGGCCAAGTGGGTCGGGTTTTACTAGATGTTAGTGTTAGGCTAGACTTTTAGGTTTTTCCCTTTTGGAAGCTTGTAGATATGTATAGAACATTATAGATTATGTAGAAAAATTTAGAGGGTTGAGGTAGACCCTTATATTCGATTGATCTTGGTCGTCCATTCGAAGAGTGATGGCTATAAATAGCCTTGGTAGGTTCATTTGTAAATTATCAAAGTTTGAGCAATATACAAGTATTCTCCAATAGCTTCTTTCTCTATTTTCTCTCTCTAAAAGTGTATTTGTTCAAGGGGTAGACTGACTAAAAACTTTGGAGGCGACGTCAAGATGCTAGTTCTGCACGTGAAATTCCACGCACATGAACGATCAGCCGCATTCTTCAAAATCTCAAACCCAAACCCCCAATATATACCTAGGGGTGTAAGTGGTTCCGCTTCGAACCGTGAAATCGATCGGACCGAAACGAACCAAACCAAAAAATGTGGTTCGGTTTGGTTTCGCGGTTTGGTTCGGTTTATCTTTTTAGAAACCGTTTACATTCGGTTCGGTTCGCGGTTTCAAGAATTTTTGAACGGTTCGAACCGAACCGAACCAATATCCTATTTTTTAATTTTTTAATTTAATATTTATCTTTCTTATATGAGAATATTGTTAGATTTAGATATTAGATTTAAGTTAAGATCAATTTTATTCTATACAAATGAAGAGAAAGGAGTAACAACTCTATACTTATGAGTTCGGAATGAGTGACATTCTATAAACTATTATTCTTGCATTATTTAGGATTTAAAAAATAAATAAAAAAATAAAAAGGTGAACCGAGGTTCGGTTCGGTTCCGATATTGAAAACCCATCAAAACGAATCGAATCGAACCATTTCTATGTATTTGGTTCGGTTCCTAAAATATATAAAAAATCGAACTGTTACACCTTATATATACCCACATTAATAACAAAATAATTTTCACTTCTAATCTCCAATTCTTGTTTTTGTCAATGGGAAGACCAGATCAGTTCCGTCCAATTCTGAATAAAATAATCCCTTGCGATTTCAGCGACGGAGTTTAGCACAATTCGTGAATACAAAGTCAAGCCTTTTTTAAATGATTCAATAAAGTCAAGCCCTCATCTTCGCACTATTCATCTGCTCCTCCCATGGCGGCCTCTGGAATCCAAGGTCAACTTCTCGAAATCACAGGTGCGCTTCTTCTTCTAGCGTTTCTTGATTTGCGTCGGAGAAATCTCTTGTTTTGTCGACTGATTGATGCGTTTTTGTAGTTGTTGGCTGTAACAAATTGAAAGATACCGAATGGATTTCTAGGCAAGATCCCTACGTCTGCCTTGAGTATGCGAGCACCAAATTCCGTACTCGTACTTGCACAGGTTGGTTGCGTTTTTGGATTTGCGTAAACTCGTTTCAATTCGTTGTTAATGTTGCGGAAGTCTGATTTGGTGTTTGAATTTGTGTAGATGGAGGGAAAAACCCTACATTTCAAGAGAAATTCGTGTTTGCTTTGATAGAAGGGTTGAGGGAGTTCTCCGTTGTAGTCTGGAACAGCAATACCGTCACTTACGACGATTTAATTGGAACCGGAAAGTAATACATTGATCTTATTATATATCAATGTTAAAGAAATCATATATTTTGTGTGATTTTAATCTCGAGTTTGGTTTGTTCAGGATTCACTTGCAGAAAGTTCTTTCAGAGGGTTATGACGATACGGCATGGCCTCTTCAAGATAAAAGAGGGAGGTATGAAATCGATCTAAATTACATTTACGTTCTTCGTGTATGTTGTTAATTGGTTGTCTTAGACATAGTCACATAGATACCTTAGGTGAATTTTCAAGAAAACAATGTTATCATTTTAGAGGGGCTTGTATGTACCACATTTGTATATTCATTGTGGTGTGGTACTCACAATGGTATATAAATGTGGTACACTCAGACCTTTGTGCATTTTGAATACCCACATATTGAAGGAAAACTAGGTCCTGGAAATTTAACTATAGTTATCTCACCTGGACCAATACAACCATTTTTTTTTCCTTTTTCCATTTATTACATTCATAACTGGTTGCGTGTATGTTGGGTCAATATACGCCTTTCATGCATCAGTATGTGAATTAGTCAACCTCTATCTTTGAGAAGTTTGGTGAATCAACGTTGGCGCTGTATCTGGTCCGAATATTTGTTTAAGATAACTTACTGTCACAATGTGAAACTGTGTAAGAGTTATTTTCTTTGTGGTGTGAGGCAACAAGAATCAAATTTCTACTCATGCTACTTTGCAGATCATGGGTTTTTACTATTGACCATTCTCTCCTTCCTTGAACCCATTCCAAGACTTATAATAAGCATATGCAATCTAGTATCAAGATGAAGTACTGCTAATTGCGTCAATTTTCTCCGGACTCATGCTATTTTGTTTCATCTACAGGCATGCTGGAGAAGTTCGATTGATAATGCACTATGCTAACGCTAAAGTAAGCACAATTTTCCTTTCCTTTATTGTGCTTATTGTAGGGTTCTCCTATCAAGACAATAGACTGTTATTTGCATGCATCAAGAATTTCATATTGAAGATTATATAAACTTCATTATTTTTCAGAAGCCAGCAAAGACCCATGCTCCATCAGCTCCATCATATCCAAGTGCACCTGCAGTTCCTCCATATTCAGGACCTCCACCAGTAGCTTCTTATCCTCCAGCAAGCTATCCTCCATCACCTCATTATCCTTCCTATCCTCCAAGCTCTGCAGCATATCAACCGAACTCTGCAGGCTATCCTCCAATCTCTTCAGGCTATCCCCCGAGCTCTGCAGGATATCCCCCATCCCAATATCCCCAACCGGCTGCTGCTGCTTATCCTCCAGCTTATCCGCCACATTCAGCCTACCCCCCTCCGGACTCACATTACTATCCTCCAGGTAGATTTCTCGCACCTAATCTTTTTCCTGAACAAAACGACTGCTGAATATCTATAAATCTAACACCATTTTTTTTGGGCTTCTCTAGCAGGTTCATACCCTCCACCTCCATATCCTCCTCCATCTTATTGAAGCGTTTTGCCAAAGTTAATTGGAGAACACTGAGCAGCCAATAGCTACTTGGAATTGAAGCAGCCAAGGTATTTGGAAGTGTATATACTTGGTAGTCCAACTTCCCGGAAGTATTTGTACTTGGTAGCTACTTGGATTACCTTCCATCACTGTACATTCAAATTTCCATGTTTTTACTATATTTTCATGTCGAATTTTCATCTATGCATCTTGTGCTTTGTCCCTCCACATTTTATTAGAAATTATTATATTCATTATTATGCTTGTGAAGAAAAGTGATGCAGTTGTGGAGGAATGTCTCAATCAGTTTTAATTATTGCAAATTATTGATGATTAGGATCCGTCAACATCAGTTGGCCATGTGTTATTTCATTATTATTGATACACATTACAATGTACTTGTATAGCGTAAGATCACTAATCATTGTGGTATTAGCAAAAGGAAAGTTGGGACGTTGCCATATTTGAGGTTGTTTGTGAGACATGAGATCTCAGAAATGGGCGGGCCTCTTTGACTTTTTCATTTTTTTCACATGAATCTTGCTATAACTGTTGATGTTTTTTTATGCCGGTAGTTGTTGGTTAATGGACGATTAAGATGGGTAACAACTGTAATTAATAAAGCTACTTTTTATATATCTAGTCACTAATCACAACCTTTACTCAATGGATATTTAGTTGCATTTAGTTGGCATACTTGATGTATCATTCCAAAGTTGATATCCAAGATTTTGTTTCTGTTTTTAGGAAACATGCACTCTACAATAATAAAAGTGAGAAAAATATCTACACTCAATCTTTCACTGTATAACCGGTTCGGATTAAGTCTATCGAGATAAAAAATTTGGAATTATATTTAAAAAGTTCGGATTTCTCGACTCTTACCAATTTTATGAGTGTTATTCGAAATCCAAATCTGATTTTTTCAGCGAGTAGTCAAAAATCAAATTGCTAACCAAACTCCCTCTAATTCCTAGCTGTATCTTACGTTTCGTAGGTTATTTAATGGTGCTGAAAATAGGGAGACAATACGGCACTATTAATGGCTTTTTATAATCAAGACACAAGTAACAGCCATGAAACCAACTATCGTACTGTAAAAAGTCCCTTTACTTTTTTTTTGGTCAAATATTCATAGCTATGTGTTTATTAATTAGTAAAGATTTGCCCAGATCGCATTTACTAATTGTTTTCTATATTAGATGCCCGATTTGCTTGTTCCATTTATTTTAGCGTTATGTAGAAAACCATGCTACTTTGTTATAATTCACTTCGAACAAATAATTTTGTAATATATGTAGTTTTATTGTTAAATTAGGAGTTATGAAGAGAGAGAGTGAAAATGAGAATGAGATCACTTGTCCAATAAACCCTATCTAATTCATGTCTGATTTAAAACGACGTAGTTTTGTATTATAAAAATGCACTCTTTAATTATTTATTAAATCATTTTTTCAATCTTATCCTTTTAATTTGTTGTTTTTCAAAACAAAACTACGTCATTTTGTATTGGACATCAATTAGACAGGAATATATTGGACATGTGATCTCATCCCTGAAAATGGGTGGCAAATGTGGGGTTGCCTAGTGGCCTATACCTGGCCTCTTTTGTGTAGCGCCGGGCTTGGACCAATAATAGTGGGCTAATGCTACCATTTGTGTGACAACTTTTTCTTCTACAACTAAAATCTGTACTTCAAATTAGTTATTAACTTATAATCAATTGTTATCATCATAATCATTAAATATATATACACACACATAAAGATGTTAGTTTTCAAAATATATTTTATTTTAAGAATTTAATACGTGAATCTAGGCTGGCTTGCACAGTGTCTCTTAAAAAAGACAGAAAAGCACACACTACACAGAGTCGGAAAACAAAGCCTAAAATAAAAATCACAATCCAATACGTTAATAGCACATAGCATCACGATTACCATTGTCTACGCTGCGTGACACCCACTCTGATAAAATCTCCCCCTTTATCTCTCTGTTTTTGAGAACTGACTCCCTCCCACAGTCTCCATTCAGATTGAGAGAGAGAAAAGAAGTAGGAGAATTACATAAATAGTCATACATATCAACTATATTCTTTTAACATATATTTTTGGTGCTACTCTACTCCCTCACCTGCAAATAAGAAAGTGATTGTGAATTAAGTATATTCGCAGAAATTGTCTAACTCATTGGCTTTCATTATGTAATCATTTCAAAATTGATTGGAGTAAACCGGAGAGAATGTATATATGTATAAACGATTCTTATTATTCTAAATTCACATATATTACTATTATAAAAGGCATACAACTTAGTTGCAGTATTATAGAGATTTTAATTAGGATTAAAATTATTAACAATTTATGTAGTATTCACCAAGATAAATACTACGTCATCGATACACAACGTAAATGCTCGGTATTTTTTTCTTAGATTTTGCGACCGAGCGCTTAGATAATTTTTTTGTGATTTTTTTCCAAGTTTTTTATATTTGCTATTTTTTCATTTTTTTTACTTAATTATTTCAAAATTGATTGGAGTAAATTGTGGAGAATATATATATATATATATATATATATATATATATATATAAACTATTCTTATTATTTTAAATTTACATATATATATTTTTTTACAATGTAATTGCACTATTATAAAATGCATATAGTTTAGTTGCAGTATTATAGAAATTTTAATATTACTAAAAATCAGTAAGTATATATATATATATATATATATATATATATATATATTTTAATATTAGTAGAAATCAACTCATACACTATAATTAAAACCAATGTATGCTTGAAGTATTTTATTGATTAGTCATGAAAAAAAAAAACTAGTGAGTAGTCACTCCAAAAGTACGGTAGTCATTTCAAAATAATTAAGGTGAAATTCTTTGTCTATATATATTTAAACACACTATCACTTGATATATGGTCTTAAAGATTTCATTTACCCCTTCCAAAAGAGTGTGTGAGATTCATTATTTGTGGCGAAATGTGTTGTGATCTAGACCCTGAAACCATCAAGAACGTTGTTTTAAAGTTAGTAATCGAATTCCTTTCCTACAATATTATTCTCGTTAGGACAAAGATCTGATGTTCTATGCGTATGTGTGTCATTATCTTGCCAAATAACAATCTAAGTGCTCATAGAAAATGGTGAAATGCTTCGAGCACTTAGTAGCATTATCGAGCACTTAGGTTGTTTTTTGATTTCTTTAATTTTTTCCACTTAATAAACTTTATGCTTACTTTTTTTCTCCTTAATATGACCCAACAGTTTAATGTGTTATTATATATATTAAGTTTATTATTTATTTTTTATTACTAATTGAACATTGATCTCTTTTAATTTAAATCTGAATAAGTGAAATATTAGTTATTACGCTGAGAAATAACATTTTTAAATTACTAAACACGTAAGTTCTCATTAATTCAACCAAGATATAGGAACACTTAGGTATTATTTCCGAGTACTTACGTGGTATTTTGTCTAATTTATTTTAGATGGTGGCATGAATTAGCGTGACTACAAAATTTGGCGGTAAATTCAGCGGTACACAATACATAGGTGGTGTTGAACAACTAGTACACATGTGGCCTAACTAATTATACATGTCGTCCTTAAGAAGAAGTATCGACTCCATAATGCAAACAAATACGCATTATTTGTTGTATTGTATATTAGTAGCTCCATCTGGTAGAATGATGAAATCGTTGATGAATAGCGATGAATATCTGATTTGACTCATCGACTTAGATGAAGATCCCACTGTCTATGTTGTTAACACGATGACGAACGATGATGTCGGAACCTCTCAACAAGAAAAAATGTATATTCCGACGTTTGAGTCGTCACAACCTTCACACATGTATGACCAATTTTCAGAGTGGAACTGGACCAACAATACAACCTTTCAAAGCGGATATACAAATATGGAACAAGAAGAAGGAGAGCACGTGCAAGAACAAGAGCATGTGCAAGAAGAAGGGCATTATGATGACGAAGATGATGATGACGAGGATTATGTGGAGTCAGACGACGATGATGGAGCTCAATGCAATTACGAATCTTTTTTTTGGGTTTGCAGCATGGATTCGTACGGAGAGTGGTTTTAACCGACTCATGACAATGCTAGAACAACCAAATAACATACCACTCAACCTGGGTGAAGGAGATGAAGAGACAATTGTAAATTGGTTAGTTCCATTTGTCCCGATTGGTTAGTTAGGGTTGTTGGGGTTGGTGACTTAGATACCATACAAGATGGTGTTCTTGATATTGGGACAACTTAGTGTTCAAAGGAAGAATTGACCAAGGCTGTCGGTTTGTGGCATTTAGAGCGTCGTTGACCTTTCAAAGTGTTAAAGGCCAACAAAAAATATCAATGGTACATATGTCTGCATGCCAATAGATGTCCCTTCCAGCTACGTGCTTCATGGGCGGCCTCAAGTTGGGTAGTGTATCAATTCGATCCGAAACATACACGTCAATTCGATTTCAGCCAATTGGGGTCTAGAAAGGTTAGCTCCAACACAATCGCAACATTTTTTGCCAAAAGAATGGGGCATGAGGGCACGATGATGAAACCTCGTGCAATGAACTGAACTGCGAGATAGTTTCGGTGTTCGAACGGGTTATCACAAGGTGTTGCATGCCCGAAATAAGGCGATCGATTCTGTTTTTGGTAGTTACACAAAATCATTTCATATGCTTCCTCGATATCTACACATGCTGAAGCAGGTAAACCCGACGACTGTGGCTAATTATTCAACCGATCCCGACGGTCGATTTGAGTACTGTTTTGTTGCATTTGGACCCCGCATTTTTGCTTTTCTGTTCTGTTTGAGAAAGGTAATCGTAGTTGATGAGACTCATATGAAGGGAAAGAATACAAGCATTCTATTTGTTGCAGTGACGAAAGATGGCAATGAGCAAATCGTACCGCTAGCGACCGAAATTGGATCAATCGAGGATAATGTCTCTTGGACCTGGTTTATGCAGAAATTAAGAGGGGGGGGGTACGGAACACATCACGAATTAGTGATTGTATCTGACCAACACATTAGTATTCATAATGTTGTGGAAGAAGTGTATCCCGGAGTTCCCCACGGACTTTGCAATTACCATCTGCTGAACAAAATCACACCTTATGGTCGTTATATTACCAAGTTGCTTAGGAAAGTAGCGACGACATATCGTCAATCAGTTTTTAACAAGGCCATGTCAGCAGTCCTCTTAGCCAGCAAAGATGGAGCTTACCAAAAATTTATCGAGGTGGGTCCCGAATGTTGGGCCCATTTGTTGGTCCGGAGACGATAGTCAGGTGTAGAGGGGGGTGAATACACCTGATCACAGTTTCTTTTCTCAGAACGTGAAGGACAGCTGAGCTGTAGGTTGCAACTGATGAACAGTGCCAGATAGTAACCTTCGATCACGGGTCAGAGTGTGCCAACTACTGAGCTCTCCTACTGACTTTTGTCAGTGCTTGAAACTCAGTCGGAGACGTTGCGCGGATAAGTGTGTAGGGCCCAGAGATTCGTCTCAGTTTGAAAACGTGTTTTCGCAAGTTAAAGTCTTTTGGCTGGTGCGTTTTTAAAATATGTTTTATGCAAAGATATGATTTTTAATTAGTTGTATGCAGTGCAATAAAACAGTAAATGACACAAGCAATTTAACGTGGTTCGGATACGCAAGATCCTACGTCCACGGTCCTGACAAGGCAGGAGAACTTGTTGATTTATTGAGCAAGCCTTAGCAAGGAATCTGTGCACTGGACAGACCCTTCTAAGTTATAGTCCTTAGCGACTTTACAATTCAAACCTAAGTTCGAAAGGGAGGGGATGATCTCCAACTAAGAAGGAGTTCTTACAATAAGAACAATTCACCGAAAGTGAACTCCTTCAAAATTTTTAAGCTATAGATTTGGCAATGAGCTTAGCTAGAGAAGAAGGGATCTAAAGAACTCTAGAGAGAAGAACTAGAAATATTCTATGAAGGCAAGTTCTTCGCTGGAATGGTCTTTAAGTTTGCTAGAGTTTGTTCTTGAGCTTGAGCGTTTTTCCCTTGTTTATCCCGTGCGTGGAGCTCGGTAGTCTTCTCTATTTATAGTTGTGAGCAGGCATATATCCGTTGGAGAAGACAATGCCACGTGTCACAAGCTTCCAAAGAAAACGACCATATTTTTCGAATTGTTGCAGCAGGGCAGTTGACACTGTACATGAGAGCAGTTTTAGTTCGTCAGAGCAGGTAAAGCGTTGTCGGCTTCTCATTGGTCGAGGTTTGTGGTAGGTGAGAATGTGTCAGTGTTCAGAGTTGACTATTCTTCAACCTCGTATGATCTTCTGATGAACTTCGAAATGACTTGAGCGACTGGGTCGTTTTCTGTCGGACACAGTAGACTTAGGACAGTCTCTGTCTTCTTCGACTGAGTCGGCTGACAAGCTGATAAGGCTTTGGTAGGTCAACTGATGACTTCGAAGGTACTGAACTTTGCATTAAGTTCTTCTGCTGATGTCTACCGGCTGATGAAGAATCTTCTACTGAGGACAGATTCAGCTGAAGACAGAAGAATGCAAGCGATTACACTGATGACGTGGGGTTCTGGAAAGTAACTTCGTCAGAAGATCAGTCCAACAGTTTACCCCTTACAGGACTTAGACAAAAAGATAAACTATCACAAAAAGTCTAACCTATACATCATCTAATCCTATCGAGACACTACACTGACTGATATCAGCTGGGTTTTGGGATCTTCAATTCCATAGTACTACTATGATTTCCCCTAATATTATTTTAACCACAAACAGCTGACTACCATCTACTGACTCATAACCCAACAATTTCCCCCTAATTGATGATGCCAAAACCTCTACTATTATAAAAACAAAGACAGGAATGCTAGACTACTGACTTAGAAAGACTTCAGTAAAACTGAAACAGATAACTTTAGTAAGTTCAGCAGGTGAGAGATAGGCAAAATCAGAGAAACGGTTATGTGTGAGTGTGTGTCAGATCACTTCAGTGATCAGTTGTGAAAAACACAAGCAAAAGCCGTAAGACAATGAGTAATTGTCTGGCTAGAAATAGGAACTGATATATATATATATGAACATGATGATTACAGGTTCCTATCTCTATCGCAAAAACAAGGACAGGACGATCACGGCTGACGTCTGAATCTCTGAGTTTGGCTCTTAAAAATAGCAGACCTATCAGCAGGAGGGTCCAGACAGTAATACTTGTAAATCCTTTTCCGCAGAGTCTGGATTTCCTCGAGATCCTCAGGCTGATCAGTGCTAAGATTGTGATGATAAGCAACTGCCTCGATCTCATCTTCTATCTCTTTTGTGCAAAGCACGCCGCGAGCAACATAGGAGGAGGGATTCTTCAAGAAGGTCGGAGCTCGATGGGTATCTTCTCCCTTTCCATGATTGGTAGAATTTGTGCTCCGATATGGGCAAGGTTTTGACGAAGAAATTCTTCGAACAACTGATCAACAGGTACCTCAAACGAGTAGAAGCCCCATACATAATATCCCTTGATGAATAAGACTTTGAGTTCCTCCCACTGCTCGTTTAGTTCAGCTGGTACCCATTTGTCTATGTGAGGAGTAGGGGCCTTCTTGATGTACGGCACTCTGAGTGCTCCTCTCCCATAGTACTTTGAAGCTCTGGGTATTTGCTTTCTCCAGTCAGCTGCTGGCTTGTCACCCAGGCTGATAATCTTTGCCATGTCAGCCAATCATTTTTGTTCTCTGAGGGCCGTTGACCTAGCATCTCCTCTACGAAGATTTAGTTCTTGCAGCGTAGCCTCCCAGATGGCTCTGTCCTCAACCTCTTGCTCAGGTGTAAGATTGGAAGAATAATAACTCTGAGCTGAAGACTGGACTGCAGTAGTGGAGACTTTAGCTAGCTCCTCCTGAGCTTTCTTCTTTTGTTCGTCCACAATCTGCTTAGCCCTTTCTTTGGCAATCTTGCCAATAGGCTTCCTAAGCTTCTTCGCCTTTTTAGCTTCTTCCAGTTGATGCTCATGATCCAGCTGGTCCTGCAGCTGCTGAGCAATTCTCTGATCATACGCCTCCTGTTCTGCTTTAGTTTTGAATTTTGGCGTCGGGGAAGGTGGAGGAGTGGCTTCAGTTGTAATCTCCTTCCCTGGCCTTTGCGGTGGCAGTGGTTGTGACTCGTCTTCGTCCTCCTGATCGAGGAAGCAAGCAATGTCCTCAATGTACTGAGCAGATGAGGCAGATGCTGGCTCAGTCACTGTAGGTGTTGTTTGGACTTGGGGAACATACTCCAGAAGGAGTACTGCAGAACTGGTTCCAACCTGAGCGGCTGAACCTTCCCCCCAGGGTGCTTTGAACCGGTTCCGCTCGAGTGGCCGAACCTACCCCTTGATTTCCTCCCTCAATAAATTGGACTTCAGGACTCTTCTCCGCCTCAGCCTGTTCCGTCTCAGTTTGTTCTTCTTTTACTTCTCCTTCCCCCTTTTTGGCATCATCAGTCTGGGAGAGGTGAGTACGGATGGCTTTCACGTCCTTCTCCAAATTATATACTAGATCTTTGATTTGGGTGGCAGTTGCTTCGAAGTCCTTGACCAGGTCGATGTATCGCTCCCAGTCTTTTTCTTGATCAGCTCTAAATGATTTCAATTGAGCAGCTGACTCCTGTCGGAGTTTCAGCAGAGACTGATCATGCGAGTCCGTGATCTCTTTTTGGATGACCTTCAGTGCCTCAGCCTGTTGTTTGATGGATAATTGAAGGCTAGAGGTGGCCACTTTGTTCCTCTCATCCATGGTGGCTTGGACTGCCGCGAGACTCTGAGTCAGCTGCTCAGAGAAAGATTTCTTCTGAGATAACAAGAGCTGCTGACTCTGAGCGGCTAAGTCCGCCTTCTGAGCTGCAAGGGCTGTCTCAATGATTTCCTGAATGTTTATCTGTGGAGTAGGAGCTTCTGAGACTTTCTTAACCCCTTCTGCTAGTCGGTCAACGCTTTCAGTCTGGGCCTTTGTGTATTGAGCCCATTTGATGTGCACGTCTTTGGCGAGGAGACGATTCTTGTCCCCTTGGCGCCTGATAGCTCTGTTTACCGACTTAGAGGTCACGGAACCTATCGGTTTTATCTGATAGCTACTGGTTCCGAGCCTTTGCTCAGATATTGCAAGTTGTTGCGCTTGACTCGGCTTCGAGGCAACTTGAGCTTCACCAGATTTAGAAGGTGGTGGTGATTGGCCCTTTTCACGGGGAGTGGAGCCCTCAGCAGATCCTCCCAAATTTGCATCCTTGGGTGGTGCATGTTCCATCTCGTCATCATTCTTATCATCATCATCGCCATGATGAGATGGAGGCGAGGGGCTGTTGCCAAGGGATTGAGGATCGCAGGCTGAGAAGATATAGCATCGCTGCTCTCAGATCCTCAAAAGACGCAAGATCAGCTGGTTCCCCGAACCCTATAGCTGATTGTAACTCCTGCTCCTCGGCAAGAAGGGACATAGCTGACTGGGTTCTGATTATGTCTTCGAGAATATCCCAGCTGAGGGACCTCAGCAGCATCTGTGTCCTGCCCCTTATGGCTGTTTCCACCAAGTCTGGGTGCTCAGAGATTTCAGGAATCTGAGCATGGATTTCTCCTGTGGCACGGAGACGGGTGGAGTGAAGAGTAGTCCACTCAACAGAGGTTTCCTCAGTTGGTTCCCTGATATCCGACTGATTTTCCTCAGAACTGATGCATTGAACCTTATCCTTTATCGTGGCACCCTCAATGCCAGTGTCAGAATCTAGGATGTGTTCCTCCTGAGTGGGTGGAGGAGAGGCTTGTCTGGCTGGTTCGACTGAGACCTCAGAGGGTCCAATTTTAGTTAGCCTCCTCCTCTTAGGCGGGTCGGCGTGAGGGGGCAAGTCTGATACGTCTCTCTTCTGATCAGGCGGCCCTCGCCCGATGGATTTCTCAGCAGCGGCTTTCTTCTTAAATTTAATAAGCTTGCTGTCGAAATACCTGGAGTCAGCAAAGGCTGAACTCCTCGAGACTGACTGCTCGATCAGTATGGACATCTTGGTTCCATACAGTAGCTTCCCCACACTAATAAGTCTTCTCTCTCTAGTGGGCGAGGCTGTGAACTTCTGAGCCTGAGCCTTCAGCTCGGCTACATAGTAGTCAGTCCAGTTGACTTGGACTCCATCATCTATGATCATCATCAGCTGGATGCGTGGCTTGGACAGCTGATCATATGAACCCGCTGAGCTTGTGAGTATGTGTGAGACAATATAAGCGAGCCCCCGGTATTGTGGCAGTAGATGATTCTTTGGCAGAGCTGTCTTGAAGACTATGTCGCTCCTGCCGCAGAACTTCTGAACATAAGCGTTGATCTCCTTCTCCTTATATCCAATAGGAGAGATTCCACTGGCTGGGAGATCAAATGCTAACTCTAATGCATCACGGATGTTGATGACGTGCTGACTTGCATCCCAAGAATTTGGTACAACCTCCTTCATGAACGAGAAGGAAGATTCCTCCAACCCAGAAGCTAGGGTTCTCTAGTTGAAATATACCTCCGCCACTTGTCTGGGCAAAAACGCCCGAGGTTGCTTGGAGACGAGCAGTTCTAGTCCTGAACTTTCAATAGCCTTGAACACAGGCTCCAGAAACGGAAGATCAACTTGATGTAGCGCCATTGTTGGTTCGAACTGGATGCGAGAGACGATGATCTCGTCAATGTTGGTGGGTGTCTGTACTATCGCCATGAGAATCTGCAAAATAACTCATTAGCACTTGAAAATAGAATAAGTTAGTATGAGTTTTAAGCACGATTTAATATATTACCGAAAGATTTAGAGCTTGGATGAACGCAAATGCAAAGCAGTTTAAGGTTTTGAAGTGAGACTGAATGCAGAGAGAAGGCTCTAAGATTTTCGTAAATGGTGATAAGTGAGGCGAAAGGTAGAAGATGAAAGATTTTGTAAGATCATGCGTAATAAACCGTTTAGATCGAACGGCTGGGGTTTAATCTCTCATTTTTATCGACGGCTGAGATGTGATGTTATAAAAGGAATGATTGCCTAAGCCGCCTCTACCATAGACCCACGTAGGATAATGCGCAGTTAACGTAAGTGAGAAGACGTGCATTAAATGCGCTGCAGGCAGCATTAAAGACTAAGTCATTTTAAATGAGAACGGTTTTCTACTGACTTATCCTTAAAAATTAATGGCGGGAAATAAATGCTCATTAACTACTGAGTGCAAGCGACTGAGATAATAAATGCGAGCATGCTTCTGATTAAGTTTAAGTAAATACTACGCAAACCTCTTCAGCTGAACTTTTACGATCAACTGGTTACCGTTAAGACTAAGGAGGATGGTTGACGTGCTGATGACCACGTTCCCCCCTTACGTACGCGTTTGATTCTCCCGATCGAATCAATGTACTCGAGTCTTCGACTGTCATACTCGGTTCCTTACACTTGATACCAATTGTTATCAATTGTTGTTATCGATAGTTGTCTTCTACCGATGTGATTCAAGAGGATCCAAGTAGACCTAGCTCAACCGATAATTCTCCCGAATCGTTCTCGGCTAGTGGTTTGGTCGGTATATCTCGCCCTTTGCTTGTCGGTATGGATTTTCTCCATTCTCGATATCCTTCTTCTCGACATGGTCTCCGATGAAGTGGTGTCGAATATCCACGTGCTTGCATCTCGTATGGAGAACTGGATTCTGAGTTATTGCAATAGCACTGGTGGAGTCACA
The DNA here is from genome assembly GCA_028984105.1 of Lavandula angustifolia. NCBI lineage: Eukaryota > Viridiplantae > Streptophyta > Magnoliopsida > Lamiales > Lamiaceae > Lavandula > Lavandula angustifolia. The sequence goes on along the minus strand of CM054813.1, from coordinate 20,849,295 downwards.
GTAGATGGGCACTTCATCCTGAATTATACCATAGTCTCTCAGTTGTTGTCGAAGCCAAATGATGCGGGCACAAAGAACTTCCGAAGTAGCCATGTACTCGGCCTTGGTAGTGGACGTTGCTACTGAATGATGCTTCTTTGAAAACCAAGATGTTAGTTTGCTGCCTAGGAACTGACACGTTCCAGAAGTTGACTTTCGATTTATCCTGCATCCTGCATAATCAGCATCAGAATAACCTGTCAGTATTAGATTATCATCAGCAGGATACCATAACCCTGCGTCAGGTGTTCCTCTTAGATATCGCATAATCTTCTTTGCTGAGTCTAGATGACTTCGCTTGGGATCCGCTTGAAATCTTGCACATACACCTACAAAGATAAGTTATATCGAGTCGGCTAGTCATTAAGTATAATAAAGAACCAATAATAGCTCTATAATCAGTAGAGTTAACAGAAGCTCCCTCTTTGTCTAGATCGATTTTGAAATTTGTGTTCATGTGGATCTTGACTGGTTTGCTTGAATCGCAGTTAAATCTTTTCAGAAGATCTCGAGTGTACTTGGCTTGATTGATGAAAATTTCTTCAGGTGATTGCTTCACTTGAAATCCAAGGAAATAGTTCATCTCTCCCATCATAGACATCTCGAATTTGTCCTTCATCATTTTCTCGAATTGTTGACATATAGTCACGTTTCTGCAACCAAAAATGATGTCGTCCACGTAGATTTGCACCAGTAGGATATCATCTTCTGACTTTATGTTGAATGGGGTGCAATCTACTGTCCCCTTCTGAAAACCTTTATGAAGTAGAAAGTCTGATAGGGTATCGTACCAAGCCCTAAGTGCTTGTTTTAACCCGTACAGAGCTTTCCGAAGTCTGTACACTTGATGTCCCTGCTGAAAGCCGGACGGTTGTTCCACGTAGACTTCTTCCTTCAGTACGCCGTTCAGAAAAGCTGACTTTACATCCATCTGATATACTTTGAATCCTTGATGCGTTGCGTAAGCTAGGAAAAGACGAATGGCTTCCAATCTTGCGACTGGAGCGAATGTTTCATCAAAGTCGATTCCCTCTGCTTGACAGTAACCCTTGGCAACTAGTCGAGCTTTATTTCTGACGATGATGTTGTTTTCATCATGCTTGTTTTTGAAGACCCATTTAGTGCCAATAATGTGCTGATGTCTAGGTCTGTCAACAAGCTCCCAAACTTTGTTTCTGACGAATTGGTTCAGCTCTTCTTGCATGGCGATGATCCAGTCAGCATCATTAAGTGCGTCCTCTATTGACTGAGGTTCTTCTGTAGACAAGAAACAAGAATAGAGTGAGCTTTCTCCTTGACTTAATCTAGATCTTGTTCTTATCGTTGCTGACGGATCTCCTATAATGAGATCTGAAGAATGAGCGTCAAGCCATGAACGTCTGAGTCTGGCTTCTTCTTCTGATACTACTTCGCACGCCGCAGGTATGTTAGGCATTTCGGCTCGCATCGTTTCGTGATTGCAGTAGTTCAGTAAGAAGGTTAGGATCTACTGAGTTTCCAGGTACAGGGGCATTTAGCTCAGGAACAATTTGTGTTCCCCCTGAGTTTATATTCTCAGTAGAGGTCTCAATTACCACTGGGTCTTCCTCATCGACCGTTGTTACCTGTTGTTGATTCTGTTCAGTAGAATCAACCAGGTCAGCTACAACGCCTGTTAGCTGAGTCTGAATTTCTTCATCGTCTGACTCATCATCCCAACAATGTTGGATCTTTTCAGCTTTATCAGTTAGTGCGAGATCCTGTAGCTTGCTGCTGACATTTTCAGTATCTGTCTCTGTAGTTTTCCTGTTCTCGGTAACAAACTCATCAAAAACAACATGAGGGCTTTCCTCCACGCAAAGGGTCCGATAGTTAAAGACTCTGAAGGCTTTACTGACTTGGGAGTATCCTAAGAATACTCCTTGATCAGATTTCTATCAAAGACCTTCAACCGATCTTTCCCGTTATTGTGGATAAAGCAAGGACAGCCAAAGATATGAAAATAAGAAATAGAAGGAATTCTCTCTTTCCATAGTTCGTATGGTGTCTTCATGTGTTGCTGTGTAAGTAGTGAGCGATTCTGAGTGTAGCAGGCGGTGTCAGTAGCATCTGCCCAGAACTTTGAGGGTAGTCTAGAGTCTGCTAGGAGCGTTCTTGCTGCTTCTTTGAGTGTTCTGTTTTTGCGTTCAGCAAGCCCGTTCTGCTGACGGGTGCGAGCAGCTGATGTCTCGTGCTTAATTCCCTCCTTTTCGCAGTACTCTTTAACTACTGAGTTGAGAAATTATGTTCCTCTGTCTGAGCGAATTCTCTGTATCTTGATGTCCTTTTCCACACTGAGCTTTTTCAGCAGTTTAGGCAACTCAGTCATGACATCAGATTTGTTGGCGATGAAGATGACCCATGTATATCTCGAGTAATCGTCAATAACGACGAGGGCATACTTCTTGCCTCTTATAGTCACTGGAGAGACTGGCTCGAATAAGTCCATCTGCAGCAGCCGAAGGATTCCATCAGTGGAAGGTGAACGAATAGGTGGATTGCTACTCTTTGTCTGTTTTCCCTTCAAGCATGCTTCACAATTTCTGTCTTTGATAAATGATTCGGTGGGCAGTCCTCCGACTTTAGAGTTTTTGGGGAGCTTGTTCATAGTCTTGAAGTTCAGGTGGCTGAGTCTCTTGTGCCACAACCATCCTGCCTTGTCACTAGATTTAGTCTGTGCGAGCAAGCAAGCCTCAGGTTCTGTGGTTTTCCAGTTTGCAACATAGATATTCTTCCTCCGCGAACCTGATAACACTGTTTTCCCTGTAGATTTATTAACAACATCACAAAAACCAGCGTCAAAGATAACTCTGTTTAGATTGTCACAGAATTGACTGACAGAAAGGAGATTATGTTGAAGTCCTTCAACATATGTTACTCTTGGAACTGAAGCAGTCCCAATGTTCAGCATTCCATATCCCCTTGTGTAGCCTTTTGAGTTGTCACCGAACTCAATTCTGGGACCATCTTCTTGTACGTAGTTGGTCGGCGAGCTCTTACCGGTATGTCATGTGTCTTGAGCAGCCGCTGTCCACTATCCAAGGGTCCTTATGCACCTGCAAAACAGAAGCATTTTTAGGTACCCTTTGGTTCAGTTGGGTCCTTACATGTTAGTGGGTGATTTCGGAACCCAGATCTGCCTAGGGACCTTAGAAGTCTGAGACTTCTTCTTCTGAACCTTATCAGTTTTCTTCTCCACAGGACCTGGAGATACTGACTTCCTGATGATTTTGGGTTTAGGAGCTTTCTTCTTCTGAGTCTTTGCGCTTCTCCTGACCCTGGGCTTATAGTAGTACGAGCCATACTGAGCCGGGTGCTCATACAGTGGCTCATTATACTGTTCTGCCCACCTGACCTTCTTGATTCCCCCTGAGTTTGATCGTGGTGTCCATGGGCTGGAACCTTTGGTCAGCTGCTTCTTGCTGCTCGGCTGAGGTGCAACTATTTTCTGTTTATTCTTCGTCTGAGGTGTGGTGTCAGCAGCTTGCACCTTTCCTCTGACGAACCTAATAGCCAGCATTTCTGAGCTTTTTGAAGTGGAAGCCTCGTGAGTATAGCCAAGTCCTTCTTTCATAACTGTTGGCCTTTGTGCTCTAAGCATACTTTCCAGCTTCTCCTTAGCTCCCAGGTACTGTTCAGTCATCAGTCCTCGCCAGACCTCGTCACTTCGTCTGAGTGAGTCATAATCTTTTTCTACGTCTGTGAGCTTCTGACTGAGTCGGGCTATTTCAGTCTCTTTCTCAGAATTGTCCTTAGTCAGAACTGAGATCTGAGTCTCTTGAAGCTGAGACTTAGTCATAAGAGATTCGATCTCTTCCTTGAGTCTCGCTACCAGATTTTCTGACTCAGTAGAGACCTGATAATCAGAAGAAAGTCTATGATTCTCAGCCTTTACCTGTTCCAGTTCCTGAATAGTTATGCTGAACTCTCTGCTCAGCTGAATCTGCTCCTCTAGTAGATCGTCGTAGGCTTGTACCACATCTAGAGGCTCATCTGTGACCGAGCATGTGTCGTGTGTGCTATGTGAAGAAGAGGTTATGTTAAGTTTAGAATTTACCTCAGCCTCTTCTCCGGCCATTAGACAGTATTCAGCCATTTCTTCAAGAACCGTCTCTCTGATCTCAACTGCGACGAATGCAGCTTCGTCCTCAGAGGAATACATAAATGTATCTTCCTCGATTGAGTTATCGGATATCTCTCCGGCTATGTAGGCCTGCCTTCTTCGGGCAAATTTTTCACGTCTAGCCTGCCGTTCTACTCGTTGAGCAGCTGAGAGTTCGGGACAGTTGTACTGATAATGTCCCTCCTTCTTGCAGTTATAGCAGACAGATGATCTGCTGCTTTTTCCAGTTGAGTCCTTCGATGGACTTGCAGCAGGTTCTGAGTTCCTGCAATCAGTAGAAGGTTTAGATTCTTCCCTTTTCTGATAGTCTTTCTTACCTGAGGGAGAATCTCTGTTGTATTTCCTCAGCTTTCTGACTCTCTCCTTTTCTCTCTGATATTTGAGAGCCATCAGTGCGAGTTGGTCAGTGCCTGAAGTCTCAGAGGACTTTACTTCTATCGTGGCCACTGCCTTGCTGGAGGAAATAGGTTTGTCTCCAGTTTTGCTGACTGTTGCTTTGAAAACATGGTCAATCTGAGTGTCAGCTGGAGCACTGGAACATCATTGGGGTAAGCTGTGCTCAAATTCCTCTGTTTCTAATTTTGAAAAGATAACATCAGGAGTTAGAGCATTAAGATCAGAGCGTCGTAAATAAGTAGCAAATGGAAGCCACTTCTGTCGAGGTAGCGCTCTCAAGATCTTGGTGACTCTTTGTTGGTGAACATCTTCCCCAGCCCATTGATAACATTGACTTGATTTGTAAATCTGACGCTTAGCTCGTCAATGGTTTCACTGGGCTCCATTGCAAAGGCATCGAACTTCTGTAGCTCTAACTCGAGCTTATTTTCCTTAATCTGCGGGGTTCCTTGGCTCAGTACAACCAGGGCATCCCAGAGTTCTTTTGCCGTTTTGCAGTCCTGCACAATCCCGATGTGAGAGTCACTGAGCGTTGTCAGTATTGCATTTCGCGCAACTCGGTCGAGGTTGTGCAGCTTTTTCTCTTCCGGTGTGAAGGCATATTTTTCTTTGGGGATCTTAGCACCGGTTTGTGCTCCTACACCTCCCACAGCGGCAAATTGTACGCTGTCGATCATGGGAACGATGGGTCCTGTTTCAAGGACGTCCGTCATGCTGTCATTCAGCGATGTAAGGTGTGCCTCCATTCTCACACGCCATACCGTATAGTTCTCTATAGAGAACATCGGCACCATCCGAATACCTGACAAATCAGACATATTGTGAACGAGTATAAGGATGATAGAAGAGATGCTTGTGCAGTGAAAACATTTTCAGGATCTGTTCGAGAAGACCAGTAGTACAGAACCGGCGATCAGAAGAACATCGTGCGCTCTGATACCAATTGTTGGTCCGGAGATGATAGTCAGGTGTAGAGGGGTAGGGGGGGTGAATACACCTGATCACAGTTTCTTTTCTCAGAACGTGAAGGACAGCTGAGCTGTAGGTTGCAACTGATGAACAGTGCCAGATAGTAACCTTTGATCACGGGTCAGAGTGTGCCAACTACTGAGCTCTCCTACTGACTTTTGTCAGTGCTTGAAACTCAGTCGGAGACGTTGTGCGGATAAGTGTGTAGGGCCCGGAGATTCGTCTCAGTTTGAAAACGTGTTTTCACAAGTTAAAGTCTTTTGGCTGGTGCGTTTTTAAAATACGTTTTATGCAAAGATATGATTTTTAATCAGTTGTATGCAGTGCAATAAAATAGTAAATGACACAAGCAATTTAACGTGGTTCGAATACGCAAGATCCTACGTCCACGGTCCTGACAAGGCAGGAGAACTTGTTGATTTATCTGAGCAAGCCTCAGCAAGGAATCTGTGCACTAGACAGACCCTTCTAAGTTATAGTCCTTAGCGACTTTACAATTCAAACCTAAGTTCGAAAGGGAGGGGATGATCTCCAACTAAGAAGGAGTTCTTACAATAAGAACAATTCACAGAAAGTGAACTCCTTCGAAATTTCTAAGCTATAGATTTGGCAATGAGCTTAGCTAGAGAAGAAGGGATCTAAAGAACTCTAGAGAGAAGAACTAGAAATATTCTATGAAGGCAAGTTCTTCGCTGGAATGGTCTTTAAGTTTACTAGAGTTTGTTCTTGAGCTTGAGCGTTTTTCCCTTGTTTATCCCATGCGTGGAGCTCGGTAATCTTCTCTATTTATAGTTGTGAGCAGGTATATGTCCGTTGGAGAAGACAATGCCACGTGTCACAAGCTTCCAAAGAAAACGACCATATTTTTCGAATTGTTGCAGCAGGGCAGTTGACACTGTACATGAGAGCAGCTTTAGTTGGTCAGAGCAGGTAAAGTGTTGTCGGCTTCTCATTGGTCGAGGTTTGTGGTAGGTGAGAATGTGTCAGTGTTCAGAGTTGACTATTCTTCAACTTCGTATGATCTTCTGCTGAACTTCGAAATGACTTGAGCGACTGGGTCATTTTCTGTCGGACACAGTAGACTTAGGACAGTCTCTGTCTTCTTCGACTGAGTCGGCTGACAAGCTGATAAGGCTTTGGTAGGTCAGCTGATGACTTCGAAGGTACTGAACTTTGCATTAAGTTCTTCTGCTGATGTCTACCGGCTGATGAAGAATCTTCTACTGAGGACAGATTCAGCCGAAGACAGAAGAATGCAAGTGAATACACTGATGACGTGGGGTTCTGGAAAGTAACTTCGTCAGAAGATCAGTCCAACAGTTTACCCCTTACAGGACTTAGACAAAAAGATAAACTATCACAAAAAGTCTAACCTATACATCATCTAATCCTATCGAGACACTTCACTTACTGATATCAACTGGGTTTTGGGATCGTCAATTCCATAGTACTACTATGATTTCCCCCAATATTATTTTAACCACAAACAGCTGACTACCATCTATTGACTCATAACCCAACACCGTTCAATGTGTACGCATCACCGCTATAGTTTTTTAACGTCAAATGTGGTCGAATCTTTTATTGCGAGGTTGTTGTGGGCTAGACGTTTGCTAATTTGCTCTCTAATTGACACTATTCGATCAATTGTGGAGAAATGGTTTGATGAGAAACATCAACGGTTGAGTTTACACGACCATTCATTCGTCGAGGAGGCGAAGCGAAAGGTTCATTATTAGGTGGAAAAGACATACATGTACAATCACAAGGACTTCCACTATACAGTTCTAGGTTAATGACAAAAAATAATAATTTTAAGGTAGACTTGGACTCATGTGAGTGCTCGTGTTGTGAATTCCAGTTGGATCTGTTGCCATGTTCGCACGCTATTGCGGCTATTATGTAAGCAAATAAATTTTAAAACTTTATTAGTTCTTTTAATTTTATAGTACTAATTCGGGGGTCAACATCTATGACTTTGTATTAAATTACTACTTAACAACCACCTACCGGGATTTGTATGCACATGTATTGAATCCCCTTCCTCCTCCAGATCGGTGGACCATAATTTATTAGAAAAGCTTTAGATCATTCTGCAAATTGATCACAATTTCGGGAGTCATGATTCCCCATTTGTTTACATTTGCTACACTTTCTCTTTGATTTCTTTGCATCCAAAGCGGCCCTTTCCCTTCTTGACTTAATTCGACTTCCGCTACCTTTGGTTTTAACCGGACTAGGAGAAAAAACCGAAATAGATTTTGGGATCGGTCCACCATAAAACACTTCAAACGTCTGCTTCTTTTGTATGCAACCTCCATTTTTGCAAGACTTATTAGAATATTTTTCTGATAACATCTTCAAGTCCACTAACAAATCAGACATTAATTCATCATTGCCATCAACAACACTGAGGCATCATTGCCATCAACAACGCCGAGACATGAATAAGCATAAAGTGAACTATAAACGTGCATAAAAAACCCACTATATAGTGCATATATTAACACCAAAATAAAATTTAAAAAAAAAGAACAAAACAAACAGAAATTGTAAACCGAAAGAATCTGAAAACGAAAAAGAAGAAATTGATAAACAATTGATTCAAATATTCTTCCAAAAAATTTCAAATGATAAAAAAAAATAGGTTTCCAATTGATTATTCAAAACTAAGAAAAATAATCAAAAACCCATAGAATCCTATAACATGATTTGATGCACATATACAAAGAAATTAAGAAAAGAAAAGAGGTTGAAATCGAATATGAATTTTTTTGATTCAATCAGACATTGAATCAAAACAAGATAATGGAATCAAACATAAGATTTACGTGGAAACAAGCAAATAAACAACAAACCTTGTGTAGACATTATCATAAAATGTTGATAATCAAAATTAAAAAACTCTGTATTTCTCACTATTTGCGCCGATGTGAAGAAAAATGAACTACAGAACGATTTATAAGACATAAATTAGGTTACAAGATAAAATAGAAACATAATTTTACAAAAAAGACCTTAGTGCAAACTTTTTGCCTTTATGGTGCATTTCAGGATTTTAAGTGATGGCAAGATCTGGAGCGTCGAATTACTTGATCAAACGGTTATAAATTGTTCCTATTTCTCACTACAAGGGGTGTTCTCATATGATCTCCCCTCTCTCTCTCTCTCTCTCTCTATATATATATATATATAGGGAATGGATCATATGAGAAGCCTCATTGAAATAAGAAATAAGAAGAAATCTGCACCCTTCATTTCATTTTTTGATGGTTTAGATTGAATATGCTCTGTAATATTCCTTTTGCATATTCTTTATATATTTTATGCATAAGGGCAAAAATGTAAAAAATACAAAATGTATGCATAGAAAAATTAAGAAAGATGCATGAAACATATAGGGAATATGCATACTTCCTACCTTCCTACATAACTCTGTCTTCCCACAGGATCCATATATATATATATTCTCCATGATTTACTCCTAGCAATTTTGAAATAATTAGGTAATAAAAGCTAATGAGTTGACAATTTCTACAAAGCTTACACACTAGGGTCAAAATTACTTTCTTATTTATAGGTAAGGAAATATAGTAGCACCAGTCAGAGAAAAATAGGTTAAAAAAATATAATTTACCTATTTTTATGATTTATACACACTTTGCCCATTTTTGCAAATTAATTTACTTGTGCGGTTAAAAAAATATAATTTACCTATTTTTATGATTTATACACACTTTGTCCATTTTTGCAAATTAATTTACATGCGCGGCTATTTATGCAATTCTCCAAAGAAGAATGGGTTTTGCTTTACTTTTTGCTTCTTTTCTTGTATAATGAACAGAGAAGCAAAAACACATCCCTTCTTATCACCAGATAATGGCTATTGAGCAAAATGCAGAAAAATCCTTGCTTGATGCTCGCTACTGTGAAGAAGAAAAATGGCTAGATATTGAAGAAGAATATGAGGATGAGGATGACGATGATGAGAGTGAAATCACCTTAAATGAAACCACAAACAATAACCTCTCCCTCTCCTCACTTCTTCTTCTAGAGCAAGATTTTTTCTGGGGTGATGAAGAACTAAACTCCCTCTTCTCCAAGGAGAGAGAAACATCTCCAAAATCCAATCTTGGAACTGGGTTCTCTCTCTCTCCAGCAAGAAAAGAATCAGTGGAGTGGATTCTTAAAATCAACGCTCATTATGGCTTCTCAACTCTCACAGCAATTCTTGCAGTGAATTATCATGATAGGTTTTTTTCCACCTTGAGTCTTCCTCAAGAGAAGCCATGGATGATGCAGCTCACTGCTGTCACTTGTCTCTCTCTAGCTGCAAAAGTTGAAGAAACTTATGTTCCCCTCCTCTTAGATCTTCAAGTATGTAGTAGTATTACTCACCACTCATCACATTTGTCTGAATTTGGGAATTCCCATGTTTATTTCTTGTTTTTGTTTTTTATGCTTAGGTTGAAGGGACAAAATATTTCTTCGAGGCCAAAACCATACAAAGAATGGAGCTTTTGGTGCTGTCTGGGCTTAAATGGCGGATGAATCCAGTCACCCCAATTTCATTTCTTGATCACATTATCACAAGGCTGGGCTTAAAGAATTATTCCCATTGGGAGTTTCTTAGAAGCTGCGAGAATCTCCTTCTCTCTGTTCTATCAGGTGAGAAATCACAGAATCACAAATTTTATTACTAAGTTATTGCAAAGAACAAATGAAAAAAGATTCAATTTTTATCATTACAGATCCAAGATTCATACTATTTCTCCCTTCCGTAATCGCCACTGCAATAATGCTCCACGTCATTCATCGATTCGACCCTTCCAACGCGGTTGAATATGAAAATCAGCTTCTGGGTGTGCTCAAAATCAACAAGGTTTGATATTTCTCAACCCATCTTTTGTCATAATCTTGGAGTTTGGAGATGAAGATGAACCCTAATGTTTAATTTTGATTTTTATTACAGGATGAAGTGGATGAGTGTTACGAGGTTATTAGAGAGGTACTTTCAAACACTGGCTCCAACACTGGTTTACATGGCTCCAACAATGGCTTAAAGCGTAAAATTTGTCAAGTGCCAGGTAGCCCAGATGGAATCTTGAGTTCGGATAGTTCGAATGATTCATGGGATTTAATATCATTCCATCAGCCCATTTTCAAGAAAAGAAGAGTTGAAGAACAGCAAATGAGATTGGCATCATTCAGCAGGGTGTTTGTTGTGGATGCCGTTGGGAGCCCTCATTAAATTCTATATTCCTCTAAAATTCTAGTAGTAATTATTTCTTGCATTAAGGAGGTGAAGCAAGGCTTAAATGGCCTTTCCATCAACAACTCTGCAAAGTTATGCACAAGGAGAAAGAAAACAGAGGGTAGTGGCAGGAAGAGCTGGCAATTTTAAAGAGAGAAAGAGCAACAAGAGTAGTAAAAAAGACAAGAAGCAATGAAGAATATCTGTACTCTGTTTTCTCTACTTGTGTTTACTCTCCCTCTCTCTCTCTCTCTCCTCTCTCTCTCTCTCATATCGACATTTCAAGAATTGAAGCATATTTTATTGTTAAATAATCTATATTGTACATACGTAGATCTTTATTGAGTTTTTTCCATTTCTATCTTCACAATCCTTGATATTACTAGCTGGTTTATATAATCTGCATATAATTAAGTTAAAATAGGAAATGAGAGAAAAGATGAAAATCGTCGGTCTGTGTGGTTTGACCTCGATGGGGGAGCCATTTTTTCTTCGCTTCTTATGTATTTTCTCTCTCATGGCTGGCTTTGTTTATCTGTTGTCTGTATTTGGGGGTGACAGAGGAAGCCTTCTTTTCACGGTAAAACCTAGTTTCTGACCTAAATATAAAATCCTAAATCTCTGTCTATATTTTTATACTCCCTCCGTCCCATTATTAGTGGCCACCTTTCCTAATTCGGATGTCCCGCTATTAGTGGTGACGTCCCAAATTGGTAAAAAGTTATCACTCTCTTTCCTATTTTATCATCTTATCTCTCCTACTTAGGGATGGCAATGGACCGGATTTGGACCGGATCCTCCTCGGTCCAGATCCAGATTCGGAATTTTTTACTTTGGTCCAAATCCAGTCCAGATCCATTGGATCTCAAAAAATGAGATCCAGACCCATATCCATTGGATCCACAGGGTCTCGGGTCTAGACCCGGATCCATAAATTTTTTTAGCTAAAATTAAAAAATTCTAAATCAATTAAAATTTAACTAATTTAATTAGTTCTATGATAACACGATAATCTTTAAGAGCATTACTATCATTAAAAAAATCAAACTACTCATGATATTATAAAGATATTACAATCATCTATAAAACTATGATCTTCTCTCTAAAAAAAACTTCCAAATTCGTGGACAGTGGGTACTCAATCTCCTCCCTCTTTTCTATTTATTAGATTACTAGTTAAGTATTTCAAGCTCAACAAATAATGTAACGTGATATTTTAAGTAGAATAATATAAATATAATATTTTAGATATGATAATAAAATAATATTTTAGTTATAAAAATGGCGGATCTGGACCGGATCCGGATCTCAGATCGTAAAGTCCAGATCCAGATCCGTAATTTCTAAAATCAGTCCAGATCCGATCCAGGTCCAATGAGTCTAATTTTTTAAAATCCAGATCCATAAAAATGGATCTGGACCGGGTCCAAGATCCATTGCCATCTCTACTCCTACTATCTCATTATCACACTCATCTATCTCTCCTACTTTATTATCTACTTATCTCTCATACTTCATTACATATTCCCTTAATTCCCGTGCCGAAAAGAAAAACGCCACTAATAATGGGACGGAGGGAGTACTAGATTTGTGTAACCCTTTTTCGACCTATATTTAATATGGCATTAGGGTGGATTATATATACATAAATATAAATATACCATTTATAAGAAATATATACCTTTTGCACGCTCACTAGATACGTGCCTGCATGCATGCGTGCATGGATCATGGATGTGTAAGTAATGACATAATGCTATTTCATGTGGCTATGTCTTCTTCACATGTCAAAATTGGAGCATACTACAGAAGCGGATCTAAATTTAAAACTAGATGGCAAAGTGTAAAATTAAATGACAAATATCTATAATTTCCGAAGAATGAAATTTACAATTAGGAGGGGCAAAATGGTAAATTTGCAAAAATGAAAAAAAAAAAAAAAAATTTTGCATAATTACTACTCCTGGTGCGCACAATTTGGAATATATGATATACCTATATATTATTTTACTTTTTTAAATAGTTGGATATTTTTTCTTATATTGAGGAACTGCACCTTTTTTTGATGTGCACAAAAAAATACTTCTTTCGTCCCGCTATTTGTGACCACGTTCTTTTCAGCACGAGAATTAAGAAAGTACATGATAAAGTATGAGAGAGAGAGTAAATGATAAAGTATGAGAGAGAAGATGAGTAAGATAATGAGAGAGTAAGAGAGAAATGATGATAAAGTAGGAGAGAGAAGATGATAGAATATAAGATATGATAATATTTTTTTACCAAATTAGGAAAGTGGCCACAAATAACGGGACACCCCTTTCGGGAAAGTGAGCCACAAATAGCGGGACGGAGGGAGTATTATATTATTTGTATATAATATATATAATATTGAGTTCGACAATAAAATGTTACGAAATGAATTGGTCCTATAAAGCTGCAAATTAAATGAATTGACCCGGGCCAAGTGAATTTATCGGCATTTAAATGAAATTAATCTCCGAAGTGTTGATATCCATAGATCATCTTCCTCGAACACTCATTAACCTTTATTATACTACAAACTAAAAAAAGGTTTGTTGAATACGTGACGAGTTATGCCACTACTATTCTTATTTTTCACGCAAAAGATACTGCTCTTATGGTTTTAATTTTATTTTGGTTCCTTGCTGAAAAATAAAAATAATCATAATTCCTTATATATATGTATATATGTATATATATATACATACATACATTGCCAGTTGATTATTGCCTAAAAATCTCGCACACGTCCATGACTATGCATAGACTTCGACCTCTAAATCATGATTATATATTATTTTATTGTAATTTTATATCAGATTTTTTTTTTCGAAAAATGAATATATGATCAGGATAAGCTTGAAATGAAGTCAAAACATAACTCGTAATAATAATTGTATGCAGTATAAAAGAAAAAGGAGTGTATGATAACTGGATCCACTGCAGAAACAATTGGTTAATTTTCTTTATTGAGTTTGGTCAACATAAGACAATTGGATGGGAGACAGAATGATCACAACAGTGATTGCTTGTAGACAATGTTCACCATATTACAATCTTTTCCCTTTTTTCTTTTACCTTTTTTTTTTTGCTTATTTATAGGGTTTGCAATATTTAATAATTACGAGAATTGACGAGAGAAATTCACAAGGACCGACATGCATTCTAGTATTTATAATCTCGCCATCTTACTCAAATTGTTGTTAATTGTGATATCGGAATTAACTCAACAAAGATTAAAAAAAAAAAAAATCCCTAAACTTTTGCTTTAATTTATTTTTCTCCTCTTTTTTTTCTTTTAATAAAAGTTTTTCATCCCTTTTCTTTGCTACTGGGTATTGTTAATAGTGTAAATTTGGGGATAGTATAGAATGTGACCATGCCTAAAACACTTTTGGCTTTTCTTATTTGGTTGTATCTTTTTTCACGTGTGACACTCAATATTTCTTTATATAAAAACCAAATTAAATTAGTATACAACATATTTTTTCCATGCGTGACAACTGGCTTATCACATAATCATCGTCCACCTAAACATATATTTGTGAGTCACGTATCATTTATCATGTCCCACTCTTTCTTATATATTATTGTGCAAAAATGAAAAATTTACAATAAGTTAAATGTAAAATTTTGGAACGTGGAGAGGATCACGAAAAGAACAAAAGCTATGGATTTGAAACTTGCAGACAGATCTTCTATTTTGTGGAAGATATCTCGTCGTACCTTTTCCTCTTCTCTTTTTTTCTGCCTACAGCTTCTGGACAGACAGGTGGAGAGAGAGAGAGAGAGAGAGAGTTTATAGTTGCGTGCTTGTGATCATTTTTCGTACTTATGATTATCGTTTGAACGTGTATATCTATGTATATATTATACATACAATAACTATGGCTTGTCTCATATATATTGATGCTATTTACTGAGATTCATGTGGAAACAATCCTTTTAGTAGGATTTATGAATAAATCAGAACCGTTAATCTAATATAATAGGCACTCGAATTTCGTTCATGTATTTTTATTGGTGAATACATTATTAAAACAATGTACTGCATTACGTCTGATATATAACACTAGATTATTAATGTAGTAGATTCATATATATGTAGTTACATTCTAGTTACAAATTAATTCAGCTATAATTAAATGACAATCATAGATATTATATGATGGGATAGTCTAAATCCTTATTTCCTAATTTAAGGATTGTTTTTATTTGATCACCTTCCATAATTAATAATATATATAAAAAAGAAACACCTGCATTTTCTGATTAAGTCAACTAAAATAATTGGAGGAAAACTGAAACAGAATGAAAGTTAATTTCCCAGTTAGAGAGAGAAGTCCAAACATGAAAGATCACAAAGGTCAGTCTGTCCCCACACAATAATTGTTCTATAATTGTCTGATGCACAATGTAGTTCATTTTTACCTATTTTAACATTTCTTTTTTAAAAAATCATTTAATAATCTCTTTATAATAAAGCACAAGAATTTATGATGAAAAAACTAAACAAATGAGATAAGAATTTTTACCCTTTGTGTGTCCAGTGTCACAGCTGTAAAGCTGTTAAGGGTCTGAAAAATATATGACAAAACTATTCCTCCTCACTCCATCCCAAATATTGCATCTTTTGTTTGGTCCCTCAATTTATGTCTATTTATTGATTTTTCACTCTCACAAGGAAGTTTGTTTCGCACCTCCTAATGACTCATTGCCTCTTTTACATCTGGTCTTTTCAAATGCATTCTCATGTTGACTTTCATGCCCACTTAAATGTCAACATTTAGTAATGTGTAAGAATTAAGAAATCACTCATATTCCCCTCCAAACATTGTGAAATTATTAATTAAAAATTATTGAATTTTTTCTTACAATTATTTGGGATGTCCAATGTTTTTCTTGAAATGATTGATTGGCCCTTAAAACAAGAAAAAACAAATAAGTTATAACAAGGAGGAACATTTAGCATTGAATTGGCGCCTCGAATGGGAATCGGGTTGGGCCCAAGATCCAGTTGGGCTTGGTCTGTGGGCCTAAATGATTCTGAATCTGACCACATTTATACTGTCTAATCTCTCCCACACACTCCTCGCGTGAGCCAAATTATTGTATTTACTTCTTATCCCATCTGCATTTATTCTTCACCCAATATTCCATTCATAAAAAATATTCCAAATCAACCGAGATGCGAATTGGGTAAGATCCGCTTGCGTATATTATGATAGGTACGGATTCAGAATTAAGAATTTGATGAACAAATATGTAATTTCGGGGCAAAATGTTGAACTTGGTGGGGGAGGCAAAAATAGTGTATTTAAATAAATTCGGGATTGTGGACAATTTGTGGGGAATGTATGCCCCATATCTGCCCTAAATATGATGCATATCTACAAACTATAATAGGTGAATCGTGTGAGGTAGACTCAACTTAGAGACAGTGGTAGGTCGTGATGAATTCACAACTTTTGCCTGTAATTAAGATAACAGTATCGACTACTAGGTTATATATTGTGGGCATTTTTGGATTGAATGATGGGTTCAAACTCTCTTTCTAAAATGAGTAGATTGAAATTGAATTCCCGAAATGCAATTAGGTTAAAAAACGTAGAAAGTGATGGTACGAGAAACATATTAAATAGTGTAGTTTGAAACATATGCCATTTTGTGCGTGATGGATGGTTCGGGCAATTAATATTTTTTGGAAATCTTGAAACAAAGATGTGAGACTGTGCCTATGCTCTGCCAGAAGATGGAAATTTAATATACATCATCTCCATCTTATTTATTGAGCTACACACTCTCACCACAATTTCTTGCTTTTTTATAAAATAAATTCACAAATTTAAATGTAATATAATTATCACATAACCTCCTTCGTATTGGATCGACGGATTTCTCTCGTCATTACAATAGAGAACGTTGGGTGAATTACAAGTTGATTATCAATATCAGAAAAATGAGGGAGAAAAATAACAAATTCGAATCTTGAACATGTCTGTAGGGTGGGACCCTCACATCGAGCCCACCAAAATGGAACCCTATGAAATCAGACAAGAAGTTGGAGAAGAGTAGGAGACAAGAAGCATTCAATATGCAGTGAAATTGGGTACGAAACATGTAAAAACGCTGGGTTTTGTGTTTTATTTAATCAATGAAAAACGAAACGAAGGCATAAAATGTACTCGTATATACATTTTTTCATTTTTATGGCATAAATTTAATTTGTATTTGTAATTTTCGAAAAAAGAAAATTGAGAAACATTATTAATAGTATTTAATATGTACTTCTTGGATTGGTCTTGTGTTATGTACCTCAGGCTAATAAAAGGCATAGCTTAATCTTATTCGGGACCCAGCCCGACCAGATCCACCACATATTGGAGACGATTAATAGAGAAGACGAAAAATAGATGTGTATTATTATAAAGGTGGAGACCTCTATTTATAGAGTACAAGATGGACTCATGGACTTTTAGGGTTAACATGGTCATCACAATATATGATAAGTATATATATAAAATATATTTACAATACTCCCCCTTGATTGACCATCCCTAAAAGAAACTGTTACCTCGTTCAAACCTTGCCAGAAAAATCAATTGGGATAAAAACTGGACGAAGGGAAAAGAGTACAGCTGCTCCACCACAATATAGTCATTCTTGATCCTTAAGTCGGCGCATATCGATCTTTTATAACAACTTTTGAATGTTAACGTTGGTAATGCCTTTGTAAAAGAATCCACTAGATTGTCACTTGAGCGAATTTATTGGATGTTGATGCCGCCACTCTTTTGGAGATCATGTGTTGCATTGACTCTTTTATGAATCAATTCAATCTCAATGACTCATTTTCTCATGTGTTGCATTGGATGCCTCGTTAAAAACCTTAACTAAGAAAACCCTTTGGGAAAAAGTTAGAAAGGAAAAAAAAGTACAACCATTTGACCTTCAGGGTCATTTGACCTTTAAGAGTCAGTCTAATCTTCAGGATTATTTACAATTTGTTACTCCCCCTCAAGATAACAATCTTCAAGGTTATCTTCAAGGTTGTTGGGTGATGATTCAATCCTCAGCATGATCATACTTGTGGGAAATGACTCTATCTTCTATACTGAATCACGCTCAGTAGCCTCGTGCTCTGAACTGTTGAGAAGATTTGAAGATCCCAAAACCCTATCTGATTGGTGAACCATTCCTTTGTATTCGTATTTGTCTCTGAGGTTTCAGACTCAGTAGACACTCTGCTCTGGTCAAGGCGCTCAGTAGCTCATCAGCCTCAGCACCAGTGTAGAAGACTCGCA
This sequence comes from Lavandula angustifolia, assembly GCA_028984105.1. Lineage (NCBI taxonomy): Eukaryota > Viridiplantae > Streptophyta > Magnoliopsida > Lamiales > Lamiaceae > Lavandula > Lavandula angustifolia. Next base: position 20,831,171 of record CM054813.1, on the reverse strand, counting down.
TATCTTTTGGACTCGGCGGGAGCAAGATATGCGAGAGAGTCGGTTGAACCGAACTCGGCATGAGTAGTTCACTGGACTCGTAGCCGATCATCGATAGACTTATCTCATCGGTCCTATCTATCGAATACAAGGTCGACTCGAGAATGGCAAATAGTCTTCGGATCTGTCGAGAATCTTTTGAAAGACAATCAGGCATTGTCATGTACGAGGAAGAGAGAAGTCAGCTTCAGTCTGTCTCGAAGTTTGTGCTGTCTCAACCACTCCATCCACCTCAACGAATGACAAGCATACACGTGTCTTCCTCACCGCTAAAGCTGCAGTCAACCTTTTACCTAAAAAGGTGGGAAAGTACACTGTTACCTACGCCAAAAGAGCCGTTTGCTACCAAAAAGAGAGAGAGAGAAGAAGATCGTCTCCAACGGATCTATTTTCAATCTCTGCTCTATAAATAGAGGGATCATTCAAGATTTGAAGCACTCAAGAAACGAAGAACTAGAGAGAGCGCGAAAAAGAGCGAATTCCAAAGAACAAAGTCTTAGCAAGAACTCGAAGAACAATCTCCGGCGAAAGACTACATTCTAGCTCATAGGGAATCAAGCTAAACCAACATATAAAGCCTCTAGTATCCAATCGACGTTACACGAACTTATAGCTTACCTTCAGCTGTTCGTCGATCTAGAAGCTACTCTCTCATATTCCCTATCCCTCTAACCCTAAGCTCAACCGTTCTTATCTATAGCTTAGACGAAGGAGTTCACATTTGAACCCAATCCTTATTGTATAAGGACTCCTTCACTGTTGGAGAAGTTTGTCAAACACTTTAAGTTTGATAGTGTTGTAAGCGAGACTTGGATCGCATATAAAAACCAAGACGCGGCTTTGCCCGGTGTGCAAGCCGACCGAGACTAACTCGGGATAATAAATAGCCTCCCGATCATTCGGGACAGGTGGACGTAGGATTTGAGCGATATCCGAACCACTTTAAAAATCCCGTGTCTCTTCTTGCTTTCTTAAGCGTTGCATTGATTTTACTATTCATACCGAACATCATATTTAAAATCAATCAATTGTCTCAAAGATACTTGAACTTTTAAATCTACTGACCGAGACTTAAAACGTTTTCTCACAAAAACGATTTGGGCCTACACTATTCCGCGCACCGAACCTCTTCCGTAAGTACCTGAATTGTGCCCTAGTCATTTAGCAGATCTCAGCGAGTCAAGTACTCTTAGCCTTTAACTCGATTCGAAACGGTTGTGCGGTCTGCCGAACTGGCTATTTGATCGGACACCATCCCGAATAGGGCTGTTCGAGTTCGAAGTTGAGAAATCGAATCGTGTGTATTCACCCCCCTCTACACTCGACCGTACTCTCGGGACCAACAATTGGTATCAGAGCAGGAGTTCTTTGACTCTTGTTATCTTTGAGACTGGTCTATTCGAATGGATCCGAGGGAAAACGTTTTCACTGCATATCACTCTACATTCATATCTATATTCTTCATGGCTGATATGTCAGGTATAAGGATGGTACCCATGTTCTCGGTGGAGAATTATGGAGTATGGCGAGTCAGAATGGAAGCACATCTGACATCCCTCCATGACAGTATGACTAAAGTGCTTGAAGATGGACCTATCGTTCCTATGATTGATAGTGTCGTGACTCAGGACCAAGCTCAAGGAGGAGGAATGGTGACTGGGAAGAAGATCCCCAAAGACAGAAGTCTCTTCACTCCTGAGGAGAAGAAGCTTCACAACTTAGACTGTGTTGCCAGAAACGCTATACTGACCACCCTTAGTGATTCTTATCTTGGCAGGGTTCAGGAATGCAAGACTGCAAAAGAACTCTGGGACGCTCTAGCGCTACTGAGTCGAGGGACTCAGAAGATTAAAGCGAATAAACTAGCGTTGGAACTCCAAAAGCCGGTGACAAAATCGAAGATCTGAACGTCAGATTTACCAATCTGATGAACTCTATCAATGGGCTGGGAAAGACATTCAGCAACCGAGAGATGAATCTGAAGATTCTGAGGGCACTGCCGGATGGACACTGGACACCTTTTGCCACTCTATTGCGACATTCCGACTTAGATGCTTGTGTCTCCCGACCATATCTTTTCGTAATTACAGTGCGAGGAGTTTGAGTTCGACGGACCTCAAAGAAAGCAGAGAGGCGAAGCGACACAAAAATCGACCATGCTTTCAAAGCATCGATCGGCATATAGCATCTCCAAAGAACGAGCAAAACAACGAGTAAGACTAAACCTTCACTCAATGATCTACAAGAAGGAAGTCTCGCTCGAAGTATGCGCCGTTGCTCATTGTAAAGTATCGAAGGAGAAGGAGCGACGCGAAAAGTGACTAAAGCCTATCGGGAAACGAAAGGTAAGTCAAATTATATGTCGAAACACACTCCCGACTCACAATCTTCTCGAATGCGAAAGAAAGATGACTCGAGAACCATCAAAGAATAGCGAAAGCAAAGAAGAAAGAGTCATCGCTTGTTACAACCGCAAGAAGCCGGGACATTATCGGTATGATTGTCCCGAGCTCGATAGTGCTTGAACGCGCAGCACGTAAGGCAAGGAGAGAGAAATTCGCCCAGAAAAGACAATCCTACATAGCTGGCGAAATCTCAGACGACTCAGAAGAGGTCGACTCCTTTATGGATTAATCGGATGATGATGCAGCTTTCATGGCCTTAGAGCTTGAAGCTGAAGAATCAGCTGAAAAGTGCATGATGGCAGGCGAAGAGGATGAGGTGCGTAAAGACCCATGGTATGTGGACAGCGGATGCTCAAGACACATGACATACCAAAAGAGTCTGCTGAAGAATTATATCACTGAAGAAGGACCCATAATTGAGTTTGGAGACAATGCAAAAGGCTATACCAGAGGATATGGAACACTCAGCATTGGATCTGCCAACGTTCCAAGAGTATCATATGTTGAAGGACTTCAGCATAATCTTCTCTCTGTTAGTCAATTTTGTGATAACTCAAATAGAGTGATATTTGACGCTGGTTTCTGTGATGTTATTGATAAATCCACAGGGAAAACAGTGTTATCAGGTTCGCGCAGAAAGAACATATATGTGGCTGACTGGAACTCAGCTGAACTTGAAGCTTGCTTATTGGCGAAGAATGACAACCGCACGGGGTGGCTATGGCACAGAAGACTCAGCCATCTCAACTTTAAGACGCTCAACAAGCTTGCAAGAAACACTCTAGCAAGGGGACTGCCGAATGAAGTATTCAAGCAAAGACACTCGGTATGAAGCATGTACCGAAGGGAAAGCAAACAAGGAATCAAAATCCTCCGGTTCCATCGCCTTCCACGGATGGAATTCTTCACTGCTACATATGGATTTGTTCGGTCCAGTCTCCCCGGTGACGATCGAGAGGCGAAAAATATGCATTAGTGGTCATAGATGACTACTCGCGCTACACATGGGTCATATTCATTGCCAACAAGTCCGACGTCAAACAGAGTTACCAACGCTTCGAAAAAGCTCGGTGTCGAGAAGAACACCAAGATCGAGAAAAATACGTTCGGACGCAGGAACCGAGTTCCTTAATTCCATGGTAAAGGAGTTCCGCAGCGAAGGAATAGAGCATGAGACTTCACCGCACGCACACCTCGGCGAGAATGGAGTTGCTTGAACGAAAGAACGGAACTCTAAAAGAGGCGGCAAGGACTCTACTCGCAGACTCGGGACTCCCAACCAAATTCAGGGCGGAAGCTACCGATACGCATGTTATACTCGAGAATAGATCTCTACCGACAAAGCGAAAGCATAAGCGGACACCATATGAACTATGGAACGACGGGAAGCCTTCTCTATCTTATTTCCATATTTTTGGTTGTTCATGCTTTATCCACAATAATGGGAAAGATCAGTGAAGACTTTTGATAGCAAGTCGGATCGGGGAGTATTCTTAGGATACTCTCGGGTCAAGAAAGCTTTCGGAGTATTCAACCATCGGACTCTTTGCGTGGAGGAAAGCCCTCATGTTGTTTTTAACGAGTTTGCTACGAAGACGGGAGCAATAACTCAAATTCTCGAATCGAGGACATCGAAGCGGCTACGGGATCTAAGCTTAAAAGACAAATGCGAAAAGATCCGGCCTATGTTGGGATGATGATTCAAACGAAGAAACCGAAGACAAATCTCTCGAATCTCAACCAGCGAGCAAGTAGGCGACCGATTGATTCTCCCGAACGCAAATCAATCCCGGGTAACTCAGGTCGATGAGGAAACCGTAGAGGTAATCGAGACCACTACCGAGAATAACAACTCGGGGGGGAACATCTAGTAATGTTCCTGAGCTGAATGCCCCTGAACCTGGTGACTCAGTAGATCATACTCTTATCACTGAAATTCTTCAATCTCAGAATAGTACAACTGAAATGCCTAACTCACCTACTATCTGTGTTGAACAAATTTCAGATGAAGAGTTAAAACATCGTAGATCGTGGCTAGATGCTCACACTGCTGATCTTATAATTGGAGATCCTTCAACACATGTCAAGACAAGATCCAGATTCTGTCAAGGAGAAAGCGCATTATTTTCCCCGCTTCTTATCTACCGAAGAGCCTCGTGAATATTGAGGATGCACTTAAAGATCTTGACCGGATTATTGCTATGCAGGAAGAGGCTAAATCGGTTCACGAGAAACGAAGTATGGGAGCTTGTAGACAGACCCGGCATCAACATGTCATTGGAACCAAATGGGTCTTCAAAAACAAGCGAGATGAAAACAACGTTATAGTCAGGAACAAAGCAAGGCTCGTGGCTAAAGGCTACTGTCAAGCTGAAGGAATAGATTTCGATGAAACTTTCGCTCCAGTTGCAAGATTGGAGGCAATTAGACTATTCCTAGCCTACGCAACACATCAACGATTCAGAGTTTATCAAATGGATGTGAAGTCTGCTTTCTCGAATGGCGTCTTTGAAAGAAGAAGTCTATGTGGAACAACCGCCCGGCTTTCGGCGGGAACATCAAGTATATAGACTCGGGGAAGGCTCTATACGGGTTAAAACAAGCACCCGGGGCTTGGTACGATACCCCTGTCCCGAGTTTCTTCTTCGAAAAGGTTTTCGAAAAGGCACGAATGAGACCGCACTCTATTCAAGCATTCGGCCGGAAGAAGACTTATTATTTGTGCGGATCTACGTGGATGACATTATATTCGGATCAAAGAATGTCATCATGTGTCAGCAATTTGAAAAGATGATGAAGGATAAGTTCGAGATGTCGATGATGGGTGAAATGAACTACTTTCTTGGTTTTCAAGTCAAGCAATCCGAAAAGGGAACGTTCATCAACCAAGGCAAATACACTCGAGACCTCATCAAAAGATTCGGGCCGCACATCCGAGCAAATCAATCAAGATCCCGATGAACACGAATATGAAGATAGATCTTGATAAAGAGGGAGTATCGATAGACCAAACTGAATACCGTGCTATAATTGGTTCTTTATTATATCTAACGGCTACTCGTCCCGACATAACTTATGCTTGTAGGTGTGCATGTGCTCGATTTCGGGCGAATCCCAAGCGAGTCATATGGACTCGGCAAAGAAGATTCTCCGCTATCTACAAGGAACACTCGACATGGGTTTGTGGTATCCAAATGATGATAATATTGAACTAACTGGTTATTCCGATGCCGACTATGCGGGATGTAGAATAGACCGAAAATCAACTTCGGGAACATGTCGGTTCCTTGGCGGCAAGTCGATCTCATGGTTTTCAAAGAAACAAGCACTCGGTGGCCACGTCGACTCACCGAAGCCGAATACATGGCTGCTTGGAAGTTGTTGCGCCCGGATCCTTTGGCCGAGACAAAGGCTGAGAGACTATGACGTCATTCGAGAATGAAGTGCCGATTTTCTCGCGACGATGCGAGTGCTATTGCAATCACTCGAACCCCGTACTTCACACGAGATGCAAGCACGTGGACATCGAGACATCACTTCATTCGTGACCATGTCGAGAAAAAGGATATCGGGATGGAGAAGATCCATACCGACAAGCAACGGGCGATATGCCGACCAAGCCTCTAGCCGAATCCGGATTCGAGAGAACTTTCGGTAGAGCTAGGTGCTTGTTGGACCCTTACGACCCCAGTCGAGTAAGAGGTTTCGAGGAGAGAGACATTTCGAGTAAGGGGGAATGTTCACTCTCGATCGATACATTCGGATCGTAGAGACGAAACCATCTACACGAGGTATCAGCTGACTACTATGTTCAGCTGACAGGTTTGCGTATCTCTACTCAGTAGTAATTTAATACAACAGTACCTTGCATTTATGGCAAAGATTCAGCATGACATTAATATCTTTTGGTTTGTCTTTATTATTAACGGCTCACATTTAATGCACGACATTCCATACATAAGCTTGCTGAACTCTGCACGCATTTAATGCATGTCTTTTCACAGTTACTACTTAGGCTATTTTACAACTGGCTTTGACTTAGGCGCCTTTTGTGATCATTGCCTATTTTTAACTTCTAATCTTAACCGTCCATATCATAAAGCAAGTTTAAATTCAGCCTTCGATCGAAAACCGTTCACCTTCATAGTTGATATATATATATTCGATCATATCTTTGAAACCGCCATTAGCATACTTCATAACTTTCAAATTCCGAAAAATCCGAGATCTGCATTCGCAATCCTTACTTGCAACTTCACTCTCAATCTTATCTCGAATTTTATCTATTGGTATGCTTATATCTGTTAATATATTTGTTATATGTTTCAGTATCGCATTGTCCAGCACTGTTCTATCCAAGAAACGGTATTGATTCATTTCTTGTAACAGGTACTATGGCTGGTATATCTGTCAGTTCTCCCGACAAGATAGAGGAAATCGTCAGCAAAGGCCGTATCTGGTGCGAACCAGTTATGGAGTTCGACGCGTGCGAGCTCGAGTACATGGACGAGATCTTCACATATCTGAGGAAATCCGGCCTTGAGGAGTTTCTATCGAGGAAGCCTACCTTCTTCCTTCCTCGACAAGTGGCGGAACTATATCTGAACTCCGACTCAGTTGGAGGAGACATTCTGGCGAGGTTCGCTGTTAACGCCATTGACGACGCATCGAGGATACCGAAGCAGATGTCTATTAAACAAGCGCTGAAGAAGAGGTTCAACCTCCCGTCTGAAGGTGTCAGCACCTTGGGGTACAATGACGACGCTGTCAACACATACCTCTCCGTTTTCTGTGGCAAGCCCACAACATTCAGAGCAGCATTTCCGAAGAATGCAATGCTACCGCAGTTCAGAGCACTGACGTACAACGTCACACGCTGGTTGCCAAGCCGGGCGGGTCCTTTCGACAGGTCTCCCGACCGAAGATCCATATGATGATGGCGATCTATGACTGCGTGAAAGTCAATTGGGTCGACTTCTTTGTTCGCGAATTTATGGCTCAGGCAGCCAAATTCGATAAAGCTACGCGAACACTGACCGCAAAGGGAAAGCTTCTCTACGGACTTAAATTGTCAGTCATGATCGAGGATTTCTGCGAGGCTGAGCAGATCACTTATGACGGCAAAGAATATTTTAATGTGAAGAAAATCCTCTTTCACAACAAGTCCGCGGCCCTGCAACAGTTGGTTCAGGACCGGGCCGCGAAGCTTCGGCCATCTAAGCCTCAAGCAGCGCGACTCCTAAGAAAAGGACACCTCCGGCTAAATCACCTAAGGCACCAGCCAAGAGGCCGAGGAAGGCCATACCGGATACACTGCCGAACCGGAGACAACCATCGAAGTGGCTACTGAACCGACTCCTATTCAGCCACTACAGTTAGTAGATGAGTCTTCCTCATCTGAGAAGACCAAGTCAGTGGAGAAAGCCGTCTCCACTGAGGAACAAGTTCAAGAGGAACAGGGAGAGGCTACTGAAGCCCAAAGTGAAGAAGTCCAACATCTGGACAGCCCTCTCTCTGTGCCTCCGCTCGGCCGATCGTCCACCTGCCGACTGCGAGACCGACTTCGTTGATATCGAGTCGGATTCTCGTCTCGCGAAGAGACTCTCGGGATGGAAGCAGCAGTTATCGTCTCTAGAGCTTCCCGAGAGATCATCCAGTTCATTCCAAAGCTTGCTGACCATTCAGATTTGCTCGTCCTAGCCGAGTCAGCAAGGCTCCATATGATCCTACGCTTTCAGGAGTGGCCTCAGCTTCAACGCCTTGTTCTACACTACTCTTGTCAGCAGCTACACTTGGAAGAACTGAGATTGCGTGAGGAGATAGGCTATTCAGAGCCTGAGAACCTCAACACGATGGAGAATCTAAGGGCAGCCATGCTTGCAATTATTGTTGATCGACGCTAAGCAGCTGGCTCGCCGCCCTCAGATGGGTCTGACCACGACGGTCGAGACCCACCTGATGATTCAGCCCCGGAAAGCCCGATGAGGGACATCCACAGGACAAGGATACCCATGCCGAAGCAACACCACCACTCAGTATCCTTGGTCCTGAGAAGTCCAAGGCTGGTGCTTCGTCCTCAGGCGAGCCCGCTCGGCTCTTGCTTGCGATCGACTTTCGAACGGCGCCCGGCCCGGACCGCAAAGAGATCTCGATCGGTGGCAAAAGCCTTAACGCCCAAGGGATCAAAAATCGAGATCTTGCGAAGGCTATCCATAGGACATGGAAGCAGATCGCTCAAGCCACGACTAAAGAACTTCGTGGGCCGAAGTCTTCTCTCTTCATCGGCCCGCCCCTGATGTTTCCGCGCTTATTTCAGAAGCGTTGGCTCAGCAACAAGTCAAATTCGAAGCTCAGCTCAAGATCTTTCAGGAGAGCCAAGCCAAGCTACTTGATGAATTTTTGGCTTCTAAACTGGCTCATACTGACGCTATCACTGAACAATCCGAGGCCACTGAACAAAGACTTGAGAATATCCAACTGGCCTTGGAAGACAAGATCACCGAGAAGCCGAAAGACTTCAAGGAAGCAACGTGACCTCTCTCACAAGCAAGATACAAGGAAGACCTTACCATGGAGAGGAACGAGTTGCATGAGCCTCCGACTAAGCTCCACCATCGTCTTGATGAGTAATCAACCTCCTACAAAAATCTGAAGAAGTCAGTCCTAGTCCCTACCCCGGTGCTCATTGATGATGCCAAAAAGGGGGAAAGTGAAGGAAAAAAGGAAGGAAAGAAGAGTACTGAGAAGCTGACTCCCACCAAAAGTCCAAAATCTAAGGGGGAAGCTACACTGAAGTCATCCCAGACTCAAACTCTGTCTCAGAAGGGTGAGGCCCGTGGGTGTTTCGGCCGCGAGCACACCGAAACCGGCCCAAGTGGCTCAGGACCCCAGCGAGACTACTCGAGCAACCCGGACTCCCAAAGACATTATTAAGGAGGTTGCTGAGTACGCCGAACAAAGCGGTGGAGGACTCAGAAGAAGAAGAGACTCCTCTTCCACCACCAGTTCAAGAAGGCAAGGGCAAACAAAAGCTTAAAATTCCAACCCCTCCAGCAAAGCGATTAAGGTACATATCTGCTGAGGAGGAAGCCCAAATAGCTGCGGATGAGAGATTGGCCAGAGAAATTGCAGAGGCCGAAGCAGCTAACAAGCCAAAGTCTAAGTCTGCCAAAGGAAAGACTAAAGCCCTATCCAGAGGAGGAAAGAGAACTGCTAGACTGCCTCCGAGAAAGCTCATCATAACAGATGAAGAGGACAGAGAAAAGGAAAAGGAGCAGCAGCAGAAGAGTACTGAAAGGCAGGGTACATCCAAATCTAGATCTAGTACCCCTGCTGAATCAGAAGAAGCCCCTCAGCAAGCTACTGATACACAAGGAGAAGAAATCGAAGCCATATTTGATCTGATGAACAGATATCTATACAGAGGCGAGGAGGCAAGACAGATTCAGCCGCCAGAGACGAAATTTGGAAGGCGAGACCTTGAAGCTATGATGAAAAGGACCGAAGAGGAGGCCGGACCGAGAGTGCCTTCTAAAGCCGATATTCCATACGATACAGGAAATTCGGGAAGCCACCGACCGAAATTTCAAAGATGGCCAAGAACAGATGAATGGATACCAGCTCAGCTTCAATCAAAGATGGGAAAATGCGAAAATTGAGTTCATCAAGAGGAACTATTTTTGGAGGTTCCGGTCCAACAGACAAGGATTGAAGCTTACATGGAATGGATGTTCGCTGCGAACACCGAACTCTACCCATACCTCAACAAAGCCATATCTGAAGGTATAGAAGTCAGTGTTCCGGGACCCCGAATCATACCTCCCCGAGAAGACAGGGATGACTCGAGTACACTTTGGTACGATTGAAGCGGAAGTGAAGCATGCAAAGGCGAAGAAAGAACTTGCTGAAGATGAGCCTGCTGATTTTGCAGAATTTCTGAAGCTAAGGAAGATCACATACAGGATGTATGGAGTGCCGCTCCCTGAAGATCAGACTCAAGAGTTCATGGACAGAATCAAGAAGTTCAGTGGCCCTCCTCCTTAGATTTTTTTTTGCTCATTCTCTTAGCATAGCAAGATTGTATCTGTACTGAATTTCTCTTACATATATATACAAATCTTCTTTTGGCTCTGACAACTACTTGTTGTCTAAATAGCCGTGTTTGCTTTATGCTTTAACACTCAGAATCACTAAAGTGATTACTGACACACACACACTATATTTATTTACTTGTCAGTTTTTGCTCGGTTAGATATCTGATAGACTAGACTTTCATAGAGTTTTTATTTCTCTTAAAGGGGGAAATTGTTCTGCTCTGTCTCCCTCAGTAGTCTAGCACTTACCAGACAACTCCACTGATCCTACTTGTAATATTTGTAAGGAGCTCTGTTTCTGAGTAAGTTAGTGTTTAGCATAGTTGATAGGACATAGATGATAGGTTTTGGCATCATCAAATAGGGGGAAATTGTTGGGGGATGATTCAATCCTCAGCATGATCATACTTGTGGGAAATGACTCTATCTTCTATACTGAATCACGCTCAGTAGCCTCGTGCTCTGAACTGTTGAGAAGATTTGAAGATCCCAAAACCCTATCTGATTGGTGAACCATTCCTTTGTATTCGTATTTGTCTCTGAGGTTTCAGACTCAGTAGACACTCTGCTCTGGTCAAGGCGCTCGCAGCTCATCGGCCTCGGCACCGGTGTAGAAGACTCGATATCTTGGACTCGAGCGGGGAGCAAGATATCGAGAGAGTCGATTGAACCGAACTCGCCAGGAGTAGTTCACCTGGACTCGTAGCCGATCATCGTAGACTTATCTCGGCGAGCCTATCTACCGAATACAAGGTCGACTCAAGAACGGCGGATAGTCTTCGGGGATCGGAATCTTTTGAAAGACAATCGCATTGTCATGTACGAGGAAGAGAGAAGTCGGCTTCAGCCTGTCTCGAAGTTTGTCTTTGTCTCAACCACTCCATCCACCTCAACGAATGACAAGCATACACGTGTCTTCTCACCTGCTAAAGCTGCAGTTAACCTTTTACCTAAAAAGGTGGGAAAGTACACTGTTACCTACACTAAAAGAGCCATTTGCTACCAAAAAGAGAGAGAGAGAAGAAGATCGTCTCCAACAGATCTATTTTCAATCTCTGCTCTATAAATAGAGGGATCATTCAAGATTTGAAGCACTCAAGAAACGAAGAACTAGAGAGAGCGCGAAAAAGAGCGAATTCCAAAGAACAAAGTCTTAGCAAGAACTCGAAGAACAATCTCCGGCGAAGGACTACATTCTAGCTCATAGGGAATCAAGCTAAACCAACATATAAAGCCTCTAGTATCCAATCGACGTTACACGAACTTATAGCTTACCTTCAGCTGTTCGTCGATCTAGAAGCTACTCTCTCATATTCCCTATCCCTCTAACCCTAAGCTCAACCGTTCTTATCTACATCTTAGACGAAGGAGTTCACATTTGAACCCAATCCTTATTGTATAAGGACTCCTTCACTGTTGGAGAAGTTTGTCAAACACTTTAAGTTTGATAGTGTTGTAAACTGAGACTTGGATCGCTATAAAAACCAAGACGCGGCTTTGCCCAAGTGTGCAAGCCGACCGAGACTAACTCGGGATAATAAATAGCCTCCCGATCATTCGGGACAATGGACGTAGGATTTGAGCGATATCCGAACCACTTTAAAAATCCTGTGTCTCTTACTGCTTTCTTAACTGTTGCATTGATTTTACTATTCATACTGAACATCATATTTAAAATCAATCAACTGTCTCAGCATACTGAACTTTTAAATCTACTGACTGAGACTTAAAACGTTTTCTCACAAAAACTGATTTGGGCCTACACTATTCCGCGCACTGAACTCTTACTGTAGATACTGAATTCTGACCTAGTCAGTTAGCAGATCTCAGCTGAGTCAGTACTCTTAGCCTTTAACTCGATTCGAAACGGTTGTGCAGTCTGGCCGAACTGCTTCGCCGACACCATCCTGAATAGGACTGTTCGAGTTCGAAGTTGAGAAATCGAATCAGGTGTATTCACCCCCCCCCTCTACACCTGACCGTACTCTCGGGACCAACAAAGGTCTACACTAATATGTGCAACACAAGTTTAATTATCATTATAGATAATAGCATGAAATATGTGTTGGGATTTTGTACACTGGAAGCACTTTTTATGCTTGTATACAATGTGTTTTCGTCCTTACCACTATTTTGTTCCCCTATTTGATAAATATGTATATTTGCACATGTTATCCTTTATCTTGTATAAAAGTTAGATTTGTGTGGTGTGTCGGGTATCACAGAAGACAACACAAATTGGTTGAACTGACAAGATATAAACAGCTATCACAACTGAGACAACTTAAGGATAAGTTGTCGGTTTAAGCTGCAGTTTAGATAGGAACTGGCTTGTCTTAGCTGCTTGTCTTTACTGGTACACTTAAGGTGGTGTATTGATGGATCACAGTGAGATGTGTTCTCCTAACTGACCTTAGTGGAGAACCAAGATCTCGGTGACTTAGCTGGTCTTAAGCTTGGTAAAACTTCAGCGAGTACATTTGGCTATCTATCACTTTGACCTACTATGGTGAACGTCCATCGCGATCGGATCTACGTATCTTGGGTGTTAGTAGTTATTTGTGGCTCAGGCTGGTTGTCTGTATCTTGCAACCATATCCTAGTAAAATGGGTTGATAATATCCTCTGAGGAACTCGAAAGGATTAGCACACTAAACCCGGCCGGTTGATTAAGTTCAGGTGTGTTAATAAGGTCGAGTGGTACTACTCAGGAATATAAGATGTTAATTAATTTAAGCTGTCAGTGAGCTTAATTAATTAACGGATATTTCTATCTTAAATACGGAGATCGATTAAGTCTAAAATACAAGCCTTTGCTCAATTTGGGATAAAGGGGCAAGTCAGCACGGATTCTCTAGGGGAATGAATCTGTGTTTATTAATTAATTTTGCTCTGGGCATAGATAATTAATTAATTTGAGGTCCAGCTTTATTTTTTGTATTGGATCCCTAATCTGGCCCAATTAGTTGCCTAATTATTTATTGTTTCTCAGAAATCATTATTAATGGATTAATGTATTTTTACATTATTTAATAATGTTATTTATCTGGAATTAATTGGCTGGACCAATTAATTGATGAATATTTGTAGCCCAGTGGATTAATTAATTATATTATGGGCTAATTATGTGGAAGCCCATTAGATATATAATTAAATTAATGGGCTACAAATATATTAATATTATATTGGCTTTTGAAGCCTATATATATTAGTATTCTGTTCAGAAATAGATTACACACATTCACAAATTCGAGATGCCGTGCGTGTGAATGAGAGAGATGATAATCTTTTTTTTCTCCAGTTCTCTGACCACCCAGAGAGAGAAAAAGGCCGGTGCACAGATCAAAAGATCTGACACAGGAGCAACAATCAAAGCCGCAACAACATACGAAGGAGGAAGGTATCGTTCCCAGTGGCGTAGCCACATGGGTGCCCATGGGGGCAAGTGCCCCCATGAAGCTTTGAAGATATATTATGTATATAGCAATTTTTATTATTTGATTAGTTGGCTTAGTGGTTAAGATGTTTGGAATATTTCCTTGAGGTCAAGGGTTCAAATCCCCCAAGCATAATTTTTTTCTTTTTTCTATCATAATTTCATGTCAATGGAGGAAGATTTGGTCTCAAGAAGACTCAACAAATGAATAAACACCCTACTCCCATAATCCCTAGACAAACATCATTAAACAGATTGCAACCTCTTCTTGCTCCTCCCCATCAATCTCAGACATGGATGAGAAAGAAGGGGGCTTAACTAAGACCTTCTTAAACTTCTTGCTCATGCAAGACCTAGTCCTCATAACGCAATCCTCACCCTCTGTATCAGAATGGCTATCCATCACCAACTTCGGGGTCTCACTACTAGTCCAAGAATTCCTCTTAAGTAGAAAAATGTGAAAAAAAAAAAAATTCGGGGGCACCGCCCCCGAACCCCCGTACATAGAAAACTCAAACCCGATAACTTTTGCCCCCATGAACTCGACGTCCTAGCTACGCCATTGATCGTTCCTAACCCTCAATTACCCTTCAATTGGTATCAGAGCCTGGTTTAGCCTCTAATTGTTGCTGTTAGGTGTATGATTAGGGGTTATTTCCATCGTTATCGGGTTAATTTTCGTGTTTGGGGCGGCCTGCGAGCCAATGTTTTGACCCTGTTGTAACGTTATTTTATCGTGAGAAAATCCACGAGTAGTTGATAGGACCAATGTGTTACGTGATTGTACTATTTTTGTACTGTGTTTTGGTCCGGGTTGCACGAAAATCGAGCGCGCGAAGCGCGGAAGGACGGAAAAGGGCGAAACCCTAGAAGCTGGCAGAACACGACCGCTGACTTTCGACGGCGCGTGGGGGCGCGTGCCATTGTATTTTTCCGATCCGTTCTGATAGTTGTGTTCGTTTGTTCGTTAGCTTCGTCTGTATAGGTCGCACGACTGATTACGATATCTGGTGTGTCCGGAATAGCGTCGGAAAGGAGAAGTGGTCGTGCTGTCCAGAAATACCCAATTCGGACGAAAACCCTAGTTCGGTTAGGGTTCCGCCGCATCTTGCGGCGGAGATTACCGGCGGGTCTGAGGTCCGATTTCCGATATTCTTGAACCGCTGGATTCCTTGTCACACAAGCTTCGTGTTGATATGTTGTATGGGATCATCCGATCCCGGATGCGACCGGAATCGAGGTCTGAAGTTCGCTGCTCACAATGATTTTTTCCGGCGAATCGTTTGAGAATTGAGGGAAATTGATGGACGATTTTGGCCGGAATCCGTTCATGGTAGCCTAAAAATGTCCAAGGATCATTACCCATGAATCAATTGAACGAAATCGCGCTCGGAAAAAGGGGAATTCGAGCGACGGAGACGGCGGCGTTGTGCAGCGCGTTTCTTTCGCGATTGCAGCGACGGCGCCAGCCGTTCTTCACGGCAGACGTCCGGGAGACGTCGGGAAAGCCGAGTGGGAGCGAGTGGTAGGCGTGAGGAGGCCGGAGGAGGCGGAGGGAGGCGGCGGCTGCCGTGGGCAGACGGCGCGCAGCCGCGCGCGCTCCAGGCGACGGCTTGTCGCGATTCCGGCGATGCCCCTGGCCGGAGAAGAGCGGCAAGGCCGCGGGAGTCCTCCCCTTAACGACACCGGGCTGCGGCGCTTCCTGGAGCAGCGGCGGCGGCGGCGGCGGCTTCTTGCTGAAGAAGACGACGATGACGTGGCTGCCCACGTCAGCCCCAGCTGCTGATGTGGCGCCACGCGGCACCAGCGTGTCTGCCACGTGTCTACCACGTGGCAGACCCCTGATGACGTGGCGGAAACAGTTTTCGATGCAGTTTTCAAATTCGAAGATTTTGAAGATCGAAGAGCTGTATTTTGATCGGGCTATGTAATAGTTAGAAATTACGTATTTTAAAGCCCGATAACGACGTTTTAAATTTCCTATTTGCGCATTTATTTATTATTATGCTTTAGCATGCAATTATGTGATTAATTGCGCTTAGAAAAACATGTAAATAAGATTTACGTCGTATTAAAGCATGTTTTATTTTTCGTGAGCACGTTTTATTATTTGCGCTTAGAAATTGCATGCTTTAGGAATTATGTGGATATGCATGATTCAAAACGAACCTTTTGAAGAAAAAGACTAAGCAAATAATAAATTAAATATTTAATTGGATTCCATTTAAATTGGAAACTAAATATTTAACCGGACCTCCATTAATTGAACCCTACACAAAAGTGGAACAATTATATGAGTAAACGTCCACCTGAGTGGCTTGCTTGTATTTTTGAAGCACGAGTTTTGTGAGATGAGTTTTCTAATGTAATATTTAATTATTATTGAGTAGTGGGAGCGAAGCCGTAAACGTCCACCTGAGTGGCTTGCGTGCCTAGTAAACACGAGTACTCTAGCAGATAATAATTAAATAAGATGACTAATTAAATCAAGTTGAAAGCGGTATGATTCGCGTAAGTATGCCAATTTCGAGAATTTGATGTTAATTCGGTCAAATTAATGGTCAAAGCTTAGATGTCACCGCGAGTACAACTTCCTGAGAAGTCCCTTCCCGCGTTTTAATATTAATAGTGACATGGTCCAGAGATATCGATTGTTAATTCCATTCGTCTTAAGAACCTAGGCGTGGATTGGAATTAAAGAGCTAGGTATATAGCTTGGTCTAGGGGTACACGAGTAAACGTCCACCTGAGTGGCTTGTGAGTGTGATCTCTAGGGCTATCCGAGTATTTAACATCATTGGTTTTTCAAAAGGTTACAATGATGGTTAATTACGAATTATGTGCAAATATTAATTTTATACATGCTTTTTAAATTATATTTTTCAGATATGTCTGTTCAAAATTTTTTGAGTTCCTAAACAGTCTCACTAACCAAACCCTAACGAGTTTAACAATTTTTTAAAAAATTTCATAGAGTGGAAGAGAAATCTTACCGCTCCCA
Organism: Lavandula angustifolia; assembly: GCA_028984105.1. Lineage (NCBI taxonomy): Eukaryota > Viridiplantae > Streptophyta > Magnoliopsida > Lamiales > Lamiaceae > Lavandula > Lavandula angustifolia. Next base: position 20,814,197 of record CM054813.1, on the reverse strand, counting down.
ATAAAAGCTCTGCAAATGTCCTATAAGAACTTATGTTTTAGGACCGCTATGTCTAAGAACGAGTTTACTGTGAGTATGTTACTCAAATCTTTGGTAGCGGTCAAAGAGGTTATAGGAAAGGGCAAGAATGCTCAAGTCTTGAATATCCCTAGTAGTTCAAGGAATCCTCCGAAAGGCGGAAACCAGAAAAAGAGCAGAAAGGGTGGACATTTCAAGAAGAGCAGTGGGAGAAAGAAGACGATCCTTACCGGTGACATGCAAATGTCAAAGGAGAAAGGAAGGTTCTTCAAGAATGGTAAGAAAGGACACTGGAAGAATTATAATCCAGATGTCAAGGCAAAACAGAAAGAGACGCGAGTCGCTCTTGTAACTGAAACTGTTCTGGTTTCCTCTTCTACCCACGGATGGGTAGTGGATTCGGAGGCAACTGATCATGTTTGTTACACCTTGCAAGGTTTCTTGCAGAAAAGGCAATTGAGCAATGGCGAGGTGGTAGTCTCAATGGGCAATGGATCGAAAGTTCCTACAATTGCCATTGGAGATTTAAATCTATCTTTTGATAGTTCTGTTTTAGTACTTAAAGATGTTTAATATGTGTCTGAGTTTAGGCGAAACATTATTTCTGTTTCAAAACTCTGCACCGTGGATGGTTATAAATCAAGTTTTGATAGTGAAGTTTCTATCATGAAAGACGATGATTTTATCTGTGGTGGACCATTAAACGGATCTTTATATACTATTACTTGTAAACCGCGCAGTTCTGTTAATATTGCTTCCTCATCATCAAATCCTAAGAAGAGGAAAGAGTCTTCTAAGGTAAACCAAACTTATATGTGGCACTTAAGACTAGGTCACATCAATCTTAACGGCACTCAAAGGTTGGTGGAATATGGATCATTGGAGTCTCTCCAAGATTGAACCATATCCAACTTGCGAAATCTGTTTGGAAGGAAAGATGTTGACTAGACCTTTCAAGGCAAAGGGTTATAAAGCCACAGAAATATTAAGTTTGATACATTCTGACTTGTGTGGGTCTATGTCTACACAAGCTCGTGGAGGGTATGAGTACTTCGTCACATTTACTGACGATTACTCGAGGTATGGATCTGTTTACCTTCTTCGCCACAAGTTGGATTGCTTTGAAACCTTTAAGGAATTGAAGGCAGAAGTGGAGAAGAAGCTAGGTAAAGAAATCAAAACACTACGATCTGATCGTGGTAGGGAATACCTATCCAACGAGTTCAAGGACTACTTGACAGAATGTGGGATTACATCCCAGCGACAAAGACGGGCATGCCTCAGCAGAATGGTGTGTCAGAGAGAAGGAACCGAAGTCTCTTAGAGATGGTTCGGTCGATGATGAGTTATGCAACTTTGCCAGTTTCCTTTTGGGGATATGCCCTAAAGACTGCAGCATACTTGCTAAAGCGTGTGCCTTCCAAGTCGGTACAAAAGATCCCTTTCGAGTTGTGGAGCGGGCACAAACCCAGTATGCACCACCTAAGGATTTGGGGTTATCCTGCTTATGTGCTAAATAGGCAGGCCGACAAATTGGAATCACGTTCAGAAATGATGTTGTTCATAGGGTATCCGAAGGAAACGAAGGGTGGATACTTTTATGATCCTAAAGAACAGAAGATCGTTGTTAGCCCTAACGCTCGGTTCTTAGAAGAGGATTACACTAGTAACCATAAATCTCGAGTCGACATCATCCTTGAAGAATTACAAGGCGGTCGAGTTCCATTTGAACAACCAGTTGTGCAAGATAGTACTCCACGAGTAACTGCACAATCTGTTAACACAACGCCTGACACTGTTCGATGTAGTGGGAGGGTGATATTTACACCAGATCGGTATATGTTCACTGGGGAGACGTTTGTCATCTCCCGGCAGATGAACAAGATACCGTGGATCCCTGGACTTACAACGAAGCAGTGGGAGATGTAGATGCAGATTCCTAGCGAATCGTCATGGACTCAGAATTTAAGTCCATAATTGATATGGATGTATACGAGATCACTGAACTACCTGAGGGCTGCAAGGCTATTGGTAGTAAGTGGGTATACAAGAGAAAGAGAGAGGACCGAATGGAGAGATCATGGCGTTTAAGGCCAGGCTAGTGGCGAAGGGTTTTTACCCAGAAAGAAGGTATCGATTACGAAGAGACCTTCTCGCCTGTAGCAATGATCAAGTCCATTCGGATTCTCCTTGCCATAACAGCTCACATGAACCTAGAGATTTGGCAAATGTATGTCAAAACCGCATTCCTAAACGGTCACCTTGAAAAAGGTGGGGACATCTACATGAAACAGCCAGATGGTTATGTGAAGGAGAGCGAAGAGCATCTAGTTTGGAAGCTTAAGAAGTCTATTCATGGACTTAAGCAAGATTTTCGGTTATGGCACCAGCATTTTCGACGAGGTAGTCAAATCCTATAGATTTGTATCCTGTCCTAACGAGGTGTGTGTATAGTATTTGTGTTAACGGATCAGTGGTGTTTCTTGCATTTTACGTAGATGACATCCTTCTTATTGGCAACAATGTTGAAGTGTTATCAGACGTAAAAACGTGGTTATACGAGCAGTTTCAAATAAAGGATTTAGGTGAAGCTGCTTACATCCTTAGGATCAAGGTTATCCGAGATCGCCAGAAAAGGATATTAAGCTTGTCACAAGCGTCCAACATTGACACTGTTATTGCTCGTTTTAGCATGCAAAATGCCAAGAGAGGTTTAGTACCTTTCAGATATGACATTTTTTCTATCCAAGAATCAGTGCCCTAAAACGCCTGAAGAGATAGAAAGTATGAGGCTAGTACCATATGCTTTCGCTGTCGGTAGCCTCATGTATGCGATGCTTTGTACGAGAGAAGATATCTCATATGCTGTAGGCATGGTCTCAAGTAGGGGTGTAAGTGGTTCCGCTCCGAACCGCGAAACCGATCAAACCTAACCGAACCAAACCGAAAAATGTGGTTCGATTCAGTTCGGCTTCGCGGTTTGGTTCGGTTTATTTTTTTAGGAACCATTTACATTCGGTTCGGTTCGCGGTTTCAAGAATTTTTGAACGGTTCGAACCGAACCGAACCAATATCCTATTTTTTAATTTTTTAATTTAATATTTATCTTTCTTACATGAGAATGTTATTGGATTTAGATATTAGATTTAAGTTAAGATCAATTCTAATCTATACAAAGGAAGAGAAATGAGTAACAACTCTATACTTATGAGATCGGAACGAGTGACATCCAATAAACTATTATTCTTGCATTATTTAGGATTTAAAAATAAATAAAAAAATAAAAAGGTGAACCGGTGAACCGAACCAAACCATTTATAAGCGGTTCGGTTCGGTTCCGATATTTAAAAACACATCGAACCGAACCGAACCGAACCATTTCTATGTGTTTGGTTAGGTTCCTAAAATACATAAAAAACCGAACCGAACCGAACCTTTACACCCCTAGTCTCAAGATATTAGTGTAACCCTGGAAAGGAATACTGGACTGCGGTCAAACATATTCTCAAGTACCTTAAACGGACTAGAGATTATAGGCTTGTTTACCAGTCAGACAGTCTAGTGTCTTTGGGTTATACAGAATCGGATTTCCAGGCTGACAGAGATGAGTACAAGTCTACCTCGGGTTATGTGTTTACCTTGGGAGGTGGAGCCATTTCATGGAGGAGTGCAAAACATAAATGCATTGCGGACTCAACCATGGAAGCAGAGTATGTGGCTGCTTCAGAAGCTTCGAAAGAGGCAGTTTGGCTCAAGAATTTCCTCCTGGATCTTGATATTGTTCAGAATTTGCCTAAGGCGATCACGATTTATTGTGATAATGCGGGAGCAGTGACAAATTCTAAGGAACCTAGATCTCACAAGGTGTCTAAACACATAGACAGGAAGTACCACATTATACGAGTATTCGTAAATCGAGGTGACGTGGTGATTGACAAAATTGGATTTGAAGTCAACCTAGCTAATCCTTTCACGAAGAGCTTACCACTCCCGGCTTACGAGAAGCATGTTCGTGGCTTCGGGATGGTAGAGATGCTCCCCACTTAGGACTACAGAAACTTTTGTATAAGTGGGAGAAGATGCAGTGATAGATAGGATAGATAGCTGAGATATAGTTGGGTACTAGTTTGTACTTAGATAGCTGAGATATAGCTGAGTACTAGTTTGTACCTAGAACTGACACATTGTATACTAAAAGTTTGCTTTAGTATAAGTGGGAGAATTGTTGGGATTTTGTATACTGGAAGCACTTTTTATGCTTGTATACAATGTGTTTTCGTCCTTACTACTATTTTATTCTCCTATCTGATAAATATATATATTTGCACATGTTATCCTTTATCTTGTATAAAAGTTAGATTTGTGTGGTGTGTCAGGTATCACAGAAGACAACACAAATTGGTTGAACTGACAAGATATAAACAACTATCACAACTGAAACAACTTAAGGATAAGTTGTCGGTTTAAGCTGCAGTTTAGATAGGAAGTAACTTGTCTTAGCTACTTGTCTTTACTGGTACACTTAAGGTGGTGGTGTATTGATGGATCACAGTGAGATGTGTTCTCCTAACTGACCTTAGTGGAGAACCAAGATCTCGGTGACTTAGCTGGTCTTAAGCTTGGTAAAACTTCAGCTGAGTGCATTTGGCTATCTATCACTTTGACCTACTATGGTGAACGTCATCGCGATCGGATCTACGTATCTTGGGTGTTAGTAGTTATTTGTGGCTCAGGCTGATTGTCTGTATCTTGCAACCGTATCCTAGTAAAATGGGTTGATAATATCCCCTGAGGAACTCGAAAGGATTAGCACACTAAACCAGGCCGGCTGATTAAGTTCAGGTGTGTTAATAAGGTCGAGTGGTACTACTCAGGAATATAAGATGTTAATTAATTTAAGCTGTCAGTGAGCTTAATTAATTAACGAATATTTCTATCTTAAATACGGAGATCGATATAGTCTAAAATACAAGTCCTTGCTCAATTTGGGATAAAGGGGTAAGTCAGCACGGATTCTCTAATGGAATGAATCTGTGTTTATTAATTAATTTTGCTCTGGGCTGAGCATAGATAATTAATTAATTTGAGGCCCAACTTTATTTCTTGTATTGGATCCCTGATCTGGCCTAATTAGTTGCCTAGTTATTTATTGTCTCTCAGAAATCATTATTAATGGATTAATGTATTTTTACATTACTTAATAATGTTATTTATCTGGAATTAATTGGCTGGGCCAATTAATTGATAAATATTAGTAGCCCAGTGGATTAATTAATTATATTATGGGCTAATTATGTCGAAGCCCATTAGAAATATAATTAAATTAATGGGCTACAAATGTATTAATATTATATTGGCTTTTGAAGTCTATATATATTAGTATTCTGTTCAGAAACAGATTACACACACATTCACAAATTCGAGACGCCGTGCATGTGAATGAGAGAGATGATAATCTTTTTTTCTCCAGTTCTCTGACCACCCAGAGGGAGAAAAAGTCTGGGACACAGATTAGAAGATCTGACACAGGAGCAACAATCAAAGCCGCGACAACATACGAAGGAGGAAGGTATCGTTCCTAACCCTCAATTATCCTTTAATATGTCAATATGTCATTACTCTCATAAATAGATCAATATCATGTTTCTATCGAAGATAACAAATGATAGTCAATACCATTTCAAATTCTCCAATTGCACATAAGTAAGGAACTTCTAATCCTAAAACATCTTTGTTATCTTCTATAGGTCTAAATGAGTCTACATCTACTTCAAGTGATTGAAGCAACCACCATTAGGTAGCTATATGAATACGATACAATAACATCTCTTTAAAGACCTTTTAGGTAGGTCGAATAGCGTAACTCCATCAGAGAGATGCTCGATCTGCAGGTCGAGACAATTATTAGTTCAACCTAAGTCTTATGATTCTAACTCCGTCTTTTAGGCATGAGTTGGTTTATTTCCTCAAGTACTTTTGTACATAATTATTCACATATCCTCTCCAGGAGGAATTTGGAGTGATATGTTCTGAATTTCTATTTCGCGGACTTTTTATCTTTAGAACTGATAAATCTCTCACGCTTCTAGGCCAATGAGAATCAATTGATTTATATTGTCTATGAGGAAATTTAGTTCTTTCATGGTGCATATACAACAAATAAATCATATCTTAGTCACTCCTTTTGCACTTAACTTGATGAACTTCTGATTCATAGTGCGTGAATCTAAATAATTAATCCAACGAAATATTTACGGCATTCCATCATTATATATCATATCTCCCCCTAATGCCGACAATGATGTAAGTTGGATTTACAAAATCTACATATCAATCAATAAAATAGTCCACAATTAGTGGCCCTATATATGACATCTTGACGGAGTATACACCTAATATTTCAAGTATTAAACTCTTCAGGAGTTCTAATCAAATTCAAGTAATAATATAAACAACTTTGCTATCAGTTTTCTTTTAAAAAACATATGAGCAAATATCTTCACGTTTGTATCCTTCTCTCAAGAGATACTTGATGTTCTTACAACGATTTTGCAGTTTACTTGAAAATATATTTTTGATTTACATGCTTTGAGTAAGTTAAATCCTTTAGGAATTTTCATATATATCTCACTATCTAGTGAATCATATAAATAGATATTTACTACATCTATAAGGGGCATAACAAGCCTTTTATAACATAAGTAGATTAATCACACTCTAAAATATAATGGCGTATATTATATGAGAGTATATAAATAATTCCCGGTCTTTGAGAGAAACATTGTGTTACGAGTATTGCCTTTATATCGTAATTTTTCATTTTTTTGTAATAAAGATACTTTTGTATCCTTCGGGGATATACTTTCCGGATTTTGGAACTACAGGTCCAAATATTTACGGCTTTCTAGGGAATTTTAATTCACCTTGTATGACTTCGTTCCTCTTTGGCCAATTATTTCTATCTTGACAATCTCTTATAGATCGTCGTTGAGGATCGTCTTTTATCATCTCAAAAGTCATATTAAAATGCGAAAATACCGTCGTGCGTCCACGATGATATTTGGTCTCTCCAATATTTTGAGCTCTCATTAATTTCAGACGCTTGTAGTTCTTCAGGAACTTCATTTGATTGATTAATCATTTTCGTCATTGTTTGGTTCTATGTTGTGCCCCTTTTCTTAGACACAAAATTCTTTTAGAACCAATTGGTCGACCGTATTTTTGACGAACTTTATATGCATTTGCTACCATTTGTACGTGTCCTTCAGGGACATTTATTCTTGCGGGGGTATTTGCAGCAAATGTATGACATTGTCACTTCTTATATATACAAAACTTAAAAGCATCAAGAAGTTGGTTTGCAATCTTTTGCAAGTGAACCTTTCCACTACTTATTCATATTGATTACTTCGAGAATCCAAATGTGGCTATTTTGTTCTTGTGCCTTTTGTTGGATGTAGATTACACATTGATTATTTCAGGAATCCAAATGTGACATATGTTCCACCTAATGTTGGGAACTTTATTTCATCATAATAACAATCTTCTTGTGAGACTCATATTCGTACGAACAAAAACCATTTTTAGTATGGTCATGAGCAACTAATTGTTTAATCTCAATCCCAAAACCAAATAACATTAAATCCTCTTCAAGAGGAACTTAGAGTTTAATAAATTCACTAGCTTTATCAAGATAAATCTGCTTCAGGGAATTGAGCTCATTGTTTTTGAACTTGTAGTACTAACAAGTTCTACATTTCTTCTAGAAATCGAACATTCATGGAAATTAAGAGATTCTTAAGGATCTCTCTGCAGCGCCCATATGAATTTTCAATTATGTTGCGTATCAAAGTTGTTTGCAGATGTCCAAACTTATCATGTCAAAGCATAGAACTCTTCTGAACTTCAGGTTCATGATATGTTTTGTCTCACTTATTTTTATGAATGTATAATACATTCAAGGTGGTTGTGTGATAACTTTTCTTTTGTTAGCTTCTGACTAAATGCAAAAGAATCACTACTTTCTTATATAATTTCAATATGGTATCAATTGTAACGGATATCCTTAAAACTTAGTATGTCCCTTCTAGACTTACTAGAGTAGGGCAAACTCAATAATTGATTTAGTATCATTTGATAGAACGATACAAGCTCTTTGGGAGCCTTTAATGATATTCGATGCACTAGATTTTAAAATCTCGCAATTTAGGATGCATATACTCGTATCGAGCTTTAGGGGAGGACAATCAATTAATATTTTTATGCAAATCGTGCTGTGATGTTTCGTTTCATTCTATTATTGTCTCTCTCGTGCCTCTTACTGACATCGATATCAAGAGTGCATTAATGTCAACAAGACATAAATTATCTTTTTCATTCAGGAATAATATATATTATTGAAAGTACGAGTTGCTATTTAAGAGCATTTAGTATTCTTCTAGAATATAAAATGATGCTACTTCAGGAGCAAAAGTTGAGGCATTTCCACAAATATGTGATAGTAATGTTAATATCACAATATGGTCATTCTTCAGGAATGTAATTGTGCTACTTCCAGAGCAACAACTTAGTTTTGTTCACGATATGTGAAATCAATAAATTGTGAATTTTGAGATCTACCGAATCTCACATCTATTCTTGAAAAGAAATTAATTCACAATAGGATGTTGGAAATGCAGTTGTCAAGTATAGAGAAGCTCTTGCTACCACTCCATGTAATTAGATAATACTTTAAATTATAACTAATATTCTTCAAGAATATCAATTGTGAAACTTCAGCAACAACAATTAAAGTATGGTTGTGATATATGATTCCAAAAGGATAAATTTTAATTGTTTCAAGAACATGTAGAGTTAATTGTGCTACTTCAAGAGCAACAATTAGAGGAACATATAACATTTGCCAAAATCAAGAGGTTAGAATTATTTTTCAAGAACGTGTAGTATTATTCAAGAATACAAATTTTACTACTTCAAGAGCAACAATTTTAGTCTATATTAAACTACTTCAGGCGAAAAATTAAAATTTTCTATAAACCCAGTTGTTCTTCAAGAACATATAGTATTATTTAAGAATATCAATTGTGATACTTCAGGAGCAACAATAATAACAATTCAAGAATCAAGATTCGCCATCAACAAGACAAAATATATGAATTGCTCATCGAAAACATGTAATATTCTTCAAAAATATTAATTGTGTGTCACTTCATATATATATATATATAGATAAATATTATACATTATGCAACAAAAAACAACTGAGGTATATAGTAAATACATAGATAATATTAATAACTCTTTAAGAGTCTGTAATATTCTTCAAGAATATTAACTTATGCTACTTCTGGAGCAACAATTGAGTTATTTCAATAAATTTGAATTGCTCTGTAAGAGCATATGACATTCTTCAGGAATATGGATTTTGCTACTTCAGGAGCAACAATCTAGACTCAATATTAAATAAATAAATAACAAACAAATAAATAAATAAAAACGTAAAGTAAATGCTCTTCAAGAGCATGTAATATTCTTCGGGAATATTGATTGTGCAACTTCTAGAGCAACAATTTATGTTAAAAGTATGTTTTGGAATTGCTCTTCAAGAGCATATAATATTCTTCAAGAATATTAAGTGTGCTACTTCGGGAGCAACAATTTAAATGTATCTAATGATAACAATTTCAACTTAATAGGCCGAGATCCAATAAACAATAATGTGTTGGAGAAAAATAACTTCCATAATCACGTAACAAAACAAAAACCATGATAACATTATTTCATCCAAAACATCAACTTAAATCGGTTTAATTGTTGGAAATAATATCTTAATCATTTATTTCTCAATAGCAACTTGGCAGCCTTCAATTAGTAAGCAAATAGAAATAGTTGAATGATTACCATGAACTAAGATTCACGTTCTTATATGCTAATTAATATTCACAAATCTGCCTTAATCATCTCATAAACTCCACAATTAAATAATTATGTAAATCAAGGGACATGAAGGTACCTTGGATAAAATTCACCGCGAATTCTGCAATTAGCCTGCTTATATGGAGTAAAGAATTTAACTAAGAGAATGATCGTGGTGATAACGTGTTATAAACTATATGAAATGAGAGAATAATAGAGAAGACGGAAAATAGATGTGTATTATTATGAGGGTGAAGACCTCTATTTATAGAGTACAAAATGAGTTCATGGACTTTTAGGGTTTACACGACCATCACAATATATGGTAAGTATATAAACATTCATAAATATATGTGTGTTGATAAAATGGAATAAATAGAAGCATGAATGTATGATGATGAAATACTCAAAGATCCAGAAATAAAAGTCTCTCACAGAATTTGTATCATTGCAAGTCACACATCGTATGCGTCACATTTGTAATGATTTTGCAAATGACATTGGGTGAGACAAAAGGGAATAATAGCTAGAGAAATCTTTATATCAAGGATGAGACAGATGAAAACAATAAACCCTAATGTGCTTGATTCTTTTTCTTCTTCTTCTTCTATAACAAAAAATTCAAAGAAATAAAACTGATCAATAGCTATTGTAGACTTATTTATTTTCCCCAATGACAAATTATTAGTAGTGTTATATTATTTATTATGTATCATATGATATTAGTTAGAATGAACTTCATTTCTTGCAGACAACTCCTCTTCCTCCAATCCCACTGCCGCATTTCATGCTCGGCAGCTCCAGCACGGCCGGAGCACCATCTTCTCCGCCGTGGAACAGAGAAACTGAGCAGTCAGTAGCGAAGATGTTGGAAACCGCGAACTCTCTATCTCCTCCGAGCACCGGCATCGACACTCCCATCTTCACTCTGCTCACGTAGTTATCTCCGTAAGTCTGCCCCAACACTCCGTTCACGTTACCGTTCAACGAATAGAATTTAAACCCTAGTTCCAAATGGGCGAAGCAATCGTCTTGGGTAATTCCGTAATTATGCACTATCGACTCATGCTGCGTGATGGGAACAACCTTAGCTGAAATCTTGACCAAACCTTCAACTTCGATGATAAGGCTGTTCGTGTCGCCGTCCCTTGTGACCGTGGCTGAGAGAGGAGAGGCCGACTGCCAAGAGGCGCCATGGGCGGTGGAGAGGGCGATGGGCTCTCCGTCAAAGCCGAGGGCGAAACGGTCAACGGCGTCGTCCCATGTTGATGTTTTCTTAGCTCCGATAGAAAGCTTGTGATCGCCGAAGAGGATGGCGATGGATTGGACCCAAGTGAAATCCCTCCTCATGTTTTCATTTCTTTTTCCGATGAAATGGGCGTTGATGTGGAGGTTGGGATCGGTTACGAGGCAGAAATCGCTGTCCCTCTTGCCGTGGAAGTAGAAGGTGATGCCGTCGCCGCCAATGAAGCGGGGGTCGTGGCACACCGCTCCGGGCATATCGCATTCTGCATGTATATAACATGTAAAAAAATAGTAACTTACAATAAATTTTCTATTTTAAATATAAGTGGTAGTATTAATGAATTATATGGTTTAAGGGAGTTACGGCAGACTGGTTTGCAGGTGACGCAGTCGACCTGGCATGTGTCTTTACAATCCCTGGGGCATACTTGTTCGACCATGTAACATTTTGGGTAGTTTCTGTTGAAGCATCTTTGTCTTCTTACTTGGCCGACCTCGGGAATATAGGGACTGGGGGGTGTTGGTGGAGCTGGTGTTGGCGGAATTAAAGGAGTTTGAGCTGGCATTGGAGTAACCGGAGCTGGTGCCAGAGCTGGTGTTGGTGGAGTAGGAGTGGGTGGGGAAGGAGTCACTGGAGCTGGTGGCGTAGGAGTAGACGGAGCAGGTGGTGTAGGAGTAGCCGGAGCTGGTGCTGGTGCTGGTGCTGGTACTGGTGTTGGTGGAGCAGGAGTTGGGGGAGTTAGAGGAGTTGGAGGTGCATATTGTGGTGCCGGGCCAGACTCCGGTGGACTTCCACTTCCACTTCCATCTCCATTCCCATTTCCATTTCCGTTCCCATTTCCATTACCACCGCCGGTGTTCCCATTCCCGTTTCCGTTCCCATTCCCATTGCTGGCATTTCCGTTCCCATTTCCATTTCCGTTACCGCCCCCGTCGTTCCCATTCCCGTTCCCATTGCCATTGCTATCTCCACTGTTGTCTCCATTCCCATTCCCATTTCCCTCTCCATCACTGGATGGCGGAGGAGATATCACTTCATCTGCGGGCAGACTAGTGGCAGGAGATGGCGAGGCCTCCTCCGGAGCTGGAGCAGTAGCAGGACCGCAGTAAGGCTTGCATGAGACACAGTTAACATTGCAAGAATCTGGGCAAAACTTAGGACAAACATGCTCCAAATTGTAGCAAGTCTTGTACTTCTTGATCAAACACTTTGCATGGCTTGGGTTGGCTAACCCAGGTGGAGTATCTGCGTTGACTATCGCCACCATCACTAACAACGCAAACACACTCAATGCATGCCTACCCATGTTGATAATCGAACCAAATATTCTTAACTTTTCAACTCCTAGTTGGTATATTGCTATTAGTGGAGTTTTGTTTGTATGATTGATGAAGAGAAACTCCATATTTATAGTAGTGTAGGAGTGGAAATGTGTTCCTAAAATGATGGGTCATAATTTCATTAACAATTGATTGAGTGATAGTAGTGAGAGGGTGAATTTCTTCATGTAGTGATCTTCATGAGTTCTTTTTATCAAGTCAACTTGGCATCACTTCACCACCAGGATGAACTAAGACACTTTCCAGCATGTATAAATACCCTAACTCCACTACATTCAACCTAGCTCCAACACACGTAAAGGGAATTTACTTTATTTGCAAGTAATTTGTAATGGAAGATTTCAGATCAACTTGGCATCTCCTATTACTATTTCATTTTATTCTATTCTCAACACAATCAAAAGAAAAGTTATAATGCTTTCTAAATGAAAAATAAATAATTATCGCCAACTAGATGAAAATAGAGTTAGAGACAATTTATTGCATATTTTTAAGTACAATGTAGGAAAACTTTATAGAATTTATATTGTTGAATGAAAAGGGCGAGAGAAAACATACAATTAAACCTCAATAAAATAATAATTTTCATTGTATAATAATTATTTCCGAACAAATTACTATGAATAAAAATGATCAATCTAATTGGTTTGCTGGTTGTAACTCTTCCAATCTCTCACTCGCCCTAGCACCAATCACCAATGTATCTTAGACCCTTCTTTTCAAAATGTTCTTCGAACACTTTCTATGACGAGGATTTAATTAGTGGAACTACTACAGTTTATGCCGAAACAACTCGATCCACCACGACGTCGATCGCCTCTACCAATGATTACTTGAATCAGTTGATATCTTTTCATAATGTGTTTGGATCTTTGATAAAATAATAATTTTGCTAAAGGTATAAATAATAAAAATTACATCAATAAAGTTCTAATAAAAATATAAAACAAGTAAACATTTAATTCATATATAATTTATTTAATTATTGATTATTGGGAAAAATATGCACAAGTAAATGTTAAAATGCACAATTACTTTGGAAAATTTGCACAAGTAATGGAAAAAAATATGCACAATTATTGGAAAAAAATATACACAATTAATGAGAAATGAAGAAAAGATGAAACTATTAATGAAAATCTAGAACGAGACTTATATTTGGGACGAGACTTAGTGATACTATGTACAATTAACCATAGTTCTTGTAAAATCTGGAACGTAGTTCTTGTAAAATCTGGAACGAGATTTTATGATATTAAAACATGGAAGATAATTAACGAAAATGACGGTTACAACAAAAGAAAATAAGACAAAAAAAAAACAAAAAATAATAGATTGTGCAATATTACAAAAATAACCTTAGTGCAAACTTTTGGCCTTTATGGTGCATTTCGGGATTTTAAGTGATGACAAGATCTGGAACGTCGAATTACTTGATCAAACGGTTATAAATTGTTCATATTTCTCACTCTAAGGGGTGTTCTCATATGATCTCTCATATATATATATATATATATATATATATATATATATATATATATGTGTGTGTGTGTGTTCTGAATTTAAAGTTATTACTTCTGAAGAGGGTATAAATGTAACTGAGATTATTAATTTTAAATTTCCTAAAATAAAAATTAAATAACATCCAACTACATGCCAAAAGCAAAGAAATTCAAGAAAAATGATAGCTACTGTAAAAACGGATTGAGTTATTGGAATTAGGGATATCAATTCGGTTAAACCGAACTAAATCAAGCTGAATTTTCGATTAATTGAAAGTTCATTCTGGTTCATTTTTAATTGAAAAGTTACGGTTTGGTTATGTTTGGTTCGATTTTACTCGAAATTCCAGTATAAGAAATAAAATAAGTTGCCGAATTGATTTTTTCTAATAATATAGATATCACTTTATAATATTAAAATTTTTAATAAAATATATTCAAATATTTTTTTTTTACGATTTGATTCCATTAATCAATTGATTAAACCGACCGTTGAAAAGTTTAAAAAACCAAAACCAAAATCAAATATCAAACCTTGTTATAAACTATATGGAATAAGAGAATAATAGAGAAGACGGAAAATAGATGTGTATTATTATGAAGGTGGAGACCTCTATTTATAGAGTTCAAGATGGGCTCATGGGCTTTTAGGGTTTACATGGTCATCACAATATATGGTAAGTATATATATAAAATATATTTACAACACTCCCCCTTGATTGACCATTTCTAAAATAAACTGCTGCCTCGTTAAAACCTTGCCAGAAAAACTCATTGGGATAAAAACTGGTCGAAGGAAAAAGAGTACAGCTGTTCCACCTCAATATAGTCATTCTTGATCCTTGATTCGGCGCATATCGATCTTGTGTACCAACTTCTTGAATGTTGACGTTGGTAATGCCTTTGTAAAAGAATCCGCTAGGTTGTCACTTGAGCGAATTTACTGGATGTTGATGCCGCCACTCCTTTGGAGATCATGTATTCTATTGTCTCTTTTATGAATCAATCTCAATGACTCATTTACTCGTGTGTTGAATTGGATGCCTCGTTAAAAACCTTAACTAAGAAAACTATTTGGGAAAAAACTTAGAAAGGAAAAAAGAGTACAACCATTTGACCTTCAGGGTCTTTGACCTTTAGGAGTTAGTCTAATCTTCAGGATTATTTATAATTTGTTACTCCCCCCTTAAGATAACAATCTTCAAGGTTATCTTCAAGGTCTACACTAATATGTACAACACAAGTTTGATTATTCTCATAGAGAATAGCATAGAATATGTCAATATATCATTACTCTCATAAATAGACTAACATCATATTTGTCTCGAAGATAACAAAGGATGGTCAATATCATTTCAAATCCTCAAATTGCACATAAGTAAGGAACTTCTGGTCCTAAAACATCTTTGTTATCTTCTATAGGTCTAAATGAGTCTCCATTAACTTCAAGTGATTGAATCAACCATTAGGTAACTATGTGGATGAAATACAATAAATCTCTTTAAAGACCTTTCAGGTAGGTCGACTAGCGTAACTCCATCATGGAGATGCTCGATCTACAGGTCGAGACAATTATTAGTTCAACACAAGTATTTAGATTCGAACTCCGTCTTTAGGCATGAGTTGATTTCATCAAGTACTTTTGTACATAATAATTCACATATCCTCTTCAGGAGGAATTTGGAGTGATATGTTCTAATTTTGTATTACGCGGACTTCTTATCTCTTACCAATAAATCTCTCACGCTTCTAGCGCTGATGAGAATCAATTGATTTATATTTTCTATGAGGAACTTCAGTTTGTTCATGGTGCATATACAACAAGTATATGAGATTTTAATCACTCCTTTTGCACTAAATAATTTGATGAACTTCTGGTTCATAGTGCGTGAATCTAAATGATTAATCTAACGAGATATTTGCGGCATTCAATCTTTATATTTCATATCTCCCCCTAATGCCGACAAGGATGTGAGTTGGATATTAAAATCAACATATCAATGAATAAAATAATCCATAATGATTTGCTCTATGTAAGTCATTAGGACGGAGTATACATATAAGTATTATGTTCTTCAGGAGTTTTAATCAAACTCAAGTCGTCATTTATGTACCCTTCTGTCAAGGAATACTCGTCCTTCTTATTATGCCATATACGGCTGTACTATTTCAGCCCTTACAATGACTTTTACAGTCTAATTGAAAACATCTTTTTGACTTACATGCTTTGAGCAAATTAAATCCTTCACGGATCTTCATATATATGTCACTGTTTAGTGAATCATATTGATATATTTACTACATCCAAAAGGCGCATAGCAAGCCATTTGTGACATAAGTAAATTAATCAAATATAATGGCGTCTAATATGGGAGAGTACATATTTAATTTCCGGTCTTTGAGAGAAATATTGTATTACGAGTATTGCCCTATATCTCGCAATTTTTCATTTCTCTTTGTAACAAAGACACATTTGTATCCTTCGGGGATATACTTTCCAAATTTTGGAACTACATGTCCAAATATTTCCGGCTTTCTAGGGAATATTAATTCACCTTATATGACTTCGTTCCTCTTTGACCAATTATTTCAATCTTGACAATCTCTTACAGATCGTCGTTGAGGATCCTCTTTTACAATTTCAAGAGTCAT
Organism: Lavandula angustifolia; assembly: GCA_028984105.1. Classification (NCBI taxonomy): domain Eukaryota; kingdom Viridiplantae; phylum Streptophyta; class Magnoliopsida; order Lamiales; family Lamiaceae; genus Lavandula; species Lavandula angustifolia. The sequence goes on along the minus strand of CM054813.1, from coordinate 20,797,524 downwards.
ATTAAAAGGCGAAAATATTGTCGTGCGTCCACGACGATATTTGATCTCTCCAATATTTTGAGATCTCTTTTTTCAGGCGCTTGTAGTTCTTCAGGAACTTCATTTGATTGATTAATCATTATCGTCATTGTTTGGTTCATATTTTGTGCCCCTTTTCTTAGACACAAAATTTCTTTTAGAACCAATTGGTCGACCATATTTTTGATGAACTTTTAATGCATTTGCTGTCATTTATACTTGTCCTTCAGGGACATGAAATCTTGTTGGGGGTATTTGCAGCAAATGTATGACATTGTCACTTCTTTTATATACATATTAAAGCATCAAGAAGTTGATTCGCAATCTTTTGTAAGTGAGTCTTTTGACTTCTTGTTCACATTGATTACTTCTGGAATCCAAATGTGACTAGTTTGTTCTTGTGCTTTTTGTTGGATGTAGATTTCACATTGATTACTTCAAGAATCCAAATGTGACATATGTTCCAACTAATGTTGGAAATGTTATTTCATCATAATAACAATCTTAATGTGAGACACGTTTTTATACGTATAAAACTCATTTTCAGGATGAACATGAGCAACTAAATATTTAATCTCAATCCCAAAGTCATATAATATTAAGTCATCTTTATGAGGACTTAGAGTTTAATAAACTTACTAGGTTTATCAAGATAAACCTGCTTCAGGGAATTGAGCTCATTATTTTTGAACTTGTAGTACTAACAAGCTCTACATTTCTTCTAGAAATCTAACATTCATGGAAATTAAGAGATTCTTCAGGATCTCTCTGCAGCGCCTATATGAATTATGTTGCGCATCAAAGTTGCTTGCAGATGTCCAAACATATCATGTCAAAGCATAAAACTCTTTTGAACTTCCGGTTCATGACATGTTTTGTCCCACTTATTTTTTTGAATGTGTAATACATTCAAGGTAGTAGTGTGATAAGTTTTCTTTTGTTTGCTTCCGGCTAAATACAAAAGAATCACTACCTTTGTATATTATTTCAATATGGTATCCATTGCAGCGGATATCCTTTAGTAAGTTCCTTCTAGACTTACTAAAGTAAGGGCAAACTCAATAGTTGATTTAGTATCATTTGATAAAATGACACATGCTCTTCTGGAGCCTTCAATAATTTCGATCCACTAGATTTTAAAATCTTGCAGTGAAGATGCAACTACTTGTATCGAGCTTTAGGAAGGACAAACAATTAATATCTTGACGCAATCCTGCTGGGATGTTTCGTTTTATTCTATTATTATCCCCCATACCTCTTATTGGCAGACGAGCATCGATATCAAGATTTCATTAATGTCAACTAGACATAAATAATGTTTTTCATTCAGTAATAAACATATATCACTCAAGATACGAGTTGCTCTTTAAGAGATTTAATATTCTTCTAGAATATAAATTATGCTACTTTAGGAGCAAAAGATAAATAGTATATAAAAATACTATATTTAAGGCATTTTCACAGACATGTGATAATAATGTTAATATCACAATATGGTCATTCTTCAGGAATGTAATTGTGCTACTTCTAGAGCAATAATTTAGTTTACTCAAGATAAATGAAATTAGTAAATTGCAAATTTGGAGATCTATTGGATCTCACATCTATTTTTGAAAAGAAATTAAACAACAACAGTTATTGGAAATTCAATTGTCAAATATAGAGGAGCTCTTGCTACCACTTCATGTAATTAGGTAATACTTTAAATTATAACATACATTTATATATACATTGTTCTTTAGGAACATGTAATATTCATCAAGAATATCAATTGTGCTACTTCAGGAGCAACAATTAAAGTACGATTGTTGTGATATATAATTTCAAAATGACAAGTTTTAGTTGTTCTAAGAACATGTAGAGTTAATTGTGCTACTTCAAGAGCAACAATTAGAGTTATGAACATATAACATTTATCAAAATCAAAAGCTTGAATTGTTCTTCAAGAACATATAGCATTCTTCAGGAATACAAATTGTGCTACTTCAGGAGCAACAATTTTAGTCTATATTAAACTGCATTAGGCGAAAGACTAATATTTTCGAGAAACGCAATCGCTCTTCAGGAGCATATATTATTTTTTGGGGATTTCAATTGTGCTACTTCGGGAGCAACAACAATAACAATTCAAGAACGAAGATTCGCCCATCAATAAGACATATTATATGAATTGCTCATCAAAAGTACGTAATATTCTTCAGGAATATTAATTGTGTGCTACTTTAGGAGCATTGCTTGTATATATATATATATATATATATATATATATATAGATAAATATTACACAATATGTAGGGAAAAAATGAGGTATATAATAAATACATAGATAATATTAGTAACTCTTTAAGAGTGTGAAATATTTTTCAAGAATATTAAATTGTGCTACTTCTGGAGGAACAATTAAGTTATTTCAATAAATTTGAATTGCTCTTGAAGAGCTTATGATATTCTTCAGGAATATGGATTGTGCTACTTCAGGAGCAACAATCTAGATTCAACATTAAATAAATATACAAATAAATAAATAAAAGCGTACGTAAAATAAATGCTCTTCAAGAGCATGTAATATTCTTTGGGAATATTGATTGTGCTACTTATAAAACAATAATTTAAGTTAAAAATATGTTTTTGGATTGCTCAACAAGAGCATTATAATATTCTTCAGGAATATTAATTGTGCTTCTTCAGGAGCAACAATATAAGCTAGTATAATCATAAAAATAAATGAACTTGAAGTTCTCTTCAAGAGCACATAATATTCTTCAGGAATATTAATGTATTGTGCCACTGTGAAATAATTATAACATTATAATAAAAAAATTCTTTTATCTTCGCCACATAAAACAATGATGAATTTATTCAATTATTTTATTGAAACAAAAAAAAATCATACGAAAATGTGACACCAAATATCAATGGTGTCGGCTAAAAAAAAAAATAATACCTTCAACGACGGAGAGGATTTTTTCGGGATATGAACTTCTTCGTGCTGATAACGTGTTATAAACTATATGGAATAAGAGAATAATAGAGAAGACGGAAAATAGATGTGTATTATTATGAGGGTGGAGACCTCTATTTATAGAGTACAAGATGAGCTCATGGGCTTTTAGGGTTTATATGGTCATCACAATATATGGTAAGTATATATATAAAATATATGATCATCACAATATATGGTTCAAAAAACTTTTGTTCAGTTTGTGTTAGTTAGTAAACCGACCCGATCGACAGCCGTAATTATCTTTTTGTAAAGTAGGAGAATAATGTTATAATAAAAAGCTAGACTTGTTTTGAAATGAAAATTAAAGCAAAATTCGACCTTAAAGTTAGACTTTCTATCCAAATAAACCTTAAGCACAAAGACAAATTGATTTTTTAATATATTTAGAACCCTTTTTCTTTTGTGTTATTGTAGGAATCTACCCAAATTTATTATAGCGAACGCAAAAGTACTCAATCTTATAAAAACTATTAACAATATACTTAAATATCCAAAATACCGATTTTTTCTTTTAAAATTATTCTCACCTAAAAGGGTATTTTATCGATCGGGCACGTGATGGGACACACTGAAAAACATTTATCTAACACATTGATTTATGAGAAAGTATATCGTATCGATTGGGCCCATGATAAGGCATATACCGTATCGATTGGACACATGATCAGACATAATAGTGCACGTGCCCTGTCAGACTTGTGCACATGCTCTATCATGTTTCAAATTCAAACTTATGTTATTTAACCATTCTCACATGGCCAAAGCTATTATATGCTACATTTTTTATGTACTAATAATTTACTCCCTTTGTTCAATTATAAGCATTTTTTTTTAATTGAGTTCTTCCATTATAAGTGTCATTTTTCTAAAAAAAAGACAAGAATGTGAGACATAAATGAATTAACCACAAGTCAAACACCACAAAAAAATCATTTTCTTGATATCCGTACTGAAAAGAAAGATAACACTTATAATGGATTGTAGAGTTATTACTATCATATTTTGCTTTAAGCCCTAAAAAAGTTCCGACCGTTTTTCATCGATTGTCTCCGATGTAGAACTTACCTGACAAGTATCGCATGTCCCAAATATTGACGACCTGCATGAATTACAAGGGGAGCTAAGATTGTTTTTCAAAGGTGGATCTTAAATCAAGCTACTTCTAAATCATGAAATGCACGCACCCTTCTGATGTACAAAAACAATATTTCGGACGGATGCAACATTTACAGATTATTCCTGGTGATGCCCTTAGGACTAATTAACAAATAGCCTTCTACGTTTCAATCGGCCATGAATTAATGATTTATTCTGGTCTCATCTACGACGTTTCGCCCTGTATTTTTTAGAATATATTTTGATATGTACACGGTCAATGTTTTGAAGAACACTTGCATGGAACATTTACAGAGTATTAGAATATAAGATATTAAAACGGAAAGTGTGTCGTCTTCATTGATTATATCTGTATATATATACAAAAACGTGTGTACATCATTTTGCACATGCAACATGGTCCAATTACCCAATTTTGACCCGCTGACGTTGCATGAAATCATGCCTATATCATTATTCCATTTTTTATTTTTTAGTACTTTTTTTTCATTTTTTTTCATTTTAATTTTTTACCCTTATTTTAAGTACGGTGTGTCATTCGTTGTGAATAAAAGTGTCGTTTGTTCTAAAAAATATTTTTATTTTTTTATTTTTTTCCAATTTTTTTAATAAGGGAAGACGTGTCATTTGTAATGAATAAATGTGTTATTTGTTATGAACAAAATTGTCATTTGTCGAGTATCATTTATTTTGGAAAAAAGTGTCATTTTCGTTTGGGACGCCATTTTACCATCATTGACAGAAGTGTCATTTGTTTTAAACAAAAGTGACACATTCCGGTTGTCATTTGTAATGAATAAATGTTTCAATTGCAACGAACAAAAGTGTTATTTATCTCAAAGTGTCAATCATAACAAACAAAAGTGTCATTTGTATATGAATAAAATGACATTTGTATCATCTATTAACTATCAATTATTTTTGAAAAAAATACGATTTGTTTGAAAAAAGTGTCATTTATTTTTGAAAAAATATCAATTGTTCAAATGTGTCATTTATCTCAAAGTGTCAATCACAATTAAGGAACGTATCACTTTAATCCAATAATCACACAATAAAATATGAAGCATAATCACTAGAAATGTTACCCAAAGTAGTGTCGATCATAATAAACAAAAGTGTCAATTGTCTCGAAGGAGAGTGTTTCTCATAGTGTGTTATTGCAACGAATAAAAGTGTTATTATATCTCATAGTGTCAATCACAATAAAGTGTCAATTATGATTAAGAAATGTGTCACTTTAATCCAGTAATCATATGAAACCACACGTGTCATTTATATCAGAGTGTCAATCACATTGAAGTAAAGTGTCAATTATAATTAAAGAACGTGCACAAAACCACCGTTCAATGATTTAATCAACAAAATATAATCATCATAATAACCATAAATGTTACTTAATTTATTCACGAAAAGTGTAATTGTTTTAATTTGAGTTGTTTTAAACAAATGACACAATTGTTCACAACAAATGACACTTTATGTTGCAAGAAATGACAGTTCAATAAATTAGTTAACGAATAAACCAAGGATCTCAATACTCTAAATAAAATTAAATTAAACTTCAATTGAACCCAAAAGAACTCAGAACATCGACTTACAACTGAAAAAATAAAAAAAAGTTGAATATGAATAGTTATCCAATCTGCAATTTTAAGAAACTCAAAAAATTCAGAGAAAGCGCCCAAATTTCCACCAAAATCCCAACCAAATCAAAGAATCTAACACACCATTTAAATTAAAAAATGAGAGAATTCAAACTTAAAACAACTTACTCAGTGATTTATTTCATAAAATATCTCATTCAGAAATCAGTCTGGCATCTAAAACGTGAAAAAACAACACTAATATTCATCCTTGTTTTTCAAGATCTCAATTGAACGCTAAAGAAAAGAGCCGCCAATAAGCACCTGAAAATCGAATATGGGGGTGAGGAGGAAGGTCCCGAGGAAATCGGTCGGTTTCTTGGTGCTGCGGCGCATCTCCTCTTCCACCAATCGGTCCACTTTTTCTTTAACATTGGGGTTGCCATAGTCGTCGTCAATATAGGGTAAAGCATCAATTATTTCAGCTGCCGGTGTCGGAGCCGACTGCTGCGGCGCCTCCAGCATCAGTATTGCAGTATTACCCCCATTAGCGGTAATCATTAGGTATGAAACCCAACTGTTAACATTTTGTACGGTGAAAATTAGCCTCAGACACGCGCATATACATATACTTGACTTCTAATTCGAAGTAAAAAAATAGATACCCAGATAGATGGGAGTGGAGAAAGAGAGAGAGAGGACGGTGGAAGAGATAGGGGAGTGGAGAAAGAGAGAGAGAGAAGTGGAGAGAGAAAGAGAGGAGAATGGCGAAGGAGAGAGACAGGAGTGGAGAAAGATCTAGGGTTTATATATTTATATTGAGTTAGGGTTTCTATTAAATAGATCTAGGGTCAAACCGGGTAAAAAATTGAAATTGGATTACAAATGGATATTTTTAACCTTGTTACACCTACGAAGGAGAGAGTGTGTGATGATGACGCCGCTTAACACAAACTCAACTAACCAACTACTTCACTAACTAACTTGAATTGTTTACTTATAATTAAACTCTAACAAGAGTCACAGATTGTCTTCGATCTTATGCCCTCTAACAATTTAATTGCAAGCATTAAAGATGTTTGTTTGGGTAGCGCTGCAGGTATTATATCTCAATAGTCATTTAATTAGTATCGTCTGAAGGTGTCAACTACGGAGTCGATTGGAGCCATCATCCTTTAATAAGTGTGTTCATAAAATGAAATAAATAGAAGTATGATGATAAAAGACTCAAGCATTAATGATTACAACAAACCCTAATTATTATGCTTCAAATGATGTTCAATAAATTGCAAGATAACAAAGAAGTTGGAAACTTATTTCAATAAAACTGATCAATAACTATTGTGTATATCGATCTTCCCAAAATGTGTTATTAGTAGTATAAGATATTAGTTAAGAAATCAAAGAGACCGAAATTCTCATTTCTTGCAGACAACTCCTCTTCCGCCAATCCCACTGCCGCATTTCATGCTCGGCAGCTCCAGCATGGCCGGAGCAGCATATTCTCCGCCGTGGAACAGAGAAATCGCACAGTCAGTAGCGAAGATGTTGGAGACCGCAAACTCTCTCTCTCCTCCGAGCACCGGCATCGACACTCCCATCTTCACTCTGCTCACGTAGTTATCGCCGTAAGTCTGCCCCAACACTCCGTTTACATTGCCGTTCAATGAATAGAATTTAAACCCTAGTTCCAAATGGGCGAAGCAATCGTCTTGGGTGATTCCGTAATTATGGACTCTCGACTCGTGCTGAGTGATTGGAACAACCTTAGCTGAAATCTTGACCAAACCTTCAACTTCGATGACAAGACAGTTCGTGTCGCCGTCCCTTGTGACGCTGGCGGAGAGAGGAGAGGCCGACTGCCAAGAGGCGCCTTGGGCGGTGGAGAGGGCGATGGGCTCGCCGTCAAAGCCGAGGCGAAACGGTCAACGGCGTCCTCCCATGTTGATGTTTTCTTAGCTCCGATAAAAAGCTTGTGATCGCCGAAGAGGATGGCGATAGATTGGACCCAAGTGAAATCCCTCCTCATGTTTTTATTTCTTCTTCCAATGAAGTGGGCGTTGATGTGGAGGTTGGGATCGGTTACAAGGCAGAAATCGCGGTCCCTCTTGCCGTGGAAGTAGAAGGTGATGCCGTCGCGTCTTGGCACTCAGCTCCGGGCATGTCGCATTCTGCATGTGTATAACATTGACAAAATAGATATTAAGTTATAATAAATTTTTTGATTGGTATAGTTTGCAATGATTGAAAAAAAAAATGGTAGTGATTAGTTTGGACATACGGCAAACTGGTTTGCAAGTGACACAATCGACCTGGCATGTAGTAGGGCAAGAGCTAGGGCATATGTGTTCAACACCGTAACACTGTGGGTAGTTTCTGTTCTTGCACCTCTGTCTTTGTCCTGCGGCGGCATCTGAGGAATCACTGGGGGGTGAGTATGGTGCAGGTGGGGTAGGAGAGGTGGGAGGACTCGGAGTTGGAATTCGAGGAGTAGGAGTGGATGGAGATGGTGTTGGTGGAGTTGGAGCTGGAGCTGGTGTTGATGGAGTTGGAGTTGGAGGAGTGGCCGGAGATGGTGTCAATGGAGTTTGAGCAGGTGGTGTAGAAGTAGGCGGAGCTGGTGATGGTGTAGGTGGCGTAGGAGTAGCCGGAGCTGGAGTTGGTGAAGTGGCTGGAGCCGGCTTTGGTGGTGTAGGAGTAGCTAGAGATGGAGTTGGTGGAGTGGCCGGAGCTGGCATTGGTGGTGTAAGAGTGGGCGGAGCAGGTGATGGTAGTATAGGAGTAGCCGGAGCTGGTGCTGCTGTTGGTGGAGCTGGAGTTGGGGGGGTAGAAGGAGTTGGAGGTGGAAATTCCGGTGCTGGGCTAGACTCTGGTGGACTTCCACTCCCATCTCCATTCCCATTCCGGTTTCCATTTCCATTTCCGTTCCCATTTCCATTTCCATCGCTGGAGTTCCCGTTCCCATTTCCATTCCCATCGCCGGTGTTTCCATTCCCATTTCCATTCCCATTCCCATCGTCTGTGTTTCCATTCCCGTTCCCATTTCCATTACTGCCCCCCTCGTTCCCATTCCCGTTGCCGTTGCCGTTGCTATCTCCACTGTTGTCCCCATTCCCATTCCCATTCCCATTTCCCTCTCCATCACTGGATGGGGGAGGAGATGTCACTTCATCTGCGGGCGGACTAGTTGCTGGAGATGGCGAGGCCTCCTCCGGAGCTGGAGTTGAGTGAGAGTGAGTTGGTGAATTTCTTCAGGTAGTGATCTTCACGTGGTCTTTTATCAAGTCAACTTGGCATCACTTCGCCATCAAGATCAATTAAGACACTTTCCAGCATGTATTAATACCCTTCTCTACATTCAGCCTAGCTCTAGCACACTTAAAGGGAATTTACTTTATTCGTATGTAATTTATAATGGAAGATTTCAGATCAACTTGGCATCTCCAATTATATATTTCTTTTATCCTCAACACAATAATCATAATGTTTTTTAAAATAAAATATAAATAAATATTGGCAACTACTTGATGAAATGAAGAATTAAAGACACATAATTAAACCTCAATATAGTAAGATTTGAAAAAAATAATAATAATAATAATAATAATCTCGGAATTTCCAATTTAGGTCAATTAATTAAAATAATAATTTCCTTAAATCCATTAAATAATAAACATTAAATCATTAAGTGTCAATAAAAATTTAAAATAATATTTAAAGATTTAGTTTACATATGTAGTTTATATATTTATTGTAATGAAGTTTAAATGCATGGGGATTATTAATCTTATACTCCTAAAAATAAAAATTAACATCCAACTACATGCCAAAAGCAGAGAACTTCCAGAAAATTGATCGCTACTGTGAAAAATGATTGAGCTACCGGAAGTAGCAATGTCAAATTGGTTAAACCGAACTTATTCAAATTGAATTTACGGTTAACTGAAAGTTAGGCTTTTTTATTATTAACCGAAAGTTTCGATTTATGTTAGGTAGATTTTAATCTAAACTGCGAGGTAAGAAATAAAAAACTGGCCATAGAGAATTGAAATTTATTATTTTCTAACAATATAGTTATTACATGATAAAATTAATTAATAAAAATATTCAAAAATTTTCGGTTCATTTTGATAGGATTATCAACTGGTTAAACCGAGAATCAAAAAGTAAAAAAAAAAAAAAACCAAAATCAAATACCAAACCTTTTTTTTTTTTAATTCGGCGCGGCTCAAAAAACTTTGATTCAGTTCGTGTCAGTCGGTTAACTGGACCCACTGATAATCTTAATTGGTAGTCATCGTTTTATAAAGTCAAATGTATTAAAAATATGCATTAAGTACAAACTCTGTAGTAGGAGAGTAATGTTTTAATAAAACTTAGACTTGCTTTGAAATGAAAATTCAAGTAAAACTCGACCTTGAAGTTGGACTTTCCAGCACGACATATGCTCTCCAGGAGTTCCATGCAAATCAACCATGGGCACAAAGACAAAATGTCTTTTTAATATATTTTGAGTCTTTTCCTTTTTTAAATTCTCACTTGTTGCCATTTGGTACTAAACAAAATTATTGTCCAATCCCTTCTTCGGTATTCAACTTTGACACAGTCATGCATTTTTTAGATCGACTTTATTTCCATAATGTTGAAATTGTGTAACCGGGGCCGGCCCAGTGGGTATTGCCGTATTGGAAGATGAGGCCACCGCCTCGGCCCTCCATTAAAATAGCAAGTCGTTCAAAAGACCTTATCTCTTTTTGTACAAATATTATGTTTAGTTCTGAATTTAAACCCATGTCATCTAACCATTCTCACGTGTGCCAAAGCTATATGCTATATAGTTTGTAGATAGTTAATAATTTTATTAATTGTTATATATGCTTTAGGCCCTCAAAAAGTAATACGGTTTTGCATCGATTATCTCCGTCTAGATCATGAAATGCACCCTTCCGATGTACAAAAAACAATATTACAAATGCTACAAATGTGACCTTTATGAATTTCTGGTGATGCCTTTTTGGACTAACAAATACGCTTAGCAGCATTTCAATTGGCAATGAACGATTCATTCCGGTATCTACGACTTTTCGTCCTGGTACATACATTTAGACGTTATTCTTATATATACACAGTATTCAATGTTTTGAAGAACACTTAGCATGCAATATTTACAGATTAATTGTCTTCGATCTTGTGCCCCCTAATTAAACAATGATCTTTCATGTTTTGATAAACACATTGTTGGTCCCGAGTGTACGGTCAGGTGTAGAGGGGGGGGGGTGAATACACCTGATTCGATTTCTCAACTTCGAACTCGAACAGTCCTATTCAGGATGGTGTCCGATCGACAGCTTAGTTTAGCGAACCGCACAACCGTTACGGAATCGAGTCAAAGGCTAAGAGTACTGACTCAGCTGAGATCTGCTAACTGACTAGGTCAGAATTCAGTATCTACAGTAAGAGTTCAGTGCGCGGAATAGTGTAGGCCCAAATCAGTTTGTGAGAAAACATTTTAAGTCTCAGTTCAGTAGATTAAAAGTTCGGTATCTTTGAGACAGGTTGATTGATTTTAAATATGATGTTCGGTATGAATAGTAAAATCAATGCAACGCTTAAGAAAGCGAAAGAGACACGGGATTTTTAAAGTGGTTCGGATATCGCTCAAATCCTACGTCCACTGTCCCGAATGATCGGGAGGCTATTTATTATCCCGAGTTAGTCTCGGTCGGCTTACACCTTGGGCAAAGCCGCGTCTTGGTTTTTATGCGATCCAAGTCTCGGTTACAACACTATCAAACTTAAAGTGTTTGACAAACTTCTCCAACAGTGAAGGAGTCCTTATACAATAAGGATTGGGTTCAAATGTGAACTCCTTCGTCTAAGCTATGGATAAGAACAGTTGAGCTTAGGGTTAGAGGGATAGGGAATATGAGAGTAGCTTCTAGATCGACGAACAGCTGAAGGTAAGCTTTGAGTTCGTGTAACGTAGATTTGGATACTAGAGGCTTTATATGTCGGTATAGCTTGATTCCCTATGAGCTAGAATGTAGTCTTTCGCCGGAGATTGTTCTTCAAGTTCTTGCTAAGACTTTGTTCTTTGGAATTCGCTCTTTTTTCGCGCTCTCTCGTGTTCTTGGCGTTTTTCAAATCTTGAATGATCCCTCTATTTATAGAGCAGAGATTGAAATAGATCCGTTGGAGATGATCTTCTTCTCTCTCTCTCTCTTTGGTAGCAAACGGCTCTTTTGGTGTAGGTAACAGTGTACTTTCCCACCTTTTTAGGTAAAAGGTTGTCTGCAGCTTTAGCAGGTGAGAAGACACGTGTATGCTTGTCATTCGTCAAGGTGGATGGAGTGGTTGAGACAGCACAAACTTCGAGCACGGTCAAGCCGACTTCTCTCTTCCTCGTACATAGACTGCGATTGTCTTTCAAAAGATTCCGATAGTCCCGAAGACTATCTGCCGTTGTCGAAGTCCGACCTTGTATTCGGTAGATAGGCTGCCGAGATAAGTCTATCGAAGATCGGCTACGAGTCCAGGTGAACTACTCTCGCCGAGTTCGGTTCAACCGACTCTCTCGATATCTTGCTCCCGCTAAGTCCAAGATCATCGAGTCTTCGCGCACCGGTGCCGAGGCGAGATAAGCTGCGAGCGCCTTGACCGGAAGCAGAGTGTCTACCGAGTCCGAAACCTCGGAGACAAAACAGATACAAGGGAATGGTTCATCATTCGAGATAGGGTTTTGGGATCTTCAAATCTTTAGACAAGTACGAGCACAAGGCTGCCGAGCTTAAGATCGATGTCTAAGACCGAATCACTTCCCACTGAGTGAAACAGTGCTGAGGATGGAATCATCACCCAACAATTTCCCCCTATTTGATGATGCAAAAACCTATCATCTATGTCCTATCAACTATGCTAAACACTAACTTACTCAGAAACAGAGCTCCTTACAAATATTACAAGTAGGATCAGTGGAGTTATCTGGTAAGTGCTAGACTACTGAGGGAGACAGGGCAGAACAATTTCCCCCTTTACAATAATTTCCCCCATGCAACAATTTTCCCTTAAGAGAAATTACAACTGTTTCCTCATGCAACAATTTTCCCTTACTGAAGAAAATAGTAACTGAAAGTCTAGTCTATCAGAGATCTAACCGAGCAAAAACTGACAAGTAAATAAACAAAGTGTGTGTGTGTGTCAGTAATCACTTCAGTGATTCTGAGTGTTAAAGCATAAAGCAAACACGGCTATTTAGACAACAAGTAGTTGTCAGAGCCAAAAGAAGATTTGTATATATGATAAACCGGTCCAAGACATTACAAATCTTGCTAAGCTAAAAGGAGAACTAAGAAGGAGAACCCTTAAACTGCTGAATCCTATTCATGAAACCTTGGGATTTATCTTCAGGCAGTGGGACTCCATACATTCTGAACGTGTTCTTCCTCAGCTTCAGGTATTCGGCGAAGTCTGCTGGTTCATCTTGTTCTAGACCTCTGTTCAACGCAGCATTCTTCACTTCTTGTTCAATCATTCCGAGATGTACTGAGTCGTCTTGTCTTCTGGGTGGAGGAATGTGCTTAAAATTGGTTAACTAAGTGTTTCTTGCCAGATCTGTGTAGATGCTTGCTTAAGATGACATATGACTGATCACCCTAGGTTAATTGGGTTGGTGTTGAACAGGTAGGGGAGATGGTAGAGTTATTTTCATGCTCAACATGGGTAGCTTTGCTTGTTCGGTTTCTTGGATGTTAATACACCTTAGTTGTAGATCTATGCAATGTTCAACACGGTAGATCGACACTAGGGTAGGGAGTAGGTTAATGCTCAACATTCCTTCTTGTTGGGAGATGATTCAGCAGTAGATCAGTTGCTTAGTAATTAGTGATTTGGCTGATTCCAACCCTATGTTGATTGGTGAACCATTCCTTTGTAAAAATTAACACCTTTGTCTCTGAGGATTTCAGGCTCAGTAGACTAGCCTTCAACATGGTTCCGGCTCAGTAGTTCTATCTACTGTCCTTTAGTAGATTGTCCGCCGCAGCACCATGGAGTGAAGATTCAGTAGTGTTGGACTCAGCAGGGGCAGCATACTGAAAGGTGTTCAGGAGTCAGTAGAATTGGACTCAGCATGAGCAGTTTACTGAACTCAGAGTCTTGACCTTCAGTAGAGTTGAACTCAGCAGGAGTATACTACTGAACCTATGGGTCAGACTCAGCAACAGTCTGTCAGTTTCTTTGACTGACAGTGGACTTCAAAGTCATTCCAGTAGAGTGGTCTGAGGTCGTATAACTGAGAGAAGTCAGCTTCTGTATCAACCTTGAAGTCTGCAACTGTCTCAACCACTTTCTGTACCTCGACCAATGACAAGCAGCCAACTAGAAAAGTATCTGTTAAAAGCTGCAAGTCAACCACTTTCCTGAAAAAATAGTGGACTCTGCGGAAATTTAAAAGAGCCGTTAGCTACCAAATAGAGTGACACATGGACAGTTCGTCTCCAACGGATCTATCCATAGCTCACGTCTATAAATAGAGAGAAAATCAAATTGAAGAAATACGATACGATACAACAACGAACAGAGCATCAAGCAAACAAGAACCCAAGCTATACGCGACGAACTTTAGAGCTCAATCATAGCGTGAAAAGCATACAACTTGCTCTAAGGGAACACAAGCTTTCATAGAACTCAAGCCTCTAGCATCCAAGTTAAGAACACGAACCCAGAGACTTTTCCTCACTGTTCTTCACTCTAGAAGCATTTCTTGTTCCCTTTCCCTCTAACCTAAGCTCAACTGTATTTATCTATAGCTTAGACCGAAGGAGTTCAATTTATTGAACCGTTCTTAGTGTTAAGAACTCCTTCATTGTTGGAGATACATTCAAACATATTTTTGCTTGACCTTGTAAATTGAGACTTGCTCAGCATAATCACAAGACTGTGTTCAAACCAAACTAAATTGGGCCTACACTTTTCGCTTGCTACTGAACCCTGCTGAACGCATCTGAATTCTGACATCAGTAAGCTAGCAGAGCTCAGCACCTTCAGTCACTCACCACCTTCAGTCACTCCATCCACGAGATCAAGAACAATTTGTCTGGTCTACTAAATTCATTGAGTAGGCAATCTTCGTCAATCGGACTGTTCGTGTTATAGTTTGAGAAAAAGGTTTTCAGGTGTATTCACCCCCCTTCTACACCTGAACATTTGACTCAAGACGAACAATTGGTATCAGAACGGGAGTTCTTCTGGACTTTCGTTATCTGAAACTGGTCTACTCGAACTGATCCTTGAAAACGTTTTTAGTGCATATCATTCTTCATACATATCTTTACCTAACATGTATGATATGTCAGGAATCAGAATGGTACCCATGTTCTCAGTAGAGAACTACGGGGTATGGCGGTCAGAATGGAAGCTCATTTGACCTCCCTCCACAATAGCATGACCGAGGTCTTCGAATACGGACATATCGTCCCCATGGTCGATAGTGTTGACTTTCAGGAACCAGCAAAAGGAGGAGCGACTACCAGACAAAAGGTGCCAAAAGACAGAAGATTATTCACTCCTGAAGAGAAGAAGCTTCACAATCTAGACCGGGTAGCCAGGAACGCCATACTGACCACTTTGAGCGACTCCTATCTTGGAAGAGTTTAGGACTGCAAGTCCGCTAAAGAGCTCTAGGATGCTCTAGCGCTACTTAGTCGGGGGACTCAGAAGATTAAAGCCAACAAGCTGGCGTTGGAACTCCAGAAACTGGAGAGATTGTCACTCATGCCCAGCGACACAATAGAAGATATCAACGTCAGATTCACAAATCTGATGAATACCATCAATGGGCTGGAAAAGACGTTCTCCAACTGAGAAATGAATCTCAAGATATTGAGAGCCCTGCCGGACGGACCGTGGACTCCATTTGTTAATCTTTTAAGACATTCTAACCTTGATTATGTGTCTCCTGATCATATTTTTTTAGAATTAAAGGCGGAAGAGTTTGAGTTCGGTCTACCGCAGAGAAAGCAGAGAGCTGAAGCTTACACCCAGATTGATCATGTCTTCAAGGCATCAGTCAGCACACCGGCTCCAAAGTCCAGCAAAGCTGAACCTTCAACAAGTGCAGTACAAGAAGGGATCTTAGCTGAACGATACGCGTTGCTTGCGCTAAAGTATCAGAAGGAGAAGGATCGGTGCAAGAAATTATCTAGAACCGTCAGAGAATCAAAGAGTAAGTCTGATTTCTCACCAAAGCGCAATCCTAACTTACAAACTTCTGAATGCAGGAAACATGGGGACTCTCCCAACAGTCGAAAGATACTGACACTAGAGAGAGCTGAGTCACCGCCTGCTACAACTGCAAAAAGCCAGGACACTATCAGTATGATTGTCTTGAGCTCAGCACAGCTGAAAGAGCTGCGAGAAAAGCTCGAAGGGAGAAGTTCATCAAGAAGCGATAAGCATATATTACTGGTGAAGTCTCAGATGACTCAGATGAAGTCGACACCTTCATGGATTCATCTGATGATGAAGCTGCCTTCATGGCACAAGAGCTTGAAGAAGAAATAGAGGAGTGTCTGATGGCAGGAGAAAAGGATGAGGTAAACTCTCCAGATCCTTCTATTCTCCCTTCACACTGCATACAAGACACAATCTCTGGTGCAGACGAGAATCTGGATGTCACTATCGAATATGAGGAACTATTGGAGCAACAAATTCAGATGAGTTTGTAGCTCAGCAAGACTCTAAAGGAGATGGATGTCCTGAAAGCTGAAAATCAGAGACTTTCTTAGGAAAGTCAAGTTGCTACTGAGTCGGAAGGACTTGTTGTGAGAATTAGGGAGGAGATTAACTCTCTGATGATCAAATCTCAGCAGCAAGAAGGTCTGATTTCAGTATTGACCAAAGACTTGACTCAGAAAGAGACTGAATTGAGCTTGCTGAACCAGAAGTTTTCATGTCTTCAGACCGAGCATGAAACTCTCAAGAAAAGTGATGATGTCTGGAGGAACCTGATGACTGAGCGATATATGGGAGCTGAGAAAAAGCTCGAGGCAATGCTGGCCAACAACAAGCCAAAGTTCTGCAAGGAAGGACTTGGGTTCAGTCGCAAAGCCTCCTCATATGCTCCCACACGCCCAAAAAACCGACTGACTGATATGCTTGTTCAAGGGAAGACAATGAATGCTGAACCATACAACCCCGCAACAAAGAACAAACAAAAGATCATTCCACCTCATCCCACCTATCAAAGATCTGACCATAAGCTCAGCTCAAAATCACCCCAGCTCAAGCAAGGGGGAACCAACAAAGTAAGATGGGCTTATCAGTATGGACCGCCACAACTGACACATTCAGCTCAGTATGGGTCATATTACTATGATCCTAATGTCAAAAGGGGTCCTAAAGATCAGAAGAAAAAGAAAGCCGTTCAGAAGGCTAAGGTCAGCAGTCCACCAACTCAGAAGATCAGGACTTCTGAACCTAAGAAGCCGCAGAAGTCAACTTCACCTAGCTCACCGGTGAAATACATTGACAAAAGTGGAAAGAAGCTGTCTGAAACCACCAGGGTTGTCAAACAAATTTGGGTTACCAAAACTAACACTTAAGGACCCAAAACAAAAATAAGGGGTACCTGAATATAATTTCTATTTTAGAGGTGCACAGGGGCCCATGGTACGTGGGCAGCGGATGCTCAAGACATATGACGTACCAGAAGAGTCTCCTATAGAATTATATCAAGGAAGAAGGACCCCGAATAGAGTTTGGAGACAACGCAAAAGGCTATACCAGAGGCTATGGAACACTCAGCCTTAGAACTGCCACAGTTACAAGAGTATCTTATGTTGAAGAGCTTCAGCATAATCTTCTCTCTGTTAGTCAATCTTGTGACAACTCCAATAGAGTGATTTTTTACGCTGGTTTCTGATGTTCTTGACAAATCAACAAGGAAAACAGTGTTATCAGGTTGGCACAAAAAGAATATATACATTGCTGATTGGAACTGAGCAGAACCTGAAGCTTGCTTGCTAGCAAAGAATGACAACAGAACAGAATGGTGAAGGAATAATTTAGGTTAGGAACGCTACCTTCCTCCTAGTATGTTGTCGCGGCTTTGATTGTTGCTCCTGTGTTAGACCTTCTGATCTGTATCCCGGCCTTTTTCTTCCTCTGGGTGGTCAGAGAACTGAGGAAAATAATTTTTTGTCTCTCCCTTACTCATGGTATAGGTGTGTAATTATGTGTATGTGTGTGTAATCTGTTTCTGAACAGAATATTGATATATATAGGCTTCAAAAGCCAATATAATATTAATATATTTGTAACCCATTAATTTAATTATATTTCTAATGGGCTTCCACATAACCAGCCCATAATATAATTAATTAATTTATTGGGCTACTAATATTTATCAATTAATTGGCCAAGCCAATTAATTCCAGATAAATAACATTATTAAATAATATAAAAATACATTAATCCATTAATAATGATTTCTGAGAGACAATAAATAACCAGGCAACTAATTGCGACAGATCAGGGATCCAATACAAGAAATAAAGCTGGGCCTCAAATTAATTAATTATCCATGCTCAGCCCAGAGTAAAATTAATTAATAAACACAGATTCATTCCACTAGAGAATACGTGCTGACTTACCCCTTTATCCCAATTTGAGCAAGGGCTTGTATTTTAGACTTAATCGATCTCCACATTTAAGATAGAAATATCCGTTAATTAATTAAGCTCACTGACAGCTTAAATTAATTAGCATCTTATATTCCTGAGTAGTACCACTCGACCTTATTAACACACCTGAACTTAATCAACCGGCCGGGTTTAGTGTGCTAATCCTTTCGAGTTCCTCAGAGGATATTATCAACCCATTTTACTAGGATACGGATGCAAGATACAGACAACCAGCCTGAGCCACAAATAACTACTAACACCCAAGATACGTAGATCCGGTCGCGATGACGTTCACCATAGTAGGTCAAAGTGATAGATAGCCAAATGCACTCAGCTGAAGTCTTACCAAGCTTAAGACCAGCAAAGTCACCGAGATCTTGGTTTTCCACTAAGGTCAGTTAGGAAAACACATCTCACTGTGATCCGTCAATACACCACCTTAAGTGTACCAGTAAAGACAAGCAGCTAAGACAAGCCACTTCTTATCTAAACTGCAGCTTAAACCGACAACTTATCCTTAAGTTGTCTCAGTTGTGATAACTGTTTATATCTTGTCAGTTCAACCAATTTGTGTTGTCTTCTGTGATACCCGACACACCACACAAATCTAACTTTTATACAAGATAAAGGATAACATGTGCAAATATACATATTTATTAGATAGGAGAATAAAACAGTGGTAAGGACAAAAACACATTGTATTCAAGCATAAAAGTGCTTCCAGTATACAAAATCCCAACAATTCTCCCACTTGTACTAAAGCAAACTTTTAGTATACAATGTGTCAGTTCTAGGTACAAACTAGTATTTAGCTGCAAATCCTATCTATCACTCCTCTTCTCCCACTTATACAAAAGTTTCTGCAGTCCTAAGTGGGGGGCATCTCTACCAGTCCTAAGCCACGAACATGCTTCTCGTTAGCCGGAATTGGTAAGCTCTTCGTGAATGATCAGCTATGTTGTCTTCAGTTCTGATCTTTTCTATGAGTACGTCGCCTCGATTTACGAATTCTCGTATAATGTGGTACTTCCTGTCTATGTGTTTAGACGCCTTGTGAGATCTAGGTTCCTTAGAATTTGCCACTGCACCCGCATTATCACAATATATCGTGATTGCCTTAGGCAAATTCTGAACAATATCAAGATCTTGGAGAAAATTCTTGAGCCATACTGCCTCTTTCGAGGCTTCTGAAGCAGCCACATACTCTGCTTCCATGGTTGAGTCCGCAATGCATTTCTGCTTTGCACTCCTCCATGAAATGGCTCCACCTTCTAAGGTAAACACATAACCCGAGGTAGACTTCTTTTCGTCTCTGTCAGCCTGGAAATCCGAGTCTGTATAACCCAAAGGCACTAGATTGTCTGAGTGGTAAACAATTCTATAATCTCTAGTCCGTTTAAGGTACTTGAGAATATTTTTCACCGCAGTCCAGTGCTCTTATCCAGGATTAGACTGATATCTTGAGACCATGCCTACAACATATGAGATATCTGGTCTCGTACAAAGCATTGCATACATGAGACTACCGACAGCGGAAGCATATGGTACTAGTCTCATACTTTCTATCTCTTCAGGTATTTTAGGGCACTGATTCTTGGATAAAAAAATGCCATATCTGAAAGGTACCGAACCTCTCTTGGCATTTTGCATGCTGAAATGAGCAATAACAGTATCAATGTAGGACGCTTGTGACAAGCTTAACATCCTTTTCTTGCGATCTCGTATAACCTTGATCCCAAGGATGTAAGCAGCTTCACCTAAGTTCTTCATTTGAAACTGCTCGGATAACCAAGTCTTTACGTCTGATAACACTTCAACATTGTTGCCAATGAGAAGGATGTCATCTACGTAAAGTGCAAGAAACACCACTGTTCCATTAACACAGATACGGTATACGCACACCTCGTTCGGACAGGATACAAAACCATATGATTTGACTACCTCGTCAAAACGCTGGTGCCATAACCGGGAAGCTTGCTTAAGTCCATAAATAGACTTCTTAAGCTTCTAAACTAGATGCTCTTCGCCCTCCTTCACATAACCATCTGGTTGTTTCATATAGATATCTCTACCTGTTTCAAGGTGCCCATTTAAGAATGCGGTCTTGACATCCATTTGCCAGATCTCTAGGTTCATGTGAGCTGCTATGGCAAGGAGAATTCTAATAGACTTGATCATTGCTACAGGCGAGAAGGTTTCTTCATAATCGATACCTTCTCTCTAGGTAAAACCCTTTGCCACTAGCCTGGCCTTAAATGTCATGATCTCTCCATTCGAACCTCTCTTTCTTTTGTATACCCACTTACTACCAATGGCCTTGCAGCCCTCAGGTAGTTCAGTGATCTCGTATACATCCATATCAGTTATGGACTTAAATTCGAGTCCATGGTGATTCTCCAAGAATCTTGCATCTACATCTCCCACTGCTTCGTTGTAAGTCCAGGGATCCACGGTGTCTTGTTCATCTGCCGGGAGATGGTCAGAAGTCTCCCCAGTGAACATATACCGATCAGGTGTAAATATCACCCTCCCACACGTCGAACAGTGTCAGGAGTTGTGTTAATAGATTGTGCAGTTGCTCGTGGAGCTCTATCTTGTACAATTGGCTCTGTGAGTGGGTCTCGATCACCTTGTAATTCCTCAAAGATGATCTTGACTCGAGACTTACGATTACTAATATAATCCTCCTCTAAGAACCGAGCGTTGGTGCTAACCACGATCTTCTGTTCTTTAGGATCATAAAAATAACCACCCTTCGTTTCCTTCGGATATCCTATGAACAACATAACCTGTGAACATGAATCCAACTTGTCGGCCTGTTTATTCAAGACATAAGCAGGACACCCCCAAATCTTTATGTGGTGCATACTGAGCTTGTGCCCGCTCCACAACTCGACTGGAGTCGTGTTAACCGATTTGGATGGCACACGGTTCAACAAGTATGCTGCAGTCTCTAGGGCATATCCCCAAAAGGAAACTGGCAAAGTTACATAACTCATCATGGACCGAACCATCTCTAGGAGAGTTCGGTTCCTTCTCTCTAACACACCATTCTGCTGAGGCGTGCCCAGTGCTGTCAGTTGGGATGTAATCCCACATTCTGTCAAGTAGTCCTTGAACTCGTTGGACAGGTATTCCCCACCACGATCAGATCGCAGTGTTTTGATTTCTTTACCTAACTTCTTCTCCGCTTCTGCCTTGAATTCCTTAAAGGTTTCAAAGCAATCCGACTTGTGGTGAAGAAGGTAAACATATCCATACCTCGAGTAATCGTCAGTAAATGTGACGAAGTACTCATACCCTCCACGAGCTTGTGTAGACATAGGTCCACACAAGTCAGAATGTATCAAACTTAATGCTTCTGTGGCTCTATAACCTTTTGCCTTAAAAGGCCTAGTCACCATCTTACCTTCCAAGCAGGATTCGCAAGTTGGAAATGGTTAAACTTGGAGAGACTCCAATGATCCATATTTCACCAACCTTTGGATCCTATTTAGATTGATGTGACCTAGTCTTAAGTGCCATAGATAAGTTTGATTTACCTTAGAAGATTCTTTCCTCTTCTTAGGATTTAATGATGAGGAAGTAACATTAACAGATGTACATAGATTAGACGTAATAGTATATAGAGATCCATTTAAAGTCCCATTGCAAATAAGATCTTTCCCTTTTGAAATCGAAATTTGATCATCAAAAACGGATCTATAACCATCCACAATAAAAAGTTTTGAAACAGAAATAATGTTTCGCCTAAACTCAGGCACCAATAAAACATCTCTTAATACTAAAATAGAGTCTAAAACAGATAAATGTAAATCTCCTATGGCAATAGCTGGAACTCGCGATCCATTGCCCATGGAAACCACTACCTCGCTATCAGCCAGAACCCTTTTCTACAGAAACCCCTGCAAGGTGTAACAAACATAAACAGTTGCTCCGGAATCTACTACCCATTCATGGGCAGATGCGGAAACGAGCACAGTTTCAGTTACTAAGGCGATGCGTGTACCTTTCTGTTTTGCCTTGAAGTTGGGACATTCAGTCTTCCAATGTCCAACCTTACCACACTTGAAACACTTCCCCTTAGGTTTTTGAACCCCTACAGTGGGTGCTAACTTCGTGCTCCCACTATTCTTCTTGACATTCGTAGCCTTCTTGCTCTTTTTCTGGAATCTACCATTAGGAGGGTTCCTTGAGCTGCTAGTAGTGTTCAAGATTTTGGGTTCCTTTACCTTTAGTCTGACCCATAATTCCTTCTGCAGTAATTAACTTACTCGAAAGTTCATTCAGAGTGTAGTCTTTCCTTGACATCACTACATTTAGGCGGAAATTCTCATATGACTTAGGTAGTGAATGTAGAATGACGTCTATCTTGATACCAAGATCAAAGACACCACCAACCTTTGCAAGCCGATCTAGCAGCTCGATCATATGTAAAATATGATCCCGCACGGACGCACCTTCAGCCATTTTGCAGGTAGTAATCTGCCTCAGAAGATGAAATCTCTGAGATCTGTCGGTCTCACAGAACTTTTCAGCCATGGAATCCCATATCACTCCCGCATGAGACGTATTTTCATACTGTGAAGCAAGAGAATCAGCCATAGTGGATAAAATGACAAAACGAGTCTTGTCATTATCCTCTATCCACTTTTCAGATTCCCTTATCTGCTCCTCAGTCGCCTCTTCTTCGGGGAGTTCAGGTTCAGGGGTACTGAGAACATACAAGATCTTCTCATTTTGGAATATTAGTGTAAGGTTTCTCCTCCACTCTTTAAAATTGTCAACACCCTTAAGGGTCGGCTCATAAGACCATTAACAACAGCTTGAACAGACATATCTGAAAAATAATTTAAAATAAAGCATGTAAGGAAAAATTATTTGCACATAATTCGTAATTAACGATCATTGTAACCTTTTGAAAAAACAATGATGTTAAAAACCTCGAACCGCTCTAGGAATTCCACTAGCAAGCCACGCAGGTGGACATTTACTAGCGTAACCCTAAACCAAGCTATTTACCTAGCTCTTTAATTCCAATCCACGTCTAGGTTCTTAAGACGAATGGAATTAATAGTTCGATATACTGGACCATGTCACTATTAAAACGCGGGAAGGGACTTCGAGGGAAGTGAATTGTACCTGCGGTGACATCTAAGCATTGACCATTAATTTGACCAAAGTAGAATCAAATTCTCGAAATTGACATACTTACTCGAACCATGCCGCATTCAATTTGATCTAATTAGCCATCCTATTCAATTATTATCTTCTAGAGTACTCGTGTTTACTAGGCACGCAAGCCACGCGGGTGGACGTTTACGGCTTCGCTCCCACTACTCAATAATAATCAAATATTGTTTTTGGAAAACTCATCTCACAAAACTTGTAGCTCAAAGATGCAAGCAAGCCACGCAGGTGGACGTTTACTCACATAATCTTACTACTTTTGTGTAGAGTCCAATTAATGGAAGTCCAATTAAGTGTTTAATATCCAAATGGAATCTAATTAAACATTTAATTTAATGTTGCTTAGTCTTTTTAATGAAAAGGTTTGCAACGAATCATGGATTCCCACATAATTCCTAAAGCATGCATTTTCTAAGCGCACATAATAAAACGTGCTCGCGAAAAATAAAACATGCTTTAAAAATGATAAAAATCCTATTTACATGCTTTTCTAAGCGCAATTATTCACATAATCGCATGCTTAAGCATAATTAAAAATAAATACACAAATAGGAAATTTAAAATCGTTATCGGGCTTTAAAATACGTAATCCCTAACTATTACATTGCCCGATCAAAATACAGATCTTTAAAATCTTCAAAATCTTCGAATCTGGAAACTGCGTTGAAAACTGCTTCGAAAACTATACTGCCATGTCATCAGGGTCGTCTGCCACGTGGAAGACATGCGGCAGACACGCAGGCAGCACAATCAGCAAGGGCTGACGTGACGCGCCACGTCAGCGCGCTACGTCAGCGTCGTCTCCACCCTTCTGTCGCCGCCGCCGCCGCTACTGCAGGCTGGTTCTGTGCCGGCCCCCGGCACCCAGGGGTGCGCCAGACGACGGCGAACCCGGGAACCGTCGTCCGCGTCCGGCGCCGCCGCGTGCGGCGGCGCATATCTGCGCTGCGTGCGTGCGCGCGCCGCCCGCAGCGGCGTGCGCCGCCGCGCCTTCCCCGACCGTTTCCAGGCCTCCTCCGCCCTCTACAAACCTCCCTGATGTCGCCTAGATGTCGGATTCGTGCATAAACGCTGGCTGGAGTCGCCGCAATGAAGATTACTGCGCGATAAATCGTGCCTCCGCCGCCACCGCCTTCACGCCCGAATTCTTCCTTTCCGAGCCATGATTCGATCAATTGAAAGAGGGGAAATGATATTGGAACACTCATGACCACCGGGTAATGGATTCCGGCCGAGATTAGTTCCTCAATTTCCCGAATTTTAAATAATTCGCCGGAACGAATTCATAACGAGCAGCTTATTTCAGACGTCAATTTCAATCGTATCTATCCCTTACGACCTATCAACACGAAGCTCATAAGACGAGGATTCCATAGGTTCAATCCGATCGTCGATCCGACATCAGACTTGCCGGGAATCTCCGCCGCAAGATGCGGCGTAACCCTAGAAAACTAGGGTTTTCGCTGCGAAAATTAGATTTTTGTCGTCTCATTTTTCGTACCTCCCGGACCAATTACAGAACAACAAATAGTACAATCACATAACAAATAGGTCCTATAATCTACTCGTGGATTTTCTCACGAGAAAAACGTTACATCGGGGTCAAAACAGTGGCTCGCAGGCTGCCCCAAACACGAAAATAGCCCGATAACGACGAAATAAAACCTAATCATACATCTAACAGCAACAATCAGAGCCTAAACCAGGCTCTGATACCAATTGAAGGAATAATTTAGGTTAGGAACGCTACCTTCCTCCTGATTGTTGCTCCTGTGTTAGACCTTCTGATTTGTATCCCGGCCTTTTTCTTCCTCTGGGTGGTCAGAGAACTGAAGAAAATAATTTTTTGTCTCTCCCTTACTCACGGTATGGGTGTGTAATTATGTGTATGTGTGTGTAATCTGTTTCTGAACAGAATACTGATATATATAGGCTTCAAAAGCCAATAGAATATTAAAATATTTGTAACCCATTAATTTAATTATATTTCTAATGGGCTTCCACATAACCAGCCCATAATATAATTAATTAATTTATTGGGCTACTAATATTTATCAATTAATTGGCCCAGCCAATTAATTCCAGATAAATAACATTATTAAATAATGTAAAAATACATTAATCCATTAATAATGATTTCTGAGAGACAATAAATAACCAGACAACTAACTGGGCTACATCAGGGATCCAATACAAGAAATAAAGCTGGGCCTCAAATTAATTAATTATCCATGCTCAGCCCAGAGCAAAATTAATTAATAAACACATATTCATTCCACTAGAGAATCCGTGCTGACTTACCCCTTTATCCCAATTTGAGCAAGGGCTTGTATTTTAGACTTAATCGATCTCTGTATTTAAGATAGAAATATCCGTTAATTAATTAACCTCACTGACAGCTTAAATTAATTAACATCTTATATTCATGAGTAGTACCACTCGACCTTATTAACACACCTGAACTTAATCAACCGGCCGGGTTTAGTA
Source organism: Lavandula angustifolia (assembly GCA_028984105.1). Taxonomy (NCBI): domain Eukaryota; kingdom Viridiplantae; phylum Streptophyta; class Magnoliopsida; order Lamiales; family Lamiaceae; genus Lavandula; species Lavandula angustifolia. The sequence goes on along the minus strand of CM054813.1, from coordinate 20,771,443 downwards.
TGCTAATCCTTTCGAGTTCCTTAGGGGATATTATCAACCCATTTTACTAGGATACGGATGCAAGATACAGACAACCAGCCTGAGCCACAAATAACTACTAACACCCAAGATACGTAGATTCGGTCGCGATGACGTTCACCATCGTAGGTCAAAGTGATAGATAGTCAAATGCACTCAGCTGAAGTCTTACCAAGCTTAAGACCAGCAAAGTCACCGAGATCTTGGTTTTCCACTAAGGTCAGTTAGGAAAACATATCTCACTGTGATCCGTCAATACACCACCTTAAGTGTACCAGTAAAGACAAGCAGCTAAGACAAACCACTTCTTATCTAAACTGCAGCTTAAACCGACAACTTATCCTTAAGTTGTCTCACCGTGATAATCGCTTTTATATCTTGTCAGTTCAACCAATTTGTGTTGTCTTCTGTGATACCCGACACACCACACAAATCTAACTTTTATACAAGATAAAGGATAACATGTGCAAATATATATATTTATCAGATAGGAGAATAAAACAGTGGTAAGGACAAAAACACATTGTATACAAGCATAAAAAGTGCTTCCAGTATACAAAATCCCAGCAGATGGCTCTAGCACATAAGACTTAGTCATATCAACTTCAAGACGCTAAACACGCTCGCTAGAAACGCTCTAGTCAGAGGACTGCCGAATGAGGTGTTCAGCAAAAACACTCAGTGTGAAGCTTGTCTGAAGGGAAAGCAAACAAAGAAAGAAAATCCACCAGTTCCATCACCTTCCACTGATGGAATCCTTCAGCTTCTTCACATGGATGTGTCAGCAGTTCGAGAAAATGATGAAGAAGAAATTCGAGATGTCAATGATGGGTGAGATGAACTACTTCCTTGGATTCCAAGGGAACGTTTATCAATCAAGGCAAATACACTCGAGACCTCATCAAAAAGTTCGGTTGTGGATCCAGCAAACTAGTAAAGATCCCGATGAACACGAATATGAAGATAGATCTTGACAAAGAGGGAGTATCAATAGACCATACTGAACTTCGTGGTACTATTGGTTCACTATTATATCTTACTGCTAGTAGACCTAACATAACTTATTTTGTAGGTGTCTGTGCTCGATTTCATGCGAATCCTAAGCAGAGCCACATGGACTCAGCAAAGAAGATTCTCCTCTATCTCAGATGAACACTTGACATGGGTTTATGGTATCTTACTCTGATGCTGAATACGCAGGTTGCAAGATTGACCAAAAATCAACTTCAGGAACTTGTCAGTTCCTCGGCAGTAAGTTCGTTTCATGGTTCTCCAAGAAGCAGCATTCAGTAGCAACGTCAACTACGGAAGCTATATATATGGCTGCCGGAAGTTGTTGTGCCCAAATCCTTTGGCTGAGATAGCAGCTACGAGACTATGATGTCGTTCAAAATAAAGTGCCAATCTACTGCGACAGTACCAGTGCCATTGCAATTACTCAAAATCTTGTTCTACACACAAGATGCAAGCACATGGATATCAGACACCACTTCATTCGTAACCATATCGAAAAGAAGGATATTAGAATGGAGAAGATTCATACTAATCATCAAAGGGCTGACATACTGACCAAACCTCTAGCTGAAACCAGATTCAGAGAACTTTCAGTAGAGCTATGTCTGTTGGACCCTACTGACTCAACTCAGTAAGCGGTTTTAGAATTAGCGATCACTCTGTAGAGTCGATCACATGAGAGTAAGAGCATTCAGTAGGGGGAATGTCTACTCTCAGTACTGAAGACGTTCAGTACACAGAGATTCATCAACCACTACACGAGGTATCAGCTGACTACCATGATCAGCTGACAGGTTTGCGTATCTCTCTCAGTAGTCAACTCATCATCATAGGTCTTTATGATATTTGTTCAGCATCGTCTTTAATGCCTCATTGGATGTCATTTATTAAAATTGTTTTCATTAAATACACGATATTCCATGCAACCTTACTGAATCAACTTTGCATTAAATGTACGTCATATCACCTTACTCAAAAGGGTATATACAATTGGGTTTTGACTTTTGACGGCACAGTAATCATTATTTTTCTCTCTTAAATCGTGACCGTACACTGAAAAAGCGGGAATTCACCCCAACTGTCGATTAAGATAAAACGTTTCATATTCATAACCTTTATATCGACGTTATCTTCTTCAAACCGACATCTTCGCCATTTCTGTTTCTGCAAATTCTTAAGAGCTCTCTGCATTATATTCAGCATCCTCACTCACTTTCATGTTATTCAGAGTTCTTCTTACGGTAACTTTTATTGTCTAAGGCACTTACTGACTAACTCTAGTTTCAAGTGCTAACTATTGTTTTTGCAGATGTAGTCATGACGAACCTTCAAGTCACTCCTCCGGCTGATATAGTCGAGATTCTAGAGAAGGGAAGAGTCTGGTTTGAGCCAGTGATGGAGTTTGACTCCAGCGGCCTAGACTTCTTGGAGGAGATTTATGATGCCCTGCGTGCATCTGGGCTGGAGATGTTTCTGTCAAAGAAACCCTCCCACTTCCTGCCTCATCAGATCGCCAAGTTGTATCTCAACTTGGAGGAGGAATATGGAGACGTGGTTGGAACGTTCTGAGTTCATGACATCCATAATACAACCACAACCGTTCCAGTTCTGAAGAAGATTTCTCTAAAGCAATCTCTCACCAGCAGCTTCAGACTTCCGTCAGACGGGATTAGTCCTGTCGGATATAAGGACGATATCCTCTACGAATACCTGACAATGTTCTGTGGGAAGCTAACCACGTTCAGAGCTGCATTCCCCAAGAGCAGCTTGCTTCCACAGTTCAGAGTCTTGGCCTATATTGTAACACAGATCCTTACTAGCCAGGCCAGCTCATTCGATAAGGTGTCTCGGCCTAAACTTCAGATAATGATGGCCATATACGATAGAGTACAAATCAATTGGTCTGAAGTGTTCATCAAGGAGTTTCAGGCACAGGCGACAAAGTTTGATAGGACAACTCGTCGACTGAGTGCCAAAGGAAAGTTGTTATATGCCATGAAGTTGTCTGTCATGATAGAAGAATTGTGTGGATATGCTGACAAGGAGTATTTCAACAACAAAAAGATCAGATTCCACAATCCCGCTAGCGCTCTTCAGCAGATTGGCGTCGGTGCTGAAGAGGGTAAGGGCAAGAGGAAAGCCCAAACCCCTGTAAAGAAAGGTACTACTCCTCAGAAGAAGCAAAAGAAGGCTTCTGAGACAGCAGTAGTAGCACCCAGCTCTCTCAGACTCAGAGATGAAGAGACTGGTCAGCAGAGGAAGAACATTCTGCGGAGAAACCTGAATCAGACAAGGAAGCTGACTCAGCAGACAGAGCAGATTCAGTGGACCAGGGGACTGTGCTTGAGCATATCTCTACTCCACCACCCCTCTCTCCACTCAACGTCGCTCCACTCAGCATCTATCCATCAGCTGAGAAACACTAGTCTCCAATAAATTTAGAGGAGGTGGAGACTGATACTGAAGCCGAGGATCTTGGGTTTGATATTCCAATGCTTCAATTCAGAGCAACCCAAGAGATCTCAGAGGCAATTCTAGAAATCTCCAGTCATTCAGACTTGGTAGATATAGCCACCAGGGCTAGGCTTCAGATACTGTACCGATTCCAGACTGGATCACTCTAGAGAATCTGATATGTCTCCAGTCCTCGGAACTTCTGAATTCCAACGAGCTACAACTTCGTCAGCAAATTGGCTACTCAGAGCCTGCTGACATAGTTCAGTCAATGATCTTAGGGCAGCTATGCTAGCCTTGCTCGAAGAACGATATCCATCAGCAGTAGTCCCTACTGCCGGGTCCTCAGGTCCCTCGAGCCCTGATAACTAGGACTCACCCAGTGATACAGGCCCTAAGAAGCCTGCTGAAGGTACTCAACAGGCGAAGGAGGGAGCTCAACCATCAGTTGAACAACATATCAGCTCTCCTCCTCCTCCTGGTTTGGCCGCCACGGGCACCTCTGAGCCTGTTGATCCAAAATAGCTGCTGCTGGGATCAGCTTATGAGGCAAGCTCTGATGGCAAACGCCGAAAGTCGTGGTCAGTGGTGAAGGAAAATATTAGATCAGAAACGATACATTCCTCCTTCGTATGTTGTCGCAGCTTTGATTGTTGCTCATGTGCGGATCTTCTGATCTGTGTCACGGCCTTTTTCTTCCTCTGGTTGGTCAGAGAACTGAAGAAAATTAAGATTTTTGTCTCCCACAAACTCACGCACGGCGTCTCAAATTTTTGAATGTGTGTGTTCTGTTTCTGAACATAATACTAATATATATATAGGCTTCAAAAGTCAATATAATATTAATATATTTGTAGCCCATTAATTTAATTATATTCCTAATGGGCTTCCACATAATTAGCCCATAATATAACTAATTAATCTACTAGGCTACTAATATTTATCAATTAATTGGCCCAACCAATTAATTCTAGATAAATAACATTATTAAATAATGTAAAAATACATTAATCCATTAATAATGATTTATGAGAGACAATAAATAACTAGGCAACTAATTGGGCCAGATCAGGGATCTAATACAAGAAATAAAGCTAGACCTCAAATTAATTAATTATCTATGCTCAGCCCAGAGCAAAATTAATTAATAAACACATATTCATTCCACTAGAGAATCCGTGCTGACTTACCCCTTTATCCCAAATTGAGCAAGGACTTGTATTTTAGACTTAATCGATCTCCGTATTTAAGATAGAAATATTCGTAAATTAATTAAGCTCACTGACAGCTTAAATTAATTAACATTTTATATTCCTGAGTAGTACCACTCGACCTTATTAACACACCTGAACTTAATCAACCGGCCGAGTTTAGTGTGTTAATCCTTTCGAGTTCCTCAGGGGATATTATCAACCCATTTTACTAGGATACGGTTGCAAGATACAGACAACCAGCTTGAGCCACAAATAACTACTAACACCCAAGACACGTAGATCCGGTCGCGATGAAATTCACCATAGTAGGTCAAAGTGATAGATAGCCAAATGCACTCAGCTGAAGTCTTACCAAGCTTAAGACTAGCTAAGTCACCGAGATCTTGGTTCTCCACTGAGGTCAGTTAGGAGAACACATCTCACTGTGATCCATCAATACACCACCTTCAGTGTACCAGTAAAGACAAGCAGCTAAGACAAGCCACTTCTTATCTAAACTGCAACTTAAACCGACAACTTATCCAGAAGTTGTCTCAGCTCTGATAATTGTTTACATCTTGTCAGTTCAACCAATTTGTGTTGTCTTCTGTGATACCCGACACACCACACAAATCTAACTTTTATACAAGATAAAGGATAACATGTGCAAATATATATATTTATCAGATAGGAGAATAAAATAGTGGTAGGGACAAAACACATTGTATACAAGTATAAAACTTGCTTCCAGTATACAAAATCCCAACAATTCTCCCACTTATACTAAAGTAAACTTTTAGTAAACAATGTGTCAGTTCTAGGTACAAACTAGTACTCAACTATCTCTCAACTATCTATCCTATCTATCATTGCATCTTCTCCCACTTATACAAAAGTTTCTGTAGTCCTAAGTGGGGGGCATCTCTATTACTCCTAAGCCACGAACATGCTTCTCGTAAGCCAGGAGTGATAAGCTCTCTGTGAAAGGATTAGCTAGGTTGACTTCAATTCAAATTTTATCAATCACCACGTCACCTCGATTTACGAATACTCGTATAATGTGGTACTTCCTGTCTATGTGTTTAGACGCCTTGTGAGATCTAGGTTCCTTAGAATTTGTCACTGCACCCGAATTATCACAATAAATCGTGATCGCCTTAGGTAAATTCTGAACAATATCAAAATCCAGGAGGAGATTCTTGAGCCAAAGTGTCTCTTTCGAAGCTTCTGAAGCAGCCACATACTTTGCTTCCATGGTTGAGTCCGCAATGCATTTCTGCTTTGCACTCCTCCATGAAATGGCTCCACCTTCCAAGGTAAACACATAACCCGAGGTAGACTTCTTCTCGTCTCTGTCAGCCTGGAAATCCGATTCTGTATAACCCAAAGACACTAGACTGTCTGACTGGTAAACAAACCTATAATCTCTAATCCATTTAAGGTACTTGAGAATATGCTTGACCGCAGTCCAGTGTTCCTTTCCAGGGTTAGACTGATATCTTGAGACCATGCTTACAGCATATGAGATATCTGCTCTCGTACAAAGCATCGCATACATGAGGCTACCGACGGCGGAAGCTTATGGTACTAGCCTCATACTTTCTATCTCTTCAGGCGTTTTAGGGCGCTGATTCTTGGATAGAAAAATGCCATGTCTGAAAGGTACTGAACCTCTCTTGGCTTTTTGCGTGCTAAAACGAGCAATAACAGTGTTAATGTAGGACGCTTGTGATAAGCTTAACATCATTTTCTGGCGATCTCGGATAACCTTGATCCCAAGGATGTAAGCAGCTTCACCTAAGTCCTTCATTTGAAACTGCTCGGATAACCACGTCTTTACGTCTGATAACACTTCAACATTGTTGCCAATGAGAAGGATGTCATCTACGTAAAATGCAAGAAACACCACTGATCCGTCAGCACAAATACGGTACACACACCTCGTTAGGACAGGATACAAATCCATAGGATTTGACTACCTCATCAAAAAACGCTGGTGCCATTACCGGAAAGCTTGCTTAAGTCCATGAATAGACTTCTTAAGCTTCCAAACTAGATGCTCTTCGCCCTTCTTCACATAACCATCTGGCTGTTTCATGTAGATGTCCCTACCTTTTTTCAAGGTGACCGTTTAGGAATGCGGTTTTGACATACATTTGCCAGATCCCTAGGTTCATGTGAGCTGCTATGGCAAGGAGAATCCGAATGGACTTGATCATTGCTACAGGCGAGAAGGTCTCTTCGTAATCAATACCTTCTTTCTGGGTAAAACCCTTCGCCACTAGCCTGGCCTTAAATGCCATGATCTCTCCATTTGGTCCTCTCTCTTTCTCTAGTATACCCACTTACTACCAATATCCTTGCAGTCCTCAGGTAGTTCAGAGATCTCGTATACATCCATATCAATTATGGACTTAAATTCTGAGTCCATGACGATTCGCTAGGAATCTTCATCTACATCCCCCACTGCTTCGTTGTAAGTTCAGGGATCCACGGTATCTTGTTCATCTACCGGGAGATGATCAAACGTCTCCCCAGTGAACATATACAGATCAGGTGTAAATATCACCCTCCCACTACTTCGAACAGTGTCAGGCGTTGTGTTAACAGATTGTGCAGTTACTCGTGGAGTACTATCTTGCACAACTGGTTGTTCAAGTGGAACTCGACCACCTTGTAATTCCTCAAGGATGATGTCGACTCGAGATTTATGGTTATTAATGTAATCCTCTTCTAAGAACCGAGCGTTAGGGCTAACAACGATCTTCTGTTCTTTAAGATCATAACAAGCAATATTAAAAGAACTACGCGGTTTACAAGTAATAGTACATAAAGATCCGTTTAATGGTCCACCACAGATAAAATCCTCGTCTTTCATGATAGAAACTTCACTATCAAAACTTGATTTATAACCATCCATGGTGCAGAGTTTTGAAACAAAAATAGTGTTTCGCCTAAACTCAGGCACATATTAAACTTCTTTAAATACTAAAACAGAACTATCAAAAGATAGATGTAAATCTCCAATGGCAATTGCAGGAACTTTCGGTCCATTGCCCATTGAGACTACCACCTCGTCATTGCTCAATTGCCTTTTCTGCAAGAAACCTTGCAAGGTGTAGAAAACATGATCAGTTTCCCTCGAATCCACTACCCATTCGTGGGTAGAAGACGAAACTAGAACAGTCTCAGTTACAAGAGCGACTTGCGTCTCTTTTTGTTTTGCCTTGACATCTGGATTTTAATTATTCCAGTGTCCTTTCTTACCACTCTTGAAGAACCTTCCTTTCTCCTTTCACATTCGTATGTCGCCGGTAAGGACCGTTTTCTTACTCTCACTGCTCTTCTTGAATTGACCACCCTTTCTGCTCTTTTTCTGGTTTCCGCCTTTCGGAGGATTCCTTGAACTACTAGGGATATTCAAGACTTGAGCACTCTTGCCCTTTCCTATAACCTCTTTGACCGCTACCAAAGATTTGAGTAACATACTCATAGTAAACTCGTTTTAGACATAGCGGTCCTAAAACAGAAGTTCTTATAGGACCTTTGCAGAGCATTTATTAGGAGAGGTAAAATTTCTCTTCCACTCTATGAAATTATTTAAAATTGTTAAACCCGTTAGGGTTTGGTTGGTGAGACTGTTTAGGAACTCGAAAAATAAAAAATTCGAACAGACATATCTGAAAAATGTAATTTAAAAGCATGTATAAAATTAATATTTGCACATAATTCATAATTAATAATCATTGTAACCTTTTGTAAAAACAATGATATTAAAAACCTCGAACGACTCTATGAATTCCACTAGCAAGCCACGCAGGTGGACGTTTACTAGCGTAACCCTAAACCAAGCTATTTATGTAGCTCTTTAAGTCCAATCCACGTCTAGGTTCTTAAGACGAATGGAATTAATAGTTCGATATTCTGGACCATGTCACTATTAAAACGCGGGAAGGGGCTTCGAGGGAAGTGAATTGTACCTGCGGTGACATCTAAGCATTGACCATTAATTTGACCAAAATAGAATCAAATTCTCGAAATTGACATACTTACTCGAACCATGCCGCATTCAATTTGATCTAATTAGCCATCCTATTTAATTATTATCTTCTAGAGTACTCGTGTTTACTAGGCACGCAAGCCACGCAGGTGGACGTTTACGGCTTCGCTCCCAGTACTCAATAATAATCAAATATTGTTTTGGAAAACTCATCTCACAAAACTTGTAGCTCAAAGATGCAAGCAAGCCACGCAGGTGGACGTTTACTCACATAATCTTACTACTTTTGTGTAGAGTCCAATTAATGGAGGTCCAATTAAGTGTTTAATATCTAAATTTAATGGAATCTAATTAAACATTTAATTTAAAAAGTGCTTAGTCTTTTCATTCAAAAGGTTTGTTTAGAATCATGCATATCCACATAATTCCTAAAGTATGCAATTTCTAAGCGCACATAATAAAACGTGCTCGCGAAAATTAAAACATGCTTAATAACGACATAAATCATATTTACATGCTTTTCTAAGCGTAATTAATCACATAATCGCATGCTAAAGTATAATAATAAATCAATGCGCAAATAGGAAATTTAAAACGTCGTTATCGGGCTTTAAAACACGTAATTCCTAACTATTACAAAGCCCGATCAAAATACAGCTCTTCGATCTTCAAAATCTTCGAATTTGAAAACTGCATCGAAAACTGCACTGCCACATCATCAAGGGGCCTGCCATGTAGCACACACGTGGCAGACACGTGTCAGCAAAGGCTAACGTGGCGCGCCACGTCAGCGCACCACGCCAGCATCTTCTTCTCCAGCAGAAATCGCCGCCGCCGCCGCTGTCCAGCGCTGCCCAACGCCGTGCCGCTGCCGCTTGCCTCTCCTGCCGGGCTGCGTCGCGGCCGTGCGGTCGCCCACGCCGCTTCGCCGTCGCAACGCTTGGCAGAAATCGCGCTGCGCACGGCGATTCTGGCAGCAGACGCGCGGCTCCCAAGCCCTCCACGGCGCGGCGCCGCCGTCTTCGTCGTCTCCTGTAGCCCCTAGGTATCACTCACACGTCTGGGCGGCCTAAATCCGGCGACAATTGTCGCCGCCGCACCGGGAATCAAGCAAATTTCACAACCCGTCGCCGGCGAACTTCGCTGCTAAAATTCATGCTCTCCGAGCTGCGATTCGATTAATTTAAAGAGGGAAAATGTAATTGGAACACTCACGACCACCGTGTAACGGATTCCGGCCGAAATTAGTCCCTCAATTTCCCGAATTTCAAACGATTCGTCGGAACGAATTCACGACGAGAAGCAAACTTCAGACGTCAATTCCAATCGCTTCCGAGATCGGATGACCCCTTAAGACCAATAGACGCGAAGCTTGTAAGATGAGGAATCCAGAGGTTCAAGCCGATCGTCAATCAGACTCCAGATCCGCTGGGAATTGCCGCCGCAAGATGCGGCGGAACCCTAGCAAAATTAGGGTTTTCTGGCCGAATTGGGGATTTATGGACAGCACGACCACTTCTCTTTTCCAACGCTATTCCGGACAAACCAGAAATCAGAATGGGTCGTGCGACCTATCCAGACGAAGCTAACAAAAAAATGAAAAAACTTTTTGAACTGATCGGAAAAATAAGTTCTCACACGCCCCCACGCGCCTCCTGAAGATGACGGCCGTGTTCTGCCTAAAACTAGGGTTTCACCCCTTTCTGTCTTTCTGCACCGTCGCGCCTCGATTTTCATGTATTTTGGACCAAAATATAGTATAAAACAGAAAATACAATGATGCACATTGATCCTATCAACTACTCGTGGATTTTCTCACGAGAAAAACGTTACAACGGGGTCAAAATAGTGGCTCGCATGCAGCCCCAAACACGAAAATTAACCCGATAACGACGGAATTAAACCCTAATCATGCTCCTAACAGCAACAATCAGAGCCTAAACCAGGCTCTCATGCCAATTGAAGGAAAAATATTAGGTTAGAAACGATGCCTTCCTCCTTCGTATGTTGTCGTGGCTTTGATTGTTGCTCGTGTGTCAGATCTTCTGATCTGTGTCCCGGCCTTTTTCATCCTCTGGTTGGTCAGAGATTTGAAGAAAATTAAGATTTTTGTCTCCCACAAACTCACGCACGACGTCTCAAATTTGTGAATGTGTGTGTTCTGTTTCTGAACATAATACTAATATATATAGGCTTCAAAAGTCAATATAATATTAATATATTTGTAGCCCATTAATTTAATTATATTCCTAATGGGCTTCCACATAATTAGCCCTTAATATAATTAATTAATACACTGGGCTACTAATATTTATCAATTAATTGGCACAACCAATTAATTCCAGATAAATAACATTATTAAATAATGTAAAAAATACATTAATCCATTAATAATGATTTCTGAGAGACAATAAATAACTAGGCAACTAATTGGGCCAGATCAGGGATCTAATACAAGAAATAAAGCTGGGCCTCAAATTAATTAATTATCCATGCTCAGTCCAGAGCAAAATTAATTAATAAACACAGATTCATTCCACTAGAAAATACGTGCTGACTTACCCCTTTATCCCAAATTGAGCAAGGGCTTGTATTTTAGACTTAATCGATCACCGTATTTAAGATAGAAATATTCGTTAATTAATTAAACTTACTGACAGCTTAAATTAATTAACATCATATATTCCTGAGTAGTACCACTCGACCTTACTAACACACCTGAACTTAATCAACCGGCCGGGTTTAGTGTGCTAATCTTTTCGAGTTCCTCAGGGGATATTATCAACCCATTTTACTAGGATACGGCTGCAAGATACAGACAACCAGCCTGAGCCACAAATAACTACTAACACCCAAGATACGTAGATCCGGTCGCGATGACGTTCACCATAGTAGGTCAAAGTGATAGATAGTCAAATGCACTTAGCTGAAGTCTTACCAAGCTTAAGATCGGTTAAGTCACCGAGATCTTGGTTCTCCACTAAGATAAGTTAGGAAAACACATCTCACTGTGATCCGTCAATACACCACCTTAAGTGTACCAGTAAAGACAAGCAGCTAAGACAAGCCACTTCTTATCTAAACTGCAGCTTAAACCGATAACTTATCCTTAAGTTGTCTCAGCTGTGATAACTGTTTATATCTTGTCAGTTCAACCAATTTGTGTTGTCTTCTGTGATACCCGACACACCACACAAATCTAACTTTTATACAAGATAAAGGATAACATGTGCAAATAAACATATTTATCAGATAGGAGAATAAAATAGTGGTAAGGACAAAAATACATTGTATACAAGCATAAAAAGTGCTTCCCGTATACAAAATCCCAACAATTCTCCCACTTATACTAAAGTAAACTTTTAGTATACAATGTGTCAGTTCTAGGTACAAACTACTACTCAACTATATCTCAGCTATCTAGGTACAAACTAGTACCCAGCTATATCTCAGCTATCTATCCTATCTATCACTGCATCTTCTCCCACTTATACAAAAGTTTCTGTAGTCCTAAGTGGGGGGCATCTCTACCATCCCTAAGCCACGAACATGCTTCTCGTAAGCCAGGAGTGGTAAGCTCTTCGTGAAAGGATTAGCTAGGTTGAATTCAGTTCCAATTTTGTCAATCACCATATCTCCTCGATTTACGAATACTCGTATAATGTGGTACTTCCTGCCTATGTGTTTAGACGCATTGTGAGATCTAGGTTCCTTAGAATTTGTCACTACACCCGCATGATCACAATAAATCGTGATCGCCCTAGGAAACTTCTGAACAATATCAAGATCCAAGAGGAAATTCTTGAGCCAAACTGCCTCTTTCGAAGCTTCTGAAGCAGCCACATACTCTGCTTCCATGGTTGAGTCCGCAATGCATTTCTGCTTTACACTCCTCCATGAAATGGCTCCACCTCCTAAGCTAAACACATAACCCGAGGTAGACTTCTTCTCATCTCTGTCAGCCTGGAAATTCGATTCTGTATAACCCAAAGACACTAGACTGTCTGACTGGTAAACAAGCCTATAATCTCTGGTCCGTTTAAGGTACTTGAGAATATGCTTGACCGCAGTCCAGTGGGTTAGACTGATATCTTGAGACCATGCCTACAGCATATGAGATATCTTCTCTCGTACAAAGCATCGCATACATGAGGCTACCGACAGCGGAAGCATATGGTACTAGCCTCATACTTTCTATCTTTTCAGGTGTTTTAGGGCACTGATTCTTAGATAGAAAATGCCATGTCTGAATGATACTGAACCTCTCTTGGCTTTTTGCATGCTAAAACGAGCAATAACAGTGTCAATGTAGGACACTTGTGACAAGCTTAACATCCTTTTCTCGCGATCTCGAATAACCTTGATCCCAAGGATGTAAGCAGCTTCACCTAAGTCCTTCATTTGAAACTGTTCGGATAACCACATCTTTACGTCTGATAACACTTCAACATTGTTGCCAATGAGAAGGATGTCATCTAAAATGCAAGAAACACCATTGATCCGTTAACATAAATACGGTACACACACCTCGTTAGGACAGGATACAAATCCATAGGATTTGACTACCTCGTCGAAAAAAGCTGGTGCCATTACCAGAAAACTTGCTTAAGTCCATGAATAGACTTCTTAAGCTTCCAAACTAGATGCTCTTCGCCCTTCTTCACATAACCATCTGGCTGTTTCATGTAGATGTCCCTACCTTTTTCAAGGTAATGCGGTTTTGACATACATTTGCCATATCTCTAGTTTCATGTGAACTGCTATGGCAAGGAGAATCCGAATGGACTTGATCATTGCTACAGGCGAGAAGGTCTCTTCGTAATCGATACCTTCTTTCTGGGTAAAACCCTTCGCCACTAGCCTAGCCTTAAACGCCATGATCTCTCCATTCGGTCCTCTCTCTTTCTCTTGTATACCCACTTACTACCAATAGCCTTGCAGCCCTCAGGTAGTTCAGTGATCTCGTATACATCCATATCAATTAAGGACTTAAATTCTGAGTCCATTATGATTCGCTAGGAATCCGCATCTACATCTCCCACTGCTTCGTTGTAAGTCCAGGGATCCACGGTATCTTGTTCATCTGCCGGGAGATGATCAAACGTCTCCCCAGTGAACATAAACCGATCAGGTGTAAATATCACCCTCCCACTACGTCGAAGAGTGTCAGACACTGTGTTAACAGATTGTGCAGTTACTCGTGGAGTACTATTTTGCACAACTGGCTATTCAACTGGAACTCGACCACCTTGTAATTCCTCAAGGATGATGTCGACTCGAGATTTATGGTTACTAATGTAATCCTCTTCTAAGAACCGAGCGTTAGGGCTGACAACGATCTTCTGTTCTTTAGGATCATAAAAGTATCCACCCTTCGTTTCCTTTGGATACCCTATGAACAACATCACTTCTGAACGTGATTCCAATTTGTCGGCCTCCATATTTAGCACATAAACATGATAACCCCAAATCCTTAAGTGGTGCATACTGGGTTTGAGCCCGCTCCACAACTCGAAAGGGATCTTTTGTACCGACTTGGAATGCACACGGTTCAGCAAGTATGCTGCAGTCTCTAGGGCATATCCCCAAAAGGAAACTGGCAAAGTTGCATAACTCATCATGGACCAAACCATCTCTAAGAGACTTCGGTTCCTTCTCTTTGACACACCATTCTGCTGAGGCGTGCCCAGTGCTGTCAGCTGGGCTGTAATCCCACATTATGTCAAGTAGTCCTTGAACTCGTTGGATAGGTATTCCCTATCACGATCAGATCATAGTGTTTTGATTTCTTTACCTAGCTTCTTCTCCACTTCTGCCTTGAATTCCTTAAAGGTTTCAAAACAATCCAACTTGTGGCGAAGAAGGTAAACATATCCATACCTCGAGTAATCGTCAGTAAATGTGACGAAGTACTCATACCCTCCACGAGCTTGTGTAGAGATAGACTCACACAAGTTAGAATGTATCAAACTTAATACTTCTGTGGCTTTATAACCCTTTGCCTTGAAAGGCCTAGTCTTCATCTTTCCTTCCAAACAGGTTTCGCAAGTTGTAAATGGTTCAACTTGGAGAGACTCCAATGATCCATATTCCATCAACCTTTGAGTCCTGTTAAGATTGATGCGACCTAGTCTTAAGTGTCACAGATAAGTTTGGTTTACCTTAGAAGACTCTTTCCTCTTCTTAGGATTTGATGATGAGGAAGCAATATTAACAGAACTACGCGGTTTACAAGTAATAGTATATAAAGATCCGTTTAATGGTCCACTACAGAAAAAATCATCGTCTTTCTTGATAGAAACTCCACTATCAAAACTTGATTCATAACCATCCATGGTGCAGAGTTTTGAAACATAAATAATGTTTCGCCTAAACTCAGGCACATATCAAACATCTTTAAGTACTAAAACAGAACTAGCAAAAGATTGATGTAAATCTCCAATGACAATTGCAGGAACTTTCGATCCATTGTCCATTGAGACTACCACCTCGCCATTGCTCAATTGCCTTTTCTGCAAGAAACCTTGCAAGGTGTAACAAACTTGATAAGTTGCCCCCGAATCCACTACCCATTCGTGGGTAGAAGAGGAAACCAGAACAGTCTCAGTTACAAGAGCGACTCGCGTCTCTTTTTGTTTTGCCTTGACATCTGGATTATAATTATTCCAGTGTTCTTTCTTACCACTTCTTGAAGAACCTTCCTTTCTCCTTTGACATTCATATGTCGCCGGTAAGGACCGTCTTCTTACTCCCACTGCTCTTCTTGAATTGACCACCCTTTCTGCTCTTTTTCTAGTTTCCGCCTTTTTGGAGGATTCCTTGAACTACTAGGGGATATTCAAGACTTGAGCACTCTTACCCTTTCCTATAACCTCTTTGACCGCTACCAAAGATTTGAGTAACATAGTCATAGTAAACTCGTTCTTAGACATAGCGGTCCTATAACAAAAGTTCTTATAGGACCTTTGCAAAGCTTTTATTGGGAGAGGTAAGATATCTCTTTCACTCTATGAAATTATTTAAAATTGTTAAACCCGTTAGGGTTTGGTTGGTGAGACTGTTTAGGAACTTAAAAAAAAAATCGAACAGACATATCTGAAAAATATGATTTAAAAGCATGTATGAAATTAATATTTGCACATAATTCGTAATTAATAATCATTGTAACCTTTTGTAAAAACAATGATATTAAAAACCTCGAACGGCTCTATGAATTCCACTAGCAAGCCACGCAGGTGGACGTTTACTAGCGTAACCCTAAACCAAGCTATTTATCTAGCTCTTTAATTCCAATCCACGTCTAGGTTCTTAAGACGAATGGAATTAATAGTTCGATATTCTGGACCATGTCACTATTAAAACATGGGAAGGGACTTCGAGGGAAGTGAATTGTACATGCGGTGACATCTAAGCATTGACCATTAATTTGACCAAAATAGAATCAAATTCTCGAAATTGACATACTTACTCGAACCATGCCGCATTCAATTTGATCTAATTAGCCATCCTATTTAATTATTAACTTCTAGAGTACTCGTGTTTACTAGGCACACAAGTCACGCAGGTGGACGTTTACGGCTTCGCTCCCAGTACTCAATAATAATCAAATATTGTTTTGGAAAACTCATCTCACAAAACTTGTAGCTCAAAGATGCAAGCAAGCCACGCAGGTGGACGTTTACTCACATAATCTTACTACTTTTGTGTAGAGTCCAATTAATGGAGGTCCAATTAAGTGTTTAATAGCTAAATTTAATGGAATCTAATTAAACATTTAATTTAAAAATTGCTTAGTCTTTTCATTCAAAAGGTTTGTTTTGAATCATGCATATCCACATAATTCCTAAAGCATGCAATTTCTAAGCAAACATAATAAAACGTGCTCGCGAAAAGTAAAACATGCTTTAATACGACGTAAATCCTATTTTCATGCTTTTCTAAGCGCAATTAATCACATAATCGCATGCTAAAGCATAATAAAAATAAATGCAAAAATAGAAAATTTAAAACGTCGTTATCGGGCTTTAAAACACGTAATTCTTAACTATTACATAGCCCAATCAAAATACAGCTCTTCGATCTTCAAAATCTTCGAATTTGAAAACTGCATCGAAAACTGACGTCGCCACATCATCAGGGGGTCTGCCACATGGCAGATACGTGGAAGACACGTGTCTGCCTGGTCAGCAAAGGGCTAACGTGGCGCGCCACATCAGCTCGTCTTCTTCATCAAGATCACGCCGCCGCCGCCGCAGCCCGCCGTCCACAGAGGGGGTCGTCCGCGGCCTTGCCGCCCTCGCCCGGCCGTCGCCGTCGCCAGAAAACCGGCTGGGAGCACACATAGCCGCGCGTTCTGCACCTGTCGCTGCGCCGCGGCAGTCGCCGCCTCCTGCCGCCTCGTTGGTCGTCCCCGCCCCTTCCAGAAGGTCTTACAGACGTCTGGGCTGTGAAGAACAGCTGCTTGGAGCCGCCGCCGTGACTGTGCCGCTGTGTAATTACGCAGCTTGTCGCCGGCGAGTTTCGCCGCGAAAATTACGTGTTTCCGAGCCGCGATTCGATCAATTAAAACATGGGTAATGATCATTGGATGATTTTCGGCCACCATGAACGGATTCCGGCCAAAATCGTCCATCAATTTCCCTCAATTCTCAAACGATTCGCTGGAAAAAAAACATTGTGAGCAGCGAACTTCAGACCTCAATTCCGGTCGCATCCGGGATCGGATGATCCCATACGACGTATCAACACGAAGCTTGTGTGACAAGGAATCCAGCGGTTCAAGCCGATCGGAAATCAGACCTCAGACCCGCCGGGAATCACCGCCGCAAAATTTGGCGGAACCCTAGAAAAATAGGGTTTTCTGGCCAATTTGAAGATTTCTGGACAGCACGACCACTTCTCCTTTCCGACGCTATTCCGGACAAACCAGAAATCAGAATGGGTCGTGGGACCTATCCAGACGAAGCTAACGAAACAATGAACAAAACTATAACAAATTGGAAAAATAATTTGGCACACGCTCCCACGCGTCGTCGAAAGTCGACAGTCGTGTTCTGCCAGTTTCTAGGGTTTCGCCCTTTTCCGTCCTTCTGTGCGTCGCGCCTCGATTTTCGTGCAACCCTGACCAAAACATAGTACAAAAACAGTACAATCACGTAACACATTGGTCCTATCAACTACTCATGGATTTTTTCACGAGAAAACGTTACAACGGGGTCAAAACAGTGGCTCGGAGGCCGCCCCAAACACAAAAATTCACCCGATAACGACGGAATTGAACCCTAATCATACACCTAACAGCAACAATCAGAGCCTAAACCAGGCTCTGATACCAATTGAAGGATAATTGAGGGTTAGGAACGCTACCTTCCTCCTTCGTATGTTGTCGCAGCTCTGATTGTTGCTCCTGTGTCAGATCTTCTGATCTGTGTCCCGACCTTTTTCTCCCTCTGGGTGGTCAGAGAACTGGAGAAAATAAGATTATCATCTCTCCCACATTCACGCAGACGTGCATGTTATGATACGTGTGTAATATGTTTCTGAACAAAATACTAATATATATAGGCTTCAAAAGCCAATATAATATTAATATATTTATAGCTCATTAATTTAATTATATTTCTAATGGGCTTCCACATAATTAGCCCATAATATAATTAATTAATCCACTAGACTACTAATATTTATCAATTAATTGGCCCAGCCAATTAATTCCAGATAAATAACATTATTAAATAATGTAAAAAAAATATTAATCCATTAATAATGATTTTTGAGAGACAATAAATAACTAGGCAACTAAATGGGCCAGATCAGGGATCCAATACAAGAAATAAAGCTGGGCCTCAAATTAATTAATTATTCATGCTTAGCCCAGAGCAAAATTAATTAATAAACACAGATTCATTCCACTAGAGAATCCGTGCTGACTTACCCATTTATCCCGAATTGAGCAAGGGTTTGTATTTTAGACTTAATCGATCTCCGTATTTAAGATAGAAATATCCGTTAATTAATTAAGCTTACTGACAGCTTAAATTAATTAACATCTTATATTCCTGAGTAGTACCATTCGACCTTATTAACACACCTGAACTTAATCAACCGGCCGGGTTTAGTGTGTTAATCCTTTCGAGTTCCTCAGGGGATATTATCAACCCATTTTACTAGGATACGGCTGCAAGATACAGACAACCAGCCTGAGCCACAAATAACTACTAACACCCAAGATACGTAGATCCGGTCGCGATGACGTTCACCATAGTAGGTCAAAGTGATAGATAGCCAAATGCACTCAGCTGAAGTCTTACCAAGCTTAAGACCAGCTAAGTCACCGAGATCTTGGTTCTCCACTAAGGTCAGTTAGGAAAACACATCTCACTGTAATCCGTCAATACACCACCTTAAGTGTACCAGTAAAGACAAGCAGCTAAGACAAGCCACTTCTTATCTAAGCTGCAGCTTAAACCGACAACTTATCCTTAAGTTGTCTCAGCTGTGATAACTGTTTATATCTTGTCACTTCAACCAATTTGTGTTGTCTTCTATGATACCCGACACACCACACAAATCTAACTTTTATACAAGATAAAGGATAACATGTGCAAATATACATATTTATCAGATAGGAGAATAAAATAGTGGTAAGGACAAAAACACATTGTATACAAGCATAAAAAGTGCTTCCAGTATACAAAATCCCAACACTTCTTATCTAAACTGCAACTTAAACCGACAACTTATCCTGAAGTTGTCTCAGCTGTGATAACTGTTTATATCTTGTCAGTTCAACCAAATTGTGTTGTCTTCTGTGATACCCGACACACCACACAAATCTAACTTTTATACAAGATAAAAGATAACATGTGCATATATATATATATATATTTATCAAATAGGAGAATAAAATAGTGGTAGGGACAAAACACATTGTATACAAGCATAAAATTTGCTTCCAGTATACAAAATCCCAACAAGTGGCCAAAGTAATTCTGAAGCAGGATCGTCTCCTTGCCAGAAATTTGTACAAGATCTGGAACAAGGCCACTAAAGCTCAGTACGAGGAACTCAGGGGGTCTGAAAACTGCAGTTCATAATATCTCTTCACCCCCTGTCCCTGACTTCTCATCTATCCTAAAAAATGTTCTATCCGCACAGAAAGCCGACCTCGACGCTCAGCAAGCATCGGTTCAGGAGCTACTGAAGTATGCCCACTCATCTCTTCTTGACTCTTTCAAGGCAGCTTAGTCAGACCTTCAGAACCAGATATCCACCCTCACTCAAGCTCATGAACAAAGTTTCTCAACTTTTTTGAAGTAGTGTGAGCGGAAGATCGATGCAAAGCTGAAGAACATAGAAGACCTTATAGATTTCTCTCACCGAAAGTATGGTGATGATCTCATTACTGAGAGGAACGATCTACACCTCAAGTTTGAAGGTCTTCAAAAGACCTTGGAGTAGCTCAGAAATTCTTTCCATTCGCTCAACTCCAAGGTAGTTCCTCTTCCCACCCCGCGCATATTGGATGATGCCAAAAAGGGGGAAATGGTTGAGAAACAAATCGCTCTGATACAATCAACTAAGAGTGATAAGCCTAAGGGGGAAGTTTAAGGAACAAGGGTTATAGCCCAGGGTGTCTCAGAACCCAGGACGACAATAGAAATTGGCGTGTCTGAACCCTCTCAGAAGATAATAGAGGATGTGACCAAGTTTCTGGAGGAGTCAGATGATGAAGACTCAGCTCCTTTGCCTCCGCCAGTATCTGGGAAAGGGAAGAAAGTGCTGAAAATTCCAACTCCTAAACCCAAATCTCTTAAAAGATACATCAGCCCACCTGAGCAGGCACAGATTGATGCTGATGAAAAGCTTGCCAGAAAGCTCGCTGAGGCTGAGGCAGCCAACGAACCGAAAAAGGCACCGACCAAAGCAAGAACTAAGGTTCCTGCAAGGAAGCCAACTCAAAGGCCGGTTGTCAGGAAGCTTAGCCTCAGAGATGATACTGATAGAGAGCAAGAAAAGGAGAGGGAAGCTGAACAGAAAAAGACTGAAGAATCCCAGCAAACACAAAAGAAGAGAGTTGAGCCTACTATTGAAGAGATGATAAATTTCAGCATTATTGCTCTTGACAAGAGAGCTCAATGGCATCATCTCGAAGAGTTCAAAAGACAAGAGGCTCTAGCTAAGGAGAAGGCGGCTGAAGAGGCTAGAGAAGCTGAAAGATTAAACCCTAGGCCACCTCCACCGAAGGATAAGCACATCCCAACCACTTCCAAATTCTTCAGAAAAGGCCGCGTACCTAATGATCAGAAGATTCATATATGGCCTCGTATCGATCAGTGGATGCCTTGGGAAAGGACTCAGGCGTGGGAGACGACCAAAGCTGAGTTCATCAAGCGATATTATGTTTGGCAGTTTTGGCCTGACTCTCCGAAGAATGAAATGTTTGATGAATGGATTCAGAAGTGTGATAATGAGATCTACATTATAGTCGAGAAAGCCCTTGAAGCTGATATTGATGTAAGGACTCCGGCTTTCAGGACTCTGTCTCCACCACAGAAACTAGATGAATCTCTTTACACAACAGTGATAGAAAAGGAAGCTAGGCAGGCAGCTCTCGCTCTTGATCTTGAACCTAATGATCCAGAAGATTTGCCAAAGATCTAGAAGCTGAGAGGAGATACCTTCAAGATTTATGGACTTCCTCTGCCCGAAGACAAATCGAATGATTTTAAGGCAAGAATTCAGCGCTTCAAATCTGCTAGGAAGTAGTCTTGATAGATCTCTATGTAGTCCCTAGTGTAGCAAGTGATGTAAATGTACTGAATATCTCATATATATATCAATACATCAACTGTTACTTGGCCTGACAATTTCTTATTTTGTCTCCATGGCCTGCTTTGTCTTACTTTAACACTCAGAATCACCTAAGTGATTACTGACTCACACACTCACTGATCATCTGTTTATTCAGTATTCTGCTTAGCTTAGAAGACTTGAAGATACTCTCCACTGTCTCTCATTGTAATACTTGTAAGGAGTTTGTATCTGATTGTTCTTTAGATTCTTAGATAGTGTTAGAAAGCTGGTAGTGATAGGTTTTGACATCATCAAATAGGGGGAAATTGTTGGCAGATGATTCAGCAGTAGATCAGTTGCTTAGTAATTAGTGATTTGGCTGATCCCAAAACCTTATGTTGATTGGTGAACCATTCCTTTGTAAAAGTTAACACCTTTGTCTCTGAGTGTTTCAGGCTCAATAGACTAGCCATCAGCATGGTTCCGGTTCAGTAGTTTTGTCTGCTTTGTCCTCGCATGACCGTCCGCCGCAAAGACCATGGAGTGAAGATTCGGTAGTGCTTTGGACTCGGCGGGAGCATATGCGAAAGGTGTTCAGGAGTCAGTAGAATTGGACTCAGCAGGAGCAGTTTACTGAACTCAGAGTCTTGACCTTCAGTAGAGTTGAACTCAACAGGAGTATACTACTGAACCTATGGGTCAGACTCAGCAACGGTCTGTCAGTTTCTTTGATTGACAGTGGACTTCAAAGTCATTCCAATAGAGTGGTCCGAGGTCGTACAACTGACAGAAGTCAGCTTCAGTGTCAACCTTGAAGTCTGCAACTGTCTCAACCACTTTCTGTACCTCGACCAATGACAAGCAGCCAGCTGAAAAAGTACTCCCTCCGTCCCGTTATTTGTGGCTCAATTGGTTTCGACACGGGAATTAAGAGAGTAGATGATAAAGTACGAGAGAGAGAGTAGATGATAAAGTATGAGAGAGAAGATGAGTAAGATAGTGAGAGAGTATGAGAGAAAGATGATAAAGTAGGAGAGAGAATGTAATAAAGTAGGAGAGAGAAGATGATAGAGTAGGAGTAATTTTTTACCAAATTAGGAAAGTGGGCACAAATAATAGGACACCCCTTTCGGGAAAGTGAGCCACAAATAGCGGGACGGAGGGAGTATCTGTTAAAAGATGCAAGTCAACCACTTTCCTGAAAAAGTTAGTGGACTCTGCGGAAATTCAAAAGAGTCAATAGCTACCAAATAGAGTGACACGTGGGCAGTTCGTCTCCAACGGATCTATCCATAGCTCACGTCTATAAATAGAGGGAAAATTAAATTGCAGAAATACGATATGATACAACAACAAACAGAGCATCAAGCAAACAAGAACACAAGCTATACACGACGAACTTCAGAGCTCAATCCTAGCGTGAAAATCATACAGCTTACTCTAAAGGAACACAAGCTTTCATAAAACTCAACCCTCTAGCATCCAAGTGAAGAACACGAACCCAGAGACTATTCCTCATTATTCTTCACTCTAGAAGCCTTTCTTGTTCCCTTTCCCTCTAACCTAAGCTCAACTGTATTTATCTATAGCTTAGACCGAAGGAGTTCAATTTATTGAACCGTTCTTAGTGTTAAGAACTCCTTCATCGTTGGAGATACATTCAAACATATTTTTGTTTGACCCTGTAAACTCAGTATAATCACAAGACTGTGTTTGTCCAGTGCACAAAACGACTGAGACTAACTCAGTATAATAAAATAGTCTCATGCCTTGTTCAGGACAGTGGACGTAGGATCCTGCGTATCCGAACCACTTTAAAAGTCTCTGTGTTTATAATTGTTGCATTGATTTAACTATTCATACTAAAAACTATTTATAAATTCATTCAACTGAGTTTCAGTAGCAAGCTTAATTGACTGCACTAATCTACTGAAACAGTTTTTATAAACAAACGTTTTCAAACCTTTCTAAACTGGGCCTACACTTTTCGCACGCTACTGAACCCTGCTGAACGCATCTGAATTCTAACATCAGTCAGCTAGCAGAGCTCAGCACCTTCAGTAACTCCGTCCACGCGATCAAGAACAGTTTGTCTGGTCTACTGAATTCATTCAGTAGGCAATCTCCGTCAATCGAACTGTTCGCGTTCTAGTTTGAGAAAAAAGGTTTTCAGGTGTATTCACTCCCCCCCCCCTACACCTGAACGTTTGACTCGGGACCAACACTTCTCCATTTCAAGAATAAGATTTAGGTGCGTCCGTGCTCAACACGGTACCTTAGCCGGGCAACCTTAGGAAAATGATTAATCTTAGAATCGATGATTGAAGGTCGATCAGTGTGGATCTGCCCAAAGCTGAGTCACTTTCAATGTTTGTTTTCATCACCCGTTTTAATTGCGCATCTTACGATTTATTGCCTAGTGTTAATTAAACCCAAAGTTCGTGGTGGTTACTAACCAAAACCTTTTTCGGTCTTTAGAAATAAATTGTTTAAATCTACCCATTCCCTGTGGATTCGATCTCTGCTTGCTAACTGTGCTAGTATTAGTTTAGTTGTCTGTCGTATGTATAATTATAAATATTATTTGCGTAGCCGGTCTTTCTAAGACGAGGGAAGGGCGGTCCACCATGTTCCCTTAGGCAGCAGCAGCCAGCAGGTTTTATATCTCAATCATTTAGTCTCGGCAAAAGGTGCGTGTCACCTATATATGGAGTCGGAACTATCCTCCTAATAAGTGTGTTGATTAATTAAAAATGAAATAAATAGAAGTATGATGATAAAATACTCAAAGATTAATTGGGATACATGATTACAACAAACCCTAATAGGTTTCAATAAATTTGGAATGGATAAAAACTGTTCAATAAACTATTGTGTATCGATCTTCCCACAATGAGAATTTATTAGTTAAAGAAGTCAAATTAAAGAGAATGGATTTTTCATCTCCTCTTCCGCCGATCCCACTGCCGCATTTCATGCTCGGCAGCTCCAGGACAGCAGCAGCCTCGTCATTCAGTTCGCCGCCGCGAAACAGAGAAACAGCGGAGTCAGTAGCGAACAGGTTGGAAACCGCGAACTCTCTCTCTCTCCTCCGAGAACCGGCATCGAGACTCCCATCTTCACTCTGCTCACGTACTGTAAGTCTGCCCCAACACTCCGATCACATTAGCGTTCAATGAGTAGAATTTGAACCCTAATTCCAAATGGGCGAAGCAATCCTCTTCGGTAATTCGTAGTTATGTACTCTCAATTCCTTCTGAGTAATTGGAACAACCTTAGCAGTAGCACAAATCTTGAACAGACCCTTAACTTCGATGACAGTAGTGTTTGTATCGCTATCCCTTGTGACGGTGGCGGAGCGAGGAGAGGCCGACTTCCAGGAGGTGCCTTGGGCGGTGGAGAGGGCGATGGACTCGCCGTCGAAGGCGAGGGAGAAGCGGTCGTCGGCGTTGCTCCAGATGGCGGTTTTCTTAGCGCCGACGAAGATCTGGTGATCACCGAAGAGGATGGCGATGGACTGGACCCAAGTGAAGTCCCTCCTCATGTTGTCGTTTCTTCTTCCGATGAAGTGAACGTTAATGTGGAGGTTGGGATCGGTTACGAGGCAGAAATAACGGTCCCTTTTGCTGTGGAAATAGAAGGCGATGCCGTCGCCGCCAATGAAGCAGGGGTCTTGGCATACCGCTGCGGGCATGTCACATTCTGCATATTTATATAACATGAGAAGAAATATTTAGTCATAATAAATTTTCTGAGTGAAGTATAAGGGGTGTATAGTTTGGACTTACGGCAGACTGGTTTGCAAGTGACGCAATCAACTTGGCATGTAGTAGGACAAGAGCTAGGGCAGACGTGTTCAACGCCGTAACACTGTGGGTAGTTTCTGTTCCTACACCTCTGTCTGCTTTCGGCACCAGCTTCTGAGGAATCACCGGGTGGTGGGTATGGTGCAGGTGGGGTGGGAGAGGTGGGAGGAGTGGGGGTGGTTGATGGTGGAGTTGGAGTTCTAGGAGTAGGAGTATACGGAGCTGGTGCTGATGGAGTTGGAGGTGTAGGAGTATAAGGAGCTGGTGTTGGTGGAGTAGATGGAGCAGGTGGTGTAGGAGTAGAGGGAGCTGGTGTTGGTGGAGTTTGAGCTGGTGGCATAGGAGTTGTCGGAGCTGGTGCTGGTGGAGTGGAGGGGCCTTTTGTTGGTGGCGTTGGGGTAGGCGGCATAGGATTAGTCGGAGCTGGTACACATGGAGTAGCCGGAGCTAGTGTTGGGGGAGTTGGAGTAGGAGGGGTAAGAGCAGGCGGAGCAGGTGTTGGTGGGGTTGGGGCTGGTGGTGTAGGAGTGGTCGGAGATGGTGCCGGTGGAGTAGCCGGAGCGGGTGTTAGGGGAGTCGGAGCAGGTGGTGTAGGAGTAGCCGGAGCTGGGGCTGGGGCTGGTGGAGTTGGAGATGGAGGTGGATGTTGTGGTGTTGGGCTAGACTCTGGTGGACTTCCACTCCCATTGCCATTCTCGTTACCATTACCGTTACCACCGTTCCTGTTTTCGTTGCCATTCCCGTTCCCGGTGCCACCCACCCCCATTCCCGCTTTCGTTGTCATTCCCATTACCACCGTTTCCATTGCCGTTCCCATTGTCACACCCATTCCCGCCTCCGATGCCATTCCCGTTACCACCATTACCATTGTTTCCGTTGCCATTCCCGTTGCCACTTCCCTCTCCATCGGATGGAGGAGGAGGTGTCACTTGACCTCCAGACGAACTGGTGGGGGGAGGCGGCGAGGCCTTCCTGGAGGTGGAGCAGTTCCAGGACCACATTGAGGCTTGCATGAGACACAGTTAACCGTTCAAGAATCCGGGCGAAACTTAGGACAGATGCTCCAAATTGTAGCAAGTCTTGTACTTCTTGATCAAACAAAACACCTTGCATGGCTTGGGTTGGCTAATCCGGTGGATTATCCACATTGGCTATTGCCACCATCACTAACAACACAAACACACTCAATGCACGCCTCCCCAATGATAATCGATCAAAATATTTTAAATTTTTACGACTCCTATATGTTGGTATTTTAATTTATTGGAGTTGTTTGTATGACTGATGAAGAAAAACTCCAAATTTATAGGAGTGTAGGAGTGAGAATGTGTTCATAATACTGTGGATCATAATTTCATTAAGAAGGTGATTGAGTGAGAGGTTGAATTTCTTCAAGTAATGATCTTCATGTGGTCTTTTTATCAAGTCAACTTGCATGAATGGCATCACTTCACCGCCAAGTTGAATTAAGACACTTTCCAGCGAATATTAATATTAACTTATTGAACTGTACATGTATCCTCTAATGCACAAAAAGGAAATTTACTTTACTCGCAAGTATTTTGGAATTGAAGATTTCAGTTTTTATAGGATTTGCTTTATTTACAAGTATTTTAAAAATGTTGGATTTTTTATGGGATTTACCGGATAGGATAAGATAACATGTCCCTGAAATTCATATACAATTAATGTCCCACTAAAACCAGGGCAGTTTTGAACCCAAAATTACTGGATGAAAAAAATGATTAAACAAATAAAATAATAAAGATTCAAAATATTCTAATTAACAGTGATTTTGAGGACAAGTTGTCACATTCCGGAATTTACATAATAATTGAATAAAAAGGGCAGTAAAAAAGCACAACTGAAAATACTAATCTCCTGTTAGTTCAGGTGAAATTAATTTACTTAAATTAGAAAATTAATGAATATCCAAGCAAAGAAATTCAAGAAAAATGATTACTACAGGTGAAAATGGATTGACTGATTGGAGTAGTCATCAATTTATAAAGTCAACGTATTAAAATTAAATAAACTTTGCAGGAGAAAAATGCTTGAATGGAAGATTGAAAATTAAAGTCAACGTTTATTTGAAGAAAAACAAAAAGGACATTTTCAATATAATTTTATCAATGACCAAAACATCTAAATACTGAAAGATTGAGGATCATTTTAGACCAATTTTTTTTATTTAAAAATAATAATTTGCCAAAAATCAAAGGTATTTTAGTAATTTTAATTTTAAAGACCAAATACGTCAATTTTAAATAGTTATAGAACTAATTTTGCCAATTAAAATATATTTGGGAACCATAACACCAAATTCTATAGCTCTTTGTCACAATTTTTGAACATATTACTATGAAAACTAGGATTAAAACTGAGAATATCTGACACATTTTTTCCGTTAGAATCTCTCGTTTTCATTGTAATATGTTCTAAAAATTATGACACGGAGCTATAAAATTTAATGATTATAATCCCCAAATATATTAATTGGCACATTACATATTTAAAATTAGCGTATTTAGTCCTTACAAAATAAAAATGACTAAAACATCCTTTAATTTTTGGCAAATTAAAAGTTTTTAAGTTTAAAAAAATGGTTAAATTGGTCATCAATAAGATTTTTTGTTCCTCAATAAAATTATACCGAAAATGTCCTTTTTATTTTTTATTTATTTTTAAAATTAATGTTGACTAACAGTTGACTAAATTAGTCATCAATAAGATGTTTTGGTCCTCAACAAGATTATACCGAAAATTTTATTTTTATTTTTATTTATTTTTAAAATTAAAGTTGACTAACAGTTGACTAGCCAAAAAGACTAAATTAGCCAAATTTTATAATTTTGGGACCAAATAACTAAAAAAAAGTAAGTAAATGATCAAATTGGCGAACCTGATATAGTATGAGGACTAAAAGATCCAGTTTGTCATTCATTTTCCAAAGTTGAATCTTTAATTGCAAAAAAGACATAAGTTCATTATTTTCAAGAATGATACAGTCAAACCTCGATAAATTAATGTTCGTTGAAGTAATAACCTCACTTAGATAATAATTTCTTCCAGGCCCAACTTGTGTCGGTGTACTAAATTAATAATTTCGTTAAATGCATTAAGTATTAAAAAAAACTTTAAATCCTTAAGGACCCAATACAAATATAAAGTAATAAGTACTGATTTCAAAAAAAATATGCATAGACAATACAAAACTACAATAGTATAATAATCACTTCTTATGAATATATGCTTCCACTAGTTAGTGTTTTTTCTTCCCACATAAACCAAAATTAACATCATCCTTAACTTTCTACAAAGTATAGACAATTGCTGAAATATTTTGCTTGTGTTGTAGCATGTAATTATTTAAAATGACTATTGCTTGAAATACTTCTTTTAATGAAACAATTGGAATAAATGTATTATCATCTCATTTAGGATCATTCTCTTCATCATCATAAGTGTTTAAATAAAATTTTCATTCATTGGTGATTCCAAAATTGTATCATTCTCGCTAAGATTGCTAAAAGATCTTGAAAATCCATATTATTTATGTAATGTATATTAGAGATGACATTACATAATGTTTGGAGATCTTTATCTAATTCAACGACTTCGGTTTCGGGTAGATCTTTTTTTATTGAACGAGTCTTGTAATGCCGAAAATATACTTCTATGATAATTTTATTATAAGCAAAAATTAACTTTTCTTTTTTTTAATATATATGATATTTGTTATTTTATAAAACTGTTGATTTTTTTCTAAAATTGAATAATATGATTTGTTTTATAATTAGTATGTATTTTCTTAACATGTTTTTACTAAACCAAATATTAAAAATTTTCATTTTTTAATGCTTACACGAACTAAGTTATTAAAAAATTATATTTAATATACGCATTAAACTTATTTTCTATTGAAAATTTATCTCTAAAGAAATAAATATTCATTTATTGATAATGAATAATATATTCATTTATCAATGATTTAATAACTTCGTTAAACGAATTTTTTTCGTCAAGTTCCAAGTATATTACTTTAAATAGGTTTAACTGCACCTAGCTCCTTAACGAATATTTTTTTGGTCCAGTTCCAAATAAATTCTCTATAATTAAGTCAAAAAATAAAAAGTTACATTGAGTTGAAATTAACTACTCTAGTATAAAATTTACAAATACTTTTGATTTTTAAACAGTGTTGGTCCCGAGTGTACGGTCAGGTGTGGAGGGGGGGTGAATACACCTGAATCCGATTTTCTCAACTTCGAACACGAACAGTCCTGTTCAGGAAAGTGCCGTACTGAAATAATTCAGCAGACCAAATAGCCGTTTCCGAATCGTGTGTGGCAAAGAGTCTGACTCTACTGAGATCTGCTAGCTGACTGAGTCAGAATTCAGTATCAAACAGGTAGAGTTCAGCGGTGCGGAAAAGTGTAGGCCCTAATCAGTTGAGTGGAAAACCGTTTTATACAAGTCTCAGTTCAGCAAGTAGACAGTTCAGTATGCTGAGACAGTTGTATGATTTTAAAGAAGATTTTCAGTATGAACAGTAAAATCAATGCAACAGTAATCAAACAGAACAATAACGAGACACAGATTTTTAAAGTGGTTCGGATATCAATCGATACTACGTCCACTGTCCCGAAAGTTCAGGAGGCTATTTATTATACTGAGTTAGTCTCAGTCAGCTTGTGCACAGGACAAAGCTGTGGCTTGGGGATTATACTGAGCAAGTCCCAGTTTACAAAGGCATCAAACTAAAGTGTTTGACAAACTTCTCCAACTATGAAGGAGTCCTTTTACAATAAGGATTGGGTTCAAATATGAACTCCTTCGTCTAAGCTATAAGTATATTCGGTTGAGCTTAGGGTTAGAGGGATAGGGAATGAGAATGTAGCTTTTAGATCGACGAACAGCTGAAATAAGCTTTAGGTTCGTGTACCGTCGATTTGGATACTAGAGGCTCTTCTAACAGTTTAGCTTGGTTCCCTATGAGCTGAGAAGGTAGTCTTTCGCCGGAGATAGATCTTCAAGTTCTTGCGGAAGACTTAGGGTTTTCTGGTTCTAGCTCGTTTTAGTGCTTGTGTATGTTTTCGTCGTTTAAGCTTATGCACTCTCTTTTTCTTCTTGAAATGTCCCTCTATTTATAGAGCAGAGATTGGAAAAGATCCGTTGGAGACGATCTTCTTCTTTCTCTCTCTTTTGGTAGCAAACGGCTCTCTTGAAGTAGGTAACAGTGTACTTTCCCACCTTTTTAGGTAAAAGGTTGACTGCAGCTTTAGCAGGTGAGAAGACCCGTGTTTCTTTGCCTTCGTCGAGGTGGATAGAGTGGTTGAGACAGCAAAAGACTTCAAGGCAAACTGAAACTGACTTCTCTCTTCCTCGTATATGACAATGCTGATTGTCTTTCAAAAGTATCGACAGTTCGTAAGACCGTCTACCGATCCTTGAGTCCGATCCCGTATTCAGTAGGTAGATAGCTGAGTAAAGTCTACTGAAGATCAGCTCTGAGTTCAGCGAACTGCTCTTGCTGAGTCCAGTTCCACTGACTCATTCAGTATACTGCTCCTGCTGAGTCTAGTATCACTGAGTCTTCTACTTCTGGTGTTAAGGCAGATAATCTACTGAGCGCCTTGATCAGAAGCAGATTGTCTATTGAGTCTGAAACCTCAGAGACAAGAATAAAGATTACAACGGAATGGTTCACCAATCAGATAGGGTTTTGGGATCTTCAAATCTTCTCAACATTCAGAGCACTAGGCTGCTGAGCATGGTTCAGTATAGAAGATAGAATCATTTCCCACTAAGTAAGATTATGCTGAGGACAGAATCATCACCCAACAAACAGTGTTTACAAATACTCTTTAAATTTCCTAATAAGCCACTTTTATCAACTTGATGAATCCGCCCTGCTTCACACGCTACACGGAAGTGATTTTTCTGACAGCCTCAACCTTTCCTATAACTTATCTTTACGCGTTGAAGTGTGTACCGTCAAAGAGCCATGTTTACAGGCTTTCCGAAGTTGCTTTCCGTTCATCGTTTGGAGTTCGGACTGAAAATATATACCCCATCTAAAACACCCCCGAACTAGGCTCTTCACGAAAACCATTTGAGCAGCAACTTTCCAATCGATTTTCCGGACAACCTACTACGAGAAAAATCCCAAACCGATGAGATAAAACATGTTTGTATCAAAAACTGCCAAGCTGGCTCATAAAATGGAGTTCCGACCGATGAGATATAACTTGTTTGTATCAGAAAGCTCGTATGACAAGTTTTCCAAAACATATCCCCGTTTGTAAAATGGAGTTACGACTGATGAGATATAATGCGATAAAAATCACTCTTGACATGCTAAATGGAGATCACCCAAAAAGGTAGTGTGACTAGCCAACTTATGACTCGATTTCTGAACTACCCTATAACCTGTCTCAGTAGGATCCGGACATGGAATTTCCACACAAACCAACAGTCGGATCGTTCGGAATACTATTGGACGGATCTTATTTCGATATATTTCTTCAAAAACGTAGGTTCATCTTCGATCTCAACATGTGTGAGCATGTTTTATGCGATACGATTAAATATCGATCATTTACGTCCATCAACTTAGGTAGATTAGTTGTTGGGTTACACATAGAATTACAGGCTTCGATATGATTTTGTGGTGACTTGAAAACCTTATTCGCTAAGGGCGAATTATGTGGTCTAGAATTCAAAGAAATTCTAGGACTGTAGGGTTGAACCCTAACGAAATTTAGGTCTCTCTTGTAGGACCCACTGAAGAAGGGCACTAACCTCGGAAATTGCTACGAGATAATACTATAACACCACGATGTAGGTTTTATTTTCTAGTAAAATATCTTGAGTTATTAAGTCCCAATACCTTATGAAATGTTGTATCCTGTGAAATAGTTTATGCGCTTGAGGGGAGTTGACGGAAGTGCATGGCGTGGTTGCATGGTTGCATGGCACAAGATGGCGGGGAGCGTAATAATATTTTTTTATCATATTTTATAATTTATAGTTTTAGTTGGGTTATTATTTCATGTGTCGGCCCAAGTGTTAAGGCTTAGTAGATTCAATTAGTATTTATTCGTGTTATTTGTTTATGCACGAACTATCTAGGGTTTGACATGGGTCCTAGGAGGGGCACTTGTGCTTGGGCATGAACTCTTTTCATGTGGACAATTTGTTCCTTTGATTTTTATCAATTTGATCATTGGTTTCCTTTCGTCAATTTGTGCAATTTCCTCTTTACTCCAACAATTTGGTCCAGCCTACTGGATAACAAACACGAGACAACAAGCCATGGAAATGCGTATGGATAAGTTAGAGAAGGGGATGCAAGCGATGGATTCACGTTTGGGTGGTGAATTGGCTACTATGAAAGATTCCATGGAGAATATTTGTCAATTATTTGCGGAATTGGTGGCGAACAAGAGCAAGCTCGAATCGGATTCGGCTTCTCTAGTACTTGAGCCCTAGCGGTCCGGTCCCTAACCCTAATTCTGGGGATGGCACTTGAATCTTCCTGGTACAGGACTATAGACTCTCGTGGGCTTGACACATGGCGATGGCTCCTATACGGAAAAATCTAAAAGTAGCGCGGGAGGGGGGGATTGCTCGGAACACCACTGGCAAGCCTTCCTATGTTTGATGGCACGGGAGTAGAGGGGTGCTTACCCAGGCTGAGCAGTACTTCCTGCTGCAGAACACACCCGAGGTTAGTAAGTGTTGGGATTATGTATACTGGAAGCACTTTTTATGCTTGTATACAATGTGTTTTTGTCATTACCACTATTTTATTCTCCTATCTGATAAATATATATATTTGCACATGTTATCCTTTACCTTGTATAAAAGTTGGATTTGTGTAGTGTGTCGGGTATCAAAGAAGACAATTCAAATTAGTTGAACTGACAAGATATAAACAGTTATCACAGCTAAGACAACTTAAGGATAAGTTGTCGGTTTAAGCTGCAGTTTAGATAAGAAGTGACTTGTCTTAATTGCTTGTCTTTACTGGTACATTTAAGGTGGTGTATTGATGGATCACAGTGAGATGTGTTCTCCTAATTGACCTTAGTGGAGAACCAAGATCTCGGTGACTTAGCTGGTCTTAAGCTTGGTAGGACTTCAGCTGAGTGCATTTGGTTATCTATCACTTTGACCTACTATGGTGAACGTCATCGCGAACGAATCTATGTATCTTGGGTGTTAGTAGTTATTTGTGGCTCGGGCTGGTTGTCTGTATCTTGCAACCGTATCCTAGTAAAATGGGTTGATAATATCCCATGAGGAACTCGAAAGAATTAGCACACTAAACCCAGTCGGTTGATTAAGTTCAGGTGTGTTAATAAGGTCAAGTGGTACTACTCAGGAATATAAGATGTTAATTAATTTAAGCTGTCAGTAAGCTTAATTAATTAACGGATATTTCTATCTTAAATACGGAGATCGATTAAGTCTAAAATACAAGCCTTGCTCAATTTGGGATAAAGGGGTAAGTCAGCACAGATTCTCTAGTGGAATGAATCTATGTTTAATAATTAATTTTGCTCTGGGCTGAGCATAGATAAATAATTAATTTGAGGCCCTGCTTTATTTCTTGTATTAGATCCCTGATCTGGCCCAATTAGTTGCCTAGTTATTTATTGTCTCTCAGAAATTATTATTAATGGATTAATGTATTTTTACATTATTTAATAATGTTATTTATCTGGAATTAATTGGCTGGGCCAATTAATTGATAAATATTAGTAGCCCAATGGATTAATTAATTATATCATGGGCTAATTATGTGGAAGATCATTAAGAATATAATTAAATTAATGGGCTACAAATATATTAATATTATATTGGCTTTTGAAGCCTATAAATATATTAGTATTCTGTTCATAAACAGAACACACACATATACACATAATCATACACGCACACGCACACGCGTGAGAAAAGAGAGTTAGTATTCTTTATTTTCTTCAGTTCTCTGACCACCAAGAGGGAAAAAAAAGGCTGGGACACAGATCAGAAGATCTGACACACGAGCAACAATCAGAACTGCGACAACATACGTAGGAGGAAGGTAATCGGTTCTTCACCTCGTATTTCCTTCAATTGGTATCAGAGCCTGGTTTAGGCTTTGATTGTTGTTGTTAGGAGCATGATTAGGGTTTATTTCTGTCGTTATCGGGCTAATTTCGTGTTTGGGGCGGCCTGCGAGCCACTATTTTGACCCCGTTGTAATGTTTTTCTCGTGAGAAAATCCACGAGTAGATGATAGGACCTATTTGTTATGTGATTGTACTGTTTTTGTACTGTAATTGGTTCGGGAGGCACGAAAAATGAGACGAAGAAGAAGCCCGAATTTTCGCAGAAAACCCTAGTTTTCTAGGGTTCCGCCGCATCTTGCGGCGGAGATTCATGGTGCGTTCGGTGTCCGATCGACGATCGTCTTGAACTTCTGGAATCCTCGTCTTACGAGCTTCGCGTCGATAAGTCGTGAGGGATCATTCGATCCCAAATGAGATCGAAATTGACGTCTGAATTTGGCTGCTCGTTATGAATTCGTTCCGGTGAATCGTTTGAAATTTGGGAAATTGAGGAACTAATCTCGGCCGGAATCCGTTACACGGTGGTCGTGTGTGTTCCAATTACGTTTTCCCTCTTTCAATTGATCGAATCGCGGCTCGGAAAGGGTGAATTCGGGTGGCGGAAACGGTAGCGGCGCAAGGCGCGTTTTCGCGCATGCACGTCGCGACGGCGACAATTGTCGCCGGAATTGGGCCGCCCAAACGCATGGGTCGTGTTCAGCGGCAGCTAGGGGCGACGAGGACGGCGGCGCCGGGCTGGGAAGGCACGACAGCCGCGCGTTTGCTTGCCCGGCCGATCGCGGCAACGTTTCCCATCTTGCCGCAGCGGCGCCGCGACGGGACCAGGCGGCGCGGCCTCGCCAGACCATAGCGAGGCCAACGGTGTGATCGGAGCGGCGTAATTTCGACCCTAGCGGCGGCGGCGGCACTGTTGTGTTGAAGAAGATGATGACATGGCGCGCCACGTCAGCCCTAACTACCACGTGTCTGACACGTAGTAGACGCCCCTAATGACGTGGCGATGATGCAGTTTCCAGATTCGAAGATTTTGAAGATTTCAAAGATCTGTATTTTGATCGGGCTATGTAATAGTTAGGAATTACGTATTTTAAAGCCTGATAACGACGTTTTAAATTTTTTATTTGCGCATTTATTTATTATTATGCTTTAGCATGCGATTATGTGATTAATTGCGCTAAGAAAAGCGTGTAAATAGGATTTATGTCGTTATTAAGCATGTTTTAATTTTCGCGAGCACGTTTTATTATCTGCGTTTAGAAATTGCATGCTTTAGGAATTATTTGATGATGCATGATTCGTAACAAACCTTTTGAATAAAAAAGACTAAGAAACTTTAAATTAAATGTTTAATTATATTCCATTAATTTGGATATTAAACACTTAATTGGACCTCCATTAATTGGACTCTACACAAAAGTAGTAATATTATGTGAGTAAACGTCCACCTGCGTGGCTTGCTTGCATCTTTGAGCTACAAGTTTTGTGAGATGAATTTTCCAAAACAATATTTGATTATTATTGAGTAGTGGGAGCGAAGCCGTAAACGTCCACCTGCGTGGCTTGCGTGCCTAGTAAACATGAGTACTCTAGAAGATAATAATTAAATAGGATGGCTAATTAGATCAAATTGAATGCGGCATGGTTCGAGTAAGTATGTCAATTTCGAGAATTTGATTCTATTTTAGTCAAATTAATGGTCAATGCTTAGATGTCACCGCAGGTACAATTCACTTCCCTCGAAGTCCCTTCCCGCGTTTTTAATAGTGACATGGTCCAGAATATCGAACTATTAATTCCATTCGTCTTAAGAACCTAGGCGTGGATTGGAATTAAAGAGCTAGGTAAATAGCTTGGTTTAGGGTTACACTAGTAAACGTCCACCTGTGTGGCTTGCTTGTGGAATTCCTAGAGTTGTTCGAGGTTTTTAACATCATTATTTTTAAGAAGGTTACAATGATCGTTAATTACGAATTATGTGCAAATTATTTTTCTTTACATGCTTTATTTTTAATTATTTTTCAGATATGTCTGTTCATGCTGTTGTTAACGGTCTTTTGAGCCGACCGTTAAAGGGTGTTGACAGTGTCATTTAAGACAGATAGATACTACCTGCAAAATGGCTGAAGGTGCATCCGTGCAGGATCATGTTTTATATATGATCGAGCTGCTAGATCGACTTGCAAATGTTGGTAGTGTCTTGGATCTTGGCATCAAGATAGATATCATTCTACAATCACTACCTAAGTCATATGAGAATTTTCGCCTAAATGTAGTGATGTCAAGGAAAAACTACACTCTGAATGAACTTTCGAGTGAGTTAATTACTGCAGAAGGAATCATGGGTCAGACTAAAGGTAAGGGAACCCAAATCTTGAACACTACTAGCAGCTCAAGGAACCCTCCGAAAGGTGGATTCCAAAAAAAGGGCAAGAAGGCTACGAACGTCAAGAAGAAAAGTGGGAGCACGAAGTTAGCACCCACCAGAGGGGTTCAAAAACCTAAGGGGAAGTGTTTCAAGTGTGGTAAGGTTGGACATTGGAAGACTGAATGTCCCGACTTCAAGGAAAAATAGAAAGGTACACGCATCGCCTTAGTAACTGAAACGGTGCTTGTTTCCGTATCTACTCATGAATGGGTAGTAGATTCCGGAGCAACTGATCATGTTTGTTACACCTTGCAGGGGTTTCTGCAGAAAAGGGTTCTGGCTGATGGCGAGGTGGTGGTTTCCATGGGCAATGGATCGCGAGTTCCAGCTGTTGCCATAGGAGATTTACATTTATCTGTTTTTTACTCTAGTTTAGTATTAAGAGATGTTTATTGATGCCTGAGTTTAGGCGAAACATTATTTTCGTTTCAAAACTTTTTATTGTGGATGGTTATAGATCTATTTTTGATGATCAA
The DNA here is from genome assembly GCA_028984105.1 of Lavandula angustifolia. Classification (NCBI taxonomy): domain Eukaryota; kingdom Viridiplantae; phylum Streptophyta; class Magnoliopsida; order Lamiales; family Lamiaceae; genus Lavandula; species Lavandula angustifolia. The sequence continues at coordinate 20,734,140 of CM054813.1, read as the reverse complement.
ATTTTGATTTCAAAAGGGAAAGATCTTAGCTTCAATGGGTCTTTCAATGGATCTCTATATACTATTACGTCTAATCCATGTATATCTATTAATGTTGTTTCCTCGTCATCAAATCCTAAGAAGAGGAAAGAATCTTCTAAGGTAAACCAAACTTATCTATGGCACTTAAGACTAGGTCACCTCAATCTAAATAGGATCCAAAGGTTGGTGAAATATGGATCATTGGAGTCTCTCCAAGTTGAACCATTTCCAACTTGCGAATCCTACTTAGAAGGTAAGATGGTGACTAGGTCTTTTAAGGCAAAGGGTTATAGAGCCACAGAAGCGTTAAGTTTGATACATTCTGACTTGTGTGGGCCTATGTCTACACAAGCTCGTGGAGGGTATGAGTACTTCGTCACATTTACTGATGATTACTCGAGGTATGGATATATTTACCTTCTTCACTACAAGTCAGATTGCTTTGAAACCTTTAAGGAATTCAAGGCAGAAGTGGAGAAGAAGTTAGGTAAAGAAATCAAAACACTGCGATCTGATCGTGGTTGGGAATACCTATCCAATGAGTTCAAGGACTACTTGACAGAATGTGGGATTACATCCCAACTGTCAGCACCGGGCACGCCTCAGCAGAACGGTGTGTCAGAGAGAAGGAACCGAACTCTCTTAGAGATGGTTCGGTCCATGATGAGTTATGCAACTTTGCCAGTTTCCTTTTAGGGATATACCTTAGAGACTGCAGCATACTTGTTGAGCCGTGTGCCATTCAAGTCGGTTAACACGACTCCAGTCGAGTTGTAAAGCGGGCACAAGCCCAGTATGCACCACATAAAGATTTGGGGGTGTCCTGCTTATGTGTTGAATAAACAGGCCGACAAGTTGGATCCATGTTCAGAGGTTATGTTGTTCATAGGATATCCGAAGGAAACGAAGGGTGGTTATTTCTATGATCCTAAAGAATAGAAGATCGTGGTCAGCACCAACGCTCGGTTCTTAGAGGAGGATAATATTAGTAGTCATAAGTCTCGAGTCGAGATCATCCTTGAGGAATTACAAGGTGATCGAGATCCACTCACAGAGCCAATTGTGCAAGATAGAGCTCCACGAGCAACTGCACAATCTATTAACACAGCTCCTGACACTCTTCGACGTAGTGGGAGGGTGATATTTACACTTGATCGGTATATGTTCATTGGGGAGACGTCTGACCATCTCCTGGCAGATGAACAAGACACCGTGGATCCCTGGACTTACAACGAAGCTGTGGGAGATGTAGATGCAGATTCATGGAGAATCGCCATGGACTCGGAATTTAAGTCCATAACTGATATGGATGTATACGAGATCACTGAACTACCTGAGGGCTGCAAGGCCATTGGTAGTAAGTGGGTATACAAGAGAAAGAGATGACCGAATGGAGAGATCATGGCATTTAAGGCCAGGCTAGTGGCGAAGGGTTTTACCCAGAAAGAAGGTATCGATTATGAAGAGACCTTCTCGCCCGTAGCAATGATCAAGTCTATTAGGATTCTCCTTGTCATAGCAGCTCACATGAACCTAGAGATCTGGCAAATAGATGTCAAGACCTCATTCTTAAATTGTCACCTTGAAAAAGGTAGAGACATCTATATGAAACAACCAGATGGTTATGTGAAGGAGGGCGAAGAGCATCTAGTTTGGAAGCTTAAGAAGTCTATTTATGGACTTAAGCAAGCTTCCCAGTTATGGCACCAGCGTTTTGACGAGGTAGTCAAATCCTATGGTTTTGTATCCTGTCCTAACGAGGTGTGCGTGTATCGTATCTGTGTTAATGGAACAGTGGTGTTTCTTGCAATTTACGTAGATGACATCCTTCTCATTGGCAACAATGTTGAAGTGTTATCAGATGTAAAGACATGGTTATCCGAGCAGTTTCAAATGAAGGACTTAGATGAAGCTGCTTACATCCTTGGGATCAAGGTTATCCGAGATCGCCAGAAAAGGATGTTAAGCTTGTCACAAGCGTCCTACATTGATATTGTTATTGCTCGTTTCAGCATGCAAAATGCCAAGAGAGGTTCGGTACCTTTCAGACATGCCATTTTTCTATCTAAAAATCAGTGCCCTAAAACGCCTAAAGAGACAGAAAGTATGAGGCTAGTACCATATGCTTCCGATGTCGGTAGTCTCATGTATGCAATGCTTTGTACGAGACCAGATATCTCATATGTTGTAGGCATGGTCTCAAGATATCAGTCTAATCCTGGACTAGCGCACTGGACTGCGGTCAAAAATATTCTCAACTACCTTAAACGGACTAGGGATTATAGAATCGTTTACCAGTCAGACAGTCTAGTATCTTTGGGTTATACGGACTCGGATTTCCAGGCTGACAGAGACGAGAAGAAGTCGACCTCGGGTTACCTTGGGAGGTGGAGCCATTTCATGGAGGAGTGCAAAGCAGAAATGCATTGCGAACTCAACCATGGAAGCAGAGTATGTGGCTGCTTCAGAAGCTTCGAAAGAGCCAGTTTGGCTCAAGAATTTTCTCCAAGATCTTGATATTGTTCAGAATTTGCCTAAGGCAATCATGATTTATTGTGATAATGCGGGTGCAGTGGCAAATTCTAAGGAACCTAGATCTCACAAGGCGTCTAAACACATAGACAGGAAGTACCACATTATATGAGAATTTGTAAATCGAGGCGATGTATTCATAGAAAAGATCGGAACTGAAGACAACCTAGTTGATCCATTCACAAAGAGCTTACCAATTCCGGCTTACGAGAACTATGTTCGTGGCTTAGGACTGGTAGAGATGCCCCCCACTTAGGACTGCATAAACTTTTGTATAAGTGGGAGAAGAGGAGTGATAGATAGGATATACAGCTAAATACTAGTTTGTACCTAGAACTGACACATTGTTTACTAAAAGTTTGCTTTAGTATAAGTGGGAGAATTGTTGGGATTTTGTATACTGGAAGCACTTTTTATGCTTGTATACAATGTGTTTTTGTCCTTACCACTATTTTATTCTCCTATCTGATAAATATATATATTTGCACATGTTATCCTTTATCTTTTATAAAAGTTAGATTTGTGTAGTGTGTCGGGTATCACAGAAGACAACACAAATTGGTTGAATTGACAAGATAAAAACAGTTATCATAGCTGAGACAACTTAAGGATAAGTTGTCGGTTTAAGCTGCAGTTTAGATAAGAAGTGGCTTGTCTTAGCTGCTTGTCTTTATTGGTACACTTAAGGTGGTGTATTGATGGATCACTTGAGATGTGTTCTCCTAACTGACCTTAGTGGAGAACCAAGATCTCGGTGACTTAGCTGGTCTTAAGCTTGGTAGGACTTCAGCTGAGTGCATTTGGCTATCTATCACTTTGACCTACTATGGTGAACGTCATCGCGACCGGATCTACGTATCTTGGGTGTTAGTAGTTATTTGTGGCTCAGACTGGATGTCTGCATCTTGCAACCGTATCCTAGTAAAATGGGTTGATAATATCCCCTGAGGAACATCAAAGGATTAGCACACTAAACCCGACCGGTTGATTAAGTTCAGGTGTGTTAATAAGGTCGAGTGGTACTACTCAGGAATATAAGATGTTAATTAATTTAAGCTGTCAGTAAGCTTAATTAATTAACAGATATTTCTATCTTAAATACGAAGATCGATTAAGTCTAAAATACAAGTCCTTGCTCAATTTTGGATAAAGGGGTAAGTCAGCACGCATTCTCTACTGGAATGAATCTGTGTTTGTTAATTAATTTTGCTCTGGGCTGAGCATATATAATTAATTAATTTGAGGCCCTGCTTTATTTCTTGTATTAGATCCCTGATCTTGCCCAATTAGTTGCCTAGTTATTTATTGTCTCTCAAAAATCATTATTAATGGATTAATGTATTTTTACATTATTTAATAATGTTATTTATCTAGAATTAATTGGCTGGGCCAATTAATTGATAAATATTAGTAGCCCAATGGATTAATTAATTATATTATGGGCTAATTATGTGGAAGTCCATTAGGAATATAATTAAATTAATGGGCTACAAATATATTAATATTATATTGGCTTTTGAAGCCTATATATATTAGTTTCTGTTCATAAACAAAACACACACATATACACATAATCATACACGCACACGTGTGAGAAAAGAGAGACGGTATTCTTTATTTTCTTCAGTTCTCTGATCACCCAGAGGAAAAAAAGGCCGGGACACAGATCAGAAGATGACACACGAGCAACAATCAGAACTGCGACAACATACGTAGGAGGAAGGTAATCGGTTCTTCACCTCCTATTTCCTTCAGTAAGTTGGATGTGGCTTTGGTGGCAATGGAGGGCCACGCGGTACCTTGGTTTCAACGGGTTAGGGCTACGAGCTTAGGGTTAGATTGGAATGGATTTAAGTTGGAGATGGTATGCATGTTTGGTTCGAACCCATTGGCTACTACGTTTGAAACTTTTGTACAAATGAGGCAGACTAATACGTTGAACAAGTATATGACTACGTTTATTTCGCGGATGGTGCATGTGTCGGGGTTGCCCGACACTTATGTTTAGGGTTATTTTTTAATGGTCTTCGGGAAGAGATCCAATAGAAAATCCGATCGTGTGAGGCTTATACATTGTCAGATACTATTCACTTGGCTAAGAAGATTGAACAAGAAGTCCAGGCTTTGGGGGGTTTCGGTTGGACAAATATATCAAGCCCGAGTCATTCGTTTTCTGGCATCGAAACTAGCAGGGTTTAGCTCAAACCCTAATTCCCTGAGTTTGGCATATAAAGGGGTGTTTCTTGGAACGGGATCAAAAACTGGAAAAGGGCAAGGGTATGGTGGGCAGGTGAATGCTTCGACAGGATCGACCACAAGCAGTAATTGGTCAAGAAAAAAAAGGCATGTTCGATACATGTCACAGAAAGATTATTTGGCGAAACGGGCAGCGGGTAGTGCTTTCGGTGTGATGAGAAATGGTCTCCCATTCATTGTTGTTTGGATAAGACTTTGCAAGTAATTATTCTCTCAAATCCCGACGAAGATGGTGAGGTCATTGCAGTACAGGGGCACGAAGCAACCCCTACGAATGCTTTGGTAGAGGAGGAAACAGAGGGCACGTGGCTCGTGTTAACCTGATTCGCTGCACATGGTTTTGACAGTCCCCAGAATATGAAGATGAATATAAAAATTCAAGGAATGGAGGTGCGCATGATGGAGGACAATGAGGCCAGTTTTTGTTTTATTTTGGCTCGAATGGTTGAGGAATTGGGGTTGGTTATCGATGGAGCTGGGAGGTCAAGGTACGGTTGGGAGATGAGTGTCGCGCAATGATACCGGGTTTGTGTGTTGGAGTGGCCTTGGTGTTGCAAGCTAATACATTTTTCGTGGATTGTTATGTTTTTAAATTAAGCAGAAGTTGATGTGGTTCTCGGAGTTTCATGGTTCAAGAAATTGGGAGATGTAAAGGTCAATTGGGATACAATGACAATGTAATTCTTGCATAAGGGTGCGTTGGTGAAATTGACGGGCGATTCGTCGTTAATAAGGCGAGAGGTTTCGATGCGGCAACTGCGGAGGTTGCGCCATATTGGAGAACGGTGGTAGGTATGGACTCGTGGTATGCTATATATCAGGGGAGAACGGTTATTTGTTGGCGTCAGTCGAGGAGATGAAGATTGAAGCAGCTAGTGATGAGTTAAGAGTTATGATGCAAGATGAATGTCCTTCGAGTTATGTTGCCTTATGTCGGACTTCCACCGCATCAAGCCGTTGACCATCATATACCCATGTAGCCAGGAGCTCCACCAGTTTCAATACGTCCATACTGATATAGTCACTCGGCGAAAGATGAAATGGAGAGATTGGTGCAGGAAATGTTGGAGGCCGGGATAATCCAGCCGAGTTCGAGCCTGTATTCCATCCGATGACATTGTTAGTGTGAAAGAAAGATGGAAGCTGGCGTTTTATGTTGATTATCGATAGCTTGATAAGCAGACAATTCCGGATAAATACTTGATTTTGGTTATTGAAGAGAGGTTAGATGAGTTGCATGGGGCGAAGTGGTTTACTAAGTTGGATCTTCGATTGGGTTATCATCAAATACAAATTGTTCCTGATGATGTACTGAGGACAACCTTCCGAACTCATTTCGATCATTGTGAATTCTCGGTCATGCCTTTGGCTTGACCAACGCACCCTTGACATTTCAATCAGCTATGAATGATTTATTGCAACCTCATCTACGTAAGTTTGTATTGGTTTTCTTTGATGATATCTGGTTTATAGCAGGGATTGGTCTTCACATGTTGATAACTTGCGCACGCTCTTGACGCTCCTCAAGTTACACTCTTATGTGGTCAATCTTAAGAAGTGTGTGTGGGGGCAAGTAGAAGTGGAGTATCTCGGCCATCTTGTGTCCGCTGATAGGGTTCGAATGGACACCAGAAGAGTTTAGGCCATATTGCAGTGACCTTGGTCGAGTTCAATCAAGGGGGTGCGTGGGTTCCTTGGTCTAATAGGGTATTATCATTGGTTTATCCATAAATATTGGCAGATTGCTCGGGTCCTTATTATTTTATTAACGAAGGAGCGGTGAACAAGTTTGAGTGGACAGATGAGGGGAAATCTGCTTTTGTTGCGCTGCAGGAGGCGGTAACTTCCTCACCGGTGTTGTCGGCGGCAGATTTCTCAACACTTTTGTTGTGGAGTGTGATGCCTCGAGTCATGGGTTGGGTGCAGTTTTAATGCAACATGGTTGGCCGTTGGCTTTCTTTAGTAAGATCGTCTCTGATTGAAGTCTAGCCAAGTCCGCATACGAGCTTGAGCTGATGGCGTTGGCGTTAGCTAAACAACATTGGCGGCCATATTTGGTTAGCCAGCGGTGTATTGTAAGGTCCGATCAACGTAGTCTCTAATTTTTCTTGCGCCAATCGGTTTTTGACACCCGCAGAACATTATTAGGTAGCAAAGTTATTGGGATACGACTTCGGAATTGAGTATAAGGAGGGAAATACTAATAAAGTGGCAGATGCATTGTCTTGAAGTTTTGAGGAGGTTGAATGTGTAGCCATAACGCTTCCGGTATGGCGTTGGCGTTAGCTGAACAACATTGGCAGCCATATTTGGTTAGCCAGCGGTGCATTGTAAGGTCCGATCAGCGTAGTCTCTGATTTTTCTTGCGCCAATCGGTTTTCGACACCCGCACAACATTATTAGGTAGCAAAGTTATTGGGATACGACTTCAGAATTGAGTATAAGGAGGGAAATACTAATAAAGTGGCAGATGCATTGTCTAGAAGTTTTGAGGGAAATATTAATAAAGTGGCAGATGCATTGAGTATAAGGAGGGAAATACTAATAAAGTGGCAGTATGGGTTGGATGGTCATTGGTGGCTGATGAAGTGCGGTGTGATGCATCAATGCAAAATATTGTGGACGTCGTGGTTGCGTGTTCTGTCGATTTCCACATTATGAGTTGGTGCAGGGTGTTCTATATTACAAGGGGCGCTTGGTGTTGGTGAAGGGATCCTCGTCTATTCCGCGGCTACTTGCGGAGTTTCATTCGACGCCTCAAGGTGAGCATTCGGGAGCCTATCAAATTTATAGGTTCTTGACGCATAGTGTGTACTGGTCGGGTATGATGTGCGATGTTACTAAGTTCGTGGCGGGGTGCTTGGTGTGTCAAAGACAAAAATATGAAGCGCGCTCTCTCGGAGGATTGCTTCAACCGCTGCCTATACCAACTCGGCACTGGAGTACATTATTATGGATTTTATTGGAGGGTTACCGAGATCGGGAGAATTTGATTGTGTTATGGTTGTGGTTGATTGCCTTACTAAATATGCGCATATTTTAGGACTTCGTCGCCCTTATTAAGCAAGGGATGTCGTTAATTTGTTTGTCAAGGAAGTAGTTCGCTTAGATGGGTTTCCAAAATCAATTGTGTTGGATCGAGACCTGGTCTTTCGTAGAGAATTATGTACTGCTATTTTGAATGCCATGGGTACAAAATTACGGATCAGTTCCACTTATCATTCGGAAACAGACGGGCAAACGGAGGTTGTTAATCGGAGTGTGGAGACTTATCTTCGTTGTTTTGCGTCGAAGAGGCTTAAATAGTGGAATAAGTGGTTGGCTTGGGCGAAATACTCGTACAACACTAATTTCCATGCGACAACGGGAACTATGTTATATATTTTTATACTGAAAGCAACTTTTATCTTTGTATACAATGTGTTTTCATTTCCACTGTTTATTCTCCTGTCTGATTTAATATATTTGCACATGTTAAATCTTTTATCTTGTATAATAACTAGATTGTGTCGTGTGTTGTAGATTACAAAAGACTACACAATTAGTTGAACTAACAAGATATAAACAGTTATCACAACTGAGACAACTTTGATACAAGTTGTCGGTTTAAACTGCAGTTTAGATAAGAAGTAGCTTGTCTTGACTACTTGTCTATACTAGTATACTAAAGGTTGTGTATTGATGGATCACAGTGAGATGTGTTCTCTTAACTTACCTAAGTGGAGAACCAAAGATCTAGGTGACTTAGTTGATCTTAAGCATGATCAGATTTCAGTTGAGTGCTTATAGTTATCTATCACTTTGACTTACTATGGTGAATGTCATTGTGACTGGATCTACTTATATTGGGTGACGGTAGTTATTTGTAACTCAGACTGGTTATCTGTATCTCGCAACTGTATCCCTGTCAATTGGGTTGATAAAATCCCCAAATAAAATCGTAAGGATTAGCACACCAAACCCGGCCAGTGGATTAAGTTCAGATGCGTTAATAAGGACGATTGGTACTACTCATGATAAGATATTAATTAATTTAAGTTGTCAATGTGCTTAATTAATTAAAGGATATTTGTTTCTTAAATATGGGGATCAATTAAGTCTTAGATACAAGTCCTGGCTCAAATTGGGATAAAGGGGTAAGTCAACATGAATTCTTTAGTGGAATGAATTCATGTTTATTAACTAATCTTGCTCTGGCTAGGCATAGAGGATTTATTAATTTGAGACAGTGCTTTATTTCTTATATTGGATCTCTGTCTAACCCAAGTAGGTTGTCCGGTTATTGATTGCACTCTCGTGTAATTATTAATAGATTAATGTCTTTTATACACTATTTAATAAGTTGGGGGGAATTATTAATCTAGAATTAATTGGTTGGGTTAATGAATTGATAAATAAGTGGTCCTGTGATTATTAATTATATTATGGGTTGATTATTACTATTAATTGAAGCGCAGGATTAAAACCATTAATCATTACTAATAATAAAACTCCCTATACACACGTTTCAAAAATACAACACATGCACGTTTCCCTGTGCAGACATGTGAGTTTTCAAAAAATACAGAGAGCGATTTTCTAATCTTTCTCTCAGATTTCTGTCCACACAGAAGAGAGAAAGGCACGGGAGACATACCAGAAGGCCTAAATACGAGCAACAATCAAAGTTGTAACAACATACGAAGGAGGAAGGTAACAAATTCCACCTTTGTAATCCTTCAAACTACCACGTTTGAGGCGGTTTACGGGAGACCCCCCCGAGCTTGTTAGGGGTTTTACCGGCGGAAATTCGCGTAATGATCGTGGCCGATGACTTGAGTGAGCGAGATGAAGCGTTGCGACATCTCAAGGAACATATTTCTCGGGCTCAAGATTACTTGGTGCGCGCGGCTAATAAGCATAGGCGGGATGTGCAATGTGAGGTGGCCAACGTGTGTTTCTTAAATTCTGGTCATATCGGCATTGTCATTTAAGCGGAAGAATGCAAAGTTGGTGGTGCGATATTATGGTCCCTTTGAAATTTTAGCTAGAGTGGGGGCTGTTGCATATCGATTAAAGTTGTCGGAAGGGTGTTAAATTCACCCGGTGTTTCACATGTCGTTGCTCAAGGCTTGTCTAGGCGATCACGTATTGGAGGAAAAATTATCGAAGGAATTATGGTCGACGAACCCGGATTTTATGCCAGTTTGTATTATGTGTGAGCATTAGGTTTGGAAGGGCGACAATTGAGTGCGCGAAGTGCTAGTTCAGTGGGTGGATAAATTAGAGGAGGATGCTTCGTGATTGGTAGCCGAGGAGTTGCGAGGACAATTTCCTGATTTTAGACTTGAGGACATGTCTATTTGGAAGGAGGGAGGAATTGTTAGAGATGTCGTTTATGGTCGTAGAAGGTTGCGGAGGAGGCAACGGCAAGGGAAGGCGATTGAGGGGAGTTGACGAAAGTGCATGGCGTGGTTGCATGGCGCAAGATGGTGGGGAGCGTATTAACATTTGTTCCTTTGTTTTTTATCAATTTGATCGTTGGTTTCCTTCCATCCATTTGTGCAATTTCCTCTTTACTCTGACATTGCGCGTTCGTTTAATTTTAATGTTCTTGTATGATCGATCAAGATTCTTGTTATGGCCTAACACGTCGACCAATAATTGTGTACACCCCTATTAGTAATACAATGGGTTGATCTCCACTATATGCTAACTAAGTTACGGATCCGATGGTGACTTGGTTCCGGGATCAATAAATATTATAGAACCGACGGTTAGTTGGTTCTAGGATTGATCCAACGATGACTTGGTTCCGGGATCACAAGAGTAACTAAGACGAAGCTTAACAGCAAGCAAAAGCAACTAATGTCGACCTCCACATCATCATTAATAAAAAAAAATGCAAAAAATCCATCTATTTCCTTCTTATATGACCGCCCATGGGCAGCTCATGACTAGGGGTGTTAAAAAATACTGCTTATACCGTATTGAAAATATATCGAAATACCAGACTTTTAGGTATACTGAGATTTTCGATACGGTATGATACAGTACCAAATTTTTAGGTACGCAAAGGTACTGGTTTTCCTATACTACGATATACTGTAGCATACTGTATCTAGGTATATACCAAATTTAACGGTACATACCGTATACCAATAGATATCGTTTGATACCGAACCACCGGTATGTACCGACGTTACGATAATACCGTGTATCGATCTGTACTGATCACGGTATATACCGCATACCAAAATTATACCGTATGTCGATCCATACCGATCACGATATATACTGCATACCAAAAACATACCGTATTATTTTGTAATATAATAAATTTTAAATGCAAATTCAATATTTTAGAATTTAGATACATTAAAAAGTGGTACTTTACATAGTCATTACAAAAATCATTTCATAATTTACAGTTTTCAAATGAAAAACTAATTTAACCAAGAAAAGAAAATTCAAATTAAATATTTTAGATATATTTATCGTGAAAAATTACTATATAATTTAAGTTTGTCAAGTGAAACACTAATTTAACTAAGAAATTCAAAACAAATTAAATATATTAGTTACATTACAAAAATGTTACTTTATTAGTTATTGTGAAGAATTATTTTATAATTTTCATATTAGTAGTGAAACACTAATCTAACTAAAAAAATAAAAATCAAATGAAATATTTTAGTTAGATTAATTAAGAAGTGTAACTTTATATTAGTTATTATAAAAAATTGCTTTCTAATTTTTGCATTTCAATTTCAATACTAATTTAAGAAAGGAAAAGAAAAATCAAATGCGATATTTTAGTTACATTAAGAAGTGTTTTGCTAATATTAGTTATTATGAAAATCACTTTTGATTTGCACTTTTCAAGTGAAACACTAATTTTACATATGTTACCTCTATCCCAAGCCCTAGTCACCAACTGCCCGCCGCGGCGCCGCCCACTCGAAGGGTGTCAACTCCGCCGACCCGCCGCACATATTCTCGAAGAAGCAGTTGGTGCCTTTGCTCCTTATTCCCAAGGGGGAGAATCTGCAATACCTTGTAGATTTAGTCGAACAACGATAGTCGACTGTAAAGTCCCTCTGAGCAAAGCCGAAGAGGCGTGGGTGAAGAGCATCGACGGCCACGCCACCGGGAAAATCGTCATCGAGCCGTAGACGAAACTCCAGTTAGTATTGTCGTACTATTTCTGGGTTTAAGAATGTGTTGTATTGTGCATAGACATGGTTTTGTTTGAATCTTTTGTATGATATGTTAATGCTTTGTACATTAAATGTGTGTATATATGCGGATAGATATTTCATTGACTAGTAGTACTACTTTGCTAAGGTTGAATTTTATGTGTGTAAATTGTTCTTACTTCTGAACGCTGAATTTGATGACAATGCTTAATTGGGTTCACTAGTAGACTGTAGTATTACTTTGCTAAGGCTGTTACTGCATTCTAGGCAGGGATGAATAGACTGCGGAAGGCAGGGCTCTTAATTCGTTCTAATTACACTACAAGAAATTCATCGTACACCGACGGAAACTTCCGTCGGTAAACCCCTTAATTTCGTCGGTAAAAAAGTTACCGACGGAAGAAATGCATCGGGTCAGGCTTTGTCGGTAAATATTACCGACGGAATATTTCGTCGGCAATTTTTACCGACGGAATGCCGACGGAAAATAACCGTCGGAAGTTTGTCCCCGAATATTCTGTCGAGGAGGAAATTTTTAAATAAATTTCTTGTTTTTTTACCGACGGATTATTCCGTCGGTAAATTTAAAATAATTTTTTAAATAATTTATTTGTTTTTTTACCGACGGAAGTTTCCGTCGGTACAGTTAAAATAAATTTTCAAATAAATTTTACGATTTTTTACCGACGGAATTTTCCGTCGGTAAATTTTAAATAAATTTGTAATTTTTTTATGTTTATTTACCGACGGAAATATCCGTCGGTAAAACGTCGGTAGAATTTTTTTTTTTAAATAAATTTTTTTTTTTTTTGTACCAAGTTATCGACAACCTGCAATTTTTAACCAACCAACACATCATATACAATTAACCAACCAAGACATCACATATAACGATTCAAATCAACTCAAAAAGCAAACCGAAATATAAATATATAAATCCTAAAATCAAAATATTCAGTATATATACATAAACCATAAATAAATCAATCATAAAGAGGTGGGGGAGGGGAGCGATCGGCGGCCGTCCGGAGGCTGTCGTCGGCTAGAGGAGCCCATCATCTCCATAAGCTGGGTCATCTGCGCATTCATAAATGCGACCTGCTCCTCGAGGCTCCTCCTAGCTACCGACTCCTCCTCCAGTCGGCGCATGATCTCGGCATTACTCTGGGATGGCCCCAGTGAGGAAGTAGAAGAGCGGTTGGCGGCGTTGATGTAGCCGCTCCCTTCCTCGCCGAAACCGTAGAGCCGCTGCTTCTTATCCCGGACCCCCTCCAACCGCAGATAAATCGCGTTTTTATCCGCGTTGGGGCCTTCTTCAGCAGCAATCCGCTCCACCTCCGCCTATTACAATATTAAATAGAAATTAGTCAAACTCAAAATTCTAGAATAATAATCTATATATTGTAATTGTGTGCTTACATGAAGTCTCGCAGCCTTCATGTTGGAGAAGTCTCCACCTTCGTAATGGAGACTCTGGAAAGTGTCAAAGGCGGTGGACTCTAAGGAGCATCCCCTCTGAGAAGCCTATTCATAACATGCATAAACAAAATTATGTCAAAAACAAAGACATAAGAAGCTAAAAAACATATAAAATGAGACTTACCGTAGACTGGGAGTACTGCATGGCTGACCGGGACCCTCCTTTGTGCTTGCTCATCCCGGCGCCCGGCTCGGGCTCTGACCTGCGGCACTGGGAAGCAGTCTCTGACTTCTGGAGCACCTCTGGCCGCATCCAGTAGTCGTTGAGGGCCGCCCACCTCTCTGTGTTGATGTAGTCCGATTTTTTAGGGCGGCCCTACTTCATTTCATAGTGCCAATCGCTGAACCTCTTGGATGCCCTCTTCTGCCACATGTGGTGGACTGCCTGGTCCCAGTCAGCAGGCCAGCAGAAGTGCTTCTGCAATTTACATGTTTATACATGTTAGATATATATAAATAAATACTAAATTATAAGATTGTAAACTTGAAAGAAAAACTAACCTTAAATTCTTCAAAATACTGCTCCTTAATTTCAGGAGGAGTCAGCTTCCAAGTGAACCCAGTCGGGTTATTGATCTTTTTAAAACAATCAACGATTGTCGAGGCCAATCCAGATGACTCAAGCAATCGCCTATTATTGAAAATTGGTTAATCCAAGTGAAATTTGATATATTTAAAATTAATAAAAGTAATTATTACATACCCCTCAGGTGAAATCTCAAAACATCGACGGCTATCCACCGAGTAAGAGTCGGTAGAACCCTGATGGGGTCCACCCGACTCAGGGGAACTGCCCCCATAGCCAGATGTCGAAGGGGGTGCTCCACGCCCAGCAGGAGCTGATACAGTCATGCCACGACCTCTGGGAGGCGCCATGTACCTGAAAACAAAGAATAATCATTAATCGTTTTTGGCCAAAAAAATAAAATAAAATTCTTTTAAAACCTGTAAGGTGTACTAGTCATCGCTAAATTTCTCATCTTCTGATGTCAGAACATGTTCTTCTTCATCATCATCTCCTTCGTCAAAATCTTCCTCATCGAGTTCTATTGTTTGACGTGGATGAGATAATGTTATATCAGGTTCTACTGTCGCGTGGTTACATACTGGTGGGTTTAGTATGTCATCTTCTTGAAATGCTTCGTCTAATGAAGATTTAGTTGGCAAATCTATCTTAAATCTCGGTTTAACTTTACATACTTCCAACCATGCCTTCCTAGATTTGTTCACACTAGGATATGAGCAGTAATACACTTGATGCGCTTGTGATGCAAGGACAAATGCGTAAATCTGACAAAAACCATCTATCATGAATTTACACATTATCATCTACATGCAGAGAACCAGATACAAACACCAAAAGGCACACATGTTCTCCCCCACATAGTATAAATTTACAAATAAAGGTGGTAGATTGTGGTAATTTCAGTCCGGTTTGTGCGGTGGGACTCAACAAGAATGTGGAATAATACACAGCGGAATGTAGTTGACAAAGCACAGAAGCAAGTCACAACATCTCTACAATCACAACATCTCTACAATCACAACAATAACATCTCTACAATCACAACAATAACATCTCTACAAGCACAGAAGCAAGTCATAGAAGTAGTCAACAATAACATCTCTACAATCACAACAATAACATCTCTACAAGCACAACAATAACATCTCTACAAGCACAGAAGCAAGTCACAGAAGTAGTCAACAATAACATCTCTACAATCACAACATCTCTACAATAACATCTCTACAATCACAAGAAGCACGTAAGTAGTCAACAAGAACATCTCTACAAGGTGAAAAATGAGCTACAATAACACGAAAGAAACCTCCATAAGAGACGATATTGAAGGAATGAGAGAAACTAACCAAGGAGACAGCGGCGGCGGCGGCGCGCGGGAGTGGGGGCGGAGGCATTCAACGGCAGCGCGGCGCGAGCGGCAGCGCGGCGGCGGCGCGACGAAACGGCGACGGCGGGCGGAGGCGCGACGAAGAAGAAGACACTCTGTTCTGTCCCGCGGCGCTGAATTAATTTAGGTTACGCCGACGGATAATTCCGTCGGTAAATTTATAATGACTACCGACGGATTTTTCCGTCGGTAATCGTCGGTAAAATAAATTAAATTTTTTTAATAAATTTAAATAAATTTACCGACGGACTATTCCGTCGGTAAATATATTTTAGTTTATTAAAAACTAAATAAATAATAAGTTAACATTACCGACGGAATAATCCGTCGGTAAATTTATATATTTTAATTAATTAAAACTAAATAACTAATGATATACCCTTACCGACGGATTATTCCGTCGGTAATATATATATTTAATTTATTAAATAGTAAATAAATAATGATATACCGTTAACGACGGAATATTCCGTCGGGAATATGACGACGGAAATTATCCGTCGGTATTCTGTCGGTAAATTGAGCATCCCAATTTCCGTCGGTAATCCGTCGGTAAGACGACCCGTGTTTTTCATCCGTCGGTAATTCCGTCGGTAAATAGCATAAATTTTGTAGTGTTAGATACGTCTGCGGAAACTTGGAGAAGGTCGGCCCTTTTGCTTAGCTATTCATTATTTCATTGGTGTTTTTTAATTTAGTGCACCATTATGTCTTAAAATTGAAGTCATTGTCTAATTTTTATTACATGTTGTAATAGAATGGATTCTAGAATTGAAAGTGCTTCTTCTCAAACACATCCTAGTCCATCATCTGAATCTGAACTACCAACTCCATTTGAAAGTAATATTGTGAATGATGATGGTACTAGTAAAAAATGACCAAGAGATGAGTCCTCTAAAAGGTCTCTTATGTCTCATTCTAAGAGGCAAAGGAGCAAATTTTGGGATTACTATCAAAGGGGTACTAGGAAGACTAATAATATTGAGGAGCAGATTGACACATGCAATTACAGTAAAGCTGAAATACCAACTAATTTTTGAAGCACTAGTAGTCTAAAAAATCATTTAGTCAAAAGGTGCAAGTTAAGTCCATTATATAAAGTGATTGGGGGTGAAAGAGGTCAAACTGTGTTGAAACTAGAGGATAGTGAGTAGGGGTGGGCAAACGAAACGGGTTCCCGTTCCCGTACCCGTCGCGTTCGGGTATTTCCCGTTCGGGTCGGGTAAAACGGGTACAGGTACCCGTTTTGCGGGTACCCGCAAAAAATGGTGAGGGTCGGGTATGGGAACGGGTAGTTCCAACAATTACCCGTTCCCGAATGGGTACCCGCTTATTTTTATTATTATTTAATTAATATATTACATATTTTATTAATTAATATTTATACATATAATAATATATTAGTATAAATATTAATGCTGTAAGTTTAAAAGAAAAATAAAATAATTAAACAACATGGTTGTAGTCTCAGTAGAGAGTCAGAGACGGGACGGGAGTCGCTTGGAGTAGAGCTTAATTAGGACTTAGGGTTTTCTGTGCCGTTACTCGCCGTCCACCGTCAGCCGACTGTCCCTGCCGTCCGCCGATTATCCCTCGTCGTTCCGCCAATTGTCCGTTCGCCGTCCGTTCTTAAGGATTTGTGTTAATTTATATGATGTTTTGGATACAATCATACAATTACTTGGACTTAAATGTTGATTTGGATTCGATGATTTGAATTTGTTTGGTGTTTTTGTTTTGTTTGATAGCTATTGATTTTTTTGCTAGTTTGTATTAATGAATTTAATTATAATGAAATAGGTGGTAAGGCGTGTGGGTATTCCCGTTCCCGTTCCGTTCCCGCGCGGGTACCCGTAGTCGGGTACCCGCACTATGCGGGTCGGGAAATGGGTAGTAAAATTTAGTACCCGCAGACGCGGGTATCCGCATTCGGGTACTCGTATCGCGGGTACCCGTCCCGTGCACACCCCTAATAGTGAGGGGCAAAGGACTAACATGGTTGCTCATGCATTTAACCAAAAAATGTGTGAAATGAAGTTGATAGAGTATGTGATAATTGATGAGATACCTTTTTGGGTTGTCGAAGGGAAGGGGTTTGTCAGTTTTATTGATGAATTACAACCTAGGTTCAAACTCCACACACGTCAGAAAGTTGTCATTATGGTTTTGGATTTGTTTATTGCTGAGAAAATAAAACTAAAGGTGTGATTAGTGGTCAAAGGGTGAGTATCACCACAAACACTTGGACATCTATCCAAAACATAACTATGTGGTTATCACTGCCCACTTTCTAGATAGCGATTGCACAAAAGAATAATTAACTTCGGCAAAATCACTAGCCATGCAGGGGAAGAAATTGAGAAGATGGTCGAGATTTGTTTGAGGGAGAAGGGCATAGATAAAGTCTTTTCTATTGTTGTTGATAATGCTTCTTCAAATGATCCTGTAATTTCTTATTTGAAGAAAAGAATGAAGATAGAAAAGACTTTGTTGTTTGATGGAAAATACTTGCATTTGAGATGTGCATGTCATATTCTTAACTTGATTGTTAAGAATGGGTTAAAAGAACTAAGTTCTTCAATAAAGTTGATTAGGAACTCAGTTGTCTTTATTCATTCATCCCCTTCGAGATTGAACAAGTTTAGGGAGCTTGTCGTACTAGCTAAATTTTCTAGTAATGGTCCCCATAAATGTCAAGACTAGGTGGAATTTCACCTAAAAAATGCTTGAAGTGGCATTGAAGTATATGAGAGTGTTTGAGAGGATGCATGAAGAATTTGTACCATTTGAGAAATATTTTAGTCAAATTGGTCATAAGGGTAGAAGCAGTGGCGTAGCTAGCTAGGGGGCAGTGGGGGCCACTGTCCCCACTGAAATTTCAAATATATTTTGCACTATTTTTATTTATCTTGTGAAGAAATGGTAGAGTGGTAATAGGGCGTTTTTTAACATCTTGTGTAGTGGGGAGGTTAAAGGTTCAATCCTTGATCTCTACAAATTCTCATTTTATTTTTTCTTAGCTGACAATATAAGAAAAATATAGTTTGGCCATGAGATTAGTAAAATTTAAGTGTGAGTTTAGGAAATTTTAATTTTCTTGGTTTGTGTTATTCTAAATCCTATTGTTTTTTTTGCCTTTTAACAATTTTCTAATATAATATAAAAGTTACTTTTTTATTTTACATTTTCTAATATGTAAAATTGTACCAAAAAAACATTAGCAATATTAAAAATTACTGTTGAGGTAGTCTTTCACAAATGATAAACTTTTACAAACTCTTCGATAGTTGGCCCCCACTGAGCAGAAAACCTGGCTACGCCACTGGGTAGAAGAGTTGTGGGCCTCCAACCTCACAAGATTGGGAGAATGCTAGAGGGTTTGTGTACTTCCTGAAGAAATTCTATGATGCGACTTTAGAGCTTAGTGCAACAAAAACTCCAACATTACAGTTGATTTATCAATCAATGATTGTCATTCAAATTGAGATTGAGAAAAGATGTGGTGATTTTTTTGATCCAATTCTAAGTCATGCTCAAAAATTTGAGAAGTATTGGGGTGATTTGAGATCAATGAATGCTTCGGTTTTTGTTGCTAATGTCTTAGACCCGAGAAGCAAGCTTCAGATGATCAAAGTTAGCATCAAGAAATTAGGTAGTAGTAACACTACTCTACATGTTGAGGAGTTTATTCGTAAAGTTAAAGAGAGATTGATAAGTTTATGGACAGATTATAAAGGAGCTACTTAGTCATTGATTAGTGGAAGACAGAATGTGCCTTTGGAAACTGGTGATGGAGAGGGTACAAGTTCAGGTGGTCTTTGTGATGAATTGTTCAATGACATGGAAGCACAAAACGAAGAAGAACAACCTCAAAAAATATCAATGAAGTGGATAAGTACCTAGCAGACGAGATTGAGAAGCAATCTAATCTTCATTCCATCTTTTGTAGTGGTGGAAGGTAGTGAAACGAGATATCCAGTTCTTTCTTTAATTGCAAAGGATACATATGCAATTCCAAGTTCAACTGTTGCCAGTGAAATCGCTTTTAGCTTGGGCAAGAGAGTTGTTGATCCTTTTAAAACTAGTTTGAGTCCAAAAATGGTGGAGGTATTGGTGTGTACCAATGATTGGCTCAACGCCGAGGATTTTAGTTTGTATAAGGATCCAATAGAAAATGAACTTGAATTTTACAAGCAACTTGAATATTATGAAAAGAGTAAGAATTTCTTTATTTTATTTATGTTAATCTGAAATAAACTCAATTAATGTTATGTCTTTGTTTTGTAGATGCAGAATTGGATTGTTCTTCGTTTATCTCTGGAGCATCTACAATGTCATTAATCTCGTCTATCACTCACAACTCAAGTAAATTATGTTTATCATATACATTATTATTATTATTATTATTATTATTATTATTATTATTATTATTATTATTATTATTATTATTATTATTATTATTATTATTATTATTATTATTATTATTTATATACTTATTTAAAGTTTGATATGATAACTACACTAATTGTAAAATCTACTATTTGCAAGTTTTTGGATATCAAGTGGTTCGTTTTAAGATGTTTATGGTCTTCATCTTACTATTTTAGAACAAAATTTGTTGTGTTATTTAGTAGACTTTTTGATTGTTTTGAGATGTTGGATGGTGCCCTTGTTTGGGTTTTTTGTTTTCTGTATTTGGATTGTTTTCAGATGTTGGATGGATTGGTGCCCTTGTTGGGTTTTTGGTTATGCATCTACTCATTATGTTAGGCATTTACGGATGTAATTTGCTGGACATAAATTGTATTTGTTCTGCATTTGCTCATCTTTATATTCTAATTTATAGCAGGTTTTTTTCGGTATACTATCTGCTTCGGTATACCGGTGTTCTTTCGGTATACCGTTACTTTTGGTATATCGTGTTGTATCAGAATACCAATATGTGGTACGACATACCGCACACCCAGTATGGCAGTGGTATGAATACTTACTTATACCGCGCCTACAGTGTCACAACCCGTCCAAAAGTGGTTATATTATAAAGTGATTTTATGTGGTTTTACTATTATTATTAAGATTTAAAAAAAATGTATCATGTTGAGTATGCATTTCATATTTTTTATTTTTGGAATATATACTGTGCATAAATACTACTCCCACCGTCCCAAAATTCTTGTCCAATTTGTTTTTTGCACGGTTTTTAAGGAGAGTTGTTAGTTGTGTGTAGATTAGTATAAAGTTGTGGGTCCCACAAAAAAGTTGTTTGTAATAATTTATTGAAAAAGGAATGTGGACAAGAATTTTGGGACAACCCAAAATGGAATGGCGGACAAGAATTTTGGGACGGAGGGAGTATTGATTAAGGTGATTTATTTTGCAAATAAATTTTGCTTAAATAGTACTCCCTCCGTCCCATTGGAAGCGTCTTGTTTTCCATTTTGGGCGTCCCATTGGAAGCGTCTTGTTTCTAAAAAAAAACAAGAATATGTGGACAAGATTTAACTATCCAAAAGTCAAACAATATACACCACACATTATCATTTTCTTAACATCCGTGCCCATTGGAAACAAGACGCTTCCAATGGGACGGAGGGAGTATTTATTAAGGTGATTTATTTTGCATTAAATAAAAATTTTCTTTTTAATGTATTGATTTGTAACGTTTTGGAGAAATTAAGAGGATTAATGGGGAGTTTTTGTTTAAAAATAAAACTTGGCATCCATATGTACACCACATATCAAATCTTAAATTCTCAAATCATTTTTGAAGAGTCTCTCAAATATTTAGATTATTTCCCTTATGTGTTATATATATATATATATATATATATATATATATATATATATATATAAATATATATATATATATATATATAAATATAGAGATTTAAGTAAGTCGAAGTTGTGCCCTTAGAATTTCAAAGTAAAGTTTTATTTGTTAATTGGAGAAATATAAGTATTTAGTTTCTTTAGTTTCTAAATCATACGTGTGTTGCATCGTTTTTGGTTAGAACCATGATTTACTATATTCTTTTAAATGATTTATTTATTTATAACTATGTATATACTAGAAATATTAGTAATGGTCATTTATATTAAATTTCCTTAAGTTTATATTAAAGTCCTTTAAATTTATATTAAATTCCCTTAAATTTCTACATAAGTATGGCCAAAAATTTCTTTTATAAAAACTTAGATATGATTCTTCATTTTCTTCCCAACTCCATATCAAAAATAGTTTGTAGTATAATCTTTCAAATTTCTCTGGTAAAGAATCTCATTTTCTTTTCCTTAAGCATCGTATGAGAATTCGGTTTCGATTTTGAAGATAAATCTTTCTAGATTTTTAATAAATTATGATTATAGATTTTCATGAGCATGCATATTCATATGAGATTTAGATTAGTAGAAAACTAGACGATTAATAATATCACCATGGTCTTTGGTTTAGAAATTTTAGGGAATCAGTTGAATGTGTGTGTTTAAGAATAATATGTATAGTGTAGGTTTTGGTTGTGAGAGAGATTTGAGTTTAATTTGTTGTATTGCATTTCCTTACTCTTATTTTGTTATAATATATTCATTTCACAAAGTTTTATTATTATTATTATATAGTATGGTTACTAGATAATTATTTTCCTTTAACTGACACATGTTTGCTCCTCAAATTCACGGTAATGTATATATATAAATATATATAAACATGGTTTCATGCTTGTGTTATATAGGTGTGAACATATATGTCAGTTTTTGGGTTTTGTCTTAATAGGATAGTAGATATGAATTATTTGTATAGAAGGCTCACGCATATCATGCATTCTTTGTACGGAATTTTATTTATATGCATAGTTCTTTGTTGACCGTTTAGGTGTGGCGCGATTAAGACACTAAATTATCTTATTTCGTTCAAGTCATTTACACAATGGAATCAAGGTGTGTGGATTCTTACTTATGTTGTTGATTTATGATTATCCTTAGTGATGTGATTGTCGACGAGTATTATTTCATATTCATTATAAGATGGTTCTTGGATTAACTAGTGGCCATCCTTCATATTAACATCTTCGTGAGTTATGGATTGACTAACTCGTTATCCTTCATATTAACCTCTTGTGAGTGTTCTTGGATTTATTATTTAGTCATCCTTCATTTTAACATTTCATATGTTGTGGATTGACTTTATAATTATCTTTCATATTAACCTCCCGGTTGTGCACAACTTATCATTTTCCGCCTTTGTGGTGATGTCATTGGTTGCCTTTGTGGTAACGTCATTTATATTGTGAATTATTACTTTTGTTATGTGGTTATATCAGTTTGGATAATCATAGCATATGTCCCGCATTGAGTGTACTATGTATACTCATCCCTCACTATTCATTTCAGGAAAATGAGCACGGAGTCGTGTGGAAGATCGAATGACGCACTCGTACTTTGCTTTTAAAGATTTCTTCTTAGTTTAGTTTTGGATAAAACCTCATCTTATTTATATTTCCGCTGCTTAAGTTTTGGACTTATTTTGAAGTTACATTTGAATTTGAATAAATAAATTTCCTACACAGTTTTCTCTAGATGATTATTGGTGCTTCTTTCTCAAAGATAAAGTGTTATTTAAATTATGGTGTTATAAGTTGGTATCAGAGCGGGTCTACCTTCCTGTAGACTCAAGAAAAAAAAAACTTATTTATTATGTCTACAATTATTTTCCATCTAGAATATTTCAAGAGTCATTCGGTCACTACACGCTCCACCTCTAAGATAAGTTTTAGATTTCTTGTTATTATGAAGAGGAGCCTAGCTCTATTCTTTATAAAAAGGTTTACATCTTAAGAAGTCGACAAACACCTTTAATCAAGGTTCAATGGATTAGGCATGGATATGATGAAGCGACATGGGAGTGTGAGGAGGAAATTTTAGCTCGCTATCCTAACTTAGTACCAAGTTCAATTTCGAGGACGAAATTTCTTTAAGGGGTAGGTTTGTCACAATCCGTCTAAAAGTGGTTATATTATAAAGTGATTTTATGTGGTTTTATTATTATTATTTTTTTTTTTTTTAAATGTATCATGTTGAGTATGCATTTCATATTTTTTATTTTTGGAATATATATTGTACATAAATACTAGTATTTATTAAGGTGATTTATTTTGCAAATAAATTTTGCCTAAATAGTATTTATTAAGGTGATTTATTTTGCATTAAATAAAAAAAATAATGTATTGATTTGTAACGTTTTGGAGAAATTAAGAGGATTAATGGGGAGTTTTTGTTTAAAAAGCATCCATATGTACACCACATCTCAAATCTTAAATTCTCAAATCAATTTTGAAGAGTCTCTCAAATATTTAGATTATTTCCCTTATGTGTTAAAGTATATATATATTTTGAATATAGTGATTTAAGTAAGTCGAAGTTGTGCCCTTAGAATTTTAAAGTAAAGTTTTATTTGTTAATTAGAGAAATATAAGTATTTAGTTTCTTTAGTTTCTAAACCATACGTGTGTTGCATCGTTTTTTGTTAGAACCATGATTTACTATATTCTTTTAAATGATTTATTTATTTATAACTATGTATATAATAGAAATATTAGCAATGGTCATTTATATTAAATTTCCTTAAGTTTATATTAAAGTCCCTTAAATTTATATTAAAGTCCCTTAAATTTCTACATAAGTATGGATATGTAACGTTAATGTTTGACCAAATATTTCTTTTATAAAAACTTAGATATGATTCTTCATTTTCTTCCCAATTCCATATCAAAAAAAGTTTGAAGTATAATCTTCAGATTTCTATGGTAAAGAATCTCATTTTCTTTTCCTTAAGCATCGTATGAGAATTCGGTTTCGGTTTTGGGGGTAAATTTTTCTAGATTTTTAATAAATTATGATCATAGATTTTCATGATCATTCATATTCATATGAGATTTAGATGAGTAGAAAACTAGACGATTAATTCTATCACCATGGTCTTTGATTTAGAAATTTTAGGGAATCAGTTGAATGTGTGTGTTTAAGAATAATATGTATAGTGTAGGTTTTGGTTGTGAGAGAGATTTGAGTTTAATTTGTTGTATTGCATTTCCTTACTCTTCTTTTGTTATAATATATTCATTTCACAAAGTTTTAACATTATATTATAAAGTATGGTTACTAGATAATTATTTTCCTTTAACTGACACATGTTTGCTCCTCAAATTCACGGTAATGTATATATATAAATATATATATAAACATGGTTTCATGCTTGTGTTATATAGGTGTGAACATATATGTCAGTTTTTGGGTGTTGTCTTAATAGGATAGTAGATATGAATTATTTGTATAGAAGGCTCACGCATATCATGCATTCTTTGTACGGAATTTTATTTATAATGCATAGTTCTTTGTTGACCGTTTAGGTGTTGCGCGATTAAGACACTAAATTATCTTATTTTGTTCAAGTCATTTACACAATGGAATCAAGGTGTGTGGATTCTTATTTATGCTGTTGATTTATGATTATCCTTATTGATGTGATTGTCGACGAGTATTATTTTATATTCATTATAAGATGGTTCTTGGATTAACCAGTGGTCATCCTTCATATTAACATCTTCGTGAGTTCTGGATTGACTATCTCGTTATCCTTCATATTAACCTCTTGTGAATGTTCTTGGATTTATTATTTAGTCATCCTTCATTTTAACATTTCATATGTTGTGGATTGACTTTATAATTATCCTTCATATTAACCTCACGGTTGTGCACAACTTATCATTTTCCGCCTTTGTGGTGATGTAATTGGTTGCCTTTGTGGTAACGTCATTTATATTGTGAATTATTACTTTTGTTATGTGGTTATATTAGTTTGGATAATCATAGCATATGGTTACAGGAAGCATTGAGTGTACTATGTATACTCATCCCTCACTATTCATTTCAGAAAAATGAGCACGGAGGCGTGTGGAAGATCGAATGACGCACTCGTACTTTGCTTTTAAAGATTTTTTCTTAGTTTAGTTTTGGATAAAACCTCATCTTATTTATAATTCCGCTGCTTAAGTTTTGGACTTATTTTGAAGTTACATTTGGATTTGAATAAATAAACTTCCTACACAATTTTCTCTAGATGATTATTGATGCTTCTTTCTCAAAGATAAAGTGTTATTTAAATTAGGGTGTTATATACGGCATACCGATCAGCGGTAATACCGCAATAACCGGTATGGAAACGATATATGCAATTTCCCATACCGTATATTTTCGGTACGGTATGCGGTATGGGAAAATTTGGACGGTATGTCGTACCGTAACACCCCTACCCATGACCAACCCCAAACCACAACTAATTCTCTCTCTCTCATACTCATCAGCCGACAATATTCAATATACTTCATCTTCCCTTTGTTATTTTATCTCAAATTTTCCCATGAATCTTCATATTTTTTCTCAAATTCTCAAAAAATTTCATCATCCCAATATTATTATCCCAACCTTGAAAATCAAAACCCCGAAGAATTCATGCCATTCGATACTAATCCGAACTCTTAATTTCCACCAAATTCTCTCACTGAAAGGAGTTAGGAATTCGATACCTGCGTCCTTAAGACGTGCTTTGATTTGCTCGCTCTGATCTGTGTCTCGATGTCTGCTTTCCCTTCTGATGGGCGAAGAACTGGAGAAGCATTGAAAATCACGTCCCCTCTCCCTTGTGTTGGTGTGCGTGTGTTTTATGTAGGTTATAAACTGTGTTGTCATAATAATAACGTAATACATTATTATATACACCAAGCTCATTAATTAATTAATTAATATTTAGGCTACTTATTATTTATCAATTAATTGGGTCAGCCAAATATTCCAGATAAATAATACCTACATTATTAAGTAATGCTTAAAATGCATTAATCCCTTAATAATCCCGAGAGAACGTAAAATAAATAATTGGCATTTATGTGGACCAGACCAGGGATCCAATACAGGAAATAAAGCAAGACCTCTAATTAATTAATTCTCTGTGCTCACCCCAGGGCAAAATTAATTAATAAACACGATTCATTCCACTAGAGAATATGTACTGACTTACCTCTTTATCCCAATTTGAGCGTGGGTTTGTATTTTAGACTTAATTGGTCCCCATATTTAAGAGAGAAATACCTGTTAATAAATTAAGTCCACTGACAGCTTAAATTAATTAACATCTTATTATATTCTTGAGTAGTAGCACTCGAGCTTCTTAACATACCTAAACTTAATCAACCTGCAGGGTTTAGTGTGATAATCCTTTCGAGCTCCTCAGGGGATATTATCAACTCAATATCAAGGATACGGTTGCAAGATACAGACAACCAGCCTGAGTCACAAATGACTACTAACACCCAAGATACATATATCCGGTCGCGATGACGTTCACCATAGTAGGTCAAAGTGATAGTTAGTCAAATGTACTCAACTGAAGTCTTATCAAGCTTAAGACCAGCTAAGTCACCGAGATCTTTGGTTTTCCATTCAGATCAGTTATGAGAACACATCTCACTGTGATCTGTTAGTAGGACTTAACATGTGCAAATATAAATACAGATAAAAAAAAAAAGGATAGGTATAACATTGTATACAAGTATAAAAGTTGTTTCTAGTATACAAAATTCCAACACTGACAACGGCTCAACGAACAAGCAAAAATACTCCAAGTTGTCCACAAGAATGGACAGATCAAGAAGACAGAGTATTGATGTCTTCATGGTATATAGACTATAGTCAATGAGAATCCAATTATCGGCACTAACCAAAAGGGTGAAGCATTTTGGCAACGCATTTTAGATTTATATGAACAAGCTCATGAAATCCATTACTAGGCGAAGAAAGATCTTCGGAGTCACTGAGAAATTGTTATAAGCGACTCAGTACGAATATGGCCAAGTGGATTTCTTCATACAAGGAAGCATATGGTAGAAAAATGAGTGGAATGTCCAATAAAGATGTTAAGAGAGAAACTCAAACAATAAATGGAAAATGCAAGTTTGTGCACATGGAGGTTTTCGAACAAGTTATGTGTCATCATCCGAAGTGGGAACTGAGATTGGAGGTTGGACATGTCAGTGGAAGTAAACACAAAAATAATGAAAATAGTGTTGAAGAAGGTGGTAGTAGTTCAAAAAAATCAAGAACCAGTGAAGATGGGTCAAATCCATTCAAAGCAACTCCAAAAACTCCAGTTAGCCGTGCTTCAACAACTAGTCGCCCTACTGGTAAAATAAGGGATAAAGCCACCAGAAAAGGTAAAGTCACTATATCACAATCTTCAACTATTCCAGAGGATTTCAGAGCAAGTGTTGATTTCGTGGGGATAACACATGATAAGGAAATTGAAGTAATGAAAGTGAAGAATGATATTATTGCAAGGAAGATTGACATGGATGCATGGACTGCACTGCTGAACAAAAGCCAGTTGACTCCTCAAGAAGAAGAGTTGAAGTTTCACCTGATGATGAAATTGTTCCCAAATTAATTATATGTTTGTTGTTTTTTTGTAACTTGCTTCTCTTTCGTGTATCGTGCTTCTCTAAATTAATTGTACGTTTCAGCTACTCGTTTGTGTATCATGGTTCTCCCTCTTTTAATAAATTTTGCATGTAGTGTATGTGTATTTGATGTTTCGCTTCCAATTGCTTTACGAAGTGAAATCGAGAATTCAAACGAAATTCAAATGATAATTATAACAATTATTTATGTATCATCATTCTCCCTCTTTTAATATTTTGATTGCATTTTTGCAGTGCATGATGACTGTTTGTGTATCTGGCAGTGCATTATGATTGCATTTATTAAACCACAAATTAATAATATTACATGATTTATCTGGACTAAGAATTTGTGGTCAAATAGTACTTTTTCCATGTTATAAAACAATATTTTTAACTTACCGTATCATGGATTTGATTTTTGTTGAATTGATCAATTTTCGTGAATAATCCTCTGAACAATAGTTGCAAGTCCCCAAGCCATTCACCTAGGCTATTGACGTGAAAGGCTAAAAAATAGATGCATGCATGATTTCATACACACAACTCGTTCACATGAAAATTAAAAAGATAGACATGAGAATGAAATTAGAGCAAATGGTTGCTCTTACTTATAGGAATACGAGAATCTATCTATCTTTAAATGTCTTGTTCTTTCAACCTTTTGTTTTATTTTATTGAGTTGTCTCCTCGTATTTGCTTTTGGAGATTTGTAGAAGCACGCGTCTTTCATTTTGATTTTGAAACATTGTAGTAACACATACTTTATTTTCTTCTACATATCTGCAAATTCTTTCAAGAATTCACACAAACCTCCACAACACTCCAAAATGTCATCAAATTATAGTTTTGAAGAACATATTGACGAATTTGATGAATGGGAAGAACGCACTTCGGAGCAAAATCCGAGACTTGATCGCATGATGGAGGATATGGCCATTCACGCTGCAGCTATACCATCACAACCTCAAAACTACACTGTCGTAGCCAGGGTCGGTCCTGAGAAAAAAAGAGCCCAGGGCAAGTGATAAAAAATGGGGCATGTTGGTCCGGAGACAAATATCAGGTGTAGAGGGGGGGGTGAATACACCTGAGTACCGTTTCTTTTTCTCGGTGAAGGTCAGCTGAAGCTGTTGGTTGCAACTGATGAACAGTGCCAAATAAAACCTTCGATCACGGGACAGAGTGAGTCAGCTACTGAGCTCTCCTACTGACTTTTGTCAGTACTTTGAAACTCAGTCGGAGACTTAAGTGTGCAGATAAGTGTGGGGCCCGGAGTTTGTCTCTTTTTGAAAACGTGTTTTCGCAGATTAAATTCTTTTGGCTGTGCGATTTTAGAAATACGTTTTATGCAAACTTATGATTTTCAAAGGTTTGTATGCAATAAAACAGTAAAGAACACAAGCAGTTTAACGTGGTTCGGATACGCAAGATCCTACATCCACGGTCCTGAACAGAGCAGGATAACTTGTTGATTAGTCTGAGCAAGTCTCAGCAAGGAAACTGTGCACAGGACAGATCCTTCTAAGTTATAGTCCTTAGCGACTTTACAATTCAAACCTAAGTTCGAAAGGGAGCGAAAACAGTTCTCCAACTAATGAAGGAGTTCTTACAATAAGAACAGTTCACTAAAAATGAACTCCTTCGAATCTAAGCTATAAATCTGACAATGAGCTTAGGTAGAGAAGAAAGGGATCTAAAGACTCTAGAGAGAAGAACCACAAAAATATTCTAGTAAATGCAGATTCTTCGCTAGATGTTCTGATTGAGTTGCTAGAGTGTTTGAGAGCTTGAGCAATTTCCCTTTTTTAATTTCGTGCTTCGCGCTAGTGGAGCTTCGAAATCTTCTCTATTTATAGCTGTGAGCTATGGCATATGTCCGTTGGAGACGACGATACCACGTGTCACATGCTTCCAAAGAAAACGGCCATTAATTCGAACTTGTTGCAGCAGGGCAGTTAATTACTGTACATGAGAGCAGCTTTACTGTTTGGAGCAGGTAAGGCGTTGTCGGCTTCTCATTGGTCGAGGTTTGTGGTTGGTGAGAATGTTAGAGTTGACCGTTCAAACAACCTCGTATGATCTTCTGCTGAACTTTTGAAAAGACTTAAGTAGTTGGGTCGCTTTCGGTCGGATACATGGAGTGCAAAGTCTCTGTCTTCTTCGATTGAGTCGGTCGACAAGGAATGTAACTTCGAGTAAGTCACCGGTGACGCGCGAATGTCTCGGGCTTGCATGAGTTCTTCTGCTGATGACTTATCAGCTGCTGGATTGGCTTCTACTGAGGTCTACTCAGCTGATGACTGAAGAACGCAAGCGATTACACTGATGACGTGGGGTTCTGAAAAGTATCTTCGACAGAAGATCAGTTCAACAATTACCCCGTACAGGACTTAGACAAGAATATAAAAACGATTACAACAAGTCTAACCTATACATCAGCTAATCCTAACGACACATTGAACTACTGATATCAGCTCGGTTTTGGGATCTTCAATTCCATAGTACTACTATGATTTCCCCCAATTTTCTTTTAACCACGAACAGCTGAGTATCATCTACTGACTCATATCCAACAATTTCCCCCTAATTGATGATGCCAAAACCTCTACTTCTAAACTCTAAACATCTTATAAGAAATGCTAACCTACTGACAGCAATTTCCCCCTTAATCTATCTGAGGAAAACAAACTGATATGATGACTTCAAAACATCAGCAGGTAAGAGATAGGCAAAATCAGAGAAACTGATTGTGAGTGTGTGTCAGATCACTTAGTGATCAGTTGTGAAAACACAAAGCAACATGTTGTAAGACAATGAGTAATTGTCTATCAAGCAATAGGAACGATAGCATGTATGATCAAGAAATTACAGGTTCCTATCACTATTACAAAAGAGTAGAGAAGAGAAAACACTACTGACGCCTGAAGCCTTGAGTGCGCTTCTTGAAATCAGCAGATCTGTCGACAGGAGGTTGCAGACCATAGTATAGGTAGATTCTCTTCCTCAGTGTCTGGACATCCTCGTCGTCTTCAGCTAAGTCGACACTCAGGTCGAAGCGATAAGCTGCAGCTCTGACCTCATCCTCTATTTCCTTTGTACACAGAACTCCGCGCGCAGTTCTAGGAGGTGGGATGCTCCTGAAAGCCGGAGCTCTGAAAGGAATGTTCTCTCTCTTCATAATCTCCAGAAGTTGTTCCCTCAGCTCAGAGTTATAATTGAACAAAAACTCGTCAAAGGCTTGTTCGATAGTTTGCTCACTTGGATAGAATTTCCATACGTAGTAGCCTTTGATAAATTCCTCTTTGAGCTCTTCCCATTGATCATTAACCAGAGCAGGAACCCATTTATCAACATGAAGCACAGGGTCCTTTTTGACATAAGGCGCTCTTTTCCTTGATCCTCGTGGGATTTGTCTTCTGGGATCAGCTGCTGGCTTTTGAGATAGGCTCATCATCTTAGCCATATCAGCTATTCTCTTCTTCTCTCGAAGTGCCGCTGCCCTACAATCTCCTTTCCTCAAGTTAAGGCCTCGCAGCGTGGCTTCCCACGTGGCTATATCTTCAGCTTCTTGCTCAGGTGTAAGATGAGTCTGATAGTGACTCTGAGCAGTAGCTTGACCTGTAGTAGAAAGAGTTTTTGCGAACTCCTCCTGAGCCTTTTTCTTTTCTTCGTCCACAGACTCTTGCTTCTTCTTTCCTCTACCCTTAACAACTTTGCCCTTAGGCTTTTTAGCAAGTTGAGCTTCTTCCAGCTGTCGCTCATGGTCCAGCTTGTCTTGTAGTTGTTGGGCTACGCGAAGGTCGAAGGCCTCTTGTTCCGCTTTAGATTTGAATTTTCGGACCGAGGAGGAAGGAGGAGTAGTAGCGTGCAGCGCTCCTTCCCCGGCCTCTGCGGAGGAGCCTTGTTCTTCTTCGGACTCTTGCTCAATGAAGTGAGCAACATCTTCTATGTGGGCGGCGAGAAGATGAGATGGGGGTAGGTTCTAGAGGAAATTCAAGTAGCAGAACCCCTGAAGTATCTTGAGCATTAGCAGTTGAGGGTTGTTCTGCCTGAATACCTTCCCCCTGAGTCTGAGCATTAGAGGGTCCTTCCTCCTGACCACCCTCTATTATTTGGACATCAGCCATATCCGTGTCAGGTTCTTCCTTCATAATACCTTCCCCCTTTTTGGCATCATCCGCCTTAGAGAGTTGGGTGCGAATGGCTTGAATGTCTCTTTCCATAGTCTGGACTGAATCCTTAATCTGAGTTGCTATGGATTCGAAGTCCTTGACGAGATTGCAATATAATTCCCAGTCTTTTTCCTGATCAGCTCTTGATGTTTTAAGCTGTGCAGCTGACTCCAGACGGAGTTTCAGCAGAGCCTGATCCTGCGATTCTGTCATTTCTTTCTGAATAAGTTTCAGAGCCTCTGCCTATTGGGTAATAGATTTCTGAAGGCTAGAGGTGGCAATCTTATTCCTTTCATCGATTTCGAGCTTAACAGTTGCAAGAGCTTGAGTCAGCTGCTCTGAAAATATCTTCTGTTGATTCTGGAGCAACTGCTGACTCTGAGCTTCTAGATCGATTTTCTGAGCTGCTAAGGCTGCCTCAATAATCTCCTGAAAGTTGGGTTGAGGAGTAGGTACTGGAGTCTTTGAGATGCCAGCAGCTATTCTATCTAAGCTCTGTGTCTGAGTCTTAGTATACTTTGTCCACTTCAGATGGACGTCCTTAGCCAAAAGTCTGTTTTTCTCTCCTTGGCGTCGAATGGCTTTATTTACAGACTTTGAGGACACGGAACCGATAGGTTGTATCTGGTACGGGCTGGTTCCGAGCCTCTGCTCAGAAAACGTGAGGAGCTGCTCCCTACTGTACTTCGGAGCACCTTGGGCATCACCTGATGTATCAGGAAGTGGTGATTTGCTCTTCTCACGGGGAGTTGAACCCTCAGCAGAGCCTCCCAACTCTGTATCCTTGGTTGTCTGATCCTTCCTCTGATTGTTATCATCATCATCTTTCTTATCATCAGCAGGAGGAGATGGGGGTGGAGGAGTGTTACCAGGGACTGACTCTCGCAAGCTTAGAAGGTAAAGCATTGTGGCTCTAAGATCTTCAAGAGTAGCTAAGTCAGCTGGTTCTCCGTACCCTATTACTTCTTGTAGCTTCTGCTCCTCATCGAGCAGGTAGATGACTGAGTGGGTTTTGATTATGTCTTCTAGAATATCCCAACTTATAAATCTAAGAAGCATTTGAACCCTAGCCCTGATGGCTATGTCGACTAAGTCTGAGTGCCCAGCGATCTCAGGAATATGATCGTGTACGTCAGCTGCGGCACGGAGATGAGTGGTGAGAATAGCTATCCACTCAGTCGCAGTCTCCTCAGTCGGTTCCCTGACGTCCGACTGTGTCTCCTCAGAGCTAATTATCTGGACTTTATCTTTGAGGGTCGCACCCTCAATGCCAGTATCATAATCTAAAATCTGCTCTTCTTGAGTAGGAGGAGGAGTGGGTTCAATAACAGAGAGGGGCTGAGCAGCTGAGACCTCAGCTGGTCTGGTCTTAGTCAGCCGCCTCTTCTTAGGCACTTCGGTATGCAGGAGCAGAGCGGATGCTGCTCTCTTCGGCTCAGGTGGCCCCTTACCGATAGACTTCTCAGTCGCTGCTTTAGTCTTGAACTTAATCAGTTTTACATCAAAGAACTTAGAATCAGCAAACAACGAGTGCCTCTGAACAGAGTTTTCTATGAGGACTGACATCTTAGTCCCATAGAGTAACTTCCCTACACTGGCTAACTTCCTCTCTCCAGTGGGTAGGGTAGTGAACTTCTGGGCTTGGGCCTTCATCTCCGAGATATAATAGTCGGCCCAGTTCACTTCAACTCCATCATCTATCGCCATCATCAGCTGAATCCTTGGCTTGGATAATTGATCATATGATCCAGCTGAGCTCGTTAGGATATGAGAGACTATGTAGGCTAGTCCTCTGTATTGGGGGAGCAGAAGGTTCTTTTGCAGAGCTGACTTGAATGATATGTCAGAGCGTCCGCAGAACTTATGAACATATGCGTTTATCTCCTTCTCCTTATATCCAATAGGAGACATACCAGAGTCTGGAAGATCAAACATCAGCAGCAGCACGTCTCTGACGTTGAAGATTCTCTGAGTAGTATCCCAACAGTTCTGATCTACTTCTTTCATATAGACGAAGGAAGATTCCTCGCCTCCAGACGCGAGTGACCTCCAGTTGTAATAAACTTCTACCACTTGCCTAGGTAGATAAGATCTCGGGTGCTTCGTCACCAGCTCCTGGAGACCAGAACGCTCCAGAGCATCAAACACGGGTTCCAAGAAAGAGATATCAACTTGTCGGAAGGCCATAGTTGGTTCAAACTGAATCATGGATGCCATTATCTCCTCTATATTCTCAGGAACTTGAGATGTCGCCATTGAAATCTGCAAAATAACTTGTTAGCACTTGAAAATAGAGTAAGTTAGTAAGTATTCAGCAGGTTTCAATACATTACCGAGTACTAAAGAGCTTTGAGAGATGCAAAAGCGAGACAGTTAAGATGATTTTTGAGAAAGAAACTGAACGCTTGAAAATAGCTCTTAAGTTGAAAATGGCGAAAAGTGAGGAGGAAGATAGAAGATGAAAGATTTATATATCTGACTGATTATAAGTTTAGATCCAACGATCCTATTTTAATCTTTCAAATCTATAGACGGTTGAGATTAAATGTTATAAAAGGAATGATTACAAAAGCCGCCTCAAACATAGAGTTACGTAATAAAGGTAAGTGAGAAGACATGCATTAAATGCGCGACAGACAGCATTAATTACTCAGTTTATGTGAATGAAAAGGTTTCCTACTGACCTTTCCTTAAAACTTATTAATGGCGGGAAATAAATGCACATTAACTACTGACTGCGTGCGACTGATATAATAAATGCAGACATGCTTCTGAAAAGAAATTAAGTATATGATACTACGCAAACCTCTTCATCTGAACTTTCGATCAGCTGGTTACCGTTATATCGCAGGAGGATGATTGATGTACTGATAAGCACGTTCCCCCTTGTTGTGTACAGTGTGATTCTTCCCACTGAATCACTGTACGGAGTCTACTGACTTGTTGTACTTGTTCCATCTACTGATACCAAATATTTCCATTGTCTCCACGGACTGCTATCAGTAGTTGTCTTCTACTGATGCATTTCAGTAGGATCCAGTAGACCTAGCTCAACTGATAATTCTCTGAATCTGTTCTCAGCTAGTGGTTTGGTCAGTATGTCTGCCCTTTGTTTGTCAGTATGGATCTTTTCCATTCTGATATCCTTCTTCTCGACATGGTCTCTGATGAAGTGGTGTCGGATATCCACGTGTTTGCATCTCGTATGTAGAACTGGGTTCTGAGTTATGGCAATAGCACTGGTGGAGTCACAGGATCTGGGCACAGCAACTTCCAGCAGCCATGTACTCAGCTTCAGTAGTGGACGTTGCTACTGAGTGTTGTTTCTTTGAGAACCAAGATATCAGCTTGCTGCTTAGGAACTGATACGTTCCGGAAGTTGACTTACGATCTATCCCGCATCCCGCATAATCGGCATCGAAATAACTCGTCGGTATTAGATTATCATCGGCAGGATACCATAACCCAAAGATCGGGTGTTCCTCTCGAGATAGCGCGAATCTTTTTAGGCGAGTCGAGATGACTTCGCTTGGGATCCGCTTGAAATCTTGCGCATACACCTACAGCATAAGTTATGTCAGGTCGGCTAGCTGTTAAATATAATAAAGAACCAATAATAGCTCTATAATCAATAGAGTTAACAGAAGCTCCCTCTTTATCTAGATCGATTTTAAAATTTGTATTCATGGGGATTTTGAGTGGCTTGCTGGAGTCGCAGCCGAATCTTTTGAGAAGGTCTCGAGTGTATTTGGCTTGATTGACGAAGATTCCTTCAGGTGATTGCTTCACTTGAAATCCAAGGAAATAATTCATCTCTCCCATCATGCACATCTCGAATTTCTCTTTCATCATCTTCTCGAACTGCTGACATATGATCTCGTTTACGCGTAGAAAATGATGTCGTCCACGTAGATTTGCACCAATAGGATGTCATCTCCTGACTTTATGTTGAATAGGGTGCGATCTACTGTCCCCTTCTGAAAACCTTTCTGAAGTAGAAAGTCTGATAGGGTATCATACCAAGCCCTGGGTGCTTGTTTTAACCCATATCGAGCTTTCCTAAGTCTCGTACACTCGATGTCCCTGCCGAAAGCCGGGCGGTTGTTCCACGTAGACTTCTTCCTTCGATGCGCCGTTCGTAAAAGCTGACTTTACATCCATCTGATAGACTTTGAAGCCTTGATGTGTTGCATAAGCTAGGAATAGACGAATGGCTTCCAATCTAGCGACTGGAGCGAATGTTTCATCAAAATCAATTCCTTCCGCCTGACTATATCCCTTTGCAACTAGTCGTGCTTTATTTCTGACAATGACGTTGTTTTCATCTCGCTTGTTTTTGAAGACCCACTTGGTACCAATGACATGCTGATGTCTAGGTCTGTCTACAAGCTCCCAAACTTCGTTTCGAACGAACTGGTTCAGCTCTTCTTGCATGGCGATGATCTAGTCAGCATCATTAAGTGCGTCCTCTATCGACTGAGGTTCTTCTGTAGACAAGAAACAAGAATATAGTGAGCTTTCGCCTTGATTAAATCTAGATCTTGTTCTTATCGCTGCTGATGGATCTCCAATGATAAGATCTGAAGAATGAGCATCTAGCCATGATCGTCTGAGTCTGGCTTCTTCTTCTGATACAACTTCTGCAGAATCAGTAGGAGTGTTAGGAATTTCAGTAGTACTGTTCTGAGATTGCAATATTTCAGTAAGAAGGTTAGGATCCACTGAGTTTCCAGGTTCAGGGGCATTTAGCTCAGGAACATTAATCGTTCCCCCTGAGTTTATATTCTCAGTAGAGGTCTCAGTTACCACTGGGGCTTCCTCATCGACCGATGTTACCTGTTGTTGATTCTGTTCGGGAGAATCAACTAGGTCAGCTACGTCGACTGTTGGTTGAGTCTGAGTTTGTTCATTGTCTGACTCATCATCCCAACAATGCTTGGATCTTTTCGGCTTTATCGCAAGTCCGAGATCCCCGTAGCTTGCTTCGCCGACATCATCGTATTTAACCGTGTATCTTCCCCCGTTCTCGGTAACAAATTCATCAAAAACAACATGAGGGCTTTCCTCCACACAAAGAGTCCGATAGTTAAAGACTCGAAGGCTTTACCGACTCGAGAGTATCCTAAGAAAACTCCTTGATCGGATTTGCTATCAAAGACCTTCATCGATCTTTCCCATTATTGTGGATAAAGCAAGGACAGACCAAAAATATGAAAATGAGAAATAGAAGGAATTCTCCCTTTCCATAGTTCATATGGTGTCTTCATGTGTTGCTTGAGTGAGTAGTGAGCAATTCGAGTGTAGCGAGGGCGGTGTCGGTAGCATCGGCCCGTAACTTCGAGGGTAGTCCAGAATCTGCGAGGAGCGATCTTCGTTGCTTCTTTGAGTGTTCTGTTCTTTCCGTTCAAGCAAGTCCGTTCTGCCGAGGGGTGCGAGCACTGATGTCTCGTGTTTAATTCCCTTTTTATCGCAAGTATGTCTTAACTACTGAGTTTAGAAACTCTGTTCCTCTGTCCGAGCGAATTCTTTGAATCTTGATGTCCTTTTCCACACCGAGCTTCTTCGGCCAGATTGGGCAACTCGGTTTGAACATCGATTTATTGGCGATGAAGATGACCCAAGTATATCTCGAGTAGTCGTCAATAACGACGAGGGCATACTTCTTGCCTCTTATAGTCATTGGAGAGACGGCCCGAATAGGTCCATGTGCGGCGGTCGAAGGATTCCATCAGTGGAAGGTGACGGAATAGGTGGATTGCTACTCTTTGTTTGCTTTCCCTTCAGACATGCTTCACAATTTCTGTCTTTAACGAATGATTCGTTGGGCAGTCCTCCGACTTTGGAGTTCTTGGCTAGCTTGTTCATGGTCTTGAAGTTCGGGTGGTCGAGTCTCTTGTGCCATAGCCATCCCGACTTGTCACTAGATTTTGTCTCGTGCTAGTAAGCAAGCCTCGGGTTCCTGCGGTTTTCCGATCCGCAACATAGATGTTTTTCCTCCGCGATCCTGATAACACTGTTTTCCCTGTAGATTTATCAACAACATCACAGAAACCAGGTTCAAAGATAACTCTGTTAAGATTATCACAGAATTGACTGACAGAAAGGAGATTATGTTGGAGTCCTTCAACATATGTTACTCTTAGGCCCCGAAGCGGCCCCAATGTTCGGCGTTCCGTATCCCCTTGTGTAGCCTTTAGAATTGTCTCCAAACTCAGTGCGGGACCATCTTCTTGTACATAGTTGGTTAGCGTGGCTCTTCCGATATGTCATGTGTCTTGAGCGTACCGATGTCCACTATACATGGGTCTTTATGCACCTGCAAAACAGAAGCATCTTTAGGTACCCTTTGGTTCAGTTGGGTCCTTACTGGTTAGTGGGTGATTTCGGAACCCAAATCTGTCTCGGGACCTTAGAAGTCTGAGACTTCTTCTTCTGAACCTTGTCAGCTTTCTTCTCCACAGGACTTGGAGATACTGACTTTCTGGTGATGATTTTGGGTTCAGGCGCTTTCTTCTTCTGAGTCTTAGCGCTTCTCCTGACCCTGGGCTCATAGTAGTACGAACCGTACTGAGTCGGATGCTCAAACAGTAGCTCCTTGTACTGTTCTGCCCATCTGACCTTCTTGGTTCCCCCTGAGTTCGATCTCGGTGTCCTGGGGCTGGAACCTTTGGTCAGTTGTTTGTTGCTGCTCGGCTGAGGTGCGATTACTTTCTGTTTGTTCTTCGCCTGAGGTGTGGTGTCAGCAGCTTGCACCTTTCCTCTGACGAACCTATCAGCCAGTGCTTCTGAGCTTTTGGAGGTAGAAGCTTCATGGGTGTAGCCAAGGCCTTCTTTCACAGCAGTTCGCCGTTGTGCTCTGAGCATGCTTTCTAGTTTCTCCGTTGCTCCCAGGTATTGTTCAGTCATCAGTTCTCTCCAGACCT
Organism: Lavandula angustifolia; assembly: GCA_028984105.1. Taxonomy (NCBI): domain Eukaryota; kingdom Viridiplantae; phylum Streptophyta; class Magnoliopsida; order Lamiales; family Lamiaceae; genus Lavandula; species Lavandula angustifolia. Next base: position 20,695,160 of record CM054813.1, on the reverse strand, counting down.
CATCACTTCTCCTGAGAGAATCATAGTCCTTCTGTACGTCTGAGAGTTTCTGACTGAGTTGGGCTATTTCAGTCTCTTTTGTCCAAATTGTCCTTGGCCAGGACTGAGATCTGAGTCTCTTGAAGCTGAGACTTAGTCATAAGAGATTCGATCTCTTCCTTGAGTCTCGCAACTAGATCCACTGACTCAGTAGAGACCTGACAATCAGAAAAAGTCTCTGATTCTCGGCCTTTACCTGTTTTAGTTCCTGGATAGTTCTGCTGAACTCTCTGCTCAGATGAATTTGTTCCTCTATCAGGTCGTCATATACTTGTACTATGTCCATAGGGTCATCCGAGATCGAGCAAGTGTCGTATGTGTTATGTGAAGAGGAGGTTATATTAAGTTTAGAATTTACCTCAGCCTCTTCTCCGGCCATCAGACACTGTTCAGCTGATTCCTCAGGAACCTTCTCTCCGACTTCAACAGCTACGAATGCAGCTTCATCCTCAGAAGAGTACATGAATGTATCCTCTTCAATTGAGTTGTCGGATATCTCTCCGGCTATGTAGGCCTGCCTCTTCCGGGCGAATTTATCTCTTCTTGCCCGCCATTCTTGCTCTTTGAGCAGTTGAGAGTTCGGGACAGTCGTCCGATAGTGTCCCTCCTTCTTGCGGTTGTAACACGTGGATGTTCTGCGTTGCTTTTTCCAGTAAGCTTTTGGTGGACTAGCAACAGCTCCGTGTTCCCGCATTCGGTAGAAGTGTTAGATTCTTCCCTTTTTGAATATTCTTTCTTACCGGGGGGAGAATCTCCCGTGATATTTCTTCGACTTTCGACTCTCTCCTTTTCTCTTTGGTATTTGAGAGCCATCGGTGCGAGCCGGTCGGGCACTGCACATTTCGGATGTCTTTGTATGCGCGCAGCTCTTGCGCCTTACCGGAAGAAATCTTTTTGCCTCCGGTTTTCTTGATCGTTGCCTTGAAGGCATGATCGATTTGAGTGTCAGTCGGAGCACTCGGAACACTTCTGCGGTAGACTATGCTCAAATTCCTCCGTCTTTAATTCTGAAAATATAACATCAGGAGTTAGAGCATTAAGATCAGAGCGACGTAAATAAGTAACAAAAGGAAGCCACTTCTGTCGGGGTAGCGCTCTTATGATCTTTGTGTTCATCTCTTTGTTTGAGAACACCTTTCCCAGCCCGTTTATCACATTGACTTGATTCGTAAATCTGACGCTCAGCTCGTCAATGGTTTCACTCGGCTCCATCACAAAGGCTTCGAACTTTTGAAGCTCTAATTCGAGCTTGTTTTCTTTAATCTAAGGAGTTCCTTAGCTCAGTACAGCCAGGGCATCCCAAAGTTCTTTCGCCGTTTTGCAGTCCTGCACCCTCCCGAGGTGTGAGTCACTGAGCGTTGTCAGTATAGCATTTCGTGCGACTCGGTCGAGGTTATGCAGCTTTTTCTCTTCGGGCGTGAAGGCGGATTTGTCCTTGGGAACCTTCGGACCGATACGAGCACCTTCACCTTCCACTTCAGCGAACTGAACGCTGTCTATCATTGGAATGATGGGTCCGGTCTCCAGTACGTCAGTCATGCTGTCGTGCAGCGACGTAAGGTGTGCCTCCATTCTTACACGCCATACCGTGAAGTTCTCTATTGAGAACATCGGCACCATCCTGATACCTGACATGTCAGACATTATGTGTACGAGTATAAGGATGAATGAAGAGATGCTTGTGCGAGAAAACATTTTCAAGGATCGGTTCGAGAAGACCGGTATTTCGAACGGTGGTCGGTTGAACACCGTGCGCTCGATACCAATTGTTGGTCCGGAGACAAATATCAGGTGTAGAGGGGGGGGTGAATACACCTGAGTACCGTTTCTTTTTCTCGGTGAAGGTCAGCTGAAGCTGTTGGTTGCAACTGATGAACAGTGCCAAATAAAACCTTCGATCACGGGACGAGTGAGTCGCCATCGAGCTCTCCTACCGACTTTTGTCAAGATTCTTTGAAACTCAGTCGGAGACTTAAGTGTGCAGATAAGTGTGGGGCCCGGAGTTTGTCTCTTTTTGAAAACGTGTTTTCGCAGATTAAATTCTTTTGGCTGTGCGATTTTAGAAATACATTTTATGCAAACTTATGATTTTCAAAGGTTTGTATGCAATAAAACAAGAAAGAACACAAGCGGTTTAACGTGGTTCGGATACGCAAGATCCTACATCCACGGTCCCGAACGTAGCAGGATAACTTGTTGATTAGTCCGAGCAAGTCTCGGCAAAGGAAACGCGTGCGTGGACGCATCCTTCTAAGTTATAGTCCTTAGCGACTTTACAATTCAAACCTAAGTTCGAAAGGGAGCGAAAACAGTTCTCCAACTAATGAAGGAGTTCTTACAATAAGAACAGCTTCACTAAAAATGAACTCCTTCGAATCTAAGCTATAAATCCGACAATGAGCTTAGGTAGAGAAGAAAGGGATCTAAAGACTCTGTGAGAGAAGAACCACAAAAATATTCTAGTAAATGCAGATTCTTCATTTGGATGTTCTGATTGAGTTGCTAGAGTGTTTGAGAGCTTGAGCAATTTCCCTTTTTTAATTTCGTGCTTCGCGCTAGTGGAGCTTCGAAATCTTCTCTATTTATAGTTGTGAGCTATGGCATATGTCCGTTGGAGACGACGATGCCACGTGTCACATGCTTCCAAAGAAAACGGTCATTAATTCGAACTTGTTGCGGCGGGCGCGTAATTACTCGTACATGAGAGCAGCTTTACTGTTTGGAGCAGGTAAGGCATTGTCGGCTTCTCATTGGTCGAGGTTTGTGGTTGGTGAGAATGTCAAAGTTGACCGTTCAAACAACCTCGTATGATCTTCTGCTGAACTTTTGAAAAGACTTAAGTAGCTGGGTCGCTTTACGTCGGATCTGATGAAGATCGCAAAGTCTCTGTCTTCTTCGATCGAGTCGGCTGACAATGAATGTAACTTCTGAGTAAGTCAGCTGGCGACTGCGAAGGTACTGGGCTTGCATGAGTTCTTCTGCTGATGACTTATCAGCTGCTGGATTGGCTTCTACTGAGGTCTACTCAGCTGATGACTGAAGAACGCAAGCGATTACACTGATGACGTGGGGTTCTGAAAAGTATCTTCGACAGAAGATCAGTTCAACAATTACCCCGTACAGGACTTAGACAAGAATATAAAAACGATTACAACAAGTCTAACCTATACATCAGCTAATCCTAACGACACACTGAACTACTGATATCAGCTTGGTTTTGGGATCTTCAATTCCATAGTACTACTATGATTTCCCCCAATTTTCTTTTAACCACGAACAGCTGGGTATCATCTACTGACTCATATCCAACAGGGCCCCCTCTATATAAAGTAATATTTGTATTTTTATCGTCTTCTATTTTAATATATATCTTTAAAAAACAGTAGTTGTCGCTTCACCTCCATTTTTTGTGACATAGTCGTGTTCAAAACAGTTTAATAAACAAGAAAATTGGGGAATAAAAGAGAAATAGAGATGAATAATAACAAAAACGTACACATAAAATAAAGAATTGTGGTAGTATTTACTTTTTTATGACTTATTTAATTATTTTAAATTCTATATTACTATATTATACTCCCTTCGTCCCGCTAAAAACGTCTCAGTTGACTTCGGCACGGAGATTAAGAAATTTTAATTTAGTGTGAATTTTATGAGTTTTAATTGTATAAAGAAAATGACACAGTTTTCGAGGAGTGGTTGGTGGAAAGAAATGAGAATTATCCAAATTTTTAGAAGGCTAGTGAAAGGCAATCGATTTTTATTTTTTATATTTTTTTTATATTGTATTTGAAGAAATAATCTAAAGTTTTCAAAAAGATAAAAATCATAATTTTCTGAGTTCAGAGCGGAACATAATCGAGTGAGAGATATATTTTTGAAGAGAGAGTATAAGAATGTGGGGCTTGAGTAGTGAGTAAGGGGGACCCACTTCATTTTATGTTTAAAAGTAATTTTTACTATTTTAGGAAAGATGACAGAAATAGCGGGACAGCCCGATTAGGCAAGTAGGACAGAAATAGCGGGACAGAGGGAGTACTAGATATAGTATATTTTGTAATAGAATTCTGGACTAGATTAAATATATTAACTGGTCCTTTCATTGCTAAATAAATATGCTATTTCTTAAAAAAAAACTTATTTATTATTAAAAAAAATAATAAAAAATAAAAATGGGCCCCAAAAAATCTGGGGCCCTGGGCAACCGCCCCTCCTCATTGTACATGAGGGCCGGCCCTGGTCGTAGCCACACGACGGTTCATTGAGAGGAAACGTGAGATGGGTCATGAAAACTTGTATGAGCAATACTTTCCTGACAATCCAATCTACCCTCTTGAAGTTTCTGAACAAGGTTTCGCATGCAAAATTCATTGTTTGAGCGTATAATGAATGCGCTCGTTGCCACTGATGATTTTTTTCCAACAAAAGTGTGATGCCGCTGGTAGTCTAAGTATTCTGCAATACAGAATTGTACTGCAGCTATGAGAGTATTGGCCTACGGATCAGGAGCATACTTGCATGATTGTATGATGATTACCTACGGATGAGTGCACAAACCATCAGAAACTCGGTTAGACACTTCGTTCAAGGTGTAATCTCCAACTTTGGTGACGAGTATTTGAGAAAGCCCAACACAGAAGACATTAGATATCTCTTGCAAGTTGGTGAAGAACGGGGTTTTCCAGGAATGCTCGGGAGTATTGATTGCATGCACTAAGAATGGAAAAATTGTCCAAGTGCTTGGAAATGACAATTTGCTGGAAGAAGCGGTAAGCCAACAATCATTTTGGAAGCAATGGCATCTCAAGACTTATGGATTTGGCATGCATTTTTTGAAAGTCCAGGTACGAGAAATTATATTAACGTACTTGAACAATCTCCAATTTTTAATGATATCTTGGAAGGCTGAGCACCAAATGTTAGTTATATCATTAACGGTAAGGAGTATAATATGGGATATTATCTTACTTATGGTATATATCCTCAATAGGCAGCATTTATTAAATCTATCACTTGTCCACAAATTCCGAAGCACCAATTGTTCGCTCAATACTAAGAGGCTGCACGAAAAGATGTTGAGCGAGCATTCGACGTTCTACAAAGCTCATTTCGCTTTTATTAAGCGACCATGTCTTATTTGGGATCGTGATATGATGGGAAAAATTATGATTGCTTGCATTATCATGCACAATATGATAGTGGAAGACGAATGTCACACTTATCTAAATTATTGAGATCCCACGAAGTTTACAGAAGCTCGACCTATACCTAATAGTAGACAAATTGCAGATGAAGGAGCTAATGACGATCCAAATCTCGAATACTCTACAAAGCGGATTGCAAGTATAACCAGTCATATGACAAATTGAGCAAAGCTTCGAAATAAGGATGCTCACAATGCTCTTAAATGCGACTTGATCGAACATATATGGTGAAGATTCCACCATTTGTATTAAGTACTAGATATTTATTTTTACCTTTTAATTTCAATTGTTGTAATTTTCTATGTATTAGCTAGCTCCATATATTTTAACTTGCATGCATTTAACTATATGTTATTTTAATTTTATTGCAAGTAATTATATTGTAATTAACAATAATGGTAAGTAATTATATTGTAATTAAAATAATTTTAAATAATATAGTAGTTGGGTGGTTCGACATGTCGTTGATAAATCATGTAAAATTATGGTGGTTGGGTTGATATGAAAATTAGTAATGTGAAGGAGAGAGAAAATAATAAAAGATTAGAAAGATTTGATGGTTTGGCCGGTCGGGATGGTTGTTGGAGATAGTCGAAAGGAACGCGGCACGCACGCACAAATGAAATGAAAAAGGTTTTGTATGCTTAGGAGTATCTTTCCGCTTTAAAACCTCTAAAGTTATACGTTATGCTTTGGATGATTGTGGTTTTATGAAATGATTTTATCAAATGCTAGCTCATTAAGAGGGTGTTTTCAATCACTTAAATTTTTTAACTTATGGCTTAATTTAAGGAAAAGTTGATTTTGAGTGTTTTCAACAACTTAAATTCTTCAAAATTCTCTACATTTAAGTTGAATAAGTTTAAGTTGGTTAAGTTGGTTTTAACCAACTTCTCCAACTTAATGGCATATTTGTAATTTCGGATAAATTATGATTTGACATCTTACTTATAAATCTTAAAATAAGCTATATAAATTTTGCAAACACTATTTTTTTAACTTTTTTCTTTTTTTAAGCAGTTTTTGCAAACACACCTCAAATTCTCTAATAAGCCACTTTTACCAACTTCTCCTTAATTTAAGCACTTAAAAAAGTTTAAGCTATTGCAAACACCCCCTAAGTACATTAATATTCGTCCCAAATATTTTCAAAAAAATATTTGTTGAGTTGCTACTGCGAACAGACGGAGCCAAGGGCGACGGTTGTTGTCAAATAAATTAACTCACATTGCGCTTAATTGTTTTTTGCCCTTTTTGGGAAAGGAAGTTGTTTTGTTGATCGTCACATCAAATTAAACTTTATTATTATTCATACTCCACTCTTACCTCGTGATCGGATGCTTAATGTATTTTGGATAAATCTCGGGTTTGAAAATTTATGAATTCAACCTACGCATTTCACATCACCCGTCATTTGCCCTTTTGCCAAAAATCAAGGCGTGATACTTCCAAATGCACGGAAGTTTCTGTGTATGAAAATAAGTCAAACAACTTATATAAACTCTTCCAAATGCATGTATAAATGAGATCCAAACAATTTTTACTAACTTTTCATTAATTTAAAAAAAATTAAAAAATAAGATACAAACACCCCTAAGTCTCACATCATAGCTGCAAAAAATTCATAGTTTACATGAACAAACAATGTATATTCATAAAACTTCACTAATTTGCAGAAAATCAATTTATTAATCCCTCCTCCCCATAGAAAGCAAAGCGGATCTTCTGTTCCAAAATGGGAAGAACACTCGGTGGCCCACCAATCACGCCCCGCCACGCGTGCATTGATGGGCCCCACTCAATTAAATTAATATTTGATTTTTAAAAAAGTGACCCACCAATGCCCGCGTGGCGTGGCGTGATTGGTGGGCCACCAAAGGGGCCACCTTTTTTTGGGCCAGAGGATCTTCTGGCCATAGAAAGTATTTTGTTTTCCTTTTCGAGTCATCCCATAAAAAGTGTCTTGTTTCTTAAAAAGACAAACAATATGTGTACCAAAATTAACAAGCCAAAAAGTCAAATAATATGCACCACACAATCTCATTTTCTTAATCTACGTGCACTATGGAAATGAGATATTTTTTATGGGACGGATGAAGTATTTAAGTATATACAGAATACATTATATATATACATTACCTATATATAAATCTATAACAGTAGTCCATCAATCCCACGGAGAAATTTCTGATAAAATCTGCAAATGGACAATCTCGACGATAGTAGGGGTGGGCAAACAATTCTGGTTCCCGCGCCCGTACCCGTCCCGTTCGGGTATTTCCCGTTCGGGTCGGGAAAAACGGGTACGGGTACCCGTTACGCGGGTACCCGCAAAAAATCAAGCGGGTCGGAAACGGGAACGGGTTTTATTCTTAGATACCCGTTCCCGAACGGGTACCCTCATTAATATACAATTTTTTTTACATGATGTCCTCTTGCGTAGAGGTGGGCACGGGACGGCGCGGGTACCCATTTGCATGTTTTGTGCTAGCACTAGAGTGTGACTAAACAGTTTTCCACAGTAATTTTAATTATAAGAATCTATTGTTTCATAGTTGATAATCATATGGTCGGTTTTATAATTATAATTTATGGTGAAACACCATTGGAACATAGTTTATAAAACAAATTATCTACTCCTATAGTCCTATTTAGTGGTTTAAATATATTGGTATTTTTTAATTTTAATTTATGTTTTTAAAATTTCATTTATTGGTATTTTTGAATTTTTATTTATGAATTTAAATATATTATAAATAGGTGGTAATATTTGCGGGTAAACCCGTACCCGTACCGTATCCGCGCGGGTACCCGCTCTATGCGGGAACGAGAATGGGTATTAAAATCAATTACCCGCAGGCGCGGGTATCCGCAAACGGGTACCCGCAGCGCGGGTACCCGTCTCGCGCCCACCCCTAGATAGGAGGAAAGTGAACTCCAAAATATGTAAAAGAAGCATATCACTTGATGAGAATGCATCTGATGGGCGATCCCTCAGCACCAACCAATCTCAAAGGCAAGCAATGCACAGAATACATTCCTGCTTCCACGCCATCAAGTTTCAGCCCCTCGACTAGGATGATTTCCTGAACCACAAAGGCATGAACTATAACATTTTCGTTTCCAACATAATCAAATACTAGAAACATAGTGGGCATAGCATTTCATAGATTTCTCCTCGTCAGGTAAACAGACAAGAAATGCTTACCCTTCCTTCCAAGAAAACAAGATGAGAAGGGATTAGATCATCAAAAGCAGCAACGGACAAGTAATCGATTCCTACATAAAAGAAAACAATGGGTTATTATTGAGTTAACATCAATGCGTAGCTATGAACATGCTGATTCAGAAGGCAGTTTAAGAAGAGATAGGCTGTTCAAGTCAACATTACTGGCCCCATCGAAAGCGATGAAGCAACATATGCATAAAATACAGTCGTTTTGTTTACTATAAATTACCAAATACTATTGAAAGAAATCTTTCCCCTTGCTTTCATTGTGATGACTGATGCATCATCGAGGACTTGTAGTGTTCATAAGAAACAAATAAAACCGCATTTTAAAGCAGATCAGTTCAGAAAACAAGGATAGATAATTTGTCATGTATATCAGTGGCAAAGGGAAAAAAGTGATTATTTACCTACAGGAAAGAAAATACTCCATTTTCTTGGTAATTCAAGAAGAAGAACAACAAAATGTTGCAGAAGAACAAAGTGAAAGCACATAAAATTGAAATGCACAACTGAAGCACCCTGAAGCACCGGACAATAGAGAAAGAAGTTCAAGATATTGAACTTGTGGACCAACTTGAAAGAACAAAATCCACTTTAATCTAATAGGGTAAATAGCAGGAGAAGAGGATAATATAAAGGCAGAATTTTCAAGTCTTACCCACAAGTTTGACGTCAGTGTTATCAACAAGCCACTGTGCCACATCTCTCATGAAACCCACATCACTTGTGTCACATGCCTTCTTGAACATAAGGCCTCTGAAGAAGAATTTATGCAAAAATAATGGATAATTTCAGAAACAAAAACAAACCTATAGTTTTTCAATCTAAATCAGACTGTCATGAAACACTGTCTTGTCGAGTTACAGAGAGAGGTAGCTTTACTTGATAAATTCACAAACTGATTTAAAGAATTTCCATTATGTCGTTATACTATCTTGCCATATAGCAAGTCCAATCAATATTATTTTACAACAAAAAAAAGTGACAAAAATGTAGCATCCATCACATTGCCAAAACATATTGGCTATATTTTTATGACATTCAACTATCCAAACTAGAAAAAATTCACAAACCTAATCCAAACAATGTAAAATCTTTTCAGTAATAAGAGTTGCTAAAAACATAACTACCTGTCCGTATTTAGTGTTCTGAAGAGTACTCTTCTTACTCCCTTCGGAATATTTAAGGACTTCATAACTTCAGCTAAAACAAGGAAATGTCAAGAGAAAGAAAGTGAGGGAATACCAATACTTTATTAAAGCATGGAATGAAGCATGGAAGGATTTACATGTATTGATCAGCAAGCATGTACAGTTAAATATATATACTAATAAACTTGTTATACTTCATACCAGTAATATTTTTGTCTCTTGAAGAGCATGACCTGTTCAACATAGAAAGAAAATCAAGCATAATTAGAAGATGAGAGAATTGACTCATCAAAACATATCTCATGACAAACATATTAGGTGTAGTTAAAGAACTGCAAAGAACAGTTAACTAAATGGGTAACACAAAGATCTGACAGTAGTCAAATTGCACAAAGATTTCGAAACTTCATCAAACTAAGTTCAGGTTGAGAAAGTCTAGATAAGCGGGAGGACAAAAATGTTAGAATCAAAGTAGTCAAAATATGAAAAAGCACCAAGAGCTCAAATAAAGTAAAAATGTTGAAATTGATAACACAATAGGTCAGAATAGAGAAATTAGAAATTTATGTGTAGCTTATAGTTGAACAGATAATTATTCCAGCAGGGTGGAGAAATACAAGATTCAACATTAATCATCTATTGAATCCTCAAGGTTCAACCTATGGATCACCACCAGGCTCCACGCATCAAAGACAAAAAAAATTCACATGCCTCATCATTGTGTTGCATCTGTGATGAGTAATGCATCAATTATACTTCACTTGAGAGGTAGGAGCTCTCCTATTTTCGAGATTTTCTTGCACAAGTCACAAGAATACATATTTCATTTCATCGATGGATAATTTGAACCACAAAAGTCCTATTTAGAGCTACAAAGGCTTAGTTCTTATATTACCCGAACCTAAATTTATAATATAACAAGTTGCAGAGAATTGATCTAGGTTTTATATCAATATCTTAAGTTTTAAAACAAGAACACACAAATCTGATGTTAAAATATGTTAACTTGATAATATGGCATATCAAAACTAGAATGATATAACCTGTGGACCTCTTTTCATAAACTATATCCATCTGAGGATCCAAGATCTCTCAAGGTGGTTGCCTGTAGCATTTTGGGCTAATTGTGCAAGAACTCACACATCGATTACTACTAAACCCAGAGTTAAAGCCACTCGAAAGACTCTTTTCGATACAACCTTGATCTAGCTCGTATCATGTTGATATCATAATTACCATTCAAGACTCTGAGATCAAGACTATTCACGCCATACCCTTCATCATAGAAACTGTCAAGCATATGCCCAGGTGCATCGACATGCGTTCCAGAATGAACCGGTATTTTCATCCCGGAGAAATTGTAGTCACACCCATTTTTCATAATCACCAACAGTCTAAGAGGAACTGACTGCCCGGTTCCCTCAGAATAATCACCCCATTAATGAGGAGTGAAGTTATGAGTAATATCAAATATTTCTCCACTTTTATATTGATAGGTCTGATGATCTGCTAGTCTACCATCGTGGAGAAAGTAGCTAGTAGATGATCACACCAATCGGAAAGGGAAACCTTTAATTACATTATGTGTGTTATTTTGTTTGTTGTGTTATTTTGTTTGTTTATGTCCATATGAGATGGTACCTTAAGTATATCGAGCTGGGAATAATTGGCAATTTGTTTATTGGTGTCTAGTAGTAGACAAAGTAGCTGAGACCACACACTATAATAGACACCAATTATACCAATTACTCGATAGTTGCATATTCATATTCTTAAGTACCATATGATACAAACAAACAAAATAACATAATCAAATGTTTTCCATAAATAGATATTTAGCCTTCCTTCCAGTGAGCCTCAGTTCTTTGTTTCGAGGATGGTATACTAGCGGATCATTAGGCCTATCACATATGCTTCCCTTCTCAGAGGAGCATCAACAACTCCAACGCAATTACCCGATCCATCACCATACCGAAAAGGGTACCCACAATCGGATGGAGAATACCAGAGAAAAGTGGAGAGTTGCTTGCACAACAGCCCAAGTCAGTAGAGCATTCATAGTCCTCATTTCTCTGGCTCTTGATCCAACCTCACACTGTTTCCTTAATGTTAATCAGGCTAGTGGCTGTAATTTGATTATGTCGGTAGACGTAAGTAGAACACTTTTTTCTAACCCCCACGTGCATTTTGAAAGTTTACTACACTGAAAAACCAACTTTCTGAGGTGAACCCATTCACTAAAGATTTTAATAAAGCTACGGCCAATAGTTTCCGAAGAGCGGGACCGCAATTATTGATGCCTGGGAATATTGCATGAAATTGGCCTTCGACAAGATGGTTTTTGTCATCTATCAACTACATGGGCGGATCCAAGGGGGGGCGGGTGGGTGCGACCGCCCCCCCGAATTTTCGTGCATTACTACGAATTTTCGTTTATTTCGAGTAATTTATATGTTTGTCCCACGTAATTTTTCGAATTCGCCCCCCCGAAATTTTTAAATTTATTATCCTAAACTAAAGTAACAATGAAGAATTAGTGTTAATGTGACTACGAACTTCTAAAAATATTTAAAAAAAGTATATTAAGTGTAACTTATTTTAGTGGCAATGTTTAATTTAGAGTTCTATACATCTATTTTAATAGAGTTACATATATAATTTTATGCAATTAATATATTATGTTTTATTTTTTTTAATTACTTGATTGATATAAAATTAGCAAGTGTAAATAAACTATCATTTAAATACTTAATTAACTCCTAAGCTAGATATTGTTAATCTTCATAATTTTCTCCCAATTAAATTTAGACTGACAAAATAAGATTGTGTACGATATTTTTCGAATAAATATGAAGAATATAGTAGTTATTTATGAAAGAAGAATATAATCTCTTAAATAAGCCAAAAAGAGTAATATAATTAGACTTACGTAGAAAAATGTCCTAAAAATTTTTTTCGGGGGATCATGCACCGATAAATTTCGCCCCCTAACCAAAAATCCTGGATCCGCCCCTGATCAACTATGTCGATCAGTACCAAACAAGCAAACAAAAATCACGAGAGACTAAAACGTCAGGAAGCATAAACAAGGACAGTGGTCTCAGATAAACCACAAAAAATTGTACCAAGTAATTTCATCGAGCACGTAGCATTCAATAATTCGACTAACTGAAACAAATGACACAAAAATCAAGCAATCAACTGAATAATTCATACCGTTAAGAACCTCGAGGTCGAGCGTGTCGACGTCGAAGCCGGCGTCGTAGTAGTGATCGTACACGTGGCCTGGTGCGTCGACGTGGGTTCCGGTGTGGGCCGGGAGCTTCATTTCGGAGTTGTTAGCAATCGAGCCGTTCTTCATGCTCGCCCCGAGCCACAAAAAGTTCCCGAGGCCGTCGGCGGACTCCCAAGACGGCATCTCTGGATGATACCGGTGGCTGATGTCGATGATACGGCCACCTCCGTACACTTCACGGCGGACGGGGACGAGATCGTCAACGGCCGGAGCGGTAGCAGTTCAGGACTGATCAAGTCCATACGGCGGAGGATACGCTGCGTCGGAGGCGGCAACGATCAAGGGGGGCACCGCGCATGCTAGCAGTATGAATTGCAGTGGGATCATGGCCGGTTGAGAGAGGGTTACGGAATTTGGGGATAATTATTGATGGCAAACTCGGGGAAAAAACATAAGATAGAAGTCCAAGTGTTTTCTCACCTTATTTTTAAAAAGATTTGTGTACACACATTCTACTTTATTTTATGGTCGCTCTAGTATTTAAACATAAAAATACACAACTACATTCCCTAAAGCTTAGTTACCATATCTACCGGATTCTCCCAATTAAAGATTTGATCAAAATAAAGATAACAGAAAGACTACTATCTAAAATTATGCCACGAAAGCGCCCGAAATTTATTTCAAATTGTGCGTCATAATTATATATTATAGTTTTTAGATAAAAGATATGTGTGTTAGACTATTTCTAAAGCTATTCGAAAATTGGGGAATCTAAGGCTACTCAAAACCTTCCCTTACAATTATCTTAGCGTCCGATTCACTTTGATCCATTATTTTGGTCGAGTCTAATTTTAGTCCATTAATTTGGCAAATTATCCATTTTTAGTCTGTTTTCACAAAATTTGCCAAATTTGTCCAATTTTTGTCCGTTATGTAAATTAAAAAAAATAAAAATCTTATTTTTAATATTATAATATATTTGTAATATAAATTTTTATCTCTTTATATTATAAATGTCCAACTTTAACCTATTACGTTTAAATAATATCAAAAAATGAGGTTGATTATTTTTCTTAATATATATTTTTAAGATGGGCCGAATTTTCTATTTTGCTTATGTTGTTTGTCGAATAATTTTAAAAAATATTGCTCGGAGATAGACCCGAATAATTAAAAAAAATTTAAAATAATAAATACAAAAAAAATAATCAACCCTTTTTTAACATAATGGGTTAAAAATGGACATTTATATTATAAAAAAGATGAAAATTGATATAACAAATATATTCTAATATTAAAAATCTATTTTAATTTTTTTTATTAACTCAGCGGACCAAAATTGGACAAATTTGGTCAATTTTTTTAAAACAGACTAAAAATGGACAATTTATCAAATTAATGGACTAAAATTAGACTTAACCAAAATAACGGACTAAAGTGAATCGGGTGTCAATATAATGGGCCAAAAATGATTTTATCCCACAATAGGGGAAGCCATATTTTTTCCATACTTTTGGGGGAGGTTATCTCTCCTCTATCTTTTTTTTTAAATTTAAAATGAAAAAGAGAGAAGATTTTTAGTTTAATTATATTATTAAATTAAAATTAATTATATTACTTCCTCCGTCCCGCTCCATTGGTCTCATTTCCTTTTTCAATTAAAATACTTCTCTAACATATTCAATGGACGGAACAACTTTATTTTACTTTAATACAAAAAATAACTTTCTTAATCTTCATGCCGAAAAAAATGGGACCAATGGAGTGGGACGGAGGGAGTATTATGTAACCTATGATTTTAACTTTTGGGGGAATAATTATTCGTCTTCTGAGAATTATAGTATTATGTAACGTATGATATTTATTTAAGTAATTTAAATTATTTTTTTTGTAATTAATTTTAATTTTTCCATTAAATACATATTATATTTAATTTAACTATATAATTAAATTAAAATTAAAGATATTATATCATTAAATTGCAATTAAAGATATTATATAATTGTATTTTAATTTGATTTATAACGAAAAAAAAAGAGAATATTATGGAATATTCCTTTTTAGAGGAAAAAATAGGAGAACACAGTTGAGACAAAACACTGTTTCTGTACAGAAATTGGAATAAGGCTCCTCTAAGATAAGGGAGACCCTTGGAGATACCCTTAGTAAAATTATTATAATGATAATACTACATAATAAAATACAGGTGAGTTTATGATTTACAAAAACATAAAGTATTTTTTCCGTTCCATTGAAATAGTTCAATTTTTTTTCGAGCATTTTTATGAAAATAGTTGATATGTGTAAAGTTATGTAAAATTGTAGTCTTTTAAAAAATTATATAATATTTTGTCAAAAAAAAAATTAGACAACTTCAATGAGATAATTAAAAATTATACCGGACTATTGTAAAAGGAGGGAGTATAGATGAAGACTGTCTCAAATTGGAAAAAAAAATCCCAAAAATAGTATCAATGAATTTCCAATAATTATTTGCTGTTTTAGGAAGTAGCTGTTTCTTTCCCAATTCAGTAAGACTTTGTCACAGGTTTTGACTTTTACTTGCTTTGGACTCTAAATGTTCTAATTGGTAAATAATACCATTATTTATCCAAATTCCAATTGCATTGCCCACTATAGGTTACACCGATAAATATAACCAAATGGAAGTGATCTCTATCACATGTGTTTAGAGTTCTTTTTATTATTAAACAGTATTAATCATTTAATTATTTGTCATATTTACTTACGGGTATATTGATTGTCTTTACTCTTTAGTGGTAGATTAATTAAAGATAAGAAAAGATAGTTTCATATTTTATCAAATCAATTTAAACAAAAAACAAAGAAAGACCAGTCAAAAACTATATATCCACAGCATCCGCAATTGAAATTAGCCGTCCAGATATGAGAGACTAATATCTTGTCCAATTTTTCTAGTTGAATTAGTCAGCGTATGAAATAGTTTTTATAAGCAGTTTCTACCTACTTATACTTTAAATTGCTTAAAATTATTTTTAAGTAAAAGTTGTTGGTGTTTTTATTTTTTTTCTTCTGCTTTTAAAATTCATACCCTGATCAGTTTAGGTAATTTTGCTTATTCTGACTTATTTTAAGCTCTAAAAAAGCAGAAGTCTACATTCCGAACATATAAAAAATACTTATGGGGTGAGAAAAAACAGTTTATTTAAATTGTTCCAAACACTAGATGAATTGTTTTAGGTACTTGAATTTAGTAGAAGCACGTATTATTATTTATTGATATTGAACATGAAAAAATTGGAGGAATACCTCATTTCTGAATATCCTATTATATCTAGTTCTTGTTTTCAAATATTTGTCAATATACTGGGTTATTTTCGTATAATTATTTTCTCACAATGTGAGAGGCCTTGTATAGAAAAGTCAGTCAAATCTAACTTATGTTGTCTTCGGGAAAGAAAAAAAATTAATTTTAGTCATGTAATGTCTAAAATTTTGGTCTTACATTTTTATAAAATACTCCCTCCGTCCCACTCATCTTGCAACGTATTCCTTTTCGGATCGTCCCACTCATCTTGCAACGTTTCCTTTTTTCGAAAAATTTTAAATTTTTAAACATAAATCTAACTCTCCTAATTACACTACTCAAACAAATTAACTTAACTAATTAATCTTCCTAATTAAATCTATCTTATTCATTATTCCTACCTACCTTCATCTAAATCATTTCTCTCTCTCTCTCTCTTGAAAGAAAATCCTAGATCTATCTCTCTCTCTCTCTCCGCTAGAACACCGCCGCTCGATCTTTCATCTCCCTCTCTCTCGACTGAAAATCCTATATCTATCCTCTCTGTCGCTAGATCCACGCCTCCCACCAAAGATCTGATGAAGATCGAGCCTTGGGAAAGCCTCACGGCTGCCGATTTCTTCCACAATGATAAGAAATCCTGCCCCAATCTTGTTAACGACGGCTGGATCAAAGTGAATAAACCTTCACCGCGTGGTCTGAGCGACGGGAGGGCGGTCAAGTGGTCTGAGCGACGGGAGGTCGCGATGATGAAAGACGCCAAGAGAGTTGTCGATTCCGAGCCGGAAGCTGTGAAATCAAGAGCAGATACTACTGAAATCCACTCCTCTTTGACGAAACGGCGGCGTCTGACTGACTTCCTTGTCGCCGACAAAGAAGAGGGCCACTTCGGGCCAACTTCTGTAGTCGGGGTGAGCATCGTGATTCCAGCCCCCCTATCGATGTCTCCGATGACGATTGGGTGGAGCGGTGGCTGCGAATGTCCGATTTGGAAAAATCAACGGATTCAATGCTTCGGATCTTGGTCCCTGCATTATACCGGCAGTGAGATCTGTCTCTATCTTTTACTACTACTATTGATTTCAATTTTATTTGGAAATAAGCATGTATGTATATGGTGATGGGAGTGATGGTTCTAAAATGATAAAATTGTTACTCACGGTTTGCTCGCCAATATGACCTGCCCTTGTTTGAGTTGCATGTATTAACTGTGATGTAATATGATGAGTTAATTCATGGCAGCCGTGCTGCTTTGTTGCATGTATTCATAGTTGCTTTGTTGTTTATTGAGTATGCTGAAGGCTGAAATATGTGATGTAATATGTTGAGTTAATTCATGGCAGTCGTGTTGCTTTGTTGCATGTATTCATAGTTGCTTTGTTGTTTATTGAGTATGTTGAAGGCTGAAATATGTGATGTAAAACTGAATACAATAAGGTTGCCTTATAAGAAGAATAGTGATGATTAGTGCTGAGTTCTTAGTTTCTTGTATTGTTACATTGGTTTATGATGCCTTAAACTTCATTATGTGAGGTCTTGCATCATCTTTCTGTATGAAAATCTGTTTGGATGCATGTACTGGTCATTTCTCTCTAATTGCTGGTAGAATCTGTAATTTTCATAAGCTATAAGTGTTGTAGAGAATGATGATGATTTTAAAATCTGAATTCTACTATAAGTGCAGATAATTACTTACCTTTGAGATCAAGCAGTCTTTAATCACATCCTTAGTAATTGAATCAATTGGTTTAGTAATTAGTGTTTCAGCCCTTCTGTTCTTGCTGGCTCTTGTTTTGTGAAAGGGAAAATGCCTATTTTCCCATCAAATATAATTATAGTAAAATCTGAATTCTACTATAAGTGCATATAATTGTTCAAGAAGGGCTCTTGTCTCAGCCCTTCTGATTTGATGAGTAGAACCATTTCTCGTCAATGTGAATTGTGTTGTACATGCTCTTGAATTTCAACATATTTAGTATTCTATCAAACTCCAAAGCTTCTAGATAAAACTGCAATCTTATGAGCTTACATTGGGCAGTTAGTGAGGGCTTGATTGCATTACTGTGAGATTTGATTAGACCGTCTCTTACCCTTCACCAAACTGTGCTCTTACTTGTTTTTATTCCGGTTGCTACTCTCCGAATGGTTCCTCTTTTCAGAACAGGGAGACTCTCCATTAATTAGAGATCTATTTGAACTCTTTTTGGTCTGAATCCAGTTTTCTTCCCAGATATAAGATGAATTACTTCACCTTTATTCATTAGTTCTTGTGCAGCTTTCCAAAGCCTTCGAATAGTGTGCCTTGAACGCCCAAACTGCTCGGCCAACTGCACGATATTGCCATGTACCAGCCTGCCATTGGTGCTGCCTTGAAGTCGAAGTTGGACTATTCGATTTCGCTCGTCGGTTGTGAGATCTTTCTTACGAGGTTGTGGCATTTTCCAATGTAGAAGACGTAAAACTTTTGGGTTTGTATTTCAAATTCTTTGTGTAGGGGTATAAGTAGATGTGATTAGGAGGGAATTTGAATTTGTATTAGTTCTTGTCTCTCTTGTATTTTGGTGGCAAAATTGATTTTCGATCAAATCAGCTTGTATTGGTATTAGTGATGATTATCTCTATAAATTAGATCAGCTTATTTATCACATCAGCTTTTTCGTCTATGGAGTCGAATACTAACAAAAATTCGAGGAAGTAACAGAAATTCGAAAATGAATGTACGTATTGGAATTAGTTTCGATTTTCGATAAATAAATAAAAATGAAACAAAAATGAATAGACAAAATTAGTAGGGAAGAGAAAGAGAGAGAGAGGGAATTAATTGGTAGAGGAGAGAGAAAGAATTAATTAGTTGATTAGGAAATGGGACCACACAAAAAGTTAAATTAACACTTCGTCTTAAACTCCGCGCCCATCTCAAATGTTGCAAGATGAGTGGGATGGAGGGAGTACTTATTTTTGGTACTCATATCGGAGAGTGAGATATACTCATCATTTTCCATCACCCAAGATATCTCCCGCCACTTGCACGTGTGAAGCAAAAAAAAATTAAGATTCATGTTTAGTTCTATAATGCTAGCTAGTAATCGATTTTGGTCCGTCTTGTAATGTATTTTTATAATAGGTTTAGTTTATGAAATGTACCTATAATTGATTTTGATCTCTAATAGCGTGGCATGTTTTCATTTTTTACCCATTTTAGACTATTACAAAATAGATTTTAAAATTTAGTGTTTAATGTTATTACTGAAATAAATTGTAGGAGTACTATTTTCTAAGTTTTATGAATGGTTTAAAAATCTAATAAAAGAATTCTTAGTTCTCAATAATATACCATATTATAAAACAAAAAATGAACTAATGTTACATTACACGATTAAAATCGATTTTATTCATGTAATGTGTCTATAACCAAAAATCGATCATATGCACATTACAGAATCATAATTGATTATAAAATCACAATAAAAGACATCGATTTTATGCTACATTACATGAGAAAAATTAATTACTAGCTAACATTACGAGACAAACAATGATTTTCTTAAATTTTGCTAGTTAAGTGGCCAGAAATGCACCAACAATGAAAAATAACAAGCGTCTCACTTTCTGACATGAAAATCAAAATGAATATTTTATAAAATTACATAATCAAAATATTTCATGCAAAATTGATTTAAGACCACATCATAGATTAAAATTAATTTATTTTTCCTTGTTATTTTTTTAATTTACATATAAGGCCATCTCCAACCGGCTGCATTATGGTGTATGCACCCGGAATTCGTCCCCCAACCGAACTGCAAATTCATCTGCAAAATGGTGAAAACATTTTTTCTCTCTCTTCCTACTGCAAAAATGGTGATCACTGTAGCAAGCTGCAAAATCCGACGTGGAGTTTATATTTGCACAATAATCCTCTACTTCTTTGATAATTTCAACTTTTTTGTGGGTGAAGGTGAAGGTTTGTGTTGCTCAAATGGAGAAGTGAAGATGGACAGCCGTGCTCAAGGAAGAAGATTAATTGTGTTATTTATGTTTTATTTTATCTTGTGGGTTTTAATTATAAGCCCATTTAAAAAAAATTGAGTCCATTTTTATCTCTATTTTTTTAACCCATTTTTATCTCTATCATTTTTTAACAATATATTATTTTTATCTCTATCTTTTTTTAGCCCATTTTAATAATAAAGGTTGTAGGAATAAAGAATATTCTCAAAACAATGAAATTGCATTAAGGCAGTATTTGGAAAAGCTTTTATAAGTAGCTTTTAGGAGCTTATGCTTAAAGTTGCTTAAAGTTGTTGTTAAGCAAAAGTTGTTAGTGTTTGCAATATTAAAAAAAAACCGCTTAATTTTAGAAAAAGCAGTTTTGCAAACACTCTTATAAGCTGCTTTTCAGTTTTTTTTGGCTTCTACTTTTAAAAAGCACCCCCAGACCAGCTTATGGGCTTCTACTTATTCTGACTTATTTTAAGCTTCAAAAAAGCAGAAGCTTCTATTCCAAACATTAAAAAAAGTGCTTCTGCGGTGAAAAAGCCCAGAAGCAGCTTATTTAAGCTATTCCAAACACTACCTAAAAATAACCATAATAATATAAACTACTAGGAAATAGAGTACATAGCAAATAAAAGAAAATCCTACGTTAATAATATTAGAAAAGATATGATACTACCATAATGTAATAATCTAATAATAAGGTGGTAAATCAGAATTTGATTCTCCCAAGTTAGAGAAATAAGGAGCAAATGATCGTAGAAGATGAATGTGACCTTGATGCTCCAATTGAAGACGAAACATAGACTACTCCACAACCGAATATTAATCTTTCGTCGAATGAACGAAGTTCAATGAATGATTATGTTCGTCGCTACAATAATATAAGAGATCAAAAAGTTCATTATGAACTTCGAAATGCGTTAGTAGCTCATTTGTGGGCGGAGTATATCAATTCCGAGGATTGAATTTTTATTTCCTACTAAAGAATGTGCACGGATCTATCTTTTTTTATTGTAATTTCTTTTATCAAGTTGTGTAATTTTCTTATAATTAATGCACGAGTAATTTAGTTATTTTTATTTATTTTTTATTTTTTTAGTTATTTAATAATAAATATTTCATATATAATTAATGCTTGAAATTATTGTGGGGCTAATGTGTATGTAAAAGTATAAAAAGTAGTATGAAAATGAATATATTAGGAATATTGTTTTTGAGGTTAAATTTGGATTATGAATTGAAATAAGATTAGTATTTGATGTGACAGATACTGCAAAATGAGAGTGAAAATGAGTGTGTGAATTATTTATGTTGTAAAACATCTCTGCAATACTGTGGCCTGTCGGCACGTCCAATTTCAAGGGACAATGGAGGTCGTGATGTGATCATCTATTTATAAACGTCATGTTGGCAGAGTGGGTTGGAGATAAATTTATTTATTTTATTACGTACATCTCGGATTAAAATGAATAGGAGAAACAAAAACTAAATATTGGAACCAGAATATAATATTGTGTTGAAAAGTACTAAATCCAGATATTGTATCCCCTGTATCATCTAATCTCGATCATAGGTCAAACAATTTGTTGTTTTTAGAGTTTTTTAATTGATTGGGACACTACTACTAATTTTTAAATGAAGTTAGATAGACTTACTTTATGTCGTCATCACTCCTACAATCCACTGAATTTGATAAAAAGTTCTTCTAATCCCCTCGTTTTAATTTTTAAATAAACATCTTATTCTTATTTTTCTTATATTTCAAATTTTATAATCATTTAAAACCACTTATCAATTTACCAACATATTTAAAATATCAAGAAATAACAACAAAATGAACTAAAAATCAATCATTTAACTAAGAGATGGACTAGTGTGCAACATGATCCAATTGTTCAATTTTGACCCATGTTTGATCCGTTGACTCGTTTTGACCTGTTTTTATTTTTTTTTCATATTTGTTTTTTTTCATCTTTTTTGTTTTTTCCTTTTTTTTGTCTTTTTCTTTTTTTTGTCTTTTTCTTTTTTTTGTTTCTTTCGTCTTTTTTCTCGCCTTTTTCGTCTTTTTCGTTTTTTCCGCCTTTTTTTTTTTTTTTTTTTTTTTGTCTTTTTCGTTTTTTTTGCCTTTCTCATTTTTCGTCTTTTTTCATTTTTCGTATTTTTTCATTTTTCGCCTTTTTTGTTTTTTCCGTCTTTTTTGCCTTTTTTCGTTTCTTTTTTGTCTTTTTCGTCTTTTTTCGTTTTTTTCGCCTTTTTTCGTCTTTTTCATTTTTTTCGTCTTTTCAGAAATACAAAGAATGACACGACACTTTTTTTCCTTTTTTTCATTTTGAAATACAAAAATATTTTTCGTTTTTTCCCCTTTATTATAAGGACGAGATTGTCACTCTTTGTACACAAAAGTGTCGTTTGTTCTAAACAATGACACTTTTGTTCGTTTGTTCTAAACAATGACACTTTCATTCGGGACAATTGACACTTTTGTTTATTACGATTGACACTTTGGGTAACATTTCTGGTTATTATGCTTCATATTGATTAGTAGATGAAAGTGACACGTTCCTTAATTCTGAGTGTCAATTTACTTCAGTGTGATTGACACTTTAAGATAAATGACACTTTCATTCGTTGTAATTGACACTTTTTTCATAAATAAATGACATTTTTTTTTCGAAATAAATCGCATTTTTAAAAAAAAATAATTGATATTCAATAAATGATATAAATGACACTTTATTCAAATACAAATGACACTTTTGTTTGTTACGATTGATACTTTGGATAAGTAACAAATGACACATTTATTCATAACAAATGACACGCCTTCTTATCAAAAAAATTGGAAAAAAATAAAAAAAAATATTTGTTACGATTGATACTTTTGTTTGTTACGATTGACACTTTCATATGCAAAGAGTGACACGTCCGTCCTTAAAATAAAGGGAAAAAAATGAAAATTTTTTTTGTTTCTTGCGATTGATACTTTTGTTTGTTACGATTGACACTTTCGTATGCAAAGAGTGACACGTCCGTCCTTAAAATAAAGGGGGAAAACGTTAAAAAAATAAATAAATAAATAAAAGTAAAATAAAATAAAATAATGATATCATGCTGACATCAGCAGATCAAACACGGATCAATACGGATCAACGGATCAAATATAAATTAAAATTAGATAATTGAATCACGTTGCATGTACAACATGATCCACACAAGTTTTGCCTTTAACTAAACAAAAATATTATTCCAAATTTTTGTAGTGCTACACTGCTGTGTCCAACTAACGCAGAAAAATGGGGCCCAGTCTGTTCAACCTTTCACACCAACTAATATAAAGGCAGCCTTATTTCGACCGCATTTCTTGAATTTCCTCTCGTCTTCCAATCAATTCACACCTTTTTCACCATGCCAGAATCTACACCCCCCGCAGCCGCTATCACCGTCGTCCTCCTCCTCCTCCTTGCCTCCGTCTCCTCTTCTCTATCAGCCACCTCCCCCACCGACATCGCCGCCCTCCGCGCATTCAAATCGGCTATCAAGCCGGACACAATCCCGCCCACCTCCTGCCTCGCCACGTGGAACTTCTCCGCTGACCCCTGCGCCGTCCCACGAATCACCCACTTCACCTGCGGCGTCACCTGCGCCGACAACCGAGTCGTCCAGATCACCCTCGACTCGCAGGGTTACTCGGGCGAGCTCACCCCACTCATCTCCCAGCTCACTCAGCTCGTCACGCTCGACGTCGGCGACAACGACTTCCACGGCCCGATTCCACCTTCGCTTTCATCTCTCCCCAACCTCCGCAACCTAATCCTCCGAGTCAACTCCTTCTCCGGGAGTCTCCCGCCCTCCATCGCCGCGCTCAAGTCCCTCCAAACGCTCGATCTCTCCCGAAACTCGATCTCCGGCTCCCTCCCAAATCTCAACTCGCTCGCCGCACTCACCCGCCTCGATTTAAGCTACAACAAACTCACCGGGTCCATCCCCAACCTCCCGCCAAACATGAACGAGTTAGCACTCAAGGCCAACTCGCTCTCTGGCTCAATCACCAAATCTTCCTTCGCCGGGTTAACTCGGCTGATGGTGGTCGAACTCAGCGAAAACTCGCTCTCCGGCACCCTCGAACCATGGTTCTTCCTCCTCCCCTTCCTACAACAAGTCGACCTCGCAAAAAACACCATTACCGCCGTCGCCGTCGCAAAACCGACGAATTCCAACAGCCAGCTGGTCGCCGTCGATTTGAGCTACAACAAATTAGAAAGCTCACTTCCGGTCAACTTCGCCGACTACCCAACTCTCCGATCACTCGCGGTGAGTTACAACAAATTCCGCGGCCCGATTCCGTGGCAGTACAGCAAGAAGGGGTCGACGCTGCGGCGGCTCTACCTCGACGGCAATTACCTAAATGGCTCTCCGCCGCAGGGATTATTCTCCGGCGAAGGGAAGGTTTTCGGCAGCCTCGGCGACAATTGCCTGCGGAGTTGCCCGGCGGCTTCGGATCTTTGCTTGAAATCGCAGAAACCTGCTTCGATTTGCCGGCAAGCTTATCGGGGGAAACCCACACCCAAGTCTTGAGATGTCAGTCAATGTCTGCAAATTTTCTTTTAATAATATTTTTTATATTATTTGTTTTCTTGGATATTTTTTGGGCATTGTAAGGAACGAATATTTTTTTTTATTACAAGTAGTAATAGTAATAGGACCACTTAGTATTAGATAGGAAGAGATTGTATTTATATTGATTTATGAAAATAAGATTACAAGGAGCCTAAAATTAAATACTCACCCTCGTCTCATAGATCTTGTTCCCTTTTTTTTTTTTTTGAGTTGTTTTATAGATTTTATTTCATTTTTTAAAAAGTTAAAATTTTGTTGCTCAAAATTACCAAAATTTGAGGATCACTATTTTACTAACAATAATAACTCTCTTGAATAATCATGCTGAAAAGAAATGGAATAAGATCTATTATTGGTAGGGGTGGCAAAATGAGCCCGGCCCGATGGGCCGGCCCGGGGTACCCGAGCCCGAGGTTGGGTTGGGCTTCGAAAATAGAAGCCCGAAATGAACCGGGCCTAAAAAAGCCCGCCCGATGAAAAGCCCGGGCTTACCGGGCTCGGGCCTAAAAAAGCCCGGGGTTTTGGGCCTAAAAAAGTCAGCCAAAATTAATTGTTAATTATATTTTTTTTATTTGTTTTTTTTTGTTTTGATTTTTGAATGATTAATTTCTACCCAACTTATTTATTCTATCTTGTTGTATGTCAAAAATCAAGACTAAAAAGAAAGAATTCGAACGTCTCAAGTCTTTCATAGTTTGAGCTTTCGATCATAGACCAATCTATTAACTTGTTTTGTTAATTGTTATCAAATATCAACTCATCAAAAGACTCATATTTTTCACTTAAAGTTGTTTTTAATTTATTTTTGTTGGTTTTAACTTTCAAGTTTTGAATTTCGATTATATTTAAAAAAAAAAACTCGGGTTAAGCCCGCCCGCCCGCCTTAAAGCCCGGGGCTGGGCTGAGCTTAAAATTTCTAGGCCCGACTGATTTTCGGGTGGGCCCGACCCGGCCCAATAAATAGATAAAAGCCCGGTGGGCGGGCCTGGGCCGGCCCGACCCGCTACTTTGCCACCCCTAATTATTGGACAGAGGGAAAGGCCAAAATTTCAACCTTTTTTTTTAATATTTAAAATCCATTTTATATTTGTTGTGATATTAGTCGATAGCTTTAATAATAATAATGACATATTTATGGAAAGAGCCCCACTCGTACCACGTACCAAATTGGGCTTATAACAGCTCAAAGTACAACTAATTAAAATTTCAATTAACTAAAAAGATGCCAAACCAAATACTCCCTAGTTAATTTTAGGGGTTCGTTTCCTTCATCACATTAACCTCAATTGATTTTGATTTGGATTAGTTATATCAAAATTAAAGTTTTAGAATTATATTTCAAAATTTGGGATTTTCACACCTTCCACATATAATTTCCATTTTACTACACGGGAAATGATGAAAAATATAAATCCAATTCTAAGTTCGACAACCAAACATCCCTAATTTTCGTTTCCTCAGTACATAAAAATATTTTTTTGTGAAAATATGTGGTCTCCATAACCTAGATGGTCAGTAAACTATTCTGTTTATTATGTCAGAAGAGACTGACTGGTCATTGTAGTAATCCAATTTATTTCCCAACAAAACAAACCTTTCTGTCATTTGGCACTCTCTTAACTAAAGAATCAGGAATCTCTAAGTTTAGACTCTGCAAAATATATACTTTATTCATATGCATGTTTCTAGGGTAGGTATTCCAACCCCTGCAATTTATTTATTTATTATCTTGTATAAAGTCCTAAAGAGAAGTTCTCAGTTGAGACTTAAGATTCTTCATGAGGCATGAGACTATTTTCTAATTAAGAGAACTTAGCAATCATTATACTTAATGATTATAAGCTTGATAACTTTGAAGTATGATTGAAGTGATTAAATTATGACGCAGGGACTGAGTTCGGAAGGCGGGTTATATTAATTGGTTTGGTAGGGAAGATTTCTTACATAACTCGAACAAAGATATCCTTGTAGATATCAAAGCACATGCTCCTGTCCTAATCAGTTTTGGGCTGGTGTATAGTTATATTATATGCTTCTTCAACCAATCGATTATGATTATTATTATCTAGTGGTAAATTAAATAAGCATCATTGGTTATATTATATCGATGCAGTTAGATGTCAGTTAACTGCGAAGATTTATATATAATTACCCTCAATATTCACAATTTGTACGTGTCCGTGTGTCGGACTTAACACCATTTGACGCATGGATACCTTGGAACGGCCGATTTGTTATGGTTGGCATATTTTTTTCAGTTCCAACGAGAGGGAAGATTGTTATAGGTGAAGATCTTTTATCTAGGGGGTGTTACGGTATGTCAAAAAACCAGTATACCGTACATACCGTGCCGAAAAAATACCAAAAATATCGAATTTTCGGTATATCGAGATTTTCGATACGGTATGATACCGTACCGAAATTTTTCTGTACAACAACGATATGAGATTTTCCATACCACGGTATACCGTTGCATACCAAAATTTTGATACATATCGTATACCGTGGTATACTGATTCATATCGAACCTCGATATATACCATGTACCGATATATCGCTATACATACCATATACTACGGTATACCGATTCATACCGATCCTCAGTATATACCATATACTAGTATACCGCGGTACATATCATATACCGAATCATACCGATTCCTACCAAACCACGGTATATACCGTAAAATGATATACCGAACTAACCGATTCATACCGATTTATGCCGATTCGTGTCGAATTATAACGATGTATACCGAACTATCCATTATACCGAACTAACTATATTCACATTATTTATTTATTACTATTAGACATTTTGATAGTTTTTTGAAATGTTGAATATAATTTGCTCTTGATGGGCTGTGTTTTATACTTTGTATCAGAATGTTCTACTAATTATCTTAGACACTTTTATTGGATATGATTTGCATGTTTTCTACATCAGCATGTTTTGTTTCATGGCTGGTTATTTTTCGGTATACCGTTTGCTTCGGTATAATGTTATATTTTTGGGATACCGCATGTTTTGCTATGCAGTCTGTTTCGGTATTGCCGAAGTACGGTACGGTATACCGAAAGAGCGATATGACAATGATATGGAGATTGCTTATACCGAACTACGGTATACCGAAATTATCAGTACAGCAACGGTATGCATTTTCTCATACCGAATATTTTCGGTACGGTATGCGGTATGAGAAAAATTTTACGGTATACCATGCCGAGTTTTATCACATTTTCTTTATACGTGTATTTTATTTTACAATTATATAATCTTTTTATATTAATTAATCATAAGAGTTAATTTATGAAAAATGAATATATTTTAACATTTCATTATTGAGGAATTAAATGAGTAACAATAAATGAAATAGAGGATCTTAGTAGATGTTACATTAAAAATAATAATAATAATAATAATAATAATAATAATAATAATAATAATAATAATAATAATAATAATAATAATAATAATAATAATAATAATAATAATAATGGAAAATTAAAGTCGCGTGTGCAACCACAATTTTCACATTTATTAGAGACTAGAAAGTATCGTACTTAGAAAATTTCAAAATATCGTGTCATATACTACATCACATTAAACTTTTATCGGCATGTCCTACAATTTGATATGCACCGCACTACCCAGTATATACTTCCTCGGTCCCTCTTGACTTATCTTGTTTTCTTTTCGGGTTGTTCTATTTGACTTATCCTGTTTTTTAAAATAGAAAATAATTATTATACAAACTCCTTTGTGGATCCACCTCTCTACACACAATCAAGTAATCATCTTAATCTATGTGCTGAAAGAATCAGGACAAGTCGGATGAGACAGATGAAAGACTTTTTATGTTTTAATTTCTATATCTTTCTAAAATACTCCCTCCGTCCCACATGAAACATCCTATATACTATTTTGGGTTGTCCCACACAAATATGTTATTTCTTAAAAATGAAATAAATCTATCTCACAAAAAGTCACTTTTTTGTGGGCCCCATTCACATCACTCTCTTTCCTAACACACAAAAGTCCACCGCATAAATTACCGCGCCGAAAAGAAGTAGGACGTTTTATCCGGGACAGAGGGAGTAATGTTTTAGAATTATATACTCGCTCCATCCCATTGATTTTGCATTGTTTCTTCTTATGGGTGTCGCACTTATCTAGCACCATTTTCTGAAATGGAAATAAATGAATGGACCACGATTATTAAGCGGATCCCAATATTTTATATACTTTACATCACTATTTTACACATTTATCCTCACTATCTTAGAACCCTACTGAAATCCAAAAGTATAAAATCAATGGGACGAAGGGAATATTAATTTTATAAAGGTAAAAACTTGTGTGTATCATGTTGCACATGCAACATGATCCAATTACCCAATTTTGATCCGCTTTGACCCGTGTTTGACCCGTTGACCCGCATTGATCCGTGTTTGACCTGCTGACGTCAGCATGACATCATATTTATTTATTTTTACAATTTTTTTTAAACATTTTTCCCCTTTATTTTAAGGACGGACGTGTCACTCTTTGTATACGAAAGTGTCAATCGTAACAAACAAAAGTATAAATCGCAACAAACAAAAAAATTTTCATTTTTTTCATTTTTTTCCCCTTTATTTTAAAGACGGACTTGTCACTCTTTACATATGAAAGTGTCAATCGTAACAAACAAAAGTGTCAATCGTAACAAATAATTTTTTTTATTTTTTTCCAATTTTTTTGATAAGGAAGGCGTATCATTTGTAATGAATAAATGTGTCATTTGTTACTTATCCAAAGTATCAATCGTAACAAACAAAAGTGTCATTTATATTTGAATAATGAAAAAACTAAAAAGATGAAAAAAGGCGAAAAAAAATGAAAAAGACGAAAAAAAAAGAAAAAAGACAAAAAAGACAAAAAAAAAAAAAAAAAGCGAAAAAGATGGAAAAAACAAAAAAGACGAAAAGGGGAAAAAAGATGAAAAAACGAAAAAGGCGAAAAAAAGACGAAAAAAGACGAAAAAGACGGAAAAAACGAAAAAGACGATAAAGGCGAAAAAAGACGAAAAAAAAAGGCAAAAAAACAAAAAAGACGAAAAAACGAAAAGAAAAAAAAAGGAAAAAACAAAAAAGACGAAAAAAGGCAAAAAAAAAAAAAAAACGAAAAAAGCAAAAAAGCAAAAAAAAAAACAAATAAGAAAAAAAATAAACAGGTCAACACATGAATTAAAGCGGGTCAACGGGTCAAACATGGGTCAAAATTGGGCAATTGAATCATGTTGTGCAACATGATGCAAAAAAAAGGAAAAAACAAAAAAGACGAAAAAAAGGCAAAAAAATTAAAAAAACGAAAAAAGAAAAAAAAATGAAAAAAAACAAATATGAAAAAAAATAAAATACAGGTCAACACATGAGTCAAAACGAGTCAACGGGTCAAACATGGATCAAAATTAGGCAATTGAATCATGTTGTGCAACAAGATGCACACTAATCCATCTCTTTTATAAATTAATAATTGATCATTTTCATGCTTACTATTGCAGTTTCATTATTATATTAAATTTAACTATATATACATAGCTGATGTGTTTCAAAATTTTGAGAAATTATTATATCACTTGTCTGCATCGTGTCTTGTGTCGTCCAAAGCTAGGATATTAAAATACAAGAAAAAAAAATGACGGTGGTAACATAGAATTTATAGCATGTACTAATAGAAAAAAATAAAAATTTTGATGGTGGTGACATTGAGTGTAGCATGTCCTGTATCCGTGGAACCTAAAATTATGTAGGATTCGATCTCTCCCAAACTAATTTCTCAAGGAAGAGAAACACGTCAAATGTCGAGTCGAGGAATAAAATATCAATACATATGAGACTGAGTCATAGGTTAATCGACCTAATTATGCTGGTAAATGGAGAAGACGATGACAATATCATTGGAATCGCAATGACAAAACAATTGAAACAAACGTGTGTATATATATATTATTATGCCAATTTATGTGGATCAATCATGAAATCCGTGATGTTGAAAGTCGGCGGCATGAAGAGCTTCTGCCTCTCCCACCGCCCAATGTCATTGCGGTAGAGGGAAGGATGCTTGTCGATGCTCCAGAAGCACTTGATGCACCTCGACCGCACCGAGTACGCCCAGAAGAAACCGTGGCTGCTAGGGTTAATGTACAGGTAGCACCACCGCATCGGAAACGCCACGTGCACGAAGCTGAACCGGTACGTGCTGTTCGGCGGCAGCTCGTACAGCGAGTCCCCCTTATGCGTCATCTGGCACATGAACCACACCGGAACCTCTCCGTCGTTCGCCAGCGTCACCTCTACCTCCGGGAACAGCTCCGCCTCCGCCCTCGAGATTGACGTGCAGATGATAATCGCCGCCGCCACCACCGCTGCTATCTTTTCCGTGCGTCCCATGATTCGCATGGAACGTGAAAAAAAATATGCAGTGAATTATTTTGCCTTTTTGGATTTTATGCAAGGGGAGATGAGATGTACTATTTTTTTCTGATGTGGGATAAAAATGAAGCGATTTTCCTGCTTATTTTGAGGTTTAGAAACGGTATATATTTTTAGAATGTATAATATTATATGTTTCGTAACTTGCACAGATAAAAAGTTAATTATTACCAATAACTAGAAAACAAACCCAAACAAAATTCTCTTACATAATAATACCAAGAAAAGCAAACATTCAATACCTCAAAACTGCTGAAAATTGGGCCAAAGAAATACACTACAGCTTGAGGTAAACAAATTCCTCAACAGCTGAGATTTCACCAATCCTCTTCAAAGACTGCTTGCTTGGTTCCTCATCAACTCCAATCGCCATCACAGCTTGCTTTCTTGGGGCAATCCTTCCGACGCTCATGAAGCTCACATTCACATTCTCCTCTCCGAGAATGCTACCGACTTTCCCGATCATTCCGGGCTGATCGACTTGCCTGCACAGAATCAAACTCCCTTCCAAACTCACATCAACTTCAAAAGATCCCACCTTTGTGAGATGTGGGACTCCATCTTTAACTCGGCCTTCCACCGTGACCTCACCAGAGTCAGAAATAGCACTGGCAAATTTCGATTCCACATTGGCGATTTGGACTTGGACTGACTCGAGTGGGCTTTCGGGCGAACCGTCGAGGAGAATACGTTCTTCAGTGATGCGGAGGCCTCTCTGTTTGGCGGTGAAATCAGCGTTCACCAAATTGACGAAGACACTTGAGATGGGCTCGATCAGACCCTTGGTGATCATGGCACGAAGCAACCTTGTATCGAGGTCATCTGGAGCTCTTGCGGACGAGTATGTGACTTTTATGGTTTTCACGCCGTCCCCACCTGCTACGAGTTGAACAGCAAGTCTACCGAGCTTTTCAGCGAGGGCAACATAAGGCTTTAGCTCAGTGAGGACCTGCATTGAAGAAAATCATATGACAAAGCCTTGAGTTACTTTTATCATTCAGCACAAAATAAGAGGGGTTTATATGCAAGTTAATAGTTCTATTCAATTTTTTGGAGCAACAAATTCCAACCAATGACCATTATGCTATGTGAAAACTACTACCACCACCGCCCCAGAGTTTTAAAATTAAAAGGGGAAACAAAGAGCAAAAGGTTTAGATTTAGCATAATGGACATTATGGGCCAAGTAAGAAATTCCTGATCAAGTGGATGAGATTCAAGAAAATCTAATCACCAAACCAAGTAACGTGTCACATGTTCCTTTTCAACAATTTGTGTCTTCATGATTTCTACTTCTTTGACAGTTAAATTTGCTTTTTTCACCATTAAAACAGAATTTGAGTAGTACAAATCCAGTCATTTTAAATGGAGTTGGCTCTCCATTTTTTACCTCTTTTCCATAAACAAAATACTTGATTTTACCTCAACTAAGGCTACAAAATAACTTAAATGTCATCAATAAAAGTGTGTTTAGTACCTGAGCAGGAACCATAGGTGCGTTGACAGCAGTTGCAGCAAGTTCCCCCTTCAATGCCCCTACCACGGCTTCAGCAATTTCAATAGCAACCCCTTCCTGGATTAAATTAAAAACCATACCATGATTATAAACACAAAGCAGACAAAATAGAGTAAGCAAAATAGAGTAAGCAGCAGATATAAATTAAACAGAGAAGCATTCAGCAAACCTGAGCTTCCATTGTGCTGGCACCAAGATGTGGTGTAGCAATCACATTTTCATTCTGTACCAACTTGTTATCCTGTGGTGGTGGCTCTACTGTGAAGACATCAAGTGCTGCCTGAATAATTTACTATAAATTAGCAAGTGCATTTAAATTTAAGCATCAATTAACAATTTATAGCTCATTAAAATGAAAAATATACCTGTGCTACTATGCCAGCATCAATGGCCCTAACCAATGCATCTTCATCAATCACACCACCACGAGCAACATTTACAATTCTAACACCCTTTTTCATCTTTGCAAAAGTTTCATCGTTGAGAACTTTTGATGTAGCAGCGGTAAGTGGCATGTGAAGCGATATGAAATCTGCTGATGCAAGAGCTTCATCAAAGCTCACAAGATCCACACCTATTGCACGAGCACGGTCAGCTGGGGCATATGGATCGTGTGCAATCACATGCATACCAAGCCCCTTGGCACGCCTAGCAACTTCCGATCCAACCTTCCCGAAACCCATAACCGCCAGTGTCTTGCCAACAAGAGACACACCAACATATTTGGTCCTCTGCCATTTACCTGAATTGAATACAATACAATAACTTGAGAAGATTTCATAACAAGAATCAACACCTAAATGCTGTTATTTAGAGAGGGAACACTAAAAAAGATTTATGCTGGTACAAGGCCCTTTCAAAAAGACTCATATATTGAATTTTAGAGAGAAAAAGTTTTCTATGCTAATC
This sequence comes from Lavandula angustifolia, assembly GCA_028984105.1. Classification (NCBI taxonomy): domain Eukaryota; kingdom Viridiplantae; phylum Streptophyta; class Magnoliopsida; order Lamiales; family Lamiaceae; genus Lavandula; species Lavandula angustifolia. The sequence continues at coordinate 20,661,489 of CM054813.1, read as the reverse complement.
TCAATAATTAAATAATGTATTTTTCATCTCACTGTAAAGTTGGTAATTTATGCATAACTGCAACAAACTCCCCAAAAAAAAAAACCACGATCATCAAATACTAACACAAGATCCATACTATAAATCATACTGAATAGTCGCTAGTCCACGCAATTCAAAGTAAATTCCACCTTATTAAACTCAATCATCCTTGAAAAAGTTAAGCATACTATTCGATTACACATCTGATAACTGAATCGAAAAGCACCCATTTCTGTACACAAAATCCGCGCGATAAGTTTATTAGAAGATTAAGAATCACTGATTTACCAGCTTTGACAGACGCGTCGGCTTGAGCAATGTTTCTGGCCATGGCAGTAAGCAGCGCTATTCCGTGCTCCGCGGCTGCGACGGTGTTAGCAGTCGGCGCATTCACCACGAGACATCCGTGCTCGGTCGCCGCCGCCAGATCCACGTTATCGATCCCAACGCCAGCTCTTCCGACGACCTTCAGCCTCCCTGAGGATGACTCAAACACATCGCGATTCACTTTAGTCCCGCTCCTCACAATCAGCGCGTCGCAGAGCGAGATCTTGGTGCAGAGCTCCTCAGGGCTGAGGTTATACGAGCAATCGACGTTCGCAAACTCTTTGAGGAGTGCGAGCCCTGCCTCCCCCAGTTTCTCCGCCACTAGAATCGTCGGCTTCGCATCCATGGAGAGGACGACGAAGCGGCGGGGCTGGTCACGGTGGTTGCGTAGGGAGAGGTTGCTGACGCCGAAGGCGGCTGAAAGGGGGCGGTGCCGTAGCCATGAGGCGGCAGTGGACGGCGACGAGAGTTTGAGGCTTGTAGACGAAGCTGACGCCGCCATTTCAGAAACGGGGTCGAGTGGTGGTGCGTGCTAAAGTGCGCTGGAATGCTATGGAATGAATGACGGCGGCTTAGTAGTCGGGTTTTATGCTGCTGAGGTTTTGTTGGCATTGTGGGTAAAATGGGAATCTCAAAAATATTCAACGTCGATTTCAAAATATTAGGTTTCTTAAAATAAACATATGTATATTCAAAATAATCACATTAATAATATAATCTAACTACATAATTAAGATATATTGTCAGGATTTCCTCTATATTAAAAAATCACAATCCGACTTTTATTTTTTAATATAATTGAGAAATGGTAGTTATATACTTATGGTTTAACTCAAGAAATTTATAGTTCCAACAATTTACACTCTTATGTGTTTAGAGTTATATAGTACACATATTATTCATTTAAGACTGATATATAAGTAGGGGCGGAACTAGAGATTTTTTTGCGGGCAAAATGACAATCTGTCCTTATGTTGGGGTTTCTTGGGTGAAGCCCCGACCAAATAACTGTGAATTTGTGTTCAAGTCTAATTGTATTTATATAGCTTGTTTTATAATATTATGTTACTTATATAAAGTAGTTGTTTTCTTTGTAATTGTATCCACATAATCCTACTTCGGCAAAGCCTACAAACGTTGTCATTGGCCGTTTTGATTTTATTCTTTAAGTTTAGTTCATACAATAAATATAAACAAAATAATGGTATGACAATAAAGACGAACTTTTAAGAAACGAAAATTAAAATAATAAAATCTTCAGAATTTTATACAGAGATTAGAGGTTCGGCACAAGAACTGGGGACGGTTGCACCTACCTGCACCCCTCTATTCGCCCCTGATATTATAATTTAGAATGTAGAAATATTTCTATAGTCTTATTAGTAAAATATTTTGCGGTAATGATGATTTTCATATTTGAGTTGGTGGAGGTACAAAATTCCTAGTTGCGTTCTCGAGCGGCAAAGTTCATTGATTATTAATGCGGGTGGGTTGGTGGCTGTAGGCCCCACTCAACTTACATTATTCAGCAACTTGAAGTTAATTAAATTTTCTTACTATAGTATTAAACGATTTATCAGCCCATCTGAATTGGGCCAAGCATTCAGACCAACACAGATGGGGCCTCCAGCTTAGCGTTGAGGATCTCACGAGCAGAGATTCCAAATTAAACCCAAATCAGAACGTCATAAATTAGACATTTGACTTTCATATTTTAAAAATAGTACAATCTCTTTCACTAATCAAGTTTCATTTTCTATATTTTAGATATCTCATTAAATAAATCATATTTCATAAATGGAAAAAAAAATGAGTGGACCACAACCACTCTTTTACTGTTTCACTATCTCTCTCTCTCTTCTAAACAAATAGACTTCACCATTTTATATTTTTACATAAACTTTTTCTTTTCCACCCACTTTTCTACATTTTCGTGTCAAAAAACAATTAGACTTGATTAGTAAAACGGAGGGAATACATTTTCGAGTTTGCAAAAATCTCTTATCATCATATCATTACCACTAAATGAATAGAATGAGATCCTGTCTAATTTTTCATTCATATTGTTTAATATCAAATTATTTAAAAAACTCATTCTTTAAGATTTTTTGGGTACTAGATAATATATATTTTTTAATTATATTGATGAACATAAATTGAACGCTTAAAAAACAAATATATGATCGCTCTGATCGCCAATTAATCAAATCATGGACACATGCAAAACTTTAATAATTGCGTCTCATTGCTTAACAACAAAGCAAATCTTTATAAAACCAACTTAATCATAACTCTAAAGACATTACAATTAACGATATTAATTATGAACAAGATTCACCATTTCACATTCTAAGTCAAAAAAGACCAAAGTAGAAAGAAGCCCTTTATCTTTCTTTATCCAATAATCTCATCTTTTTGCCTCCCAACACCATCATTACTCACAACAACGTTAATTTTTCTCCAACACGTGAAGGGCATCTCTCATGCAAGGCCTCTTTTGAGGGACCAACGACGCACAACTAAACCCCAGCTTGAACCACGCCAACATGGCCTCCTCTTGTGCCGCCACATCGCCCCTTATCGCCACATCAGCCATCCTAAGAACCCTTCCGGGGTCCTCGGCCACTGAACCGGCGGTCCACTGGCTCAACTCCCGGTCCGAGAAGACTTTCCCAGTCAGTAGTTCAAGCAACAAGATTCCGAAAGAGTAGACATCCCACTTAGGGTTGGGCTTGAGGTTGTTGAGAGACTCGGGTGCATGATAAGGAGACGTGCACCCGACGAACCCGGCAGGCCCAATATACGGGCTACCGTGGTCGTGTAGATCTTCTTGCGGATTAGAGGTGCTTCTCTTGCTACCGAAATGTCTGGCCGGCCCTTTGGATTTGTGGGCGTGCTTGCCGTAGATGAGCAAGTGGAGCCCGAAATCGGATATAACGGCCTCCATGTCAGATGTCAAGAGAATGTTGCTAGGTTTAATGTTGCCGTGCACATTTTTCTTGTCGTGGATGTAGGTTATGCCTCGGGCTACACCTTTGGCTATCTTGAGCCGGGTTTGGAAAGGCAAATGGTAAGGTGATGACCCTAGTTTTCCTGAAATATTATCAAGAAACTAGATTAATACTAAAGAATTAAACATTGTCAAGAAAGGAGGAGGGTCAAATATGATGAAGTCAAAAGAAATAAACGAAACAACTTTTCAAGAAACACAGAAGAATCTTGATTTTAGCTCTGTCAAATGCTCAGTTTAGCAATAATTCATGTCCTAACATTAATGAGATTAATTATTATCTCTCTCCCTCTACTCTCTCTCTCGCTCTCTCTCATATTGTGTGTGTAAGTGCCTACGTACAGAACCACGAGGTGAGGTAGCACATGCTTTTGGCTTATTATGTGTTATTGGTAGAAATTTTCAACCTTATTTGCTTCACATGGAGGTCCATAGTGGGAATAACTAATTATATCTATCTTGCCTCAAATGATGTGGTCTCAATCCTCAAGCTACTGTCTTATGTGACAACAAGATATTCATACAAGTTAGAACAAAATGATTCCATCAATTCCTATATCATTGGCAAATTTGAAAAGAAAAGAAAAGAAAAAAAAACTCCAATCAAGTTTTTAAAAAATGTAGCATAATTATATTCTTGATCACTAGCTTAAAACATGTAAACAAACCAAAAACAAAGTAGAAAATGAGAAAATTAACAACTTACTGCAACCGATGTTGGCCAAGCTGCCATTGGAGACGTAATCACAGATCACAAGCTTCTCATCTTCTCCCCAGTAGAACCCTCTAACTCGCACCAGATTCTGATGGCGCAGTTTAGCAATAGCCTTAACTCGTTCCTTGAATTCCTTCAGCCGCCCCACGCCGCTCTCGCCGACCCTCCTCACCGCAAACGCCGTCCCATCTTGCAGCACGGCCTTGTACACTATGGTGGCGCCGCTCGACCCCAGAACGTACGCCGACGCCTTGAACAACGTCTCGGCCTCCAGCACCGTCTCACCGTCCACCATCACTAGCGACCGTTGGGTTCGATTGTTATGATTAATATCGACAGTTGGATGATCGGTTATGTGGTTAGTGGTGGCGATTTCGTCGCTGTCTGATGGTTCGGCTTCCGACGTTGTTTCTTCTCCGTTTGTGATTCTTAGACAATTAGGCCAAGTGGGGAGATTAACTTTCTCCTTAATTACCTTTGCGTCGGAATCTTTTTTGACTTCGTAAGCGTTTGATGTCGGAATGGAGCTTTCTTTGTCGGAATTTCTTGCAGATTTCTTTTTATGGTAGATGTATAAGAACAAGGCTGAGAGTACTCCCAAAGCAGCCAAAGGTACAACCGCGATTCCCGCAACAGCTCCGGGCTTTAAACCATGCCGCACCGTGATCTGACCTCCGCTTTGTGGTGTGTCGCCGGAGTTCGTCGATCCGATCGTCTCCGGTATGGCGGCGATCGCCGCCGTAGAAGCGTTGGCCGTCACATTCGGCGGCGGTGACAGCGACGAAGGATCGACGCAGAGCTTATTCACCGCCTTGCCACATAAGTCCGCGTTACCGGCGTACGCCTCGGTCTTCTGATTCGACAGCGGCGTTGACGCCGGAATCTCGCCAGAGAGGTTGTTGAACGAGACATCAATACTAGCGTTGGCCGGAATTTTTGAAGCGAAAGTAAGAGGAACAGAGCCGGAGAAGTGGTTGGAGGAGAGATTAAGGTACCTCAAATTATCGCCGGCGAACTCCGCCGGTAATGATCCGGTTAATAAGTTGGATGAGAGGTCTAAAACATGAAGAGAATGAATGTTTTTATGTGGGATATTTCCGACCAATGCATTTTGAGACAAGTTGAGTAAGTTGAGACTACTCTTTGTTGCAAGCTCCGGTATCGAGCCGGAGACGGCGTTGCCGGAGAGATCGAGAGCTTCGAGTTTGGAGGAGTTGAAGAGGGAATAAGGCAAAGTTCCATTGAAGAAGTTGTGTGAGAGATCAAGAGTTTTGAGGTAAGGGACAAAGCCTAATTCTTCTGGAATGTTCCCAAGAAGCTTAGAGTTAGGGAGGGTTAGGCTAATGACTCTCAACACTTCTTGAAAGCCAAAGAGGTTTATTACTTCACTACATGCTACTCCACTCCATAAACATGGGGTCGCATCGTTGTAGTTCCAGTTTTCAAGAACTGATAAAGGGTCACCCAGAATGGAGTATTTGAAGGAGAGGAGAATAGTCCCGTCAAGATTCAGCCCATGTGAAGGAAGAGAGAGGAGGAGGAAGAAAGAGAAGGTGTAAAGATGGAGATTGTTGGAGCTCATTGTTTCAAGGAAGGAAAGGCACAGAGATACATTGTGGGAGGTGCTATTTCATGAGAGAGAATGGGGAGGAGAGAGAGAGAGAGAGGGTGACTGACTATTGAGATGTTTGTTTTGGTGAACAAGAAAAGTATGGGAGAGTGGAGGAGAGTTGAGTGGTTAGTGTGGTTCTTTGAGTATTTATGTGTGGAGGTTGAGAGGATAATTTGAAAGTGAGTTTTCTTTGGAGTTAGTTTTTATTTTGTATTCTTTGCTGTCAATACTCTTGATTATTTGCATTAGTATAGAAGAAAGGCAGAAAAGTGGAATCTTTGTAGTATTTTGTGTTCCTGCTATAAGACATTCACTGTGAATTGGCCCCAGCAGTTGTATATGTGTAGTGGCTCAGGTCCACCCTCTTTGACTTTTCCCCTCTTTCTTCTTCTTTTTTCCTTACTTTAGAGGTTAGAAAAATGAATAACTAGTGATCGCATATAATTATTAGTAAACTGTATTTAGAGGTTTCAAACAGTTTGCATTAAATAAAATAGTTCTTAATTTTTTTAATTAATAAATCCTTTTTTTTAACTTTAACTTTTGGGATGACCTAACGATTAAGATGTCTAAGATTATGAATTCAAAACATGCCTGTCATTTATGATTAGTACATTATGATTTACAACCCCCTTTTGTATTTTTCGTAGGCTATAGCAACAAAATTACTTTTAATTTTGATTTTAAAAGAAAAAAGTGTCAATGTGTCATCTTTCAAAGGCTAGAGCAGAAGAAAGAAATTATATTTAATTTTAAAAATATAGTGTCTAGCAAATATTTTGTACGAAGATAGTTTTGTCAGTTCTTTCTTTCTTTCCACTTTCTTATTATATTTGAATAAAAAAAGAAAAATTACATGGGTCCACCATTTTTTATCCTCTCTCCTTTTTTTTTTTTTTTTTTGATACGTGGAACCCGCAGCCTCGCTACCTTCTAGCCACTGGGTAAACCCCGCTCCTTGTGCGAGGCACTCGCAAACCACACAGGAGAGTTCAACCACCCTAGGCTAACCATAGGTGACAGGCTCCACAAAGTTGCTTCCAGTGGGATTCGAACCCAGGACCTATCGGTCCCGGACCAACCACCTTCACCAACTTTGCCATCCCAAGGGGACTCCTCTCTCCTTTTTTTCCTCTTTATCGAAGGGTGTAAAGTACTCCCTCCGTCCCGTTATTTGTGGCTCAATTGATTTCGGCACGGAAATTAAGAGAGTAAATGATAAAGTATGAGAGAGAGTGTAGATGATAAAGTATGAGAGAGAAGATGAGTAAGATAATGAGAGAGTATGAGAGAAAGATGATAAAGTAGGAGAGATAATGTAATAAAGTAGGAGAGAGAAGATGATAGAGTAGGAGTAATTTTTTACCAAATTAGGAAAGTGGGCACAAATAATGGGACACCTATTTCGGGAAAGTGAGCCACAAATAGCGGGACGGAGGGAGTATTTATTTCATTTTCTCGTAATTTAGTTGTTATTCCCATTTTTAAACAAACAGTTAATTCAAATTTGATCTAGTGTTCAATTAAATTAATAATAATAATATATACTTGCTAAAAAATGGAGGCATGCGTGGGGAATTACTGAATTGATGACATGACTGTTTAATTTTAAGAAAATATATATTATATAAATCATTTTACAAATATTAAAAAGAATTACAAGGTTGGTTAAAAAAATAGATAAATATTTTTAAAACATAATTAGAAAACACCTTGCATTAAAAAATATTTGGGGGACAACTACAGATTAAAATAATTATATTCCTCCACAATGTTTGAAACTTCTAACAAATACTACATCCGTCTCATTCATCTTGACGCGTATTCCTTTTCGGGACGTCTCACTTAACATGATACATTTTCGAAAAAGGAAATAAATTACTACTCTAAACTACTCATTAATTACTTCTCAAATTACACATCACCTAATTACACCTACCCAACCCAACCATGCCATTAACGATTTCATTTTGAAAATCTCACAAGTTCTTGTGCCGTCTCCCTTCCCAAATCGAAACCCTATTTCGCTCCCCTCCAAATCCTCCCTTCACAACCCCTCCGCTATGATGAACCGCCTATCCTCCGATGAGCCACTGTCACCATCGCCCATCGTTTCCTCATATTGCGAAGTCAGATCTTTGTCGTCGCCGTCCTCCACGATTAATGTTGTTCCCGAAACCGACTTAGATCCGACATATCTAAGTATTTCCGGTTCTGATACCGACGATATCTCTCCTTCATGGGAAAACTACGATACATTGTCGGAGTTGATGATGATTCGCAAAACTGTTGTGCCCAAAACGATGCTAGATGCATCAATCTAGGTTTGGGCGGCTCTGAAACCAACAACTACGAGATGTTCTCGCAACCGGCGATGAATTCAGAAATGGTTGTTCCTGAAACCGTTCTGGATCCCGTGGATCTAAGTCTCCAGATCTATGAGGGCGTCGATTTAGTGCGGCCTCTGAGCAGAGAAGTGGAAGCAGCGATAGCTCGGGCTAGAGCAAATCGATTAGGCCCCGTTTGGTTGGGGTGAAGGAATGGAATGAGGAATCAAATGGAAGGAATCATTCCATTCTCGGTGTTTGATTCGTTAAATTTCGAAAAGGAATGGAATCGGAAACCCCTCCTCATCCCCCTCTTGAGGACTTTCCTCAAACCCCTCAAAATTGAGGGGTTGAGATTTTCATTCCCCCCACTCTCTCCTCACTCCCGCTACTTCTTCTTCCCCAAAAATTTCTTCCCTCAATATTTCGTCACCGTGCTATATTCTACTAAATCATTCTCTAGTGATAGCAGATCTGAGGTAAGTGATGCAATATTCTACTAAATCATTCTCTAGTGATAACAGATCTGAGGTAAGTGAGCTTTCTACCTGACTGTTTTTCATGACTCTGATGTATAAGCTTTGACTGTTTTTCATGCCTCTGATGGACGGAAACTTTGTTGCTCAATCTCTGAATTTAGGCTTTTCTCTGGAATTTTGATTTCTCTGGATTTCTTGCTCGGCTATGTTGCTCAATCTCTGATTTTTGTTGGATTTCTTGCTATGGATTTCTCTGAATTTTGTTGGATTTCTCTGAATTTTGTTGGATTTCTCTGCTCTGTTGCTTACCTTGAGTCTGCTCTGTTGCTTACCTTGAGTCTACTCTGGTGTCTGCTCAATTTTGTTGGATTTCTTGCTCGGCTATGTTTCATTTTGATTTCTTGATTTTGATTTCCATTTTGATTTCTTAGTGGACGCTGGATTTCTTGTTGGAATTCATACTTATCATGCCGAGTTGGGAAGGATCTGCACATGATGGACGTGTTCTTCGACATGCAATTAACCATCCTAATGAATGGAGAGGTAGTAGTTGATTTATTTTTATTCATGTTTGATAACTATCTATGTTTGATTTATGGATTGCAATATTTGTACGAAGACGATTTTTAATATTTATGTAACTGCATTTTTTAATATTTAAATGTTAAACTAATATTTTAAAAAAATGGAGAGCATTTTTTCATAATATTTAATTATAATATAACATAAAAAATATTTAATTAAAAAAATAGTTCATTCCATTCCTTACGTTAAACCAAACAGGGAATGGAATCAAGTTCATTTCTTCAGCAAACCAAACAGGTGATTCAGGTATCATTCCTTTCATTCCCTTCCTTCATGTTTGATTCCTGATTCCGATTCCATTCCTTTTTGTGAACCAAACGGGGCCTTAATGAGGGAAGAGGCGGCGGGAAGGAAGTTGTTGAGATGATATTGCGTATTTATCTACCAAGATACTTTGATCTATTGAGATCTTTCCTAAAAATTCTATCATCATTGTTCTGCTACTCTTTTGTTATGATTCTGTGGCAAGAGTACTCATGGAAAATTGAGTAATTAGTCTTGAGATGATAGAATGCATGCTCACACTTAGGTTGTTTTGGGTGATCCATATGATGGCAACCATTTCTAATTCTGATTCAAATTTGTGAGTTTTTTGGTGAATATGTTGCTTGTTAATCAGCTAGTATTATCTGCGCATTTATGTATCTGTCTTGTCTGCTTGAACAAGTTGTATTGTTGGTTATTCAAATGCTTAATGTGCTATTGTCCTACTTGAATAAGCTGTAGTGTTGGGTATATTTAAATGCTTGAACAAGCTATAGTGTTATCAAAAGCTGGAAGAAGTTGTATTGTTATTTGTCCTGCTTGAACAAGTTTTGACTGTACTTGTTGTTCCCTTATGCATTAAAAGTGAATTGCATGTTGTTCCCTGATGCATGTTATAATTGATCATGCATCTTATTATTTACACAACATCTTATTATTTACACAGTAGTCTATACCAAAAGATTGTTTCAGATTAGCAAAATATAGCAAAAGATACCCTTATAGCCTCATACCAAAATATAATTACATACTAGTAGTCTATACCAAAATTTAATTAAACACTAGTTATCTATAGCAAAAGATAATTACACAATAGTCTATACCTCACCACGATTTTGTTGTTTCTTTGGTTCAGCCCAAAGCCGACTGAATGTTCTTCGAGAGCAGCCCCATTTGCTCATAGCTTCCTTTTGCTTCCCCCGTTGTGGCTTTCCATTCTTGGAGTTCTCGAGCAGGAACTGTACTATTTGATTATGCACATTTGTACTCAGATCTTTGGCAACCATTTTGGGTATACTACTGTGATTTGGGAGTATGTAGCTTGCTAAATTTATGGTTCTGCATGTTCTGGTAACATGCTGTATTTATGGGTGAGGATAGTTTGAGACTTTGAAATTCTAGTGTTAATAGTTGCCGCCTTATTTTGATAAAATCCCATTATTTGATATTTTCAGATTTTGAAATGGTTTGCGCCATTCATTTTTAATCAAATCATGATTATTTTCATATTTAGGCTTCATGTTTGAAATGTTTTAATACTATTATGGTAAATACTGATTATTTTAACTAAACAATTGGTAAAAAAAATAAAGTTAAATAGGTGAATAGTGATAAAAGTTGATCAAATATAAAAAATGAGTGAATATATGATTATAATATTCTTCCAATTAAGTGAGCCATCTTAATTTAGCCACTAAACTCAAAACTCTTAAATATTGTGCAGAAAAGAAACGTGTCGAGTGAGTATATATGAATATATAAAAAAGGAGAGCAGAAAAGTTTGGGCCCCTACCAAGTCTCAACGTGTAATATTTGTCCGTATTAAGGAGTCACTTTTTTACTATTGAAATTGGCCAGTAAATCATGGATGTGTGGAGATGGAATTGTCCGTGGTCCTGGTGAATCTGGTTGTTTCTTTGCTACACTTTACAATACACAAAAGAGGCCAATTTAATTTTCATTAGTGTGTTGGTTAGGATGAAATTACGCCATATTTTCATTTCAAATTTCAAATACTCATCGATAAATGGAAGGTTTTTGGTGTGCATATAATGGACTCATTACAACAAATCTCAAATGGCCAGCGAACTCAACAATGAAATGGCACAAATGTAAAACAATCAATTGTCCAAAAAAGTCATTCTTGAACTAGATCTATAACGCTGAGTGTGAATCTTATGGATCTTTTTTACGTAAAATATTTAATTTATGGAATGTTCTAGGCAAAGGAATAAGGTGGGCATGGGGTCATTGCCCCCACTGCCAAAGATAAAACCTTTAAAGTATATCGCATTTTCAACAAGTTTTCAGGTGGTCTAACGGTATAAATTTTTATATTTTTCTTAACATCCTGATTTGAAGGAAAAGTAAAAGTTTATATTTTGTTTAAATCAGTAGTGGTAATTGTGAAGAGAAAAATAGGAGTTTTGTTCATAATTAATTACCCCTTTTCTTATTTTAAATACTTTGTAAGCCTATAAACGAGAATAGGCCCAACTCAATTTCTTCCCCCAATTCATTTTTCTACACCCCAAGGCCCACTCTTCCCGTCTCTCTCTCTCTCTCTACTCGAGAAAGTAGAAACAGAGAGCTTCAGTTCTCTTCATTTTATTAGTACTTCTTTTCCTTCCGCCCTCCTCGGAAAAATACGTTACCACCGCTGTTTGACGTCTTATTTATCGCGTCACCGACGTGTGGCTTCTCTGACTTCCGCTGGAAGCTCGACGGAGTAGCCGTGAGGAGCGAAACGGCAATTGCTGCCGCCGTCTTCCGCCGCCTCGGACCCCAAGTAGCCGCTGGAGGACGCTGCGCTCCAAACCTAGTTCTGCCTCTGTGTATATTTATATACATGATGCTACAATGGAATTGGTTAGTTGTCGCCTCTCATTTCTTAAACCCTTCATAAACCCTACAGCTACGAGTCAAAATCCAGCGGTTTATTTTTGTAAATCAATTTGATTTTCCTTGCCTTTTAATCGACATGTTTTTTGGGATTCGTATACGGACGGAGTTGAGTCTAAGAAAACTGCACATCACCTGTTTGGTGAATTGCCTATCTCACGCCCAATTGTAAAAACTGCTTATTAATCTTGTGAAAGCTTTACTTACTCCACAAGGCAAGACTGTTCTTTTTGGATCATGACTGTAATCTATCATCAATAAGTGGACTGATAACCACAGTTCTACTTGTTTTGCAGCAGTTGGTGACTGTGGAGAGACCTCCCCTACTTGTTCAGATGGTGGTTCACGTTTGAGTAAGGTCTTTTGCACCCTTGCTGTGCTTTTTATATTTATCTCAGGTTTACTACATTAGCTAATTGTGTTGTTCGAACTAGAAACATACTAATCATAAAAGGGATATTCATTGTCCACTATTCGAATTTAGTGAGCTTTTTACTTTAAACCATTTATGGTCTATCAGTTTTGAGGATGCATTGATTCTTAGTTGTTCACTCGTAATGCTGAATATTGATGTCCTAAAATGTATCTTGTGCAGTGAAGAACTTGAGAAAATCTATTTCTTGTGTTGGATATTCTGAATTTAACAAGCATATCAACAGCTTTGAGAAGGTGATAATTTCTCCATTCTCCAGAAACAGGAGGTACAGTAGCAGCCGCAGTCCCGAATCCTTCTACAGTGAAACTTATGATGTTCTTCAAGACGAAAAGCTTCAGCACTGGTTCAAGAATTGGCAACACTTAAGAAAGGATAAACTGACTGCAAGTACTTTTGCTTTGGCAATTGGTTTCTGGCCTGGCGGCCGGGCTAGATTATGGAAAGAGAAGATAGGAGCAATTAAGCCATTCCCTGGTAATTTAGCTACTTGTTGGAGCAACATTAAAGAAGAGGAGGCTCTTGAGAAATATAAACTGATAACTGGAAATTCAGTTTCGTATCCCGAATTCCAGGTGCACGGGAAGGAGAACCGCGAAGATGATTGGCTTGGTGCTTCCCCTGATGGAGCTATTGACAGCTACATCTACGGCTTACCTAGCCATGGAGTTCTTGAAATCAAATGCCCCTATTTTGGTGGCGATAAGGACAAAGCTTGGCCATGGAAACGAGTCCCACTTCATTATATCCCCCAAGCTCAAGGTTTGATGGAAATACTTGATAGAGATTGGATGGACATGTATTGCTGGACTATTCATGGGAGTAGTTTGTTTAGGATATACCGGAATGTGGAGTATTGGAATACATTGAAGATAGCTTTGTCTGATTTCTGGTGGAAGCATGTCCAACCAGCAAAAGAGATTTGCAGAAGCAGAGTGATCACCAATCCAGTCATTGAATTAAGAGCGTTGATACCGTCCCCTAAGCATGAACTGCATCGCTGCTTAGTGTACGAGAGCAAACTTATTGTTGACAACTCGAAACTATTGATTCGAGAAATTGATGGAAGATTACAGGATTATTGATGCTTGTAAGCAAGGCACAGATTGTGATCGTCTAGAAGGAGTTTGCTCATCTCTCCCAAAAATAAAAAAAAAAATAAAAAAAAAAGTCAAGTCTTGATTGAGCTGCAGACTGTCTCAAGTTCCATGTCATGTGGAGAAAACAAGGTAAGATTGATTCCCTTAACGTTCCAAAGTACTGTTATACCTCTTGAGATGATTTCAGAATTGATTCCTTTATCTTGTATGTTAGTCTGCAATCTCTGCACCTTCCCAAATGTGATCTGGTTGGTAATTTCTTTCTGCAGAATGGCATGAAGATGGGAATCTTATAGAAGATTCAGATTTTGCCCATATGGGAAGTAAATGAGAAATGGAGAGGGAATATTATAGCTGAGCAAATGAGAAATGGAGCGAGATTCTTACAGAAGATTCAGATTTTGCCCATAAGTGAAGCAAGTGAGAAATGGAGTGGGAATCTTAAAGCAGATGTGATTCTTATAGCAGATTCTGATGACATACAATTGTAACCTTTACTACCAATCACAATCACAATCTAAAATATTTTTCAATCTTGACAGATGGAATGCTTTGTAATTCCAATATATGCCCTTGATCTAATTGATTATTTTAGTGTTGTCAGTTTTATTATTCCCTCAGTCCCATTTAAGAAACTTGTATTTCGTAGTGTATATTGTTTGATTTTTGGCTTGTTAATTTTGGTCTGCATATTTTTTACTTTTTTAAAAAATATGAAATGTTTTATGAATTAGAACGGTTAAAAAAGGAAAGATGGGGGAATACTAGTTTATTACCTAAACATGCATTAAGAATGTATTTAAAATTTCAAGTAGTGGATAAAAGAATTTTGAAGAGATTATAACACTTATTTTTAAAATAAAATTGTCTATATGTTTTCCGAAGCCTGACTTCGCTTCTGGAAACAGTTTAGTACCTGAAAAACTATGCAAACTCTTCTGCTGCCGGCAGCTCGCTCTCCGCCGTTCGCGGTGGCGAATGCCCAGCCCCTATCTTGTATAGTCCACCGTTCGTTTCTCCGATTTAACACCTATGTTTCTCCTCATTCATCTCTTTCTTCATCGAAATTTCTCCAAAGTTTATCCTCACCTTTTATAAATCTCAATAATGAGAGCATTCGCAGTGTAAAAACCCTAGCTTCCCCTCCCATTACTGCTGCTTATAGTTCTCCAACGGATGAATCTGAAAAGGCCAAACTTGCTCAGGTCTCTCTCTCTCATTTGTTTGTGTTATTGCCAGGATACAATCTTTATGTGGATGGAATTTCTGGGTTGATAATCTACTGTTTCGAGTGATATGATCAGAATCTAGGGTTTAGGTTGTTGTTTTCTCTCAGAGGCACCAAGTGATTATTGCTATTTTAACAATTCAATTCAGAATTCCACTACGGTTAATTTTTCTTTGTCTCAATTTGATATTTTCTAGAACAATTGCAAGTTTTTCCCGTTTAATAATGATAAATCTATACTTGTATTTGGTATAGCAAATTAGCAATTCCATGGAATGTAGAAGCTAGGTCTAGGTAATGCAAATGCAGGATCCTTTCTAGATTTTGGTAGTGATATTTAATTGTGCTGAAATTGGAGATGAAGGGTTTTCGTCTGAATGGTAATCTAACCCACACTCTTCAGGGGCGTTAATAGGTTGAACCTACACCTTTGACAAGCCCTTCTGAGATTCTTTTCTGAAATGCTTGCTTAGGTAGCGAAGAGGCTAGAGAAAACATCAAGATACTTCAAGAGATTGGGAAGCTTTGGATTTTGGGCACAGCTTGTTTGCACAATTGTATCTGCTGTAATCCTTTCATTTTCTGTGGTTATTACTGGAAAAATCACATCACCTGCTACCTTTTATGCCACTGCTGGTGGCATTGCAGCTGCTTTCATTTCTGTGTTTTGGTCATTCGGATATATCCGATTATCTGATAGACTTCGGAAGACGGCCAGTGATCCTTCGAAGGTAATGATTGCAAATCTCAGTATAAATAGCACTACATACCAATTTATTTCCCTTAATTGTCTAAAATGACACATTTCTTTCAATATATTGGTGTCAGCTTTAAGCCTTTTATGTATTCATAGTATTGCTTAATTGCTTTTGAATACAGTGATGATTTGAAAAGAGATGATGTAGCCATTAGTATCTTAATTGTTTTTTCGGAAGATGTGATAAACAGGTGAAATACAATGAAACCAACTTTGTAGTGTTTGTTTCTTAAACAAATCTTAGCTGAGAAATCACTTTCGCTGAAAGGGTGGAGGTTGGGGAACCACTGAATAGTCTGCTTACTTGAGAACCAAATGCTCAATTATTGCTGAAGCTGTTGAGACATAAACAAATAAGTACATTTTAAGGTATAGGCCCATAATAGAATAGGAAAAAGACCAAGAGAACGTATCTGTATTACATGGTATAACTCACGAGAATCTCCAGAGAACATATCTGTATTGCAAGGTCATAACTTTTCTATCAAGTGATGGGTGCTTGATAGTTTTTTTTTTCGCTTGCTTGAGTAATTGAATCATATAATACAGAGTGTAGATTAAGAGAGTTAAGAAATCTGGTGTGTATTGGCATTCTTTTACTTATTTCTTTTTCTTTAGGGGAATACTTTGGCATTCTGTTAATAGAATATCTTTGTTGCTAACAAAAAGCTCGATTACTAAAATGTACTAGCTCACTTTTACTCCTGCTGCATTAATGTAACAGTTGTGCAGTACAAGGACTAGTGGCAAATCTCATCCAATTTGTTCAATCCAATCACGATGAATATAATGCTAGTTATTTTCTGTTATGATGACTCAACACAAGTCACTTGCTTTCAGGCACCTCCTCGTGCTGATGTTGTAAAAAGTCTGAAAAACGGTATAGGTATAAACATCTTGGGCATTGGTGCTGCTATATTAGGAATGCAAGCGACGGTAGGTTTGCTGGTGGCTAAAGCTCTCACTACTTCAGCCACTCCTTATTATCAGGGTATCTCCCCTGGCACCAGTCCAGTTCTGGCCCTGGATGTATTCTTGGTGCAGGTATCATTCATGATCTACTCCAAACTCATCTATCATTGCATATTTGCCTTTCACATCACTTGATATCAGTATCTTGTATTTGGTGTTCATCATTTTGTATGTTTAGGCAGTTTTACTGATTATGTTAGCTCCTTCAGTCTCTATTCGGCAATTGAATATATGCTCGACGCAGTTGAATGATCGATCATTTGTGCTTTGTTGTAGGCCTCTGCAAACACAATACTGTCACATTTTCTTGGGCTAGTATGCTCCTTGGAGCTATTGCGCTCGGTCACCTTACCATCTTCAGAAAGTGTCCTCATCCCGAAAATCGCATAATTTGGAATAACTGCTTGGTGAAAGCACTTGCAAATGGGGTTACCACAATCAATTGGATGCTTGAAGTATCACCTATAGAAAGAACTGTATTTGGGGATGCTGTTTGAATGCAACTATTTTGTCTAGCTTGTTTCAAACAAACATAAATCCTGCTTGTAGCCAGCATTTGACAAATGAAGTATTTAGTTTCTTTCCTGTAATGAAACCTTGGGTTGTAGTTATTCCATAGCCAGCACAGTTATAGCACAAGATTAATGCCCTCAACCTGCAAAAGTCAAGTAAGCCCTTAAAGTAGCATCCAAACTGCAAATAATGATAGTAGCATTCCTCAAGTAGAAACAAGTGTTGGGTGTCTGCAGAAAATGATACAAGTTACAACCTAAGGTTAGATTGATGGAAATAGAAAAGGGAATGTAAAGACTCCAGTTTAGTCAACTTGGGAATCAGAAGAACAAGCTCAAGCTCAAGCTCAAGCTCCTGCTTTAGTAAAAGAAGTTTGCCTTCTCAATTCCTCATCAGCATTCCTAAAGAACTGATCCCACCCACTCCCCTCGCTATTATCCAAATAGTCACGAATACCACCGCGGCTCTCCACCATCCTGAACTCTAACTCATCGCCCTCCTCTCTCACCTTCTCCTCCAACTCATCCCAAGTGAAAAGCAACGCAAGAGTAGACCCACCCCACGGGTTGAAATCCAAGAGCTTAACCCACCCATCTTTTGTTACATAAACATCAAACGTATAGCTCCTACATTCAAACCCATCATTTATCTTCTCCGCAGAGTTCTTCAATCATTACTGTCAAATCACTTCTCATTTCGAGAAGAGAAGGGTAGAAGTTAGTCACCTCCCGATGGCAAATACCCACAAGGACCTTATGATGCACAAAGCATCGAAACTCCATCTCCGGGTGTAAAGAGTACCATTTCCTGAGTGCAAGTAAGAATCTTGACGGCCTTGATGCAGTCTTGTCGGTACAGGAATCATACGCATTGCAAAGATCATGGACGATGGAGTCAAGAGGACCGTAGTAGGAGAGCAATCTCGGAGAAATTTGTGCATCGGAGATTCCCGGTTGAACTGATCCAAGCAGAATCTTTAGGAGCACTCCAGTTTAGCTTAGGAAAGATTGCACCACCTAGAGATTTAATTGCTTCTTTACTTTCCATTTCCAGTTCGGGGAACGAAGGCGCCGGACTGGGTACCTCGGCTTCATCTCCAGATCCTTCTGATAAGACAAAATCTTCTTCCTCTTCGGGTTTATGGATTCTATTTGGCAGGGCATCGTCATTTGCAATTGAAAGAGGGAGCAGAATGTACCAGAATCATCTAGAAGGTATATTGGATGAAGGACTCAGGAAGCTCGTGAATTGATGTTTTTAGGGATATGGATTTGAATTTAGGGAACCATTCCTGAATCTAGCACCTATTAATATCTTCTTCCTTCATGTCAAAACTCGAAAGCAGGAAAACTCTCACTCGAAAATCTGTACAGTTCAGCATGAAGTAGTTTAAAAATGTGTTTCAACTTAAGAGGCAATAATAATTGAAGAAAAGAAAAAGAAATAAAGTGAAACTATTACCAAACATATCATAAAAACATAAGAATCAGGCCCGGCCCCGAGGGCGGGCGAGCATGAGCGACCGCCCGACCCCCAAACTATCGGGGCCTCTAATTTATTTTTTTAGATCTTAAAAAATAATAATTTAAGACTATAGGTCAATTCGGGATCAGTATAACTGTACCAGTTATCGGTTAACCGATCCCAAAAAAGTTAGAAAATGCATCCAAAAGCCAATACCCCTTCGATTTTCGGTTAGCCGAATACCGAACTCGGTTCGGTTAACTGAGTTTTGTATTCGGTTATACCACAAAAACCGAAAATAATGAGTCTGAATCTGATCAGACTCAAGTTCTAAGGCTTCATTGAGCTGATTAACATCCATTCCAGTAAAGAATTACATTCATCAATGATAAATCTTGATTCTTTTACGGTTCTTCCAACATTAATAAACAAATATCCCCCAAACTATTTTTTTTTTTAGCAATTTTACAAAAATATCTTGACCTAATTGTTGGGTGATGATTTTATCCTCAGCACTATTATACTTAGTGGGAAATGATTCTATCTTCTATACTGAACCATGCTCAGCAGCCTAGTGCTCTGATTGTTGAGAAGATTTGAAGATCCCAAAACCCTATCTGATTGGTGAACCATTCCGTTGTAATCGTTTTTTGTCTCTGAGGTTTCAGACTCAGTAGACACTCTGCTCTGATCAAGGCGCTCAGTAGATTATTTGCCTTAACACCAGAAGTAGAAGACTCGAATATCTTGGACTCGGCGGGAGCAAGATATCGAAAGAGTCAGTGGAACTGGACTCAGCAGGAGCAGTTCACTAAACTCAGAGCTGATCTTCAGTAGACTTTCCTCAGCTATCTACCTACTGAATACGGGATCGGACTCAAGATCGGCAGATGCCGAATCATCAAATATTTTTGAAAGACAATCAGCATTGTCATATACGAGGAAGAGAGAAGTCAGCTTCAGTTTGCCTTGAAGTCTGTGCTGTCTCAATCACTTTATCCACCTCGACGAATGACAAGAACACACGTGTCTTCTCACCTGCTAAAGCTGCAGTCAACCCTTTACCTAAAAAGGTGGGAAAGTACACTGTTACCTACTTCAAAAGAGCCGTTTGCTACCAAGAGAGAGAGAAAGAAGAAGATCGTATCCAACGGATCTTTTCCAATCTCTGCTCTATAAATAGAGGGACATTTCAATAGAAGAAAGAATGCGCATAAGCTTAAACGACAAAAACATACACAAGCATTCAAACGAGCTAGAACCAGAAAACCCTAAGTCTTCCGCAAGAACTTGAAGATCTATCTCCGGCGAAAGACTACCTTCTCAGCTCATAGGGAACCAAGCTAAACTGTTAGAAGAGCCTCTAGTATCCAAATCGACGATACACGAACCTAAAGCTTATTTCAGCTGTTCGTCGATCTAGAAGCCAATCTCTCGTTCCCTATCCCTCTAACCCTAAGCTCAACAGAATATACTTATAGCTTAGACGAAGGAGTTCACATTTGAACCCAATCCTTATTGTAAAAGGACTCCTTCATAGTTGGAGAAAGTTTGTCAAACACTTTAGTTTGATGCCTTTGTAACCGGGACTTGCTCGAAGATAATCCCCAAGCCACGCTTTGTCCTGTGTACAAGCTGACTGAGACTAACTCAGTATAATAAATAGCCTCCTGAACTTTCGGGACAGTGGGCGTAGGATCGATTGATATCCGAACCACTTTAAAAATCTGTCTTGTTATTGCTTTCTGATTACTGTTGCATTGATTTTACTGTTCATACTGAAAATCTTCTTAAAATCATTCAACCTGTCTCAAAGATACCGAACCGACCACTTGCCGAACCGAGACTTGCATAAAATGTTTTTCCACTCAACTGATTTGGGCCTACACTTTTCCGCACCGCTGAACTCTACCTGTTTGATACTGAATTCTGACTCAGTCAGCTAGCAGATCTCAGTAGAGTCAGACTCTTTGCCACACACGATTCAGAACAGCTATTTGATCTGCCGAATTATTTCAAGATCGACACTTTCCCCGAACAGGACTGTTTCGTGTTCGAAGTTGAGAAAATCGAAATCAGGTGTATTCACCCCCCCCCCCTCTACACCTGACCATACACTCGGGACCAACAATTGGTATCAGAGCAGGAGTTCTTTAAGACTCTTGTTATCTTGAAACTGGTCTACTTGAACAGATCCGGAGAAAACGTTTCTTCACTGCATATCACTCTACATTTATATCATTATTTTTATATGGCTGATATGTCAGGTATAAGAATGGTACCCATGTTCTCGGTAGAGAATTATGGAGTATGGCGAGTCAGAATGGAAGCACATATGACATCCCTCCATGATAGTATGACTGAAGTGATTGAAGATGGACCTATTGTTCCCATGATCGATAGTGTCGTGACTCAGGCCCCAGCTGGGAAGAAGATCCCTAAAGACAGAAGTCTCTTCACTCCTGAAGAGAAGAAGCTTCACAACTTAGATCGAGTCGCCAGAAATGCTATACTGACCACTCTTAGTGATTCTTATCTTGGCAGGGTTCAGGAATGCAAAACGGCAAAGGAACTCTGGGACGCTCTAGCGCTACTGAGTCGTGGAACTCAGAAGATAAAAGCTAACAAACTGGCGCTGGAACTCCAAAAGCTGGAAAGTTTGTCTCTCATGCCTGGTGACAAAATAGAAGATCTCGAACGTCGATTTACGAATCCGATGAATTCCATCAATGGGCTGGGAAAGACATTCAGCAACCGAGAAATGAATCTCAAGATACTGAGGGCACTGCCGGACGGACACTGGACACCTTTTGCCACTTTATTGCGACATTCTGATTTAGATGTTGTCTCTCATGACCATATCTTTTCAGAACTTCAGGCAGAAGAGTTTGAGTTCGACAGACCTCAACGAAAGCAAAGAGCTGAAGCTAACAATAAAATTGACCATGCCTTCAAAGCATCAGTCAGCGCAACATCTCCAGCGACGAGCAAGACAACGAGTAAGACTGAACCTTCACTCAATGATCTACAAGAAGGAAGTCTCGCTCAGAAGTACGCGTTGCTCGCTGTGAAGTATCAGAAGGAGAAGGAGAGGCGCAGAAAACTGACTAAAGCATACCGAGACACAAAAGGTAAGTCAGATTATATGCCAAAACGCACTCCTGACTCACAATCTTCTGAATGCAGAAAGAAGGATGACTCAGCACCTTCAAAGGATAGTGAAAGCAAAGAAGAAAGAGTCATCACTTGCTACAACTGCAAAAAGCCAGGACACTATCAATATGATTGTCCTGAGCTCAGTAGTGCTGAACGCGCAGCACGTAAGGCAAGGAGAGAGAAATTCGCCCAGAAGAGACAATCCTATATAGCCGGCGAAATTTCAGACGACTCAGAAGAAGTCGACTCCTTTATGGACTCATCCTACGATGAATCAACTTTCATGGCCTTAGAGCTTGAAGCTGAAGAAACAACTGAAAAGTGCCTAATGGCAGGAGAAGAGGATGAGGTAAACTCTCATGAACCACTTAATTCCTCTTCACACTGCACACAAGACACTATTTCAGGTGCAGATGTGAATTTGGACATCACGACCGCCTATGAAGAATTATTAGATGAACAAATTCAAATGAGTCTGCAGCTCAGTAAGACTCTTCAGGAGTTGGATACCCTGAAAGTGGAGAATCAGAGACTTTCTCAGGAGAGTCAGGTTGCTACTGAAGCCGAAGGACTTGTGTTGAGACTCAGGGAGAAGATAAACTCTCTGATGGCCAAGTCTCAGCATCAAGAAGATCGGATTTCAGTTTTGACCAATGACTTGACTCAGAAAGATACTGAACTGAGTCTACTGAAGCAAGAACTATCAGGACTTCAGACCGAGCACGACATACTGAAAAAGAGTGATGATGTCTGGAAGAGCCTGATGACTGAGCGTTACATGGGCGCTGAAAAGAAGCTGGAGGCTATGCTTGCAAGCAACTAGCCCAAGCACTGTAAGGAAGGACTTGGCTTCAACCAGGAAGCTTCCTCATCTGCCCCCGTACACTCAGAAGTGCGTCTAACTGATAGGTTTGTTCGAGGAGAAACAATCAATGCAAATGTTCTGGACCCCTCAAAGAAAGAACAAACAAAAGATGAAAGCACCTCATCCTACGCATCGGATTCCGACCGGAAGATCGGTACCAAGACACCCCGGTCCAAGTCGAGGGGGGAACTAGCGAGTTAAGTGGGCCGATCGGTATGGACCACCTCGGTTGACACATCCAGGCTCGGTATGGGTCATATTACTATGATCCTATAGTCGAAGAGGTTCCAAGAGTCGAAAAAGAAGAAAAACGCACAAAAGGCAAAGGTCGGCGATCCACCAACTCGGAAGATCCGAACTCCCCGAACCTCGAACGGCCTTAAGAAGTCGGCTTTGACCGATCCCAAGTGGTCAAATATGTTGACTCAAGTGGAAAGAAACCGTCCGAAACCACCGGGGTTGTTAGGACAGATTTGGGTTACTAAAACTAACATCTAAGGACCCAAAAACAAAATAAAGGGTACCGAAATATAATTCTATTTTGCAGGTGCACAAAGATCCTTGGTATGTGGACAGTGGATGCTCAAGACATATGACGTACCAAAGGAACCTACTGAAAAATTATATAGCTGAAGAAGGACCCAGAATCGAGTTTGGAGACAATGCCAAAGGCTATACAAGAGGATATGGAGCACTCAGCATTGGACCGCCACGGTTCCTAGAGTATCATATGTTGAAGGACTTCAAAGATAATCTTCTCTCTGTTAGTCAATTCTGTGATAACTCGAATAGAGTGATTTTTGACACTGGTTTCTGTGATGTCATTGATAAATCCATAGGGAAAACAGTGTTATCAGGTTCGCGTAAAAAGAATATAAGCAGAACCTGAAGCTTGTCTGTTGGCGAAGAACAACAACCGTACAGGATGGCTTTGGCATAGGAGACTCAGCCACCTCAACTTCAAAACGCTCAACAAACTAGCAAGGAACACTCTAGCAAGAGGACTGCCGAATGAAGTATTCAGCAAAGACACTCAGTGTCAAGCATGTCTGAAGGGAAAGCAAACAAGGAATCAAAATCCACCCGTTCCATCTCCTTCCACTGATGGAATCCTTCAGCTGCTACTTATGGATTTATTCGGTCCAGTCTCCCCAGTGACGATCAGAGGCAAGAAATATGCTTTAGTGGTCATCGATGACTACTCGCGCTACACATGGGTCATATTCATTGCCAACAAGTCTGACGTCAAAACAGAGTTACCAACGCTTCTGAAAAAGCTCAGTGTCGAGAAGAACACCAAGATAATCAAAATTCGTTCTGACAGAGGAACTGAGTTCCTTAATTCCATGGTAGAGGAGTTCTGCAAAACCGAAGGAATAGAGCATGAGACATCGGCTGCCCGCACACCTCAGCAAAACAGGGTTGCTGAACGAAAGAATCGCACACTCAAAGAAGCAGCAAGAACTCTACTCGCAGACTCAGGACTCCCAGCCAAATTCTGGGCAGAAGCAACTGACACTGCATGTTATACTCAGAACCGATCTCTACTGACAAAGCAGCATAAGAGAACACCATATAAACTATGGAACGACAGGAAGCCTTCTTTATCTTATTTCCATATCTTTGGTTGTTCATGCTTTATTCACAATAATGGGAAAGATCAGCTGAAAACTTTTGATAGCAAGTCATATCAGGGAGTTTTCTTAGGATACTCTCGGGTCAGCAAAGCTTTCAGAGTATTCAACTATCGGACTCTTTGCGTGGAAGAAAGCCCTCATGTTGTTTTTAATGAGTTTGCTACTGAAGATAGGAGCAATAACTCTAACTCTGAATCTGAGGACATCAGTAAGCAGCTACAGGATCTAAGCTTAAAAGACAAACCTGAAAAGATCCAGCTATGTTGGGATGATGATTCAGACTAAGAAACTGAAGACAAGTCTACTGAATCTCAATCAGCAGAGCAAGTAGCTGAACAGATTGACTCTCCTGAACAGAGTCAATCCCAGGTAACTCAGGTCGATGAAGAAACCTTAGAGGTAACTGAGACCACTACTGAGAGTAACAACTCAGGGGGAACATCTATTAATGTTCCCGAGCCGAATGCCCCCGAACCCCGGAAACTCGGTAGATCACACTCTCATTCTTGAATTGCTTCAATCTCGTAATAGTACAACCGAAATGCCTAACTCACCTACTATACGTGTTGATCAAATTTCGGATGAAGAGCTGAAACATCGTAGATCGTGGCTAGATGCTCACACTCCCGATCTAATCATTGGAGATCCTTCAAGAGAAAAGTCAAGACAAGATCCGAGTTCGTCAAGGAGAAAGTGCATTATATTCTTGCTTCTTGTCTACTGAAGAGCCTCAGACGATTGAGGATGCACTTAAAGATGCTGACTGGATCATAGCTATGCAGGAGGAGCTGAATCAGTTCACGAGAAACGAAGTTTGGGAGCTTGTTGACAGACCCGGCATCAACACGTCATTGGAACAAAATGGGTCTTCAAGAACAAGTGAGATGAAAACAACGTTATAGTAAGGAACAAAGCAAGGCTCGTGGCGAAAGGCTACTGTCAAGCTGAGGGAATAGATTTCGATGAGACATTCGCTCCAGTTGCAAGATTGGAGGCAATCAGACTATTCTTAGCCTACGCAACACATCAAAGATTCAGAGTCTATCAAATGGATGTGAAGTCTGCGTTCCTGAACGGCGTACTGAAAGAAGAAGTCTATGTAGAACAACCGCCCGGCTTTCAGCAGGGACATCAGGTTTATAGACTCAGAAAGGCTCTATATGGGTTAAAACAAGCACCCAGGGCTTGGTACGATACCCTGTCAGAGTTTCTTCTTCAGAAAGGTTTTCAGAAAGGCACAGTAGATCGCACGTTGTTCAACATTCGACTGGAAGACGACTTATTACTCGTGCAAATCTATGTAGACGACATTATCTTCGGATCAAAGAACGTCGTCATGTGTCAGCAGTTTGAGAAAATGATGAAGGACAAGTTCGAGATGTCAATAATGGGTGAAATAAACTATTTCCTCGGCTTTCAAGTCAAACAATCTGAAAAGGGAACATTCATTAACCATGGCAAATACACTCGAGACCTCATCAAAAGATTTGGTTGCACATCCGGCAAACCTATCAAGATCCCGATGAACACGAATATGAAAATCGATCTTGATAAAGAGGGAGTATCAGTAGACCAAACTGAATTTCGTGCAATAATTGGTTCCTTATTATATCTAACAGCTACTCGTCCTGACATAACTTATGTTGTAGGTGTTTGCGCTCGATTTCAGGCGAATCCTAAGCAGAGCCATATGGACTCAGGAAAGAAGATTCTCCGCTATCTCAGAGGAACACCTGACATGGGTTTATGGTATCCAGCTGATGATAATATTGAACTAACTGGTTACTCTGATGCTGACTATGCAGGATGTAGAATCGACCGAAAATCAACTTCGGGGAACTTGTCGGTTCCTAGGCGAGAGCCGATCTCATGGTTTTCAAAGAAGCGGCACTCGGTAGCCACGTCAACTACCGGGGCCGAGTACATGGCTGCCGGAAGTTGTTGCGCCCAAATCCTTTGGGCGAGACAAAGAGCCTAAGAGACTATGACGTCATTGAGAATGAAGTGCCAATCTTCTCGCGACGATGCAGGTGCCATTGCAATTACTCAGAACCCTGTACTTCACACAAGATGCAAGCACGTGGACATCAGACATCACTTCATTCGTGACCATGTCGAAAAGAAGGATATCAGAATGGAGAAGATCCATACTGACAAACAAAGGGCTGATATACTGACCAAGCCTCTAGCTGAATCCAGATTCAAAGAACTTTCAGTATAGCTAGGTCTGTTAGATCCTACTGACCCCAGTCAGTAAGAAGGTGCCAGGAGAGGATCATTCAGTAAGGGGGAATGATCACTCTCAATACTGAGTAAATTCAGTACGTAGAGACAGAAAACCATCTACACGAGGTATCAGCTGACTACTATGTTCAGCTGACAGGTATGCGTATCTCTACTCAGTAGTAACGAATAAAACAGTAATGCATTTATGATGAAGATTCAGCATGCTATTAAATATCCTAAGTTTGTCATTTATTATTAACGGCTTATATTTAATGCACGACATTTCATACATAAGTTTGCTGAACTCTGCACGCATTTAATGCATGTCATTTCACAGTTACTACTTAGGCATATTTACAACTGGCTTTGACTTAGGCGGCATATGTGATCATTACTTAAGATATATCTTTTAATCTTGACCGTCCATCTCATAAAGCAAGTTTAAACTCAGCCTTAGATCGAAAACCGTTCACCTTCACGTTAGATATATATTTTCGATCATATCTTTAGAAACCGCCATTACCGCACTTAAAATCCTCTGCATCCGAAAATTCTGAGATCATTTCTTGCAATCCCCTCTTGCATATCCTTTCAGAATCTCAATCTCTCTTTCGGTATGCTTATTACAACTGCTACACGAATTAATTTTTCTTTTTCAGAATCGCTATACAAACTGTTTTATTTAAATCGATACTGATAAATGCTAGTGTAACAGGTACAATGGCAAGTAAAAATATTTCGGTGTCTGCTCCAGCTAACATGCAAGAAATCCTGGACAAGGACCGTGTTTGGTTCGAGCCAACCATGGAGTTCAACGCCTGTGATCTCGATTATATGGACAAGATCTTCTCAGCTCTTAGAGAGTCAGGGCTTGAAAGTTTTCTTTCAAGGAAGCCGACATACTTCCTCCCGAGGCAGGTGGCCGAAGTTTATCTTAACTCTGACTCAGTAGGCGGGGACATAATCGGAAGATTCGCCGTTCACGAGATCAAGGATGCTTTTCCGATACTGAAGCAAATATCCATCAAGGAGGCGCTAAAGAGAAGTTTTGATCTGCCTTCTGAAGGAGCCAGTACTGTGGGGTACAAAGATGATCTTGTAGATGACTACTTGACAATATTCTGTGGAAAGCCCACGACCTTCAGAGCTGCTTTTCCTAAAAACAACATGTCCGTCTCGATCTGAGCTTTGTCTTATATTGTGACGCAACTACTGACCAGCCAAGCAGGCTCATTCGATCAAGTATCGAGGCTCAAGATCCAGCTCATGATGGCCATATATGATAGAGCTCAGATCAATTGGATGGAGTTCTTTATCCGTGAATTCATGGCTCAGGCGGCCAAATTCGACAAGGCCTCTTACACGCTGAGTGTAAGGGCAAGCTTCTTTATGGACTGAAGTTGTCCATAATGATAGAGGATGTCTACGGATCTGAACCAATAACCTACAATGACAAGGAGTATTTTAATGTGAAGAAGATCAGATTCCACAACAAGACTGCTTGCTCTTCGCCAGATCGGGTCAGTCCCTCACCGTAACTCGCGAGACTAAGCCTCGGCGAGCTACACCCTCGAAAAAGAGAACACCTCCAGCAAAAACTCCAAAGGCACCAGCTAAGAAACTGAGGAAAGCCATTCCGGATGTGCCTACTGAACCTGAGGTCTCTCCTGAAGTTCCTACTGCTCAGGCTACTCAGCAACCTATTCAGCCTCAGCGGCTGATAGACGAGTCGGAATCATCTGAGAAGACTCAATCAGTGGAGAAGGCCGTCTCCACTGAGGAACCCGTAGAAGTGGAACAAGGGGATGCTACAGAAGCACATAGCGAAGAGATTCAGCGTCTTGACAGCCCCCTCTCAGTTCCACCACTCGGCGGTGTGCTTCTCGCCGAGACTCGAGCGTCTCCCATAGACTTGGAGTCCGAGACAAAGATCCGAAGAAGAGACAATTGGGATGGAAGCTTCAGTGATCGTATCCAGAGCATCCCGAGAGATTCTTCAACAGATTCCAGAGCTTGCTGACTACTCTGATTTGTTGCTCATTGCAAAATCAGCAAGGCTCCACATGTTGCTGCGATTTCAGGAGTGGCCCCATCTACAACGTCTAGTACTTCACTACTCCTGCCAGCAGCTTCATGAAGAAGAATTGAAGTTGAGGAAGCAAATAGGCTACTCTGAGCCTGCTGACCTCAGCACCATGGAGAACCTGAGGGCTGCTATGCTGGTTATGATACATGACAGGCAACTAGCAACCGGCTCAGCACCCTCAGATGGATCAGACCACGATGGTCAAGATCCACCCAGTGATTCAGGCCCTAGAAAGCCTGATGAGGAAAATCCCCAGGACAAGGATACACATGCTACTGAACAAGCTCAACCTCCACTCCGTATCCTTGGACCTGCGAAGCCCACGGCTGGTGCTTCGTCCTCGCAGAGCCCGCTCGGCTCTTGGCTTTGGAGTCGACTTACGAAGCGCGCCCGGCCCCAACTACCAAGAGATCTCGATCCGTAGCAAAAGCTCTCACCGCTCGGGGAATCCGGAATCGAGCTCTTGCGAAGGCCATCCACAAGGTGTGGAAACAGATCGCGCTAGCCACAACCAATGAGCTACGGGCCGAAAACATCGCATATCGTAATCGGCCGCCCCCGTTGTCTCCGAAATTGTATCTGAAGCTTTGGCTAAGCAGCAGAAGCAGTTTGATGATCAGCTCAGAATCATTCAGGAAGGACAAGACAAACTTCTCGAAGCATTCAAGGCTTCATTGTCCACTCATACTGAGTCCTTCACTGAACAAGCCCAGGCCACGGAAATCCGACTTGACAACATTCAACTGGTCGTGGAGGATAAGATTTCTGAGAAGCGACGAGAATTCAAGGCGAGAGCTGACCTCTCCCATAAGCAATACTCGGAGGAACTGACTAATGAGAGGAATGAGCTGCACTTGGCGCTGACAAAGATCCATGACAGACTGGACGAACTGTCCGCTGTCTACAAACGCCTAGACAAGAAGGTACTCGTCCCTACCCCGGCTGTCATTGATGATGCCAAAAAGGGGGAAGGAAAAGAGAAGAGTACTGAGAAGGAAGAAAAAGAGAAGAGTACTGAGAAGCCGACCCCTACCAAAACTACTGCCAAATTACTTAAGGGGACAGCTTCACTGAGATCTGAGAAAAAGACCAAGTCCGTGGCCCGAGATAAGCGGGACTCGAGACTCGGACTCGGACGGAGGGTAAGGCCCGTGGGTATCTTGGCTGCGAGCACAGCTGAGACTGGCCCAAGTGGCTCAGGAACCCAGGCTACTCATGCAACCCAGACTCCGACTGATATTATCAAGGAGGTTGCAGAGTATGCTGAGCAGGAAGAGTCAGAAGAGGAAGAGGCTCCTCTCCCTCCACCTGTTCAGGGAAAAGGCAAGAAAGTGCTGATTCTCCCAACCCCTCCAGCCAAGAAAACGAAGAGATACATTTCTGCTGAGGAGGAGGCTCAAATTGCAGTTGATGAGAAGCTGGCAAGGGAGATTGCTGAAACAGAAGCTGCTAATAAACCAAAGTCTAAGCCTGTCAAAGGAAAGACAAAATCTCCAGCTCGAGGAGGAAGAAAGCCTGCTAGGATACCTCCAAGGAAACCGATTATCGAGGATGAAGAAGATAGGGAGAAAGAGAAGGAGCAAAAGCAGCAAAGCACTGAGAAGCAGGGTACGTCAAAAGAAAAATCAAGTACCCCTGCTGAATCTGAAGACATTCCTCAGAAAGCCACAGAAGCTCAAGATGATGAGATCGAGGCCATATTCAACCAAATGAACAGATACTTATACAGAGGCGAAGAGGCTAGACAAGTTCAGGCTGCCAGAGACAGAATCTGGGAGGCAGACCTTGAAGCACTGAGGAAAAGGACTGAGGAAGAGGCCAGACTGAGAGTACCTTCAAAAGCTGATATTCCTTATCGATACAGAAGGTTCAAGAAGCCAGCTGATCTGAAATCGCACAGATGGCCAAAGACAGACAATTGGATACCTGCTCAATTTACTCAGAGATGGGAATCTGCAAAGATAGAGTTCATCAAACGCAATTATTTCTGGAGGTTCTGGCCCAACATGACTAAGACTGATGCTTACACAGAATGGATGATGATAAGTGAACCTGATCTTTACATATACTTGCATAAAGCCGTATTTGAAGGTATAGAAGTCAGTGTTCCGGAGCCCAGAATCATACCTCCACCTAGAAGAAATGATGACTCAATCCACTTTGGGGTAATACAAGCTGAAGTGAAGTATGCTGCATCTAAAAGAGAACTGGACGAAGATGAGCCAGCAGACTTTGCTGCATACTTGAAGCTGAGGAAGAACTCATACCGGATGTATGGAGTGCCACTGCCAGAGACGCAATCTCAAGGATTCATGGACAGGATCAAGCAGTTTAGGGGCTCTTGGGCTTAGTTCTATTCTTCCTAGCTTAGCAGATTTGTAATTGCACTGGTCTGAATCACTCATATATACAAATCTGATTTTGGCTCTAACAACCACTTGTTGTCTATCCAGCCGTGTTTGCATTATGCTTTAACACTCAGAATCACTGAAGTGATTACTGACTCACACACTCACCGCTATTTACTTTCTTGTCAGTATATTACTTTGTTAGATTCTGCTAGTCTAGTTTCTATGTAATGGGGGAAATTGTGTTTTGCCCTGTTTTCTCAGTAGTCTAGAACTGTTGGAACAACTCCACTGATCTTACCTGTAATATTGTTAGGAGCTCTGTTTCTGATTCTTTAGTGTTAGCATAGATGATAGGCTTTGGCATCATCAAATAGGGGGAAATTGTTGGGTGATGATTTTATCCTCAGCACTGTTATACTTAGTGGGAAATGATTCTATCTTCTATACTGAACCATGCTCAGCAGCCTAGTGCTCTGATTGTTGAGAAGATTTGAAGATCCCAAAACCCTATCTGATTGGTGAACCATTCCGTTGTAATCGTTTTTTGTCTCTGAGGTTTCAGACTCAGTAGACACTCTGCTCTGATCAAGGCGCTCAGTAGATTATCTGCCTTAACACCAGAAGTAGAAGACTCGTAATCTTGGACTCGGCGGGAGCAAGATATGCGAAAGAGTCGATGGAACTGGACTCGGCGGAGCAAGCCATCGAACTCGGAGCTGATCTTCGATAGACTTTCCTCGGCTATCTACCTACCGAATACGGGATCGGACTCAGGCATCGGCGAGACAGGTCGAAGCGTCAAATACTTTTGAAAGACAATCAGCATTGTCATATACGAGGAAGAGAGAAGTCAGCTTCAGTTTGCCTTGAAGTCTGTGCTGTCTCAATCACTTTATCCACCTCGACGAATGACAAGAACACACGTGTCTTCTCACCTGCTAAAGCTGCAGTCAACCCTTTACCTAAAAAGGTGGGAAAGTACACTGTTACCTACTTCAAAAGAGCCGTTTGCTACTAAGAGAGAGATAAAGAAGAAGATCGTATCCAACGGATCTTTTCCAATCTCTGCTCTATAAATAGAGGGACATTTCAAGAGAAGAAAGAATGCGTATAAGCTTAAACAACGAAAACATACACAAGCATTCAAACGAGCTAGAACCAGAAAACCCTAAGTCTTCCGCAAGAACTTGAAGATCTATCTCCGGCGAAAGACTACCTTCTCAGCTCATAGGGAACCAAGCTAAACTGTTAGAAGAGCCTCTAGTATCCAAATCGACGATACACGAACCTAAAGCTTATTTCAGTTGTTCGTCGATCTAGAAGCCAATCTCTCGTTCCCTATCCCTCTAACCCTAAGCTCAACAGAATATACTTATAGCTTAGACGAAGGAGTTCACATTTGAACCCAATCCTTATTGTAAAAGGACTCCTTCATAGTTGGAGAAAGTTTGTCAAACACTTTAGTTTGATGCCTTTGTAAACTGGGACTTGCTCAGTATAATCCCCAAGCCACGGCTTTGTCCTGTGTACAAGCTGACTGAGACTAACTCAGTATAATAAATAGCCTCCTGAACTTTCGGGACAGTGGACGTAGGATCGATTGATATCCGAACCACTTTAAAAATCTGTCTTGTTATTGCTTTCTGATTACTGTTGCATTGATTTTACTGTTCATACTGAAAATCTTCTTAAAATCATTCAACTGTCTCAGCATACTGAACTGACCACTTGCTGAACTGAGACTTGCATAAAACGTTTTTCCACTCAACTGATTTGGGCCTACACTTTTCCGCACCGCTGAACTCTACCTGTTTGATACTGAATTCTGACTCAGTCAGCTAGCATATCTCAGTAGAGTCAGACTCTTTGCCACACACGATTCAGAACAGCTATTTGGTCTACTGAATTATTTCAGTACGACACTTTCCTGAACAGGACTGTTCGTGTTCGAAGTTGAGAAAATCGGAATCAGGTGTATTCACCCCCCCCCCTCTACACCTGACCGTACACTCGGGATCAACACTAATTCACATGATTTCTCCGATTCTCCTTGTTCCTTGAATTTCTATCAGATATACTCATATACAGCTAACAAACTTTAAAATGATAAGATTATAGAAATTGACAATTTGCCACAATAAATCAAGAAAAAAATTTGGAGTTATACAGAAAGAAAATCCACCTTGTGTACGGTAGAAAGGGGCGTAGTCGGCGCCCTATTCTAATTTGAGTAATTTCGGACTTACACTTGTCGGCACCGAGAAGGAGAGGGTCGAGGGGCTGCGGGCGACTTAGTGCTTATGGCGTGGCGGAGGGGTCAGGGGAGGGTGGCCAGTAGGCTGTGCCGGCGTGCCACCGTATGCGGGGAGGGTGGCGGAGGGGCGGCGAATCGGGGATGCTAGGCGGAAGACGGAAATAAGGGATTCTGACTTATGGGTCGGGAAGGGGAATGTGTGCCCTAAATTAATTTTGATATTTCGATATTCCAATATCAATATTAACTGAATCCCGATCCTCATTTAAACACCACTAAATTATTTATTTATTTATTTATTTTTGGGTTAAAAAAATTATTTTTATATAATTAATCATTATTCAATTAAAATTTTGTTTTTTAATTTTGAAAAAAATATTTTTATTTGAAAATAATTTAAATTTAGAACTTCAACGACCCACAACTTCTTTAAGACACTCAATTGCTTATTTAAAAAGCAAGTAGATTTATTGTTTTTATTCTTGCAAAATTATCTTCTTCTTAATAGTTCATGAATAATCAAAATAAAATATATATATATAATTAATTATTTTATAAAAACAAATTTCCGCTTTCATGTGCGTTGTGTTGCATAATATCATTAGATAAGATAAAGTAATATATATATATATATATATATATATATATATATATATATATATAGCATAAAGTATTCATTCTCATTATTGTTGTTCTAACCTATTTGCGGAACAAGAAAATAAATTATAATCTGATATGATTATTATAAAAGAATAAATTAATTTAATTTGCTTTACTCTTTTAAATAATTATTTATAATTGTACATTTGTATAGAATTCTCTAAAATAGTGTAAATTTATATAGCAAATAAATTAAATGTTCAATTTAAAATACAAGTTTTTGTGCTTGTATAGAATTGCACATAATAAGATAAGACTTACATGTATAATTTAGAGTGTTACATCAATGTTATCTAAAGTAACCATTCTTAAGCTAATTTCAATAAAAAATTTAAAAATTTTAAATAAATAAATATAATATTAAAAGGTAATTTTTTTCTTTCGCTCTAAACCTTTTTTTTTTTTTTAATTAACCGCTAACTATCGATGAGATAAGAAACTCTTACCGATACTTAGAAAAACAAATCTCTAAAAAGCAAAACATTGAATTAAGTAATAACATGATATTGAGGATTTTAACCCTTGCGAAGAATGATTCGCTAAAAAATCATGAAAGCAGGTGATGAGAGTTCATTATCCAAAACAATCAACTAAAAGATTCAAATTTTTCAGTCCAAGTGCGATTGTCTATCAAAATTTATTTAACCCTAACAATCAGTTGAATTAAAAGAAAGTGTAAATGACATCAAAACCCCCAAACTAATACATTGGGAGCGGTATGCCCCCTAAACTACTAAGTCCGGTAACTAACCCCCTCAACTTTTTTATAAAGTGCGGTTTATCCCCTGGAACCAAACTCCGTCTGCCACCGTTAAGAATTGTGAGTGTATCAATGTTCTCTCATATCTCTTTCATCTGCGATCTTGGGGATTACTTTCTCTCTCAAACATCCAAACCCATTGAAATTGATTTCAAGAATTTTTTGCAAAACCTCCAAATTAATTGTGGCATATTATGCAGAAATTCTAGAGAGCAGAGTTAAACCAAAATCAGCCTAATTCAGCGATAGGGCCAAACCTTCCTCAATCATCTTTTAACAACTCAAATCTCCTCCACAATTGCCGCTTAAATTGACTAATTGGAATCCAAATCGGTGATCTACATTTCTTTCACCACAACAATTTTAATATCGAGAGGGAAATGGAAGTGAGAGAATGGGCACCGCAACAGCAGATCTTGGCCCTCGTCATCAATCGCTGGATCATGAGCCATTGTGGGTGGAATTCGTGTTTGGGAGCATTACGATGGGAGTGGCAATGATTCTGAGCATCAAAGAAACGCGGCCCTCGTAGTGGATATATCGAGAATTGGGATTGTGATGAGGGGGAGTGGAAACAGAGGTTGGAAGTAGTGATGGTTGAGAGAATTGTTAGGAGAATTAATAGCGTTGAAAGAAGGGGATGAGATGAGGAAGAGGGCGAAGGAGTTGGGCGGCGCCGTGCAACTTGTAACTTGGTCCGATGGTGCTTCGAGACTTGAGATGATTCGTTCATTGTTCATGTCACCAGTGAAACTTGATAGAAGTGTGTGATGAATCGTAACGGTAATTGACGGAGTTTGCTTCTAGGGGGGCAAACCGCACATTATAAAAAAGTTGAGTGGGTTAGCTATCAAACTTTGTAGTTTGGGGGGCATACCGCTCCCAATGTATTAGTTCGGGGGGTTTGATGCCATTTTCGCTAAAAGAAAATATGATAAGTTTTGAAATAGAAAAACCCTAAATTTTGTATCCTAAACGAGAGAAGGAGATAACTCACCGAGACGGAGAAGGAACGGAATTCCAGGGCGGAGGCGAAGCCCAAAGAAGCTAGACATAATACTGCTTTAATTTCTTCCTTTACAAAAAACTGTAATTTGGGGCGAACACTATTTAACCTTAATATAC
Organism: Lavandula angustifolia; assembly: GCA_028984105.1. NCBI lineage: Eukaryota > Viridiplantae > Streptophyta > Magnoliopsida > Lamiales > Lamiaceae > Lavandula > Lavandula angustifolia. The sequence continues at coordinate 20,625,940 of CM054813.1, read as the reverse complement.
TTTCTTTAACGGTATCATTATTCTAAAATTATTAATCCCGTTTCGCGAATTTTTTTTTCTAGCGGTAATTTAGGAGAGTTGATTTTTATTGGATGTGAGAATCATATAATTAATTAATTATTTAAAATTAATTTGTGAGATAGAAGTGTGGATTCATATAATTAATTAATTTTTTAATTGATTTGAATTGGTAAAAGCATGGGACACTTTGTATAAGACGTTCCGAAAATTAAAACATGATACTTTCTATGAAATAGGAAGTATTATTATATTATTTTTATTTATTATTATTATTTATCTAATCACCATAAAAGTACGCAGTATTTTCCTATAGATTACTGATCTAGGAAAATACTAATATGTCGAACAAAATATCATATAATATTTGGAATAATTTATTTACTTTGAGTGAGATAGGACGATTTTGCTAAAATAATAATTTTGTTATATTTAGAAAATAGTTATAAGAATTAATTGAAAATCGCATTGACATGCATGAAAACTGATAAGGATACCTCCAAATTCAGTTCTTTTAGATGGAGGTGAATATCTGGAGCCGATCAATGACACACTCAATTTTCGTGGAGGATTAGATCTAGTAACTAGAGGTCTATGGTTTACCGATATTGCACATCATCATTATGTTCCTGTTAGTGGGTCACATGTATAGAACCAACTGGGGCATTTGTCATGGGCTAAAATATATTTTAGAAGCTCAGAAAGCTCCATTTACAGGCCAGGGCCATAAAGGCCTATATGAGATCCTAACAATGTCATGGCATGCACAATTATCTCTTAGCCTAGCCATGTTACGCTCTTTAACCATTGTTGTAGCTCACCATATGTATTCCATGCCCCCTTATCCATATCTAGCTACTGACTATGGTACACAATTGTTATTTGTTGGGAGATGATTCAGTAGTAGACTGTTTAGAAGATTTGGCTGATCTCAAAATCCTAATTTGATTGGTGAACCATTTCATTGTAATAGTAACGCCTTAGTCTCTGAGAGTTTCAGACTCAGTAGACTTGCCTTCAGCATGGTCCAGACTCAGAGTTCTGTTTGCTGATCCTTCAGTAGACTATCCGCCTCAGTACCATGGAGTGAAGACTCAATAGTGCTGGACTCACCAGGAGCAGCACAGTGAGAGGTGTTCAGATTCAGTAGTGCTAGGGCTCGGCGGGAGCAAGCATATCGAAAGGAGTCGATAGAACTGGACTCGGCAGGCGCTTCACCGGACTCGTAGTCGACCTTCAGTAGAGTTGGACTCAGCAGGAGTATACTACTGAACCCAGGTCTGACTCAGCAACGGCCTGACAGTCTCCTTGATTGTCAGATGATCTTATATGTTAAATCAGTAGAGTCGTCCGAGGTTGTTCACATCAGAGAAGTCAGCTTCAGTATCTACCTAGAAGTCTGTGTGTCTCAACTACTTTCTACACCTTGACCAATGACAAGCAACCAGATGTTAAAGTTCTGGTAAAAGCTGCAAGTCAACAACTTTCTGGAAATGGAGGAAAAGACTCTGCGAGATTCCTTAAAAGAGCCGTTAGCTACCCAAAGAGAGTGACATGTGGACAGTTCGTCTCCAACGGATCTATCTATAGCTCACCTCTATAAATAGAGGAAAAATCAAATCGAAAAACAACCAACAAGAACGAGCGATTACGAGCAATAAACGTACAAGAACTCAAGCTTTTCGTAAGAACTTCAGAGAAACACTCAACGCGAAAGGCGACATCTTTGCTCTAGGGAACCAAGCTGAATAGAATCAAAAGCCTCTAGTATCCAAGTGATCGAACACGAACCCAGAGAGATTAGACCATCACTCTAGAAGCCATTTTCTTGTTCCCTTCCCTCTAACCTAAGCTCCACTGAAATATCCTTAGCTTAGACCCGAAGGAGTTCATATCTTGAACTGTTCTTATTGTTAAGAACTCCTTCATCGTTGGAGAGTTTGTCAAACTTATAGTTTGATCCTTGTAAATTGGGACTTGCTCAGTATAATCCTCAAGGCCAGTGTTTGTCCAGTGCACAAACCAACTGAGACTAACTCAGTATAATAAAATAGTCTCCTGATCTTTTTGGGACAGTGGACGTAGAATTGTTTGATATCCGAACCACTTTAAAATCGCTGTGTTCATTTACTGTTGCATTGATTTACAATTTATAACTGAAAACCGTTTTACAAAATCATACAACAGAGTTTCAGTAAAGCTTAAACTGAGTGCACTAATCTACTGAAACAATTTTGATAAAAATGTTTTCAACTCAACTGAATCGGGCCTACACTTTTCCGCACGCTACTGAACTCTTACTGAACGGTACTGAATTCTGACATCAGTCAGCTAGCAGGCCTCAGTATAGTCAGTCACTTTGTCCACGCAATCCAGAATAACTTGCCTGGTCTACTGAATTTATTCAGCAAGACACTCTCCTGAATATGACTGTTCGCGTTTTAAGTTGAGAACGTTTATCTGAACGTTTATCTCGGGACCAACATTATCGTTCACCCATCATATGTGGATTGGTGTATTTCTCATAGTTGGTGTTGCTGCGCATGCAACCATTTTTATGGTAAGAGACTATGATCCAACTACTTGATACAATGATCTATAAGATGGTGTCCTTAGACATCGTGATGCAATCATATCACTGAAGGATAATTAAGGGTTAGAAATCGATACCTTCCTCCTTCCTATGTTGTCGCGGCTTTGATTGTTGCTCCTGTGTCAGATCTTCTGATCTGTGTCCCGGCCTTTTTCTTCCTTTGGGTGGTCAGAGAACTGAAGAAAATAGATTATTGTCTCTCTCTATACTCACGTTAGGCGTCTCCAATTTTGTGAATATGTGTGATCTGTTTCTGAACAGAATACTAATATATATAGGCTTCAAAAGCCAATATAATATTAATATATTTGTAGCCCATTAATTTAATTATATTTCTGTTGGGTTATGAGTCAGTAGATGGTATTTAGCTGTTAGTGGTTAAAATAATATTGGGGGAAATCATAGTAGTACTATGGAATTGAAGATCCCAAAACCCAGCTGATATCAGTAGTGTAGTGTCTTGATAGGACTAGATAATGTATAGGCTAGACTGTTTTTATTTTGTTTATCCTTCTGTCTATGTCCTGTACGGGGTAAAATGTTGGATTGATCTTCTGTCGAAGTTACTTTCCAGAACCCCACGTCATCAGCGTAATTGCTTGCGTTCTTAAGTCATCAGCTGATCTTGGCCTCAGTAGAAGACATCTCATTAGCTGACAGACATCAGCAGAAGAACTCTATGCAAGCTCAGTACCTTCGCAGTCATTAGCTGACCATACTCAAGAGAATATCTCTTGTCAGCCGACTCAGACGAAGAAGACAGAGACTGTCCAAAGTCTACTGTATCCGACAGAAAACGACCCAGCCGCTAAAGTCATTTCGAAAGTCAGCAAAAGATATACGAGGATTAGGGAGAGTTAACTCCGATGTCTGACATAATCTCACCTACCACAAACCTCGACCAATGAGAAGCCGACAACGCTTTATCTGCTCTGACCAACTAAAGTTGCTCTCATGTACATTGTCAACTGCTCTGCTGCAACATTTCGAAAATATGGCCGTTTTCTTTGGAAGGTTGTGACACGTGGCGTCGTTGTCTCCAACGGACATATGCCTATTTCACGACTATAAATAGAGAAGAAATCCGAGCTTCACGCACGGGATATCAAGGGAAAAACGCTCAAGCTTTCGAACAACTCTAGCGCATTCAAGATCAATCTAGCAAAGAACTTACCCAATAGAATATCATTAGTTCTACTCTCTAGAGTTCTTTAGATCCCTCTTCTCTAGCTAAGCTTATTGCCATATTTATAGCTTAGAAATTCGAAGGAGTTCACTTTTAGTGATCGTTCTTACTGTAAGAACTCCTTCCTAGTTGGAGATTATTCCCTCCCTTTCAAACCTCGGTTTGAATTGTAAAGTCGCTAAGGACTATATCTTAGAAGGGTCTGTCCAGCACACAGATTCCTTGCTGAGGCTTGCTCAGATAAATCAACAAGAACTCCTGTTCGGCAGGACCGTGGACGTAGGTAGGATCTTGTGTATCCGAACCACGTTAAAAATTGCTTGTGTTATCTACTGTTTTATTGCATTGCATGCAAACTGTTACAAAATCATATCTTTGCATAAAACGTATTTTTAAAAGCGCACTAGCCAAAACTACTTGACTTGTGAAAATCACGTTTTCAAACTGAGACGAATCTCCGGTCCCCACACTCTTATCCGCACTAAGTCTCCGACTGAGTTTCAAGTACTGACAAAAGTCAGTAGGAGAGCTCAGTAGTTGGCACACTTCTGACCCGCGATCGAAGGTTACTATTTGACACTGTTCGTCAGTTGCAACTTATAGCTCAACTGTCCTTCACGTTCACCCCCCCCCCTGTACACCTGACTATCGTCTCCGGACCAACAATTGGTATCAGAGCAAGGGTGTTCTTCTGATCACCGATTCTGAACTACTGGTCTTCTCGAACAGATCCTGAAAACGTTTTTCACTGCACAAGCATCTCTTCATTCATCCTTATATTCTTACCCATAATGACTGATATGTCAGGTATTCGGATGGTACCGATGTTCTCACTAGAGAACTACACAGTATGGCGTGTGAGAATGGAGGCACACCTCACATCGCTACATGATAGCATGACGGACGTCCTTGAGACAGGACCCATCATTCCCATGATCGACAACGTACAATTTGCCGCTGTGGGAGGTGTAGGAGCACAGACTGGTGCTAAGGTCGCCAAAGAAAAACCTGCCTTCACATCAGAAGAGAAAAAGCTGCACAACCTCGACCGAGTTGCGCGGAATGTAATCCTGACTACGCTCAGTGATTCTCACCTCGGGAGGGTGCAAGACTGCAAGACGGCAAAGGAACTATGGGATGCCCTGGCTGTACTGAGCCAAGGAACCCCGCAGATCAAAGAGAATAAGCTTGAATTAGAGCATCAGAAGTTTGATACATTTGCCATGGAGTCCAATGAAACCATTGACGAGCTAAGCGTCAGATTTACTAACCAGATCAATATGATCAATGGACTGGGGAGGACGTTCACCAATAAAGAGATGAATACCAAGATCTTAAGAGCGCTACCTCGACAGAAGTGGCTTCCATTTGCTACTTATTTACGTTGCTCTGATCTTAATGCTCTAACTCCTGATGTTATCTTTTCAGAATTAAAAACAGAGGAATTTGAGTACAGTCTACCCCAACGATGTTCCAGTGCTCCAGCTGACACTCAGATTGACCATGCTTTCAAAGCAACAGTCAGCAAAACTGGAGTCAAACCCATTTCTTCCAAAGCAAGGCGTGGGCTGCGCGAAACAAAACAAAGTCCTCCGAGACATGCGCTGCCGACCAACTTGCGCTTATGGCTCTCAAATATCAAAGAGAAAAGGAGAGAGTCAGAAAGCTGAAGAAATACAACAGAGATTCTCCCTCAGGTAAGAAAGATTTTCGAAAAAGGGAAGAATCTAAACCTTCTACGGCTGACGGGAACACGGAACCCGCTGCGAGTCCATCCAAAGACTCAGTGGAAAAAGCAAGCAGATCATCATGCGTGCTTACAACCGCAAGAAGGAGGGACGAAGATCGCACGAATGTCCCGAACTCTCGGCTGCTCAAAGAGCGAACGACGAGCCGACGCGAGAAATTTGCCCGTAGGAGGCAGACCTATATTGCCGGAGAGATATCCGATGACTCAATCGAGGAAGATACGTTCATGTACTCCTCTGAGGACGAAGCTGCCTTCGTCGCCGTTGAGATCGAAGAAACAAATCCTGAGTCAACTGCAGAATACTGTCTGATGGCCGGAGAAGAGGCTGAGGTAAATTCTAAACTTAATATAACCTCTTCTTCACACAAAGACACACGACACGTGCTCGGTCGCGAATGAGCCTCTAGATGTGGTACAAGCCTACGATGATCTACTAGAGGAGCGGATTCACTGAGCAGAGACTTCAAAGAGAACCATTCGGGAACTAGAACAGTAAAAGCCGAAAATCAGAGACTTTCTTCTGATTGTCAGGTCTCTACTGATTCAGAGAGTCTGGTTACAAGACTCAAGGAAGAGATTAAAACTCTTATAACTAAGTCTCAGCTTCAAGAAACTCAGATATCAGTTCTGACCAAGGACAATTCTGAGAAAGCTACTGAGATAGCTCGACTCAGTCAGAAGCTCGCAGAAGTTGAAAAGGATTATGAATCACTTCGGAGAAGTGATGAGGTCTAGCGAGGATTAATGACTGAACAATACCCAGGAGCTAAGGAGAAGTTGGAAAGTATGCTTAGAGCGCAAAGGCCAACGGTCATGAAAGAAGGACTTGGCTATACTCATGAAGCTTCCACTTCAAAGAGCTCATAATCTTGGGCGATAGGTTCGTCGAGGTAAAGTTCGGACATCGACTCAACACCTCAGGCGAAGAATAAACAGAAGATAGTTGCACCTCAGCTGAGCAACAAGAAGCAACTGACCAAAGGTTCCAGCCCCAGGACACCACGATCAACAAGAAGCTACTGACCAAAGGTTCCAGCCCCAGGACACCACGATCAAACTCAGGGGGAACCAAGAAGGTCAGGTGGGCAGAGCAGTATAAGGAACCACTGTATGAACATCCAGCTCAATATGGTTCGTACTACTATGAGCCCAGGGTCAGGAGGAATACAAAGCCTCAGAAGAAGAAAGCTCCTGAACCCAAAGTCATCAGAAAGTCAGTATCTCCAAGTCCTATGGAGAAGAAAGCTGACAAGGTTCAGAAGAAGAAGTCTCAGACTTCTAAGGTTCCTAGACAGATCTGGGTTCTGAAATCACCCACTAACATGTAAGGACACAACTGAACCAAAGGGTACCTAAAAATGTTTCTGTTTTGCAGGTGCATAAGGACCCTTGGATTGTGGACAGCGGCTACTCGAGACACATGACTTATCAAAAGAGCCTGCTGACCAACTACATACAGGAAGATGGTCCTAGAATTGAGTTTGGTGACAACTCTAAAGGCTACACAAGGGGATACGGAACACTGAATATTGGGACTGCCTCAGTTCCAAGAGTAACATATGTTGAAGGACTTCAACATAATCTCCTTTCTGTCAGTCAATTCTGTAACAATCTTAATAGAGTTATCTTTGACGCTGGTTTCTATGATATTGTTGATAAATCTACAGGGAAAACAGTGTTATCAGATTCGCGGAGGAAGAATATATACGTTGCAAACTGGAAAACCGCAGAACCTGAGGCTTGCTTACTCGCACAGACGAAATCCAGTGACAAGGCAGGATGGCTGTGGCATAAGAGACTCAGCCACCTGAACTTCAAGACTATGAACAAGCTAGCCAAGAACTCTAAAGTTAGAGGACTGCCCAACGAATCGTTTATCAAAGACAGGAATTGTGAGGCATGTTTGAAGGGAAAGCAGACAAAGAGTAGCAATCCACCTATTCCGTCACCTTCCACTGATAGAATCCTTCAGCTGCTACACATGGACTTATTCGGGCCAGTCTCTCCAGTGACTATAAGAGGCAAGAAGTATGCCCTCGTCGTTATTGACGACTACTCGAGATATACATGGGTCATCTTCATAGCCAACAAATCTGATGCCATGACTGAGTTGCCCAAACTGCTGAAAAATCTTAGTGTGGAAAAGGACATGAAGATACAGAGAATTCGCTCAGACAGAGGAACATAATTTCTCAACTCAGTAGTTAAAGAGTACTGCGAAAAGGAGGGAATTAAGCACAAAACATCAGCAGCTCGCACCCCTCAGCAGAACGGAGTTGCTGAACGCAAAAACAGAACACTTAAAGAAGCAGCAAGAACGCTCCTAGCAGACTCTGGACTACCCTCAAAGTTCTGGGCAGATGCTACTGACACAGCCTGCTACACTCAGAATCGCTCACTACTTACACAGCAACACATGAAGACACCCTACGAATTATGGAAAGGGAGAATCCCTTCTATTTCTCATTTTCATATCTTTGGCTGTCCTTGCTTTATCCACAATAATGGGAAAGATCAGTTGAAGGTCTTTGATAGCAAATCTGATCAAGGAGTATTCTTAGGATACTCTCGAGTCAGTAAAGCCTTCAGAGTCTTTAACTATCGGACCATTTGCGTGGAGGAAAGCCCTCATGTTTTTTTGATGAGTTTGTTACTGAGGACAGGAAAACTACAAAGACAAATACTGAAGATGTCAGCAGTAAGCTATAGGATCTCACACTAAACGACAAAACTGAAAAGATCCAGCATTGTTGGGATGATGAGTCAGACGATGAAGAAATTCAGACTCAGCCAACAGGCGATGTAGCTGACCTGGTTGATTCTACTGAACATAATCAACAACAGGTAACAACGGTCGATGAGGAAGCCCCAGTGGTAACTGAGACCTCTACTGAGAATATAAACTCAGGGGGAACAAATACTGTTCCTGAGCTAAATGCCCCTGAACATGGAAACTCAGTAGATCCTAACCTTCTTACTGAACTACTGCAATCACAGAACAATACAACTGAAATGCCTAACACACCTACTGACTGTGCAGAAGTAGTATCAGAAGAAGAAGCCAGACTCAAACGTTCATGGCTCGACGGTCATTCTTCAGATCTTATTATAGGAGATCCATCAGCAACTATAAGGACAAGATCTAGATTAAGTCAAGGAGAAAGCTCACTCTATTCTTGTTTCTTGTCTACAGAAGAACCTCAGTCAATAGAGGACGCACTCAACGATGCTGACTGGATCATCGTCATGCAAGAAGAGCTGAACCAGTTCGTTAGAAACGAAGTTTGGGAGCTTGTTGACAGACCGAGACATCAGCATGTGATTGGTACTAAGTGGGTCTTCAAGAACAAGCATGATGAAAACAACGTCATTGTCAGAAACAAAGTTAGACTAGTTGCCAAAGGATACTGTCAAACAGAAGGAATCGACTTTGATGAAACATTCGCTCCAGTCGCCAGATTGGAAGCCATTCGTCTATTCCTAGCTTACGCAACGCATCAAAGATTCAAAGTATATCAGATGGATGTAAAGTCAGCTTTTCTGAACGGCGTACTGAAGGAAGAAATCTATGTGGAACAACCGCCCGACTTTGAGCAGGGACATCAGGTGTATAGACTCAGGAAAGCTTCGTATGGGTTAAAACAAGCACCCAGGGCTTGGTACGATACTCTATCAGACTTTCTACTTCAGAAAGGTTTTCAGAAGGGGACAGTAGATCGCACCCTGTTCAACATAAAGTCAGGAGATGACATCCTACTGGTGCAAATCTACATGGACGACATCATTTTCGGTTGCAGAAACGTGACTATATGTCAACAATTCGAGAAAATGATGAAGGAGAAATTCGAGATGTCCATGATGGGAGAGATGAACTATTTCCTTGGATTTCAAGTGAAGCAATCACCTGAAGGAATTTTCATCAGTCAAGCCAAATACACTCGAGATCTTCTCAAAAGATTCGGCTGCGACTCAAGCAAGCCAGTCGAAATCCCCATGAATACGAATTTCAAAATTGATCTAGATAAAGAGGGAGCTTCTGTTAACTCTACTGATTATAGAGCTATTATTGGTTCTTTATTATACTTAACAGCTAGCCGACCTGATATAACTTATGTTGTAGGTGTATGTGCAAGATTTCAAGCGGATCCCAAGCGAAGTCATCTAGACTCAGCAAAGAAGATTCTGCGATATCTAAAAGGAACACCTGACGCATGGTTATGGTATCCTGCTAATGAAAATCTAATACTGACAGGTTATTCTGATGCTAATTATGCAGGATGCAGGATAGATCGAAAGTCAACTTTTGGAACGTGTCAGTTCCTAGGCAGCAAGCTAATATCTTGGTTTTCAAAGAAACAACATTCAGTGACAACGTCCACTACTGAAGCTGAGTACATGGCTGTTGGAAGTTGCTGTGCCCAGATCCTTTGGCTTCGACAACAACTGCGAGATTATGGTATATCTCAGGATGAAGTGCCCATCTACTGTGACTCCACACGTGCTATTGCTATAACTCAGAATCCAGTTCTCCATACGAGATGCAAGCACGTGGATATTCGACACCACTTCATCAGAGACCATGTCGAGAAGAAGGATATCAGAATGGAGAAAATCCATACTGACAAGCAAAGGACAGATATACTGACCAAACCACTAGCTGAGAACAGATTTAGAGAATTATCAGTTGAGCCAGGTCTACTGGAACCTACTAAGTAGAGTCAGTAGAAGAAATCAGTATGACAGGTCAAAGACTCAGTACAATGATTCAGTCAGGAGAATCAAGCTGTACACAGTAAGGGGGAATGTGGTCATCAGCACATCAACTGTCCTCCTAAGTCTTAACGGTAACCAGTTGATTGTAAAACTTCAGCTGAAGAGGTTTGTGTAGTCTTAATATACTTAATTTTATCAGAAGCATGCTCGCATTTATTATATCAGTCGCTTGCACTCAGTAGCTAATGAGCATTTATTTCCCGCCATTAATCTTTTAAGGATGAGTCAGTAGGAAACCGTTTTCATTTAACAGGCTTAGACTTTAATGCTGCCTGCAGCGCATTTAATGCATGTCTTCTCAACTTATCTTACTGCGCATATGCCTACGTGGGTCTAGGTTAGAGGCGGGTTGTGTAATCATTCCTTTTATAACATCAAATCACAACCGTCATTTTAAACGTGAGATTAAATTTCAGCCGTTCGATTGAAACCGCATGATATGCAAATCTTATAAAATCTCTCGCTTATATCTCTAACCACACTTCTCGCCATTTTCGAATCTCTAGAGCTTTTTTCTCTGCGTTCAGTTTCTTAAAACCTTAACTGCTCTGCATTTGTTTTCTCAAAGCTCTCCATTATTCGGTAATTTCTTGAATCCTGCTTAACCTCATACTGACTTACTCTATTTTCAAGTGCTAACGAGTTTTTCGCAGATATTCATGGCGACGGTAATGACCCCACCGCAAATCGATGAGATCATCAAGTCCCAAATACAGTTCGAGCCGACGATGGCGCTACACCAAGTTGATCTTCCATATCTTGATCCCGTCTTCACGGCTCTCGAAGCTTCTGGACTGGAGCTTCTTGTCTCGAAGCAACCTAGAGCATATTTGTCCAGACAAGTTGCAGAAGTTTATTACAACTGGAGAACCCTAGAAGATACAGGGGTGGAGGAATCCAGTTTCTCATACATGAAGGAAGTTGTCCCTCAATCTTGGGATGCCAGTAAACACGTCATCAATATCAGAACCGCTGTGGAGCTGACCTTTGATCTCCCAGCGCGCGGAGTCTCTCCAAGTGGATATAAGGAGAAGGAAATTAACTCCTATGTCCAGAAGTTCTGTGGCAGGGACGACGTAGTCTTCAAGATAGCTCTGTCGAAGAATCTGCTGCTACCAGAGTACCGAGGGCTCGTGTATATTGTTTCCCATCCAAGCCCCGCATACAACCGATGATGATAATAGATGATGGAGTCAGAGTTAGCTGGACTAACTGCTATGTAGCCGAGCTTAAAGCTCAGGCTCAGAAGTTCGCAGCAACGCCCACTGGTGAGAGAAGACTTATAAGTGTGGGAAAGCTGCTGTACGGGACAAAGTTGTCCGTACTAATCGAAGAATCAATATCGGATCGCTCAGCCTTTGCTGATGCGAGATACTTCGACAACAAGCTCATAAAGTTTAAGACAAGAGCCGTTGCTGAGAAATCCATCGGGCGAGGGCCGCTTGAGCATAAAAGAGTCACTTCCGACTTGCCCCCTCGCCCCGACCCGTCTAAGAGGAAGAGGCTCAGTAAGACTGGACCTTCTGAGGTTCCAGCAAAACCAGCAAAACCTGCCTCTCCTCCACCCACTCAGGAGGAACCCATTCTAGACGCGGACACCGGCATCGAAGGTGCCACGTTGAAGGATAAAGTCCAGCGGATCAGCTCCGAAGAAACTCAGTCGGACACTGGAGTACCGACTGAGGAAACCTCCTCAGAGTGGACAACCATGCATTCCACCCGTCTCCGAGCCACAGGAGAAGTTAGTGCTCAGATCCCTGAGATCGCTGAGCATGAGGATTTGGTGGATATTGCCATAAGGGCTAGGACACAGATGCTGCTGAGATTCCTTAGCTGGGATATCCTTGAAGATCTGATCAGGACTTAGTCAGCTCTGTCCCTACTTACCGAAGAGCAGAGCTTGCAATCAGCAATAGGGTTCGGGGAACCAGCTGATCTAGCCTCCTTCGAGGATCTGCGTGCTGCAATGCTTTATCTCTTAAGCTTGCGATCCTCAGCACCAGACAATAGCCCTTCGCCTCCATCGCATCATGACGACAACAACGATAACAATGATGATTACGACATGGATCAGGCGCCACCCAAGGATGCAGATTTGGGAGGATCTGCTGAGGGTAACACTCCCCGCGAACAGGGCCGATCACCACCACCCTCCACATCAGGTGATGCCCTAGTTGCCTCGAAGTCGAGTCGAGCGCAACAGATCGCGACATCTGAGCAGAGGCTCGGAACCAGTAGTTATAAGATGAAACCTATAGGTTCCGTGACCTCTAAGTCAGTCAACAAAGCCATCCGACGGCAGGAGACAAGAATTATCTCCTTGCAAAAGACGTTCATCTCAAATGGGCTCAGTACACTAAGGCCCAGACTGAGAAAGTTGACCGACTCGCTCAAGGGATGCAGAAGGTCTTCGAAACTCCTACTCCTTCTGTCAACATTCAGGAGGTAGTTGAGACCGCCCTTGCAGCTCAGAAGGCGGACTTAGCCGCTCAGAGTCAGCAGCTCCTAATCTCTCAGCAGAAGTCATTCTCTGAGCAGCTGACTCAGGGCCTTGCGGCAGTCCAAGCCACCATGGACGAAAGGAATAGAGTGGCCTTCTCCAGCCTTCAGAAAGCCTTACAACAACAGGTGGAGGCCCTCAAAGAAATTCAGAAGGAGATGACAGAATCTCATGACCAGTCTCTGCTAAAACTCAGACAGGAGTCCGCAGCCCAACTCAAACAATTTAGAGCTGATCAGGAGAAGGAATGGGGGCAATACTGCGATGCAGTCAAAGACTTCGAATTCACCGCCACCCTCATCAAGAATCTATGCTTCAATTTGGACAAGGAGGTGACAGTCATCCGTACTTGCCTCTCCCTGGCTGATGATGCCAAAAAGGGGGAAGAAGCCGAGAAAGATGAATAGGCTGAGGTGGAGAAAAGCCTAGAAGTCCAAGTTATTAATAAGGGGGAAGGAAATCAGGGGGAAGGTTCAGCTATTCAGGCTGGAACCAGTTCTGGAGTACCCCCTCCCGAAAATGTCCAAGTCCCAGAAGTCCAAACAACAACTACTGTGACTGAGCCAGCAACTGCTTCATCAGCTCATCACATCGATGAAATTGCTCGATTTATCGATCAGGAGGACGAGCCACTGCCACCGCAAAAGCCAGGGAAGGAGATTACAACTGAAGCCACTCCTCCATCTTCCCCGACGCCTAAGTTTAAATCCAAAGCGGAGCAGGAGGCGTTCGATCAGCGAGTTGCTCAGAAGCTTGAAGATCAATTGAACTACGAGCAGCAACTCAAGGCAGAAATTAAAAAGGCAAAGAAGCCCAGGAAGCCTGTTGGCAAAATTGCCAAAGAAAAAGCCAAGCAGCTACTGGATGAACAGAAGAAGAAGGCTCAGGAGGAGCTTGCCAAAGCTTCCTCTACTGAAGTCCTGCCCTTAGCTCAGAGTTCTTACACTCCCACTCTTACACCTGAGCAAGAGGCCGAGGACAGAGCCACCTGGGAGGCCACGCTGAAGGGATTAAATCTCTGAAGAGGAGATGCTAGATCAGCGGGTCTCAGAGAGAAGAAAAAATTGGCCGACCTGGCTAAGATCATTGAACTGACAGATAAGATAGCCAGCGAGCCAGTAGTGGATTGGAAAAGGCAGATCCCGAGGTCGTCTAAGTATTATAGGAGAGGAGCGCCCAGAGCACCTTATATTAAGAAAGCTCCTACTCCTCATGTAGACAGATGGGTGCCAGCAGAGCTAAATGAGCAATGGGAGGAACTTAAGGAGGAATTTATCAAGGGATACTATGTGTGGGGTTTCTATCCATCTGGGATACCAGTTGATCAGCTATTCGATGAGTTCCTTCATCAATACAATGCCCAGCTCAGAGATCAGCTTCAACTGATAATGGAAAGAGAGAAGATACCCCTCAGAGCTCCAACATTCAGACGCATCCCTCCTCCGAGGACTACTCGTGGCGTGCTATGCACGAAGGAGATAGAAGATGAGATCGAGGCAGGTGCTTATCATCATAACCTTAGTTTTGATCTACCTGCTGATCTCAAGGAAATTCAAACTATGCGCGCAAGGATCTATAAATACTATGGTTTGGAACCTCCAGCTGATAGGTCTGCAGATTTTAGGAGCAGGACCAAGAGATTCAGACGTCAGCAATGATCTTCTTAGCATTTATTTTGTAATAGAGATAGGAACCTTGTAATCTTCATGTCTATATATCAGTTCCTATTTCTAGCCAGACAATTACTCATTGTCTTACGGCCTTTGGTTGTGTTTTCGTTATCACAACTGATCACTAAAGTGATCTGACACACACTCACATAACCGTTTTCTCTGTGTTTTGCCTATCTCTCACTGCTGAACTCTTAAGGCTAACTGATTCGGTCTTGCAAGTCTATCTATGTCAGTAGTTTAGTATCCTTTCTTTATATTTTATAAAGGTTTTGGCATCATCAATTAGGGGGAAATTGTTGGGTTATGAGTCAGTAGATGGTATTCAGCTGTTAGTGGTTAAAATAATATTGGGGGGAATCATAGTAGTACTATGGAATTGAAGATCCCAAAACCCAGCTGATATCAATAGTGTAGTGTCTTGATAGGACTAGATGATGTATAGGCTAGACTGTTTTTATTTTGTTTATCCTTCTGTCTATGTCCTGTAAGGGGTAAAATGTTGGATTGATCTTCTGTCGAAGTTACTTTCTAGAACCCCACGTCATCAGCGTAATTGCTTGTGTTCTTAAGTCATCAGCTGATCTTGGCCTCAGTAGAAGACATCTCATCAGCTGACAGACATCAGCAGAAGAACTCTATGCAAGCTTAGTACCTTCGCAGTCATCAGCTGACCATACTCAAGAGAATATCTCTTGTCAGCCGACTCTGACGAAGAAGACAGAGACTGTCCAAAGTCTACTGTATCCGATAGAAAATGACCCAGCCGCTAAAGTCATTTCGAAAGTCAGCAGAAGACATACGAGGATTAGGGAGAGTACTCTCCGATGTCTGACACAATCTCACCTACCACAAACCTCGACCAATGAGAAGCCGACAACGCTTTATCTGCTCTGACCAACTAAAGCTGCTCTCATGTACAGAGTCAACTGCTCTGCTGCAACATTTCGAAAATATGACCGTTTTCTTTGGAAGGTTGTGACACGTGGCATCGTCGTCTCCAACGGAGATATGCCTATTTCACAACTATAAATAGAGAAGAAATCCGAGCTTCACGCACGGGATATCAAGGGAAAAACGCTCAAGCTTTCGAACAACTCTAGCGCATTCAAGATCAATCCAGCGAAGAACTTGCCCAATAGAATATCATTAGTTCTTCTCTCTAGAGTTCTTTAGATCCCTCTTCTCTAGCTAAGCTCATTGTCATATTTATAGCTTAGAAATTCGAAGGAGTTCACTTTTAGTGATCGTTCTTACTGTAAGAACTCCTTCCTAGTTGGAGATTATTCCCTCCCTTTCAAACCTCGGTTTGAATTGTAAAGTCGCTAAGGACTATAACTTAGAAGGGTCTATCCAGCGCCCAGATTCCTTACTGAGGCTTG
Source organism: Lavandula angustifolia (assembly GCA_028984105.1). Classification (NCBI taxonomy): domain Eukaryota; kingdom Viridiplantae; phylum Streptophyta; class Magnoliopsida; order Lamiales; family Lamiaceae; genus Lavandula; species Lavandula angustifolia. The sequence goes on along the minus strand of CM054813.1, from coordinate 20,610,068 downwards.
CTCAGATAAATCAACAAGAACTCCTGTTCGGTAGGACCGTGGACGTAGGATCTTGCGTATCCGAACCACGTTAAAAATTGCTTGTGTTATCTACTGTTTTATTGCATTGCATACAAACTGTTACAAAATCATATCTTTGCATAAAACGTATTCTTAAAAGCGCACTAGCCAAAACTACTTGACTTGTGAAAATCACGTTTTTAAACTGAGACGAATCTCCGGGCCCCACACTCTTATCCGCACTAAGTCTCCGACTGAGTTTCAAGTACTGACAAAAGTCAGTAGGAGAGCTCAGTAGTTGGCACATTTCTGACCCGCGATCGAAGGTTACTATTTGACATTGTTCGTTAGTTGCAACTTACAGCTCAGCTGTCCTTCACGTTCTGAGAAAAGAAACTGTGCTCAGGTGTATTCACCCCCCCCCCTCTACACCTGACTATCGTCTTCGGACCAACAATTTCTAATGGGCTTCCACATAATTAGCCCATAATATAATTAATTAATCCACTGGGCTACTAATATTTATCAATTAATTGGACCAGCCAATTAATTCTAGATAAATAACATTATTAAATAATGTAAAAATATATTAATCCATTAATAATGATTTCTGAGAGACAATAAATAACTAGGCAACTATTTGGGCCAGATCAGGGATCTAATACAAGAAATAAAGCTGGGCCTCAAATTAATTAATTATCTATGCTCAAATTACACAAAAAATTAATTAATAAACACAGATTCATTCCACTAGAGAATCCGTGCTGACTTACCCCTTTATCCCAAATTGAGCAAGGGCTTGTATTTTAGACTTAATCGATCTCCGTATTTAAGATAGAAATATCCGTTAATTAATTAAGCTCACTGACAACTTAAATTAATTAACATCTTATATTCCTGAGTAGTACCACTCGACCTTATTAACACACCTGAACTTAATCAACCGGCCGGGTTTAGTGTGCTAATCCTTTCGAGTTCCTCAGGGGATATTATCAACCCATTTTACTAGGATACGGTTGCAAGATACAGACAACCAGCCTGAGCCACAAATAACTACTAACACCCAAGATACGTAGATCCGGTCGCGATGACGTTCACCATAGTAGGTCAAAGTGATAGATAACCAAATGCACTCAGCTGAAGTCTTACCAAGCTTAAGACCAGCTAAGTCACCGAGATCTTGGTTCTCCACTAAGGTCAGTTAGGAGAACACATCTCACTGTGATCCGTCAATACACCACCTTAAGTGTACCAGTAAAGACAAGCAGCTAAGACAAGTCACTTCTTATCTAAACTGCAGCTTAAACCGATAACTTATCCTTAAGTTGTCTCAGCTGTGATAATTGTTTATATCTTGTCAGTTCAACCAATTTGTGTTGTCTTCTGTGATACCCGACACACCACACAAATCTAACTTTTATACAAGATAAAGGATAACATGTGCAAATATACATATTTATCAGATAGGAGAATAAAATAGTGGTAAGGACGAAAACACATTATATACAAGCATAAAAAGTGCTTCCAGTATACAAAATCCCAACAATCACATCTCAACTGGGCATGTATATTTGGGCTTTCACAGTTTTGGTTTGTATATTCATAACGATAGCATGAGTGCCTTAGGGCGTCCTCAAGATATGTTTTCAGATACCGCTATATAATTACAACCCGTTTTTGCCCAATGGATACAAAATACTCATACTTTAGCACCCGATGCAACAACTCCTGGTGCAACGGCAAGTACCAGTTTTACCTGGGGGAGTGGTGATTTAGTAGCAGTAGGTGGCAAAGTGGATTTTTTTGGTACATCATATCTATGCATTTACAATTCATGTTACGGTATTGATACTCCTAAAGGGTGTTCTATTTGCTCGCAGCTCCCGGTTGATACTAGATAAAGCAAATCTCAATTTTTATTTTCCTAGTGATGGGCCTGGAAGAGGGGGTACATATCAATTATCGGCTTAGAATCATGTCTTCTTAGGACTATTCTGGATGTACAATTCTATTTCGGTAGTAATATTCCATTTCAGCTGGAAAATGCAATCAGATGTTTGAGGCAGTATAAGTGATCAAGGGGTAGTAACTCATATCACGGGAGGAAACTTCGCGCAAAGTTCTATTACTATTAGTGGGTGGCTCCGGGATTTCTTATGGACCCAGGCATCCCAAGTGATTCAGTCTTATGGTTCTTCATTATCTGCATATGGCTTTTTTTTCCTAGGTGCTCATTTTGTATGAGCTTTTAGTTTAATATTTCTATTTAGTGGACATGGTTATTGGCCAGAACTTATTGAATCCATCGTTTGGGCTCATAATAAATTAAAAGTTGCTCCTGCTACTCAGACGAGAGCCTTGAGCATTGTACAAGGATGTGCTGTAAGAGTAACCTATTACCTTCTGGGTGGAATTGCCACAACATGTGCATTCTTCTTAGCAATAATTATTATAGAAGGATAATGGCTAGGAGGATTTGAAAGGCATTATGGCATTAAGATTTCCAAGGTTTAGCCAAAGGTTAGCTCAAGACCCCACTACTCGTCGTATTTGGTTTGGTATTGCTACTGCACATGACTTCGAAAGTCATGATGATATCACTGAGGAACGTCTTTATCAGAATATTTTTGCTTCCCATTTTGGTCAATTAGCAATAATTTTTCTGTGGACTTCCGGAAATCTGTTTCATGTAGCTTGGCAAGGAAATTTTGAATCATGGGTACATGACCCTTTACACGTAAGACCTATTGCTCATGCAATTTGGGATCCTCATTTTGGTCAACCGGTCGTGGAGGCTTTTACTCAAGGGGATGCTCTTGGCCCAGTGAATATCGAGTATTCTGGTGTTTATCAGTGGTGGTATACAATTGGTTTACGCACTAATGAAGATCTTTATACCGGAGCTATTTGTATTATTTCTTTCTGCTATATCCTTAATAGCAGGTTGGCTACACTTACAACCGAAATGGAAATCGAGCGTTTCGTGGTTCAAAAATGCCAAATCTCGCCTGAATCATCATTTTTTTTTCAGGACTCTTCGGCGTAAGTTCCTTGGCTTGGACAAGACATTTAGTACATGTCTCTATTCATGGAGCCAGAGAGTAGTACGTTCGATGGAATAATTTCTTAGATGTATTACCGCATCCCCAAGGGCTAGGTCCACTTTTTACAGGTCAGTGGAATCTTTATGCTCAAAACCCTGATTCAAGTAATAATTTATTCGGGACCTCCCAAGGAGTAGGAACTGTCATTATAACCCTTCTTGGGGGATTCCATCCACAAACACAAAGTTTGTGGCTGACTGATATTGTGCATCATCATTTAGCTATTGCATTTATTTTTCTTGTTGTTGATCATATGTATAGAACTAATTTCGGGATTGGACACAGTATCAAGGATCTTTTAGATGAACATATTCCTTCAGGAGGGAGATTGGGGCGTGGGCGTAAAGGTCTTTATGATACAATCAACAATTTCCTTCGTTTTCAATTAGGTCTTGCTCTAGCTTCTTTAGGGGTTATTACCTCCTTGGTAGCTCAACATATGTACTCTTTACCTGCTTATGCATTCATAGCATAAGACTTTACTACTCAAGCTGCATTATATACCCATCACCAATATATCGCAGGATTCATCATGACAGGAGCTTTTGCTCATGGGGCTATCTTTTTCATTACAGATTACAACCCGGAGCAAAATGAAAATAATGTATTGGCAAGAATGTTAAATCATAAGGTAGGGGTGTGCGCGGGCGGATTCGAACATAAAAATTAACCGATCTACACATAGGCGGTTTCATAAATTTACAAACCGTGGCGGTTTTATTTTTTTCCAAACCGTTGCGGGTAGGGTGGGGCGGTTTACGAACGGTTGCGGGCGGTTTTGCGGGTCAAATAATTATATATCCTAACTACTTAATTCTTTATTACTTATAGCGACTTTGACGAATTTTGTAAGTTGATTTAGTTAGAAGGAACAAAACCTACTACAGGAAGACAATTATTTGTTTTAACTATGAAGTATGAGACAACACTTTGGTGTATCACACAAAAAAAAAATTCCAAATCAGACAATGTATATAACTTCAAATGAAATGAGTGTGATAGTATATTCTAAGATTCACGGCACTACGCACATTCATATGGAAAATGAATTTTTGAAATGCCACTTTGTTGAGTCATGTTGTATCTATAATCTGACTTTAATTTAGAAAACTTAAGACTAATATCAGAAAAGAAAAAAAATAGGGCGGTGGGCGGGTCGGTTAACCTCTACCAGCAAACCACGACCCACCCGCTCAATGGCGGTTTGCTAAAAAATTGAACCGCAGTTAATTTTGAGAAAAATTAACCGGCGGTTACAGTTTGCAATGGGCGAGTCAAGCGGGCGGAGGCGGTTGGACGGTTTTTATGCACATCCCTATCATAAGGAAGCTATCATATCTCATTTAAGTTGGACCAGTCACTTTTTGGGATTCCATACCTTGAGACTTTATGTTCATAATGATGTCATGCCCGCTTTTGGTACTCCCAAAAAGCAAATTTTGATCGAACCCATATTTGCTCAATGGATACAATCGGTTCATGGAAAAACTTCATATGGGTTCGATGTACTTTTATCTTCAATGAGTAGTACGACATTCAATGTGGGTTGAAGCATCTGGTTGCTCGGTTGGTTAAATGCTATTAATGAGAATACTAATTCAACAATATGGCCTAGAGACTTTTTGGTCCGTCATGCTATTGCTCTGGGTTTACATACAACTACATTGATCTTAGTAAAATGTGATTTAGATGCACGTGGTTTCAAGTTCATGCCAGATAAAATGGATTTCGGTTATAGTTTTTCATGCGATGACCCTGAACGAGGGGGCACTTGTAATATTTCAGCATATGACGCATTTTATTTAACAGTTTTTTAAATGTTAAATAATATTGGATGAGTTACTTTTTATTGGCATTGGAAGCATATCATATTATGGCAGGATAACGTTTAACAGTTTAATGAATTTTCCACTCAATTTTTAAAAATTATTTAAAAAAAATTATAATTAAAAAAAATTTTGAAAAAAAGTTAAAATTTAATTTAAAAATTGGATGAATTGGTCCATAAAACTTTTATTTCATAAATATCCTTATAACTAATAGTTGATTAACTTGAAATTTACAGAAGGACCAATTCATCTAAACAAATATAATTTGAACCAATTAACTAAAAAAAGATTAGGTACCAATTCATCAAACTATCATACTTTGGGAACCGTCTGTGCCAATTTACTGTATTATTATTATTATTATTATTATTATTATTATTATTATTATTATTATTATTATTATTATTATTATTATTATTATTATTATTATTATTATTACCATTAAAAAGTACGCAATATTTTCTTATAGATTGCTAATCTTGGCAAATACTGATATGTTGAACAAAATATCATTATAATAGTTTGGAGTAATTTAATTATTTATTTTGAGTGAGATAGGACGATTTTGCTAAAATAATAATTTTGTTATATTTAGAAAATAGTTATAAGGATTAACTGAAAATCGCATTGACATGCATGAAAACTCATAAGGATACCTCCAAATTCAGGTTTTTTTATATGGTGTGCTCGGCCGATGCTCCTTTCTCTTTGATTCGAGAGTGCTAGTCTTGCAATGAATCAAGAATGACCAGCAATGGCAAAAGCAGAGCCCAAGTGAGAATTCTAATCTGTTTTAATTCAAAGAATATAAATTCAATTAGAATTCTGGATTTTTCGTCATCACTCGCCATGATAATATCTCGGGGTTTTGCAATCCACAGAAATTCCACGAATCCCTTGGTGGATAAGGCTCTCTGTGAGCTCATTCGTAAAGAAGATCCTTCCCTAGACACTTGTTTCAATTAGTACACTTGGTTTGATATGAGAATAGTTTGCAACTGAATCGATGGAATAAGAAGATTCAGAAGGTTCAATTCCCGTCGTTCACCCAATTTTTTGATGAATATCTGGAGCCGATCAGTGACAGACTCAATCTAAAATCGTTTAAATCCGTAATATTTGACCACAAACAAAGTTCAACAATCGCACCATTCCTAAGGGGACGATTCAAGTTCACATTGTTGGTTACAAAAGCTGCTATTACAAAACAATACAATAAGCCGAAAAATAAAACAAAAATAAAAGACCGTCGAGTCGAGGAAGCCTCTCTCCGCAAGACGAAATACGCCCCGGTAGTGCTCTCGGTTGTAGGCGTATCGTCCCCAAAGATGAAACGACGAACGTCTCGAAGATTGCAGCACCGCAAGATCTACGAGCTCCGGCGAACTGGACTGTTTTCCGGCGAGGACAGGCTGCTGGACTTAGAGCTAAGAATGCAAGTGAGCTAAGAAATGCAGCTAAGAAGATCTCAGGTGAATTCTTGTTGGTGTGTTTGGAATGAAGTGCAGCTTCCTATTTATAGGCAGCTTCCACCAGGTGTTGATTGCTGGAGCCATCAATGCAGGAGGGTCGTGGATGGTAAGTGGAGTGGTGGAGAGATGGAAGGTTGGCTGCTGAAGAGCCACTTCCAGATCCTTCCAAAAGATACACTTGGGTGTGATAGGTGCAGTGCACCACGGAGAGGAATCCAGTGCAGCCAGTCCACTGCACCGCCCGACCCGGCACCCGACCCGGCACCTGACCCGGCACCCGACCCGGCGAACGACCCGACGGACCACCCAAAGGACCAATTGCCAAGATCCAAGTCCAAGTCCAAGTCCAAGTCCAAGTCCACGGACACGGACACGGACCGGAACCGGAACCGGAGCCGGAGCCGGAGCCGGAGCCGGAGCCGGGCACGGGCACGGGCACGGGCACGGGCACGGGCGCGCGGGCGCGGGTAAGGTGCGGCGCGGCGCGCCCGCGCCGCGTGTGAGGCGGTCGGGCGAAAAGGCTCGCGCGCATGAGCATGTGTGGCCCAAGCCCACCACATGTCACTTAGTTATCTCCTACAATATTGTAGAGACTTAAATACCACACAAAACATTATTCATTAATCGATGTGGGACATGATTAATGTAATTCTCTCCAAAACCCGAATAAGGTAAGTTTCTCCACTTTAGGTAACATATTAGTTTTGTCCCCCCAAACTTCGAGCCACTATTTCTCACTCACCGAAAATCGGAATCGAGAAATTAAGCACACTATAATTATCTACTCGAAACGTAGATCGACGTCATATATCTCAAAATATTAATCGGTTAAATATCGAGGCTCGAAAATACGATCGAAAAGGGCTGAATTTTGCCCAAGTCAAATTAGCATTTAATGCTAATTGAATTTCCATAATATATATAAATAATATATATATAAACGATTTTTTCCAACAATCCCCCACATGAGTGGAAATAGCCAAATGCATGCATGCAGACACACAGCTCTGTCCTCAAGAGACAATAAAGCATCAGGATAGGTGGCTTGTGACCTTGAACCTTCCTTAGTCAGTGCTATTGAGCATACCGGCGGATTAGTGGACACGTGGCCTTGAACTATTCCTCCATGGTGTATACTTAGACAATAGCACTAGCACTATAAAGTCTCAACCGCGTCCGTTCTCACGTTTGTGTCCTTTACTGGCCATGGACAACCTCTTTGGATTCATAAGTGTTACATAGAAGCGGCCCTCACTACTCACTTACATAGGTGATTCTTACTCGAGTATCCTGTCATACTCCACCTTCTCAAGGCATCCAAGAATCATTAAAAGTCAAAGACTTAACCTCACCACTTTACAGGTCACCAACACTCTCGAGCTCTTTTAGGGAATAGACTATTTGAGTGTGGTATCAACAGACTCATATAGCTTAGTTTTCCCATTGAACCAAGTTCATGGGATCTCCAATCTACAAGGTTGGGTATCCACTATAATCGTTTTTAACGTGTGGATTTAACTCCCATTCCCTCTACGAGCTTATACATTTGATCTCGATTCAAACTCTTAGTAAGCGGATCCGCTAGGTTATCTATAGACTTGACATAGTCTACAGAGATAACCCCACTCGTGATCAAATGTCTTACGGTATTATGTCGACAACGAATATGTCTCGACTTACCATTATATAACCCACTCTTGGCCCTACCAATAGCTGCTTGGCTATCACAGTGAATCATCACAGGTGGCACGGGTTTCGTCCAACATGGAATATCTTCAAGAAAATTACAGAGCCATTCGGCTTCCTCACCGGCTTTATCTAAAGCAATAAATTCAGATTCCATGGTGGATCTGGCAATGCACGTCTGTTTCGTGGATCTCCACGACACAACTCCTCCCCCTATAGTGAACACATAACCACTAGTTGACAACGAGTCTTTAGTGTCGGATATCCAATTTGCATCACAGTACCCTTCAAGTACTGGGGGATGTCGCGAGTAGTGCAGCCCAAAGTTAAGAGTGTATTTCAAATACCTCAGAACTCTTACAAGAGATTTCCAATGTTCTCTACTAGGATTACTAGTATAGCGACTCAGTTTGTTCACCGGACAAGCTAGATCAGGCCTCGTACAATTCGTGATGTACATAAGACAACCAATGACTCTAGCATAATCCTCTTGAGCAACAGGATCACCCCTATTCTTGCTCAAGTGAACATTAACTTCTAGAGGAGTCTTTGCCGGCGCACTATCAAAGGCATTAAACCTCTTAAGTACTTTCTCAATATAATGAGATTGAGACAAAACAATCCCTTTAGGAGTTCTTTGTATCTTTACTCCAAGAATAACATCGCTAGCTCCCATATCTTTCATATCGAAAGTTCTTTTAAGCATACGCTTGGTGTCATTTATGACTTGAAGGTTTTGTCCCATAATTAACATGTCGTCTACATAAAGACAAACAATTACAAAGCCATTCTTTGTATTCTTTATGTAAACACACTTGTCACATTCATTAATATTAAAGCCATTCGACAACATAGCCTCGTCGAATTTCAAGTGCCATTGTAATGGTGCTTGTTTTAACCCATATAGGGATTTCACCAACTTACATACCTTTCGCTCTTGACCAGTGTACAATGAACCCTTCAGAGTTGTTCCATATAAATTTCCTCTTCTAAATCTCCATTTAGAAAGGTCGTTTTCACGTCCATTTGGTGAATCTCAAGATTGTGCAAAGCAAAGAATCGCGAGAAGCACACGGATAGACGTAATCCTCGTTACGGGCGAATAAGTATCGAAGAAGTCATATCCTTCAATTTGCTTAAAGCCTTTAACCACTAAACGAGCTTTATACTTATCAATTGACCTATCTGCCTTATACTTTCTTTTTAGGATCCATTTACATCCTAAGGCCTTGCAACCTTCGGGTAAGTCTCGCTAAGACCCAAGTGTGATTCTCGCATAATGGAATCAATTTCACTTTGGACTGACTTCTTGCCAAAGTGGGCCATCGGGTCTAGAAAGAGCTTCTTTTATAGACCGCGGCTCTTCATCCAAAAGAAAGACAACATAATCAGGACCAAAGTCCTTAGCAACTCTTGCTCTAGTGCTACGTCTTGGTTCTAAAGTTTCAAGATCGACAGCTTGCCTTTTACGTGTATCGGGTTCTACCCCCACATTTCTTGAACTACTAGCAACTTCTCTTGCTTCACCACTAGAGTTTGACTCAATTTTATCATCCTTCTTACAAGGATATACATGTTCAAAGAATATAGCATTCCTTGATTCAATAGTAGTTCCAACATTCATATCGGGCACAACCGACTTATGAATGACAAATCGATATGCACTACTATTCAGTGCATATCCTATAAAGATACAATCGACGGTCTTAGGTCCGATTGTAACTTGCTTCGGCAAAGGCACTTCTACCTTAGCCAAACACCCCCACACTTTGAGGTATTTATAGGAAGGTTTCCTTCCTTTCCACAACTCGTAAGGAGTTACTTCTCTACCTTTTAGAGGTATTTTGTTTAATAAGTAGTTAGCCGTCAAGACGGCTTCCCCCCACATGTTCTGGGGCAGTCCAGAACTTATCAACAAAGCATTCATCATCTCCTTTAGAGTTCGGTTCTTCCTTTCAGCTACACCATTTGATTGAGGCGAATAGGGGGCAGTGGTTTGATGAATAATACCACTTGTCTTACACAACTCTTCAAAAGGAGCTACATACTCTCCACCTCTATCACTTCGTACCATTTTGATTTTACAATCAAGTTGGTTTTCGGCTTCTGCTTTGAAGTTAGTAAAAGCTTCAATAGCCTCATATTTACTCCTTAAAAGATAAAGAGTACAATACTTAGTGTAGTCATCAATAAAAGTAATAAAATACTTTTTCCCACCTCTAGTTTGTACAAACTTTAAGTCACATACATCAGTGTGAATGAGTTCTAGAGGTTTAGTGTTCCTTTCTACAGAATGAAATGGCTGCTTAGCCAATTTTGCTTCAACACAAACTTCACACTTAGTTTTGTTAAACTCATTTACTTTAAGTAAATCGAGATTAACTAATCTTTTTATAGCATTTAGATTAACATGTCCTAATCTAGAATGCCATAAATCGGAACACTCAATCAAGTAAGAGGAAGTAGTTGCGTTTTCATTATCTTTGGCCTCAATGGCCTCTTGGCGTATCGCCATTACAGATGCGTTTGAAAAGGCCCTCGGAGAGGTAACCTTTTCCTAAAAACATTCCAAATTTTGTCAAAATAAACTTGTCGACTCAAAAACTAGTCTAAACCCTCTCTTGACTAGTACGAGCCGGACACTAAATTCTTCCGGATATCGTGGGACATGCAAAGACCTCTCCAAGAGTAAGGTTCTTGCCTGGAGCTCAACCTTAGCACCACAGTACCATAACCAACCACCTCGGACGAGGCTTGATTACCCATATTGAGCTTCCTCCCTTGGCGGCTCTTGTACTTGGTGAAGCGGCTTCGGTCCCCACAAACATGTGCCGTGGCGGCCGGTATCAATATACCACTTCCCCTCATTCTCCACGACGTTAGCTTCTTCGGTGACCACGGCCGCAAGGTCGGCTTCGGTGAGGTCGATCTCCAACATATTGGCTTGACGAGCCCTCTTCTTCTTCGGCTTTCGGCGGTCCTTGGACATGTGGCCGGATTTGCCACGATTGTAGCAGATCCCCTTCAAACTTGCGGGATTGCACCTTGCCCTTCCCTTTGGGGTTCTTTGTTTGGACGCCCTCTCTTAGCATTGTTGGAGTTGCCACCTTTCTCGGCCAAGGTTGACTCTTGGCTCCACGGGTGCTTTGCCCTTTCCATCTCGAGTCCTCATGTCGGTCTCGATGCGGAGCTTAACCACAAGGTCCTCAAGCGTCATTTCCTTTCGCTTGTGCTTCAAGTAGCTCTTGAAGTCCTTCCGCTCCGGGGAAGCTTCTCAATTACGGTTGCCACGATAAAAGCATCCGGCAAAAGCATACCTTCGGCGTGGACATCATGAACAATGAGTTGGAACTCTTGCACTTGGTCCATGACGGGTCGAGAGTCCACCATTTTGTAGTCCAAGAACTTGGCGACTACAAACTTCTTGGTACCGCATCGTCGCATGCAGTATTTTCTTTCAAGTGCCTCCCAAATTGCCTTGGAGGTCTTTACATTTGCATATACACCGTACGTACTATCATCTAGTCCACTAAGCAAGAAGTTTTTACGAAGTAGTCGAAGTTAGCCAATTATCATAGGCTATGCGGACTTCCAAGTTCTCTTCGTTGTCACTTGGAGGGGCGAGGAGCATTCTCCATCGAAGCACGGTTGTAAACCCTAATGTTGTCGAGATAGAACAACATCTTCTCGTTGCCACCTCTTGAAGTCGGCTCCACCAAACTTGGCCGGCTTCTCGGCAGCGGCATCACTCTGCAGACGAGTGCGGAGGTGCCGTCGGGGTCGGGTTTGAACCCCCCCACCACACCATGGTGGTTCACACTCCCAAATGGGACGTTGCTCGCAAGCGCGAGGACATAGCAGTGAAGTTGAATGCCGTGTTAGCGGCATTAGCACGGTTAAGTGCTATCCTCGGCGTCGGTAGCGGCGGAAATGGCAGCTAGGGTTGGATTAGCAAAGGCCGGAGCAGTGTAGGGACGACGTCGGTGGAACAATGTTGCCGGAGGAGGCAATGACGTCGATACGGGCGGGGTTGGTGGCGGCGGCGAAGCGCGGCGGCGGTAGCATCGGAGAGGGGAGCACTTGAAGAAGACATGTTTACAAGCAGCTTGAGTAGGTAGGATATTTCGTCTTGCGATTGTTGGTTACAAAAGCCGCTATTACAAAACAATACAATAAGCCGAAAAATAAAACAAAAATAAAAGACCGTCGAGTCGAGGAAGCCTCTCTCCGCAAGACGAAATACGCCCGGTAGTGCTCTCGGTTGTAGGCGTATCGTCCCCAAAGATGAAATGACGAACGTCTCGAAGATTGCGAAGCACCGCAAGATCTACGAGCTCCGGCGAACTGGATCGTTTCCCGGCGAGGACAAAGCCGCTGGACTTAGAGCTAAGAATGCAAGTGAGCTAAGAAATGCAGCTAAGAAGATCTCAGGTGAATTCTTGTTGGTGTGTTTGGAATGAAGTGCAGCTTCCTATTTATAGGCAGCTTCCACCAGGTGTTGATTGCTGGAGCCATCAATGCAGGAGGGTCGTGGATGGTAAGTGGAGTGGTGGAGAGATGGAAGGTTGGCTGCTGAAGACCCACTTCCAGATCCTTCCAAAAGATACACTTGGGTGTGATAGGTGCAGTGCACCACGGAGAGGAATCCAGTGCAGCCAGTCCACTGCACCGCCCGACCCGGCACCCGACCCGGCACCCGACCCGGCGGACCACCCAAAGGACCAATTGCCAAGTCCAAGTCCAAGTCCAAGTCCAAGTCCAAGTCCACGGACACGGACACGGAGCCGGAGCCGCGTGTGAGGCGGTCGGCGAAAAGGCTCGCGCGCATGAGCATGTGTGGCCCAAGCCCACCACATGTCACTTAGTTATCTCCTACAATATTGTAGAGACTTAAATACCACACAAAACATTATTCATTAATCGATGTGGGACATGATTAATGTAATTCTCTCCAAAACCCGAATAAGGTAAGTTTCTCCACTTTAGGTAACATATTAGTTTTGTCCCCCCAAACTTCGAGCCACTATTTCTCACTCACCGAAAATCGGAATCGAGAAATTAAGCACACTATAATTATCTACTCGAAACATAGATCGACGTCATATATCTCAAAATATTAATCGGTTAAATATCGAGGCTCGAAAATACGATCGAAAAGGGCTGAATTTTGCCCAAGTCAAATTAGCATTTAATGCTAATTGAATTTCCATAATATATATAAATAATATATATATAAACGATTTTTTCCAACACACATTATGTAGTCATGCATCTACGTGGAAATTCATCTTCCATGTGACTGCAAGTTTTTGTACACTGGAAAGAAAGTAAATAAAGAATGAACAAAGAGAAAGACTGCTAAAAAGCAAAGAGCCTTAAGGAAATGTCATACACAGATGCAGTGAATTTCCAATTAATACAAATTTTCACTTGAAGCACGTCAAAAAACTTATTTATTTGATCTTCCTGGCTGTACTAGCATAGGAAAGTAAGGTACCTTCGTACTAGAATCTACAATCCATTCCACCTCTTGTTTCCTATTATGTATACTGATCACAAAGATTACAGTAAATCGACTGGGACTTGTTCTGCTCGGTTCATGTTGATGCAATCTTGCTAGCTATTCTGTATGCTGCATTCATCCACTCATCTATTGACGCTTGGTTCTTGTCATACAACACAGGCACCGAGAAACTAAGAAGCACACCTGTTTGAGAGCTAAGATCTATCATCAATTGAACAAGAACAAAAGCATTGCAGAGAACTGACTCACCAATGTAAACCAGTGTAAGAAAGTTAACTGAACTCCCAATGAAGGAAATCAACCACAACGCTATAGTAACCTTACAAAAGATATCACCCAAAGATTAATCCCTCAGTTAGTCATATGCATAATCATTGTTTACTAAAACATCAATACTGCAGGGTACCAAAACTATTACACCTGCCAAAAGAGTCTCAAGTCTCCACCAATTGCAATGTCGTGCGCAATTGACAGTGCTTGATTTATGCAGAGCCGCGTCTCATCAGCAGCCTTCACTACAACTTCTTCCGAAACCTCAAGATCGGGTAGAGGTGGCAGAGCTCTAAAACCACAATATGATCCATTCATTGACAGTTGATAGAATCAAATAGCAAACATAAATATACATAAGTAAAATAGATAACCGCCAACTATCCTACTCAGACTGAAAATCAATCAGCCAATTACTCTATACAAAAACCTTAACATGATCAACATTTATTGATTCAAACAGTATAAAATAAGTCACTGATTAAGCTTATAAACTTATGATCTGTAATTATTTTACCTATTGAGAAGTGATGCAGATTTAGCCCAGAAAAACAAGATTACGACGAGTAGGAATAAGAGATTGGATATGAATGACATGAAATTGTAACCGGCTTTCTCGAATATAATCCACATAAGCGTCGAAGAAACAAGAACAAGAACGCTCTGATGCCGTTTCTTCCACAACAAAATGTCAGCAACTGCATCACGAAAAAGGAAAAAAAAATCATAAATAATTACCATCAATATTCAGATCGTTGATAACTTAAGATCAAGGTAACAGTCAATTGCCGGATTGAAACTTCAGAATCTCCAGAAAATTGCTGAATGCATAATTACTATCGATATGATATGAATGTTAAATCTGCATTACAATTACCTGTACCACAGCCTAGCGCCATATAAAGTTCTCCCATGGACGATTAGGGTTTCTGATGAATGTCGAAGAGATTTAGAGAGTGGATGGAGAAACTGAGGGAGAAATTTCGCGATTTTACGTCGGAGTATTGAAAGTAAGGTGGTGGGATTATATTATCTATATACAAAATTAAATCGAAGAATTGTTTCGTAAAAACAAAAGTTCCAACTAGAATAATCAAATTTAAGATTTATATATAAGAAATATTTACAATCCTATAGACATTGAATAAAATTAGAAATCAAACTCGACGTATGCAAATAATAATGTGGATAAAATGTATACTAATTGCACAAGATTGCTTAGTAAAACTAAAAAGTTAAAAAGTTACTTTGCAGTCGAAAATGAACTCATAAAAATATTATCGTTGTTCTACAATTCATTCGAACTAAATTGATTAAACTTAAAACTTTTGTCTCTAAGCCTCCTGATTATCTGAGTCTCCATCCTCATCTGAAGATTGTTCCTTCTGACGCTCTTCACCACCAGCTTCAGCTTTGCACTTCTTCTCCTTCTTCTTCTGCTTTTTCTTCTGGCGTTTTAAGCGCTTTTTTGCTGTGCGCTCCTCTGCAGCTTTCAATCTTTCTTCCCTTTTCTGGTTGAATTCTGCTATTGCTTTCCTTTTCCTGTAGTCTGCATCCATTCTAGCAAGCCGATCTTGTTCTTTCCTTCTCATTTGACGATACTGTCTCCATTAACACCCAGTAGAGTATCAGTTAAAACTTTCCATAGACCAGGGAAGAAGCCAACCATATTATCATGTTAAACAAAGACAAAAGTCTTCTGCAAATACTAAGCAACTAAAAAAGGGATATCTCAGAATAGACAAAAGAGGGCTTAAACATATGAATTCACCAGATAGATGCATGCTCGTCTAGCAGTTAAGCTAAGTGGCTAAAAATACACATGATATGCAACTTAAGAAACATTATGATGATTTACGAACAAGTGTGCAGGGGAAGCAATTGAAATGATTGAGTCCCTATCATATACAATGAAGTCAAAATACTCCAGCTAAGTAAATCAAACTACAGATTACTTCAAATGCTTTAGCTGAAGAATTCTAATGACCAAATTCATAAGCATTCTCCATTTCCTCGCATCAAATTTGCTAGGTGGAAGAGAGTTTTTTCTGAACAAACTTTAGAAACATGGGTGAATCTATAATGAAAATCTACCCCGCCACCATATTTCTTTCCATAAGTCTTCACAGAACTCCACCATTTGGAATGCATAATAAACACAGGAAACAGAAGAAATACTAACTTGCATGCCAAACTAATGAACAAAGTTGGATGTCGTTGTGCATCATCATAATAGGCTTGAGAACGAACAAGGTACTAACGCTAATTATCCAGATTATTTAGCAATTACGGCTCGGCTCAAAATTCTGAGTTTTCTACTACGGATGATAAAATCTCTGTCAATATCAATCACCATTTGCAGGACACATACCTTTCGTACATGTTATTGAAACAAGAAGCACATCATACCTGATGGAAATCACCGGAGCCGGAGCCGGCAGAACTTCCGGAGGTGTTGTTGACGCGAGCAGGAACGCAATCAATAATGCGCCGGAGCTTAACTTCAAGGTCCTCATCCTCGGGGTTGGCAGCAGGTGGCGTGTACTCTACCAGGGCTGATGAAGTAGAAGACGGAGGACGTGGCGGCAGAGTGGCAGGTGCTCTGTCCGCCACCGCAACCAACTGCATATCTCCGGCAGCGATGGACGGCGGCCTTCCGGACGACATACGTGAAATTCTCTTCAAACAACCTGAACCTTAGGGTTTTATGTTGGAATTCGACTACAAAGTCTGTCCTTTGAAGAATGATGAATCAGCGGAATGCTACTGGCATCGACCATCTAAAAAGAGAACGTCTACCGACTGGAATCCAATTTAGGTTTTCATTCAAATTGATTTGGGGATTTCAAATTGTATTTTAATTACTTCGAAAATAGATTTGTAATAATGAAAATAATAAAAAGATAAAAAAAAATAAAAATGGAAATAACCATTGTGGTATTACAATTTACACACTTCTACCCACATCTATTATAACAACAAAAAAAAATACATATCCTTATAAAAATCATTCACAATCAACAATACCCTTACTTTTTCATTATTGTTATATGAAAATTGTCATAGATCAGATTGCACAGAAAAAAATGAAGCGTACCAACCGGTTGGCACATAGAATCGATAGATTGTCACACATTTTATATTAGGATGTTTTAAGATAAAAATGAAAAAGTGTGCCAATCAGTTGGCGGTTCGCCCAACCGATTGACACAATATAAACATCTTCTTCTCCATTCATCTATCCCTTTCCCACCTTCACTATCACAAACACACACACACACACACACGTAGCTAAAAACACACCCACACGAGCACCATCTCGGCCCTACCAGTTTTAAGTGGTGGATTCGAGTCATCCGACAATAAATTATTTGTGCCAACAGGTCGGAACGAATGAATGAGGTTAGCTATTTAGCATTTTCTTCTTAAATTTTTATTTACTTTTTTATTGATAATTTCGATAAATCTTGGAATTGAATCACGATTGCATGTTAACGCGATTATACATGTCGGGTTTTTTTAAATATATGTCAGTTTTAGTAAATATATTGTTACGTTGAATGAATTTCTTGCTATTTGTTCGAAAATTGCTCAAAATAATCGAATTCCAGCGAAATTGGTGATTTTCCGGCGGAAGCTCCGGTAGCAAACAACCCAAAAGTTAGCATTTAATGCATCATTGTGGTAAACTGTAGTTTTAAGTTTGTATTATCTGTCCACTTTTTAATTTTTTTTTGTCGAAATGTTATTTGTATTGTTTCAATTTCATCAATTTGATGCATAATTTTTTAAATTTCAGAACAATTGTGTCGGTAGTAACTATATCAAGGAAATAAATAATATAAGTACTTTTAGGGATCAAGATTTTATCCAAAATTAGGATTGTGTTGGCTCCTTTCCACTGCCGCTTATAAATGTGCAAATCATAAAATTAAACATGAAAGTAGTTCAAAATAAGATAATAAGAAATAATAAAATAGTCCCCTTATTCCTGCCCTTGAGGTGCATCCCATCGACAACGATAACCTTTCGGAGGTTGAATAATCAGGGAATTGGACAAACACCAAGCGCAACGAATACATGTCGAAAATCACCATCAAGTTCGATTTCTAGATCAGTCAAAGAACCTGGATTTTGTACGTGGAGCAAATACATATACCTCGGAATCATCTTGAATAACTCTACATGTCCACCATAAATTATTGATATAGCAGGATTATGTGCTCGCAGCGTCACACTATAGCTCGTTTGGATTCCAAACTTATCCAAAAGATCAACCTAATATCTTTCGGTTTTAGTATTTTGCTCTAACGACGCATTCGACGGGCAAAATAGGCTGCTACAGCATTCGCACACACATTTCTCGACCCTATACCTGACAGGTCGCGGTTGCAGGTGTGGTCGGGAGTGTAATGGGTGATCTCCTAGTATTCTTCGGCCCTACAACTAGCACAAAGAAAATATGGATAGCTTTGACTGCGCTTGCAGATGTATTCCAATCGCTTTGTACACGAACGTCGACACATAAAATCCACTCCTTGTTCCATATGCCAAATTGCAACCATAACATATAATTCGTCTTTCGTCAAAAAAATCGATTCGGAACGCAATTCATCATCAAGGATGCGAGGCAAGTTTGTCACGAATGTTGGGTCAGATGTATCAAGAGGTATAATTGGAATTATCCAATTACTTGGTGCTTCCATGTTGCTGTATAAATTTTCATCGTTGGTATTTGGGTGGTTCACTAGAAGGAGCATAGACATGAGCTGGTTGACACAGTCCTCGCGTCGGATCCATGCACCAAAGTCGGCAAATGAGCAATTAATCAATGCTTTTGGAATATCTTCCTCTTCATCGTCATCGGATGAAGTGTCAAGATAAGATTCAACATCTTCATCAATCTCGATATGAACCTCTCTTTCCGGACCACTCCCTCTCGGATTGCTTCCACTGCTTGGCCCCTCAAGCCTGTTATCACCTTCGAATTGCCCACTCGGATTACTTCCACTCCTGCCCGGGTTGCTCCTACTGTCGGGCTGCGAAAACCAGTTACTACCTCCGACATTATTGGGGTAGACCAAATATACTGTAGGCTCTACGTCGAGACAAATACGTTGTAGATCCAAATCACTACCGAGAACGGCCTTGATTGGTCTTTCACTTTTACGAAATTCTATAGTATGGAAAATGAGGTAGTCAGGCGGAAGTGAATAGTCATCGAGCGAGAGTTGAATGTATTGTTGTAGTACTGCAAGACAAATACTATTCGCTGGAATCCAACCAAATGTTTCTTGGCCGCCAACATATTTTGAATCACTATCGAAATGGACAATAATTTGCTTTCATTCAACTTCCATATTTTTGAATATTTGGGTGGTAAAATGAGTGAGCGAAATATCAATTGCTTGAATGTGTTGGATGAATTTGGCTTGATTTATGCACAAAAATTGATATCCGGTCACTGATTTATGCATACTGCAAAAGTTGATAGACAAATGAAAAGAAACCTTAATCAGATAAAACAATAATACACATGAAAATGTGTCAACCAAGTTTTTTCAATGTGTCAACCAATTGGTTCGTAATATACACACTGTTTTAAAATAATTGTCTTATTTTTTAGTATGAAAAAAGTAAGCCAATAGGTTGGCACAATGCCAAAGTTGGTTGGCACACTGAAAATGTGGTTGGGTAATGGCAGTGAGCCAACCATGTGCCAACCGGTTGGTACAAATATTTTGAGCTGTATTGATCTTTGTTCAAATTAAAGTGTCATAATGTGCCAATTAATTGACACATTGTTCCGATTTCCTTTTTTTTTAGTGTAAGTGTGCCAACCGTTGGCACTTGATTGACACTTATGATATTTCAAAATTAATTATTTTTGTTACACAATTAATCATTTCTGCACAGAAATTTAAAAAAAGTATCTAAAAATAATTGAAAATGATTGGGAAGAGAATGGTATTTATAAAAAAGTAAGAGTATTTAAGGTATCTTGAGGTATATAATATAATAAATTTAAATCTTGAGTATTTTTGTATTTAACATTGTAAGACTGGGTATTATAGCAAATGCCCATAACCATTTATCCAACTTAAATATAATATATATAAATTTCGATCCAGAAACTCAAAATAATAAAGCACATTTCTTTGATGAGAGTGCCCTCCCCTTCACTACCAACAAAACGCCGCTATTGTTGACTCCGCCATCTCCACCGCCGCGCCATCGTCCACCGCCTCCTTTTTCTGCGCAGCCCATCCTCATAAATTACAGCCACCTTCTTCGTCGCCTTTCAAAATGCATTCCTTAGGTTTTCTAATTGAAGCTCAGCACCATCGGATAAAGTAATCGGCACTTTCCTTCCTTGCCTGACTGAATTCGGTGAGTACCTGCAAGTTTTGTTGATTATTATACCTTCATTTGGTTGAATTGGAATTTTTATGCATTTCCACAGTCCTTTGGTCTCAATTCAGTCCAACAAATTAGAATCCAATTACTGCAACTTCATCCCACTGGAAGCGAATGGGTGCCAAGAAGAATAAAGCAGCAGGTATTCCTTCGTGCGGTTTCTAGCTTTCTTGATATGCTAGATGTGATCGACTATTATTTTCCGGTATTGGTTCCTGATTTTTCCTACGTCAGTTTGTCGAATTGTAGTAGAGCTTCGGTATTATCTGCTCCCACTTAAATTTGGAACTTGGCCCCAATTTCCCGCGATAATTCTTCAAAATTAAAATATCATTCGTTTTCATGAACCAAGGTTTTTTTCCTTCGAACTTGCGTAAATAGGATGGAAGCATCTTGCAAATAGGATTTAGTTTCTCCATTTTCCCCCTTTCACATTTTTATTTTTGCAGATTTATAAACCTAGTTTGTGACTAGGGGTGTTTCGGTACGGTATACCGGACCAAATTTGTCATACCTTATACCTTACCGAAAGTAACGGTATGAGATTTTTCATACCGTTACCGTACCGTTGACTTCGGTATATCGAAGATCGGTATACCGAAAGTTCGGTATCAAAGATTTAGCATACCGTTGCCGTGTTGGATTTACGGTATACCGTTAACCTTCACGGTATACCGAAGGTTGACGGTATACCGGAAATTAAAATCATACTAAAAAATAAAATATATGAAATAAGAGTAATATCATATTAATACAAAAACACAATATATAGATATTCTATTTATATCATGATAACATTATACATAAGAGTTGATATATTAATTTATATCATGATAAGAGTTGCTATATTAATTTATGTCATGAATCAAGATAACACAATATATAGATATTACATAAATAGATATTACATAAATATAATATAATGACAGAAAGATAAATAAAGTTAAGAATATTTATTCATATATAATATTTGTCATCAGCAAAATCAAATAAGTGCAGGTACGTACCATAGGTTCGGTATGTGTCGGTATACCTCGGTATGAGAAAACTCATACCGTTACCGTACCGAAAATTTACGGTACGGTATGATACCGTGATTTTTGGCACGGTATACCGTTAAATTCGGTTTTCCCGGTATTTTTTCGGTACGATATGCACGGTATACAGTATTTTCGGTAAAATTATACACCCCTATTTGTGACAACATTCCCAATTTGCTATTGCTACGAGTTGTTAGGAAAAAGTGGCGTGGCACAAAAATTGCTGCAAACACAATTTGTGCCTTCATTGCTTCAAATAAAACAGTTAAGTAAGTGCAGCTTATGTGATTGCATTTACAGGGTTATCAATATCTATATATTAACATAATTCCAGAGCGGTCTTCTATAAGGTCTACACCAAGTGGAATATGAGTCTTTTTGTCGAGAGAATAAGGAAAAAAGACTTGGTAATAATATAGCAACTAGCAAGAACAAACAAGTCCCACTTAATAAAGGAAAACAAATCACATCTGCACGTATATGGCCTGGCCTCTCATCTTGCTGAATAACGTTGAAAAGGTCCCGACTTTGTTGTTTAAGATATGGTTTCTGTGATATCCAGTTGCAGGATTGAGAATCTTTTTAAGTATTCACAAAAAGTTATCTACAATCTCTATAAGACATATTGTGTATAAATTATAGATGTTCTTCAAGTTGGGAGATGATTCAGTAGCTTAGTGCTAGTAGATTTGGATGATCTCAAACCCTAATTTGATTGGTGAACCATTGAGTTGTAATTGTTTTTGTCTCTGTCTCTAAGAGGTTCAGACTCAGTAGACATTCTTTCTGCATGGTTCAGACACTCAGTTCTGTCTGCTGACTCTTCAGCAGCCTCAGTACCATGGAAAGAAGACTCAGTAGAGGAGCAGCATACTAAAAGGAGTCAGTGGAACTGGACTGAGCATGAGCAGTTCACTGAACTCAGAGTTGATCTTCAGTAGAGCTGGACTCAACAGGAGTATGCTACTGAACATAAATCAGACTCACCAACAGCCAGATAGTATCTTCACTGTCAGTAATCTTATAAGTCAAATCAGTAGAGTCATACGAGGTACAGAGAAGTCAGCTTCAGATTTGCCTTGAAGTCTGCTTGTCTCACCTACTTTCTTCAGCCTCAACCAATGACGAGCAGCCGGCTGTCTGTCTACTTTCTGATTAAAGCTGCAAGTCAACATATTTCCAGAAATGGAGGGAAAAGACTCTACCACCATTCTTTGGAAGAGCCGTTAGCTACCTAAAAGAGAGAGACACATGGATCATCGTTTTTCAACGGATCTTTCCATGTCTCTCATCTATAAATAGAGGGAAGAATTCAAATCGAAGCTCACCTAGAAACCAAGACACATACGAAGAACACACGAGCAAATACGAGCAACTTCAAATCGACTTAAGCTTTCCGCAAGATCTTCAAAGAATTATTTCAAGCGAAAGGCGACACTCTTGCTCAAAGGGAACCGAGCTGAATTAGACTTATAGCCTTTAGTATCCAAGCGACTGAACACGAACCCAGAGAATATACCTCACCGTTCGTCGCTCTAGAAGCTTCATTCTCGTTCCCTTCCCTCTAACCTAAGCTCAACAGACCATATCTATAGCTTAAATCGAAGGAGTTCATCCCTGAACTGTTCTTTATTGTAAAGAACTCCTTCATAGTTGGGGAGTTTGTCAAACGCTTTTGTTTGATATCTTGTAAACTGAGACTTGCTCAGTATAATCACTAAGACCAGTGTTTGTTCAGTGCACAAACCGACTGAGACTAACTTAGTATAATAAAATAGCCTCCTGATCTTTTCGGGACAGTGGACGTAGGATTGTTGGATCCGAACCACTTTAAAAATCGTTGTGTTCTGTGTGCTCTATTTTACTGTTGCATTGATTTATGTTCATACTGAAAATATCTTTCAAAATCATTCAACTGTGTTTCAGCAAAGCTTAAAAGACTGTACTAATATACTGAAACAGTTTTACTATAAAAATATTTTCTAACTCAATTGAATTGGGCCTACACATTTCCGCACACTACTGAACTTACACTAAACGGTACTGAATTCTGACCTAAGTCAGCTAGCAAGCCTCAGTGAAGTCAGTCACTCTACCACGCGATTTAGAACAACTTATCTGGTCTACTGAACCTGTTCAGTACGACATCTTCCTGAAAATGATTGTTCGCGTTTTAAGTTTAAAAAGTTTCCAGGTGTATTCACCCCCTCTACACCTGAACGTTTATTTCGGGACCAACACTTAAAGTATGAGTTGAATTTTTGACTCTTTACAAGTGTAAACATTTTCTTATTCTTGATGTCTTATGATTTTTTGTCACAAAAGATAGTTTTATAAAAGAATTCATATAAAAAAACACAGTCAAGATGGTATATCTTTTGTTCATCTCTAACTGGAGGCACCGCTTGAGAATGCTTCCGGCAAATTCCGACGCACGCAGACAAATCCTTCACCCTTATCAATGCTCTCCGGAAGCCTTTTCCTCTCCACCGCTTCCATTGTGACACTCCGCATACGGAGAATATCATATCGTTTATACTTTTTTTTTTTTTTTTTGTTGACGAGGAACCCGCAGCCGCTACCTTTGGTGCGCACAGGGTAAACCTCGCTCCTGTGCAATAGCCTGCAAACCACACAGAAGAGTTAAACCACCCTTAATGTGAATCATATCGTTTATACTTGATTGTTCGTGTCGTTTTAACTGTATATGAGTTCCTGGCTACATGATTGGTGGGATTTATCAAATTCAGGAGATCTGTTTGCTTAATTTTTTTGTCTTCTTTAAGCAAGTGTAAGATGCTTGAATTTATTTCGATTTCAATTGAATGTTGGCTGTTTTTTTCTCGAGAAGTTTGGATTGTAAATTGTGATGCTTGAGTTTGAGCTCTGGAGTAGGGGTGGGCAAACAATTCGGGTTCCCGCGCCCGTACCCGTCCCGTTCGGGTCGGGAAAAACGGGTACGGGTACCTGTTACGCGGGTACCCGCAAAAAATCAAGCGGGTCGGGAACGGGTTTTATTCTTAGATACCCGTTCCCGAACGGGTACCCGCATTAATATACAATTTTTTTTTACATGAGGTCCTCTTGCGTAGAGGTGGGCACGGGACGGCGCGGGTACCCGTTTGCATATTTTGTGCTAGCACTAGAGTGTGACTAAACAGTTTTCCACGGTAATTTTAATTATAAGAATCTATGGTTTCATAGTTGATAATCATATGATCGGTTTTATAATTATAATTTATGGTGAAACACCATTGGAACATAATTTATAAAACAGATTATCTACTTCTATAGTCCTATTTAGTGGTTTAAATATATTGGTATTTTTTAATTTTAATTTATGTTTTTAAAATTTCATTTATTGATATTTTTTAATTTTTATTTATGAATTTAAATATATTATAAATAGGTGATAATATTTGTGGGTAAACCCGTACCCGTATTGTATCCGCGCGGGTACCTGCTCTATACGGGAACGGGAATGAGTATTAAAATCAATTACCCGCAGGCGCGGGTATCCGCCGCGCCCACCCCTACTCTAGAGTCTGGATGCATCTCTTATTCTTTTGTGTGTGTTTTCTCTCTCTCACATATTCAGATGATGATGATAATTGTGCAGTACCGTCCATCGAGTGCTTTCAATTCACCGTTTATGACCATGAATTATAGAACTCCAGTCTGAAACGATACAAAAACGCTTACGAGTAGCACTACAAAATGAGAAGTGTTGAAATAATATAATAGCATTCAATTTGTTAGTACGTATTTACTCTTCTTTTTCTGGCCTAAAATACTCTTCTTTTTCTGGTATAATTTAAAGAAATACGCTAAACACATGGGCATTATATAATATGATGCGCTAGTATTTATTTTAGATGGTAAAAGAAAAAGGAAAAAAACACACATTATATTATGGGGAAAAAATAAAAATAGGCAATTTAAACACACTATATGTAAAAATAGGCACTATTCCTTTTTTACCCCTTATCTCTATTTTTCTAGCATACGTGTGAGTCCAGTGTAATTTTTACTTTTGTTACTAGTTAATTTGAGTTCTGGAAATAATTTTGACTCAATTTAATAAGTTTATTAATTAATTATGGAGAGAGAACAAAATTGATGCCAATATTTTAAATTAATTTTATTTAGACATTAAAAATTAAGAATTTATTATCTATTATCTTTCGTTAACAATCTAAAAATTCATTTTAATATCAGGTAAAATATAATCTAATCATCATTAAACAAAAAAAGTATCATCAGTTTAATTACTCTGTAATTTCAAGCTTAATGATTGCAAAATTTGTATCCTAGGTAGAGATGGCAATGGATCTTGGACCCGGTCCAGATCCGTGGATCCAGATCCATTTTTATGGATCTGGATCTTAAAAAATTGGACCCATTGGATCTGGATCGAATCTGGACTGATTTTAGAAATTACGGATCTGGATCTGGACTTTACGATCTGAGATCCGGATCCGGTCCAGATCCGCCATTTTTATAACTAAAATATTATTTTATTATCATATCTAAAATATTATATTTATATTATTCTACTTAAAATATCACGTTACATTATTTGTTGAGCTTGAAATACTTAACTAGTAATCTAATAAATAGAAAAGAGGGAGGAGGTGAGTACCCACTGTCCAGGAATTTGGAAGTTTTTTTAGAGAGAAGATCATAGTTTTATAGATGATTGTAATATTTTTATAATATCATGAGTAGTTTGATTTTTTTTAATGATAGTAATGCTCTTAAAGATTATCGTGTTATCATAGAACTAATTAAATTAGTTAAATTTTAATTGATTTAGAATTTTTTAATTTTAGCTAAAAAAATTTATGGATCCGGGTCTAGACCCGAGACCCTGTGGATCCAATGGATCTGGGTCTGGATCTCATTTTTTGAGATCCAATGGATCTGGACCGGATTTGGACCAAAGTAAAAAATTCCGGATCTGGATCTGGACCGAGGAGGATCCGGTCCAAATCCGGTCCATTGCCATCCCTAATCCTAGGGAGCAAAACATGTAGCCTACAACCTAGACCTATTTAAAATGAAAAGTAGAAGGGTAAATAAGAGAGAGTGCCTATTTTGTGCATGTTTGATATGAATTGCCTATTTTTACATATAATGAGTTTAGTTTGCCTATTTCTACCCATTTCCACTTATATTATTACGAGTTATTTATTCTCTTTCCGAAACAAAACATAAACATAAATCGTGTAACCAAAGCGATCTAACAGAGGCTCAGCCATCAAGAGTTTGGTTGGGCTGATCAACAGGTTCTACTTCTGCTTCCTAATTTTTAATTTTTGCATTTCCTTTTCGGTATACGAAATGCGAAGTGAATGTTAATGTTAGTCCATATTTCGAGTTTGTGCGTGTTTTACTCAATCCAACTCAAATCCGTTGCTGTGTGATGAAATTAAACTACAATTTACTAGTTTGGCCTAGAAGCAGCGAAGAAAAACAGACATCTATTGATGTTTTCTGATTTCGTCAGTGGAATGACGAATGGTAGGGTTTAGGGTTTGTGAATAGATGTCATTATATCGGGGTATTAGGGGGTAAGAAATAAGAACTAGAGCGACCCAGTTTCCCTTTGCTGATCCTGGTTATTGCTTGTTCAACAGGGTGCGAAATAATAACGATATGGCTAGTAAATTGCAAGTTCAAGGAGATGAATCGGTTCTTTTACGCGTCACTCACTCCAACATCAAGAGTTTTGCTTCTGATGTTCGCTTATCTATACAAGTAAGCACATTGTTTGCACATATCACTTTTTTATTTTGCTGATTCTTGGTTTTCCCTTTATCTCTAATTTGCACTATTCAACAATAAGTGCATTGGTTTAATGAATAGCATTGCTAAATGCAATTTAGTATCTTCCTTGCATTTTGAGGGAGGTCAGTTTGGCATTGACATTTGGAAGCAGTTTCTGATTGCATAACCCACTACTTGCAGAACCTTATGCCTCTTGTAGATGGCAGGTGGAGCAATGCACAATTTATGTACAAAATATTAATTGAAAACTTTCTTCATCTACATGCCTGAAAATATATGCTTAAGTGCACCAGTTCCATAATCTAAAACAGATTGGTCGTACCTTTTGGATTATTATGTGCTTGATGCGTTATTCTTTTCGTCTTGGTTATCAGATGACTGTGGAAACTGTAAAAGATAAATTGTGGAGAAAGTGTGGCACTTCTGTTGAGTCAATGTGCCTTGAGCTTTATGATGAGACAGGTGCTAAAGTCTCAGATCTTGCTGATAACAGTAGACCTCTTGGTTTCTATTCTCCACAAGATGGGTTAGTTTTGGTGGTCTGTTTAGTGTTCTTCTTTTGTCTATGGTCTCTTCACATTCTTGTGATTTTCTTAACATTTACAATCAATTTGTTGTATTAATAGTTTACTATCACTAGTTAGTATCATTATTTGGGAGTTTCGGAATGTGCATCTAAATTTTCTTTATAAACCTTATTTTGACAGTTCACTTAGTTAATTACTTACGATCATGGTAAAAGATTATTGACATAAAATAAACGAGATTAAGAAGCCTTGAACAATATTTTATAAAGATGCAGCTGAAGTTCATTAAATGGTTGACAGAATTTTGCTCCAAATGCATTTATGGACCTATATGTAAATCATATTTTGCTACCTAATCAAAACTGTGTTGTATCTAAGGTTCGTAGCTTGAAGTCCTTGTTATGGATGCATGTTTTATTCCCTTTGTTCTTTCTTAATGGCTTTGTAAATTTAGTTTCTTTAGATGCTTATGTTTTGGTTGCTGGATTCATTCTAATATTGGGGCTTCTTATTTGGTTTTCTTAGTTTCCGGCTTCATATTGTTGATCTTGATCCTTCATCAGTGACATCTGGTGGCTGGCTGGAAGATACTTCCCTTGTGGAGAAATACAAGATTTCTGATGAAGCATATAACAAACTAGGAGGTATGTTTTAGTTATTGATTCAGTGTCTCCTCATGTGCAATTTTCTTTGCTAGGACATGACTTTCATGATGATGATCTCGCGTCTCTTCTAGTGAATGACCAAGTTGTTTCATGGTGATTTATGCCATTAGTTTAAAATCTGGTAAAGTGATAAGCTATGAATTTGTTATAGTTACATGGCTTTTTCTGTAATTTAAATCTGCCTGTGGATTTTACTTTATATTGTGTCTTAACACGACTAACTTTCACCGTCAAGTTTCATCTTCCAAAATATGCATTCAGGTGACCTTTTTATTTTGATATCTTATTCAATGATGAGTTGGGTCTAAAATAATTGAATATTATTGTTTTAGGCAAGGTTTTAAAAAACCCAATTGAGCTCGCCTCGAGGCCCGCCTCGAATCAAAACGGCAAAAAAACGCCTTGAGGCGTACGCCTCAGACCATGCGCTTCATCTGAACGCCTCGTTCAGGCGAGGCGCGCCTCTTTGAGACATTTTTTCATTGAGGCGGTCCCTTATTAAGTATTTAACTTAATAAAACAAAGTGGTTAGATATGAGCTAGTAAGATTCATTGTATTCCTCTTCCAGAAAAGACATTTTGGCCACCAATTCCCATGTATTTCACTGAAAAGTTAAAATCCTAGTTGTGGAGAATATTGAATCCCATGTATTTTGAATTTGAGAGTACTTTTGACTTATGTGTTACTTCCTCTGTTCCACTCCATTAGTCCAGTTTTCCTTTTCGGACCGTTCCACTTCATTAGTCCACTTTCCTTTTTTAACTTAAAATTACACTCTTATATATTCTAGTGGACCCTACAACTTTATACTACTTTACACACAACAAACAACTTTTTTAATCTCCGTGCCGAAAAGAAAGTGGACTAATGGAGTGGAACGGAGGGAAAAAATTATATATTTATTATGGGGAAAAAATTAAATTTACGCCTCAATTTTACGCCTCGTTCCGTTTCGAGGCTTACGCCTCGTGAAACCTTGAAAAAACGCCTTGAAACCCATTTACGCTTTTTAAAACCTTGGTTTCAGGTACTTATAGAAAGTTCAAGGAAACGATGGGGCTTCAACAGTCTAATCCGCAGTCTAAAGTATGCATTATATATTTGCTCTATCTACTTGCAATTTTGATATTACTTAAAACAGGATATTCCTCTAGTTAGTTTAGGGTTATAGTTTGCCTTCCGGAACAAAGAAAAAACTTGTATCTTGCTCTTTACTGTTTGAGCTGGTTTTATAAGTTTCTTTGGAATTTTGTCACAGATTTTTCTGAATACTACATAATTTTTTATTATTTATAACACTTCTTATATCATAAAAAATGGTAGCTCTCGTCTATTTTATTGCTATCCTCCGTACCAATTTCTTGTTCTTTATTCTAGTTTTCTTTCACCTTGACAGATTCCGGACAACTACATGGAGGATCTTTGTGCAAACATAAAGGTTTGTTTTGCCTAAAATTTCCCTATCTTCTTTCTGCCGTAGTGGTTGTATCTTTTCAGAAACTTGCATTTATAAGTTTTAATTGCTTGTCACATTTATTGGGCACTTGTCATAGTTGTCTTATTAACACAAGCCTACTGAGGGCTAAATTAGTACTAAACATTTTATATCTAATTACTTGCATCTCCTTAAATACGCTTTTGCTCAGCTAACCTCTTGCATTCTGAAATTTGACCTTGGTGAAACTATTCTCTACTTTGATTGACTTTATCTGATTGAGATTTCTAAAAATGTGATTATGGCAAACATCTGTTCTTAACTATGCCTATTAATCTATCTTGCCAATTCATGTATTTTACTTCTCTTAAATCTGGAATGAGAAGGTAAACTCATAATAATATTTCGTCTATGTTCTGTTTGGCTACTTGTTCAGCGAATCGGAAGGACTATGGCTATTAGTAACGAATAGAGGAAGTTTTGCAAAAGAGGGTGTTATATGCTTTCCTGTGGTTCAGTCGAAATAATCAAAGCAACCTATTATCTTACTCTACTTGTCTAATCTATCAACTTTTCCTCCCTCCCCTCGTAAATCAGATACTTTTTCCACTTCTAACTTTATTTTCTTTCTTAATAATAATTTGTTACAGTACCCTTGGCAGTTCCACACACATGCTTCTGACAAGAATTATTGCTTATTGCAATGCTAACTCATTTTGTTACTCTTCCTCTTTGTTCCATCAACTAAAAAGGTAGGAGACAGATGCCAAGTTGAACAAGGGGAGAAACGAGGCACTGTCAAATTCGTGGGTCAGGCAGAAACACTTGCACCTGGATTTTGGGTTGGAATCCAGTATGATGAGCTTCTGGGGAAACACGATGGCATGTACGTGAGTCTTCACTTCATTTGATATTCATGATATGTTAGTAATGACTAATGGACCCCTAAAACTCGTTGCTCTCAGATTTTATAGGAGGCAAATAAGTATAGAATGAAGGATAAGGGATTTGCTGGTATATTTATACTTAGTGTTCTTCACTCTTAAGAAATTATGATTTCATTTTTGCAGGGTAAAAGGAAAGCGATATTTTGAGTCCCCTCCTCTCTGTGGTGGAATGGTTAGACCAGACACAGTAAAGGTTTGTTCGCAACAACTGTGTTTACTCTCACTGCATTCTAATAACATAACCAAAACGGCTCTATTTCCGTATTATGAGATCAATTCTTCGTTGCTGCTGCACATCGCTATACATGTTATATGCGTCATGGTTGTTTTCTATCTCAAATTATTTAGGTCGGAGACTTTCCAGAACGAGACCCTTTCGAAGACGATGAAATCTAAGCTAAGCTGAAGCAACTTACATCCAGAGTATGTGAAACTTCGCTGCTGTGTTTGAACTTATTTCTTCTGTTGTAGGAAGATACTTCAATTCATTAGCCATTTACTTCTTCATGTAAATGGGATGGTGCTAAATTTGTATCTCGAATTTTCTTCATATTTTTTGAAATTTACTATTTCTTACCCGTAATTCTAAATCTTGGATTCCATGATTTGAGGTGAGGCTATTAAAATATTGAACGGTCCAAGTTGGTTTGGCAGCAGCCAATCAATGTTCAATGTGTGACCATTATCGTACCAAATAATATCTTGTCCTTTTCGTCCCCTTGGGATGGCAAAGTTGGTGAAGGTGGTTGGCCCGGGACCGATAGGTCTTGGGTTCGAATCCCATCTGAAGCACTTTCATGGAGCTGTCACCCTTAATGGTTAGCTAGGGGTGGTTGAACTCTCTCTGTGTGGTTTGCGGTACTTCGCACAAGGAGCGAGGGTTTACCTGAGTCTGTACAAGACGGGTAGCGAGCTGCGGGTTCCATGTATCAAAAAAAAAAAAAAAAAAATATCTTGTCCTTTTCCTTTATCTGTAACCACGATTTTTTTTTGTTTTGTTTCCACCTCATTACTTGCTCGAAACTAACTTCTCGTCGTCATCTATGACCCCACGTATTCGCAGTCCAGCCTGGCCGGTCAATCCTAATCTTAATTTCTTCTCTCTCATATCAAACTTCTGCTTTTATCATACTTTATGATCTGGACCTCCTAGATTCGTCCTATTCATTTTAAGGATGTGCTTCATCTAATTCATAGCACAAGTTGGATGCTATTCTACGTCGTTTTCCTTTTATGGAAATTCATAATCCATTATTAGATACATTGGCGGAACTAGAACTATGAAGTTGGGGGGTTGAAGTAGAGGAACAACGGTGGCCGAAGACAGAGAAAAAATCGAGAGTTGCTAAATATAGTTTTGAATGGTTCGAACACAAATACGATATGAAATATATAATATATATTATTTCTTATATTTGTTACACTATAAAGATACTTATACAACTAGTAAAAAAAGAAAGAAAATACTTATAACATGTGAGAGAGATTCATATATATTGAATTAATTATACTTATAATAAAACTAAAGAAAACTAGAAAATAATAATTTAAAAGTCTAACTAGTAGAAAAAAGAGAGAAAAATACTTATAATATGTGAGAGAGATGCATATATATTTAATTAATTATACTTGTAATAAAACTAAAGAAAATTAGAAAATGAATAATTTAAAAGTCTAAAAATAAAAGTCAAATGAATGCATTGAATTTTGAACATGAGACATCTCTTAATCAACTGTACTACAAGTAAACAATTAGTTATATTTTTCACTAAAATTATTTATAGGCAATACAAATCCTATACCTTATTCAATCGAAGTTCCGTCGGCCAGAGGATCAGTCGACCCACCCGACCCCCTCTAGTTCCGCCCCTGATTAGATATGCGTTCATGTAAAGTTTTTAATAAGAATAGCAAAAAAATAGAGTAGTTTTTAAATTTGAAATTCAAAAATTAGTTACCAAAATTGAGGGGTTGGGTGTGGGGAAAATATCCCAACGACTAGATACAAAATATGGTTCCCACTTCATAAAAAAGGCAAACTTCCATAACGGCACGAGTCCAAATAGGTAAAAATAACGCTCCACCGGCGTAATCTTTTTAAAACTGCCTCCCTCCCACTACCCAACACGTGTCGGTCCAGCTGTCCCTCTAACTTTAACCTATCCCAACCGGTAACCGTAACGCTCCCTCCTCTTTAACCGGTTCTGTCAGTTACCCAACACGTTATATATATATAGCCTCCTTCTCATCCCCCTCCTAACCAACTCCTACGCGTATACGAAAAACTGTTGTTTGGGAAAATTCAGTTATTGGAGAATTAGGGTTTACCATTAAATCGTCCATGGCGGCGGCGAAGACTGAATCTGGCGACGCTATCAAGGGGCCGTGGAGTCCGGAGGAGGACAAGAGGCTGCGCGAACTGGTGCAGCAGTACGGCGCTAGGAATTGGTCGGTCATAAGCGGATCGATTCCCGGGAGATCAGGGAAGTCGTGCCGGCTGCGGTGGTGCAACCAGCTGTCGCCGGAGGTGGAGCACCTCCCGTTTACGGCGGAGGAGGACGAGATTATTCTGAAGGCGCACGCCGAGATTGGGAACAAGTGGGCGGTGATCTCGAGACTCCTCACCTCGCGTACGGATAACGCGATCAAGAACCACTGGAACTCGACGCTGAAGCGGAAGTGCGCCGCGGCGGGGCTCGGCACCGGAGGAGAGGAGCGGATGTTGCGGATTTTGAGAAGATCCTGCAGCGGCGACGTTACGACGGCGATGATGAACTGCTTGAGGTTGAGTCACCGTGAGAGATTGAGCTGTTCCGGCTCCGACGTCAGCGAATTGTCTTTGCCAGTAGAAACGAACGCAGAGGTGGCGGCGCCAGCGGAGTCGCCGCCGTGGGAAGACGATGAGTTCACCGCTTTGACTCTTCGACAACCGGGGAGCGGGAACGCTTCCTCGGCAAATTCGACCCTTGAAAACAAACCCTCATTAACTCACCGGAGCCGTCACTGCGTTAATGACGACAGTCAGTTTCCGGCGGCGGCCGAGGAAGAGAATAGGAAGATGAAATCACTGTCGTTGAACGCGGAGGTTGTTGCAGTAATGCGAGACATGATCAGGACGGAAGTGAGAAATTACCTTTCAGGACAGAAACCGTTGGCGCAATTAACCGGATTAGTCATTGATTAATGGCTGATTAGGAAAATATATGAGAAATTTTCGTTCGTACTTTTTGCCGTGCAAATTAAACCGGACTTTTTGTGGTTGAAATTTAAATTTGAGTAAAATTTTGTGCAAAGTAAATTAACGTGCCTAGAAGAATAAATTGCGGCATTGATTATAGTTTGCCCCAGTTTGGATTTAATGTTCTGCTTCACGATTGGTGTACAAAATTAGAAGAATTTTCAAATTTCCTCTGTTTAATGATTTATTTGGTGTCTAAATTTGAATATGGTTTATGATCATACAATTTCATAGAAGATATGAATTAATCATTGTGATAGTGACCGGTGGTCTTGTCTATCCTTATTAGCGTACATTATAAGTATAAAGTATGAAACCATAATAGGATACTGTAGGATATCACAAATTTTGTGCATAATTATGCGGCTGCAATCGGCAGATAACGGAATCAAAATAAAATCATTGGAACATATAATACATACATACACACCCGGTAATTATAAATTACTAGCACAACACTCATATAATTTCAATATTTTCTTAATTAATATATAATTATATATACTCCATCCGTCCCACCCGACTTGGCTTCTTTCCTCTTTTTCATTGTCCCACTTGACTTGACCACTAACTAAAATAATACTCTAATAAATTCTAATGGGTCCCACCACTTTACATACAACTACCCACTATT
Source organism: Lavandula angustifolia (assembly GCA_028984105.1). NCBI lineage: Eukaryota > Viridiplantae > Streptophyta > Magnoliopsida > Lamiales > Lamiaceae > Lavandula > Lavandula angustifolia. The sequence goes on along the minus strand of CM054813.1, from coordinate 20,575,489 downwards.
CTTAATAACCGTGCCCAAACCTATTAAGCCATGTCGGGCGGGACGGAAGGAGTAGCATATAAGTATAGTACAACTAAGAATACTAAATTAATACGTAAGACCAATTCAATTTGATGGTTATTAACTTTGAGAATTATGCTCATATGATTATTAAAGAATTAAGTAGAATATATACACACATGAATACATACTTTTAAATTATCTTGTCGTTGTGATAAAAAAATATCACTCATCTGACATCTGACATTTTAATCTATTATGTTATCTTACTCCAGATATTCCGTTGCCAAACTCTACAATTTTCGCTCCTACTCAGTGGATAAAACATTAGTTATTGGCAGAGTGTAATGCTAAAGATACTAACGTGAATTTACGTAATACTAACATACATATGAGAAACCTACTCATTGCTTCCAACTTTTTGTGGTGTCTTATCATTTTTAAAGATGCCAACTTCCCCTCACCTTGTTCCTTCTTTGTTCTATACAGTAGCAACAACACAAATTTAGAAGCACTATATATAACAATCATGCTTCAATTATTTGCAATCGCTTATCGATCAAATTGCATTACCGAAGTTTAGCCACGTAATCAATTTTCAATGCTTCCTTATTTGTTGCACAAATACTAACCATTAGAATAAGCATTCACTTTAAGAAGTTGCAAGATGAATTTGCTACGGTTAAAACCTTAAAGACAATATATTTTAGTGCAACATCTGTCTTTCTAAACAATAATTGACTGTATAAAATAGAGTTGAGCAAAAAAGACAGTACCAAATTAGAAAGCCGGAATTGTAGTTTTAAATTATTTGAATAATGGGACTTTAAATTATTTGAATAATGGGATTTAATCCCAGCTCAAAATATCAACTTTTTTTCAATTTCATTTTGTTTGATAAAAAGCATTCACCGTAAAAATAGCTAACACATTTACCTCCTAGAAACATCTGGCCGAATATCTTTTAAACAAAGTAAAGATTTGTCTAATAAATCTAGAATTGAGTATCTGTACGATCAAAGAAACATTTATATATAATTTTTAGCAGTTAGCACTCTTTCCCGCTCTCTTTCTATCTGCGACGTTTTCCTTCTATTCTTGCGACTCAGCTTCCTCTATAATATATACAAAAGTTCAGGATGCAAAAAAATGTCTTACCTAGTTGAATCCTGATTTTAGTACAAACATTAGATAAACTAACAATTGCAGGATCCCAGTAACACCTCTTTAGCCTCTATCCCTAAACACAATCAATCCGTAGTTTTTTCTACTCAATATACAAACACAATCTGGAAAAAGAAATAAAATGAATTCTGAAGATTGCATAATAGGCTCATAGACCACCTTGAAAATAGCATCACTAAATCACTACTACAAATTTGGCCTACGACAACACTTGAAAGACAACGTTTTTTCTGTAAAACCGTTGTCGTAGCGCCAAAAACCGTTGTCGTAGCTAAAACCGTTGTCTTTTATATCAAAAGTGCGCTCATAGACAACGGTTTTTTACTACCGTTGTCATTGTCCCGTTGTCGTATGTCAAAAAAAGCTCCCATAGACAACGGTAGTGCCTACCGTTGTCATTTAAGCGTTGTCCTAGTATATGGATGCGCTCATAGACAACGGTTTTTAACAGTCGTTGTCGTTGATCCGTTGTCGTATGTTCAAATAGACAACGCTTCTGGTAACCGTTGTTGTTTGACCGTTGTTGTAGTTAAAACTTCATTATTAGACAACGGTTTTATGAACCGTTGTCGTTTATACATTGTCTTTTATCTAGACATATATATTAAATAATTACAAATTTCTATATTTTTAAAAATCATAATAAAAGTTAAATAAAATTATTTTATATAAAAATCTATAATTACACATTTTAACATATAATTTAAAAATACTTTATAATATTAAATAAAATTTAAAAATACTTTATAATATTAAATAAATGCATATTTTTACATATAATTTAAACATACTTTATAATATTAAAAAAATTTACTTTTTACGTAGATATATATATTAATTAATTACAAATCTATATTTTAAAAATTATAATAAAAGTTAAATAAAATTCTTTTATATAAAAATCTATAAATATACGTTTTACTTTATAATATTAAATAATATTTATTTTTTACGTATATATATATATATATATATATATTAATTAATTACAAATTTCTATATTTTAAAAAATTATAATAAAAGTTAAATAAAATTCTTTTATGTAAAAATCTATAAATATACGTTTTAACATATAATTTAAAAATATTTTATAATATTAAATAATATTTATTTTTTACATAGATATATATATATATATATATATATATTAATTAATTACAAATTTTTATATTTTGAAAAATAATAATAAAAGTTGAATAAAATTATTTTATACATTTTAACATATAATTTAAAAATACTTTATAATATACTCCCTCCGTCCCGCCCGACATGGCTTAATAGGTTTGAGCACGGTTATTAAGAATAGTGGATAATTGTGTGTAAAGTGGTATAAAGTGGTGGGACCCATTAAAATTTATTAGAGTATTATTTTAGTTAGTGACCAAGTCAAGTGGGACAAGAAAAAAGAGGAAAGAAGCCATGTCGGGCGGGACGGAGGGAGTATTAAATAATATTTCTTTTTTAATATTAAAATTAATATTATGAATTGATAAATATTAAACTAATAAATATTAATTTAATAATATTTAATAATTATAAACTATTCAATAAATATTAACTAATACAATTTTAAATAACACATATATATATAATATTAAAAACCTAATATTAATCTAAAAATCATTTGATCATATTATTACTCGATTGATAGGCAAATCTTGAATCTGTGTATGTGTGGTATGGATGTCGGACTTGGATATGTTTCTACATTACTTACCTCTTTTTTGTTTAAATACAATTATTTGGTTATATTGTAGGCAAAAGGCATGAACTGCTTACCTATCTTGGATTATATAGTCATCTACCTATTTGGTGCCTGAGTTAGCATTTTACTTCAGTTCAAGGTCGTGCATTTAGCATTTCTATAGCTACTTATTTTGTTCCAAACATAAATGTATGGTAGGTCCTCATCAGTTATTTATCAAAATGTGATGCAGGTGGGTGATTTTGGATTGTCATGCTTGAAGCACAATACCTTTTTGTCTTCCAAGTCCATTGCAGGAACGGTGAGCTTCTTATTATTGTTTGCTTTCACTTTAGATCTTGTGGATTCGTTGTTCATCATCTGACGTTATATGTTTGTTCATTTATGTAACATAACCAATTGATGAGATATCATGGATAGGTTGTGTTCATTTATGTATGACGTATGGGTTCTTGTCTTATCTTAATAACGTAGGAATGTAATAAGATGAAATAGTTTGAAGAACAATATCTTAATAACCCACTAGATGAAAATAATATAATTATGTCTGCGTTTAAGGTTTTTAAGTTAAAGTACAAAGAGCATATTATGTAGGGATTGCATAGTGTCATCAGTGACCACATCTTATGAAGCTTTGGAATATGTATTTGCTTTGGTTAAAGTGAAGCTTTGGAATATGTGTTTTTATCTTTCATAACTAATATCTTCATTTTGTTTGAATTGTCTGTTAGTTTTTATTTTTCATTGTAGTAAAAAATGACATATACGCTCGCATTTGCAGGGGATATGACAAGAAAGACCAAGGCTGCAAGGTCGTGTATGATTTGGACTCAAGTACTGGGGTCCGAATGCAACCAACTTCTTGGTAAATTTTTCAATCGTTGTCGAAGAATGGGTAGTTTGTTTTGTAATGAACTAGTTTTGTTATAGTTTGTACGTATTTGAGATTTTAGTCGTAGAACAATGAATTATTATTACAGTACGAAATTTCTTGATAAATATTTTATGAAAATATTACAAGATTTTATTAGTTTTATTGATGGTTGTAAATTGTAAATTGTACCTTTGACAACGGTTAAAATAACGGAACGACAATAGTTACAAACTATTGTAAAAAATACCTACTACAACAGCTGGAAAAAGTAAAAGACAACGATAGGAAACCATTGTTGAATATACATACGACAACGGAATAAAAATGATACGACAACGGTTTAAAATTGTTGTCTAAAATGCATACGACAACGTGTAGAAAAATGAAACGACAACGGCTTTAAACCGTTGTCGAAAGATCAAACGACAACGGACGCAATACCAAAAAGACAACGGTTGAAAACCGTTGTCGAAAATCTTAAAGACAACGGTTAAAAACCGTTGTCTATTAGGAAAAACCTACGACAACCGTTGTCTATCAGCATTTTTGTTGTAGTGAATCCTTGACAATTAATTTTAATTATTTAAAATAATTGTAATTATTTAAAAGAACTATCTAAGAACAATTTCTAACATGATGTAAAAAGAAAGGCAATATCTTAGCAAAGAGGTTTAATACATGTTTTTGATATAAAAAATACACAAATTGGCAAAGATCTTTAAAAATGCAGTAGAATTCTAATAGCTACATATTGAAGCTGTGGATAGTTTAATCATAAATCTACATATATAATGGCTTTTGAAAATCTAATTGTTGTTGACGTTTTTGCTGGTAGTGTTTGTTGCACAAAAAAGATAATAATAAGAAATTTAAACTATTTACGGCAAATATATAAATAGAAAATTTAGTCTAAAAGAAATTTGGCTTTTATTAGGCATATATATGACAAACACATAGATCAGTTTGTTTACATGCTAGAATACAGAAGTATTAAATATCAGTCATTTAAAGCCATCCATTAATATCGAGCTAATAGGGCGGGCCTTGAGCCATATAAAACGCTATTAACAATTAGCAGTTGCATATTATTCCAAGCTTAAGAAAAAAAATGGAAGGGGTAAGTTGGATTAATAGACAAAATAACCAAGATAAATAATATTTTAAAATTCGAATGAACGCTCATTTTGCTTGAACAACACTTTATACATCTGCAGCCAATAAAGAAGCAGAATACTGATGAAGTTCATACAGCATATGCTAAAAGATACATATTTGCAGTTTAAGTTGATGGCACATGATACAACTAATCTTCTCATTGCTGAGAAGTCATTTTCAAAAATCCAAAATACAATGGAGCTGCAATTCAAACGGTAGAAAGAATATGTGCTGCAAAAACAAAGAGAAAGAATAAAATCAATAAAAAAATCACTAACTAAATTAGAAATTATTTTATTCTACATGGTTCTGACATTTAAATTATAACACAAAAAAATGTAAGCTCATCAGCAAAATAAATAAATGAAAATGGCTACAATAGCACAACATAATTTTTATGATGAATTCAAACAGTAATTCTTGTTCCACATATCTCTAATATTTCAAACTACAAATTCGTTCATTTGGTTTTAAGAATCCTGAAATCGCAATACGTGCCGATGAAATTCCAAAGCACAAAATATATAATATTCCCTCCGTCCCATTGGAAGCGTCTTGTTTTTCATTTTGGGCGTTCCATTGGAAGCGTCTTGTTTCTAAAAAAGGCAAGAATATGTGGACAAGATTTAACTATCCAAAAGTCAAACAATATACACCACACATTATCATTTTCTTAACATCCGTGCCCATTAGAAACAAGACGCTTCCAATGGGACGGAGGGAGTATTTAATTTCAAAAAGTATTGTCTCCTTAAAGATTGAGTAAGCACTTATACATACGTAATATTCAACATGATAAAAACAATGACTTCAACTCAACCTGTAAATATAAGAAAAATGCAACATTCACAATAAATTTGAACCTAACAATTTGAGATAACACACATGGGTGCATGATTAAATAGCCACAGAGAAGGAGCATATCAACAACCAAATTCTTATTCTAAATATCAACAAAGACCAAGAGAAAAGTTAGATAAAATATAAAGAAAAGATTAAACAAAATCTTAAAAAAATAAAAAATATAAAAATATTTTTTCTTTCGTTAAAAAGGAAATTATACATTATACAATTTTATCCAGGCCCTTTAAGAAGTTGACCAGCAAAATTATTTTATTATTTAAATACTTAAAGTTAAACCAAGAAAAACTTTAGTGATATCATAAAGAAATCATACTCGTTTAGACAATAATATTACTTTGACAGTAACTAATTTATATCGAGTCTTGTAGAGTGACCTACATGAGCCATTTACTCATAAAATTTCATATAATAATTAATTCATTATGTGTTGATCTGAAATATTACACACATAAGTTATGTTGGTCCGGAGACGAGTATCAGGTGTAGCGGGGGAGGGGAGAGGTTGAATACACCTGATTGCAAGTTTCTTTCCTCAAACGCGAAGGTCAGCAACTGCTGAGTTTTGCTACTGAACAAGTTCAGTACAAGATAAACGTTCTGATCGCGGGGCAGAGTGATTCAGCAGCTGAGTCCCTTCTACTGACTGAGGTCAGTATGAGAAGTTCAGTTGTAGAATGTTGTGCGGATAAGTGTGGGGCCCGTTTGACTTCGTCTCTTTGAAAATGTTTTTATGCAAACCAAAACCGTTTTGCCTGGAGCATTTTTTAAGTCAGTTTTATGCAAATGATGATTTTGTAAATAGTTTGAACACAATGCAATAAAACAATAAACGACACAAGCAATTTTTAGCCTGGAGCACTTTGCTGCTGAAACTACCTTTGATGCGGAGGCCTATACGCCTGCTGATAGCTATTCTGATTAGGAGCCTGGTATGGCTGCTGATAATTCTGTTGCTGCTGGTATGGCTGCTGAAATTGTTGTTGAGGCAGATTCCTTGGTTGAAATTGTTCTTCCGGTTGCCTCCATCGAAGGTTTGGATGAACTCCTTGCTGTCCGCTCCAATTTCCAGCTGCGTTAGCTTCTTCTCCCGAACATTGTAGTGATGTATGTCCTTTTTCTCCACATGCTCCACATGCGTGATCGGCATTTGATCGGCTTGGGGCAGGAGCGTTCTGCTTGAGTATCAAGTCGAGCTTGTCTTGCAATAGGCTGAATTTCGCCTCCACTTTATTATCGATCTCATCCATGTAGTCGGAATGAGACCCATTTACAGCTCTCCTAGTTGGTCTCGACCCTTTGTATTGCGAGGTAGACTCCGCAAGCCCTTCAATTATGTTCCTTGCATCTTCGTAGAGGCTTGTATGAAAATTCCCTCTCAGATCGATATCAACCATGGCTTTTGCTTCATCTGTCATTCCTTAATAGAAAATTTGTAGAAGCTCTACATCCGAGTAGCTATGGTTCGGACAACTATCGACAAGTCGTCCAAATCTCTCCCAGTATGCGCCGAAGGTCTCGTCGATTTCTTGAGCGATCCCGAAAATCTGCTTCTTTAAAGCATTTGTCTTCGATTGCGGGAAGTATTTCTTCAAGAACAGTGTACGCATCTGGGCCCATGTCGTGATCGTGTTCGGCTTTAAACTTGAGAACCACGCTTGTGCTCCGTCTTGGAGAGTTAATGGAAAGGCCTTGAGCTTGAAAGCGTCCAGGTTGCCCTGCCGGTGCAGATTACACACTTGGTTGAACGATGCTAAAAAAGAATTTGGATTCTCGTTCGTCCTTTCGTAAAACTTCGGCATGGCAGCGACCATGTTCAGCTTGACATCAATTTGTTATGTAGTAGTGATTTGGATTGGACTTGGTAGGTCCGCTCCCATGCCAAGCAATCCAATATTCATCCTCAAAGGTTGTGGATTGTGTTCTTCATCCTCCATCTCTTCCTCCTCTGATTCTGAGCTTGTTATTGGAGTGTTTTGCCTTGTTCTGTCGAACAAAACAGTCTCTAGTTCTGAGTCGTTGATCGGATCAACGACGTCTGTTCTGTCTCCTGGTTCGGCAGTTGAGACGTCTACTGCATTGGACAGATTCTGTTGCTTTTGCAGCTTCGTGTCCTTCCTATTCCTCTTTGCTGCTTTCTCGATCTCAGGATCAAATATCAGATTAGGTTTGGAAGACCTGCTCATGCAACATCAAAAATCACAAAAGAAAGATTAGTAGAAAAATTAAAGAAACTAGTTAACACCGTTCCCCAGCAACGGCGCCAATTTGGTGATCGCTGTATTGCACCAAATAATCCTGCAAAAATCAGAGAATTATATCAGTATAGTTCACAGGTATCGAACACAGGGAACGGACGACTAGACACTTTATTTTCCTACTTATCTATGGGTTTTGGTTAGCAACCACGCAAGATTTGGGTTTTAATCTAAACTAAGAACTTGCAAAATTAAAAGAAATTATAAAAGCTGTAAACGGATATTAAACTGAATGAACTGGGCAATTGAAAGGCAGGTCCAACAGAATATTCATGCACACGTAATTCCAATCCTCGGCACTTAATATGAATTTATCTCAAGAATATACTAGTTATAGACCACCGTAACTTAAACTGCGTGATCCTCACTCCCACTTACTTAGTCGGTAACCGCCATGTTGGGCATCGAAACAGCTACTTCCCTAACCTAGCTACAACCTACGTTGTTGGGCAATCAATAGATTTAATAGCTAGACAACTTTATCGAACTAAGGGAGCCTAGTATAGGAGCCTACTTGTATGTTGGGCATCTAATAGTCTCCTATCGGTTTAATCAAATTACTCTTATGAATAATTTCGCTACTTACCTAGCCTTGTTCCACGAGAAACGATGGAAGTACTAAGTTAGCTACAGACTGCGTAACCTAGGGTGATCAAACCTAAATTACTAGCCATATTAATTAATTCAGAATTATCCCGAAACCCTTTTGATTAATTATGAGCACCTAAGCCTCATGTACTGTTCACGTGTGCATTCACATTCTGCCGGACCCTAAAAAGTTTAGCTACTCATGCTGACGCTTCGGTTGGGCAACTGGGACAGTTTATAGAACAAAAACATAAACACGAATAACCCTAGATCTAGCATGAACGAAATTTAAATTAACTAAAGCACGAAATAACAGAAAATATAAACCTACGAAATTAAACTAGAACTTGAATTAAAATAGCAAATGATGTTCAAATGTAAATATTAAGATCCTACAAAAATGATTAACGATGAAAGTAAATTAAAACTAGAATTCAGCTACGAATTAAAAAGCATAAATAACGGAAATGAAAAGGATGTTTTTCTTCTTCAACTAATCTACGGAATCGGTCGGAAGTGGTTCGGCGGCGGTTCGGAAGGGAGTCACGGCGGTGATCAAGGCTTCGAATGGTGGCTTGGTTCGTGTATGAATGGTTTCAAGCTTCTGAATTTCGTCCCCCTTCAAGTCTTTATATACTCCTTTTCTTCCTCTCCAAGTTAGGTCAAATCTTTGATAAGGGAAAAAATTTGGATAAATAAGGAAACAAGATCTTCCCTTAACTACCACAAAATATCTTCTTAATTCTTTCCATCTCCACAAATCCGCGCCCACGTCATCAATTCCGTGCCTTTTCTTCATCAAAATTCGCCAAATAATATCCTCGTCACCATGCCACGTCAGCACCTAAAACCTGCATTTTTCGCCACTGCGACTGCACCGGTTGGCCAACTGACGCACTTTTCGGTCTGAAATTACTAAGTACGAAAATGACTCATCAAATATCCTTACACTTGATTTATACTCGCCCTCGAGTATAAGGAGAGAAAAAGATAAGTACTTAGTTATTTCGGCCAATCCCCAAGACTCAAAACAAAAATAAAAGACTCAAGGAAAACAAAGACACGACAAAACAAGGACACAAAGACTCGAACAAAACAAAGACACGAAAACAAAAACACGGACTCAAAACAAAAACATAAAAAACGACGACATGAAGCAGCACCAATCAATCCAAAATTCTCAACACCAATTAACTAGCCAAACAAATCAAATTATGCAAATATGATCTCATCAAGCAAGTAAACAATGCAAATTTCGACACTAAGCACACATATATCAACTTGGTCAAAATCTAAACAATGTGGATCTCCTCAAGGTTCGCTCATCACTCAACTAATCTAGGTTCGGTTCAAGCCACTCAAGAAAATAAATCCACGCGATCACGATAAGAGATTGTCACAATAGCAATATCAAGGAGGTCTTTCTCATTTGGTTGTAATGGGGCTTAGGACTTAGACAAATTGATGTTGGTAAGGGTCCTAGGGGTACCAAGCTTCATCAAAAATTACAATTCAATGTTATGCATGCCAAACTCACTAACTTGTGTAATCAATACAAAAATTCAAAACATCCCACCACTTAACAATTTCGAACAAATGCTATAATTATTTAATGTACCCTTTTTTTTCTGCCACATCTCTTTTTTTTTCTGAATATTTCATATGTATTGTTCGTGGCATAAATTTTTTTCTTCTTTTTTTTTCCACATTCTGGGTACAGACTGTCTCAACTGGGCAATCAGGCCACTTAAATTCTCCTTTTTCTTTTGCAGCTTATACATTCAAATTTCAGCCTATACATATCTTTTTGCAACACCTCTTATTTTGGTAGGCAGAGGACATATTTAACAATCCTCTAACAACATCTATCATGCAGAAGAAAGTTTATAAGACATGAAATAACATGGGTCAAGAGAAAGTTTAAAAGGCCTTGGCTAAATTTTTACTGACTCATATCAAAGAATCGGTCAAGGCTCAACTTGGCTCACTAGGGGATAATTTAGGGTCGGAAATATTTTGTCGCGGCCATGTGGCTAAAAATCCCTAGTGCCTCCTATCATTTATCACAAATGACTCAAACTTATTGCAATTTTGCGGATAAACACTCTCAAAAGAAATAGTAGGAAGTGTCCTACTTTAAGGCTCAAATCTAATTTAAGTGAGTGGTTATAAAATTCGATCCAACAAAGTTTATTTTTCGTCATCCCAAATTACATACACATATGTGCCTAGATCTAATTTTCACAAAGTTTACAAGCAAGCATATTGAAACACAAAAGCACAAATAAGACAAGCTTGAGCATAGAAAATGGCGTATCAAAAATCGAAGATTTTGGCATGCTTCGACACAAAATACCCCCCTCCTTACACTTAAAACTTGCTCGCCCTCGAGCAAGAAGAAAAGACAAAACAAAGAGAGAAGCCATGACAAAATAAAAACAAAAACACCCTCCTTACACTTGAGCCCTTTCAAGTGTAAGAACATACTAACACGAAAGGCAAAATAAAAGAAAATAAACTACCCCTCCTTACACTTGAACCCTTTCAAGTGTAAGGACACAAAAGACTCACAAAAACTGACTCAAAACAGAAAACAAAAAACGAAAAACAAAAACTGGGGAGAAAAGTTACTTGGCGCCTCGCTTGGGCAAGCGAGGCAGTCGGCTCATCACGGTGCGGCGAAGGCGGTCAACACGGCGTCCCAAGGTATTTAGGTCAGTGCGCAGCAACTCCACTGAATCTCCACTTACACTCGAAGATGCACTCGAGACACGAGGTCCCGGTGGATAAAACTGAATGTCCCGGTTAGGCAGTTCATACACTAAGCGAGAATGTCTCAACAAAGACATATCAAACAAAGTGGGAGGGGGCACTTGACTTAAATACTGAGCATCATAGATCACAAAGTTTCGTTCAATGAACGTGGCAAGTAAGTGGCACAACGTGAGGTGTCGTGCGGTGTGACTAGCTATGATGAACATATTCTTGGCAATCCAAAAACCTAGGTTTACCGGTCGGCCGGCATGCATGCACCACAAGAAATACAACTCATTAGCCGTTACCTTGTCGAAGGCCGTGCTCTTTCTGGTGAGGTTGTGGACTAGGTATTGATGACAAAGGCGGAGAGCGGGATCCTCGATGTAGCACACATACGAGCCCGAGGATTAAAAGTCCTCCAGATCGCTCGGCGCTAAGAGCCTCCATGCATTGATCGATCCTATGTATTGAGGATCCTTGTTCGGCAAGCAATGTGAACCTATCTCATACCTTAACTCAAGAAAATGGTCAAAAGTCGTGATGCCTAAACGCACACTCCATTCGGCCAAAGAAAGATGATAATTATTCCCAAACAAGCGAAAAGCTATACATGGCTCATATAAATCCTTATCATGCTCAAAATGGAAAGTATTGAAAAACTCTCTAGCCAACTCTTTGTAGCAAATATAATGATGAGATTCTAGCAACCAAGACCAACCAATTCGACCAAAATAGGTAAAGAAGGGAATAATGTTACCCGTTCGGCGAAGAAAGTCGCGGTCGATGAGGCGTCCGCTCCGGTACTCCTTTCCTTCGCGCTCCATGTTCCGGTCGTCCATGTACTCGATCTCGAAACGAGAGAGTGCGGTGACTGCTTCGGGCGTATCCAAGTGGATTATGGTGCGGTTACCATACTCATTGTCTTGCGGGAAGGTAGATGTGGAGTCGGAATCGACTAGAGAAAGACCACTCAAGTTGAAGTCTCCTTCGTAGTTGCCGTCGTGGTCGTCGGACACGTATTCCGAGTCTTGGTCGTCGCTCGGCAAGTCACCACAACAATTTCTTTTTCCGCACACTTTAGCCCTTCTCTTCCTTAGCCAAAATCTGAAAAATAAGAAAAAAAAAGCATAAAATTGGGAAAAACAAATAAAAATACGAAAAATAAAATGAAAAAGCAAACGCGGGTTGCCTCCTGGTAGCGCCTCTCTTTAGAGTCTTCGGCTAGACCTCCTCTTTAAAGAGTCAATTGTAAGAGGGAATGGACAAGCCTTGCTCATCCACATCTTCCATCATAGCGGCTGCATGGTAGATTTTAAGGCGATGGCCATTGAAGGTGAAAGCTTCGTCCGAATCGAGTTTCTGTATGACCACTGCTCCGCTTGGCCAAGCGGAGCGCACTCTGAACAGACCAATCCATCTGGACCTAAGCTTTCCCGGCATGATCCGTAGGCGTGATTGATACAGTAAGACAAGTTGCCCCGGCTCAAATTTCTTCAAACGAATGGCCTTATCATGCCATGCCTTAGTACGATCCTTGTATCGCATTGCCGCGTCATAGGACTCCATCCGAATCTCCTCCAGCTCTTGAAGCTGATATTTTCGTTCCTTAGCACATTCGGCTGGGTCCATGTTGATTTTCTTTACAGCCCACCAAGCTTTGTGCTCCAGTTGCACAGGCAGATGACATAGCTTACCAAAAATCAATCTATACGGAGACATTCCGAGAGGAGTTTTATAAGCTGTCCGATAAGCCCATAAGGCATCATCCAGCCTCATACTCCAATCCTTCCTTGATGGATTGACAGTCTTCTCCAATATAGCATTGATTTCTCTATTAGACACTTCAGCTTGACCATTCGATTGAGGATGGTAAGCGGTAGAGACTCGGTGAGCTACTCCATACTTCTTCATTAATGATTCTATGGTGCGGTTGCAAAAATGTGTGCCTTGGTCGCTTATTTATGGCTTTGGGCACTCCAAATCTGCAAAAAATGTTAGTACGGAGAAATCCTGCAACCACTTTAGAATCATTAGTCTTGGTGGCTTTCGCCTCGACCCACTTAGAAACATAATCGATGGCAAATAAGATATACACGTTCCCATATGAGTGAGGAAACGGACCCATGAAATCCATACCCCATACATCGAAAATTTTGCAAAATCTTAAAGGCTTTTGGGGCATTTCATCTCTAATGGATATATTTCCGGTCATTTGGTAACGCATACAAGACTTATAGTAATTGTAGGCGTCGAGGTGTAGGCGTGGCCAAAAGAATCCCGTATCCAACACCTTCCTTGCGGTTCTTTTTGGACCAAAATGTCCACCATAAGCCGAAGAGTAGCAGTGGAATAAGACGTCTTCTTGTTCGTCTTCGGGTATGCATCTGCGAATTACTTGATCGACTCCGATTTTCCAAAGAATTGGAGTCCCAAAAATATTGCTTGCACTCGCTTTTCAGCTTAGCATTTTGAGCATGAGTAAACTCGGGTGGAAGCTGCTTAGATGTCAAGTAATTCACAATATTAGCAAACCAAGGTAAATTAGAAGTCTTACCCACAGTCTGCAACTGTTCTGGCTTGGTGGTGTCTCGGTTGGCCAACTGAGACACTTTCTGAACTTGCATTGCAAAACACTGTTCCGACAGCAGCTGGGCGAGGCTGGAAACAGTCTCTGGAACAACATATAAGTGTTCTTCTAGAAAGGTCTCGTTGATTGGCTCTCCATCATCTTCTTAATTTAATCGGCTTAAGTGGTCCGTCACATGATTTTCAGCACCTTTCTTGTCCTTCACCTCCCAATCGAATTCTTGTAGAAGAAGAATCCATTGGATAAGTCGTGGCTTTGATTCCTTCTTTGCTAAGAGATGCTTGACGGCGGCGTGATCGGTATAGACGATTATCTTCGAGCCGAGTAAATAAGAACAGAATTTATCAAAAGCAAACACTATTGCCAACAACTCCTTCTCCATGGTGGAATAGTTGCATTGAGCCGGATTCAATGTCTTAGATGCATAGTAAATCACGTGGCTCTCCTTTCCGGATTTCTGTCCCAGCACTGCTCTGATTGCCCAATCGGAGGCATCGCACATAATTTCGAAGGGTTTGTTCCAATCCGGCAGCTGCATCACCGGAGCTATTGTGAGCTTGTCTTTCAGGAGGGTAAAGGCCTCCTTACACTTGTCATCAAAATCGAAGTCGATCTCCTTTTGTAGTAGCATTGTCAATGGTTGAGCTATCTTCGCGAAATCCTTGATAAAACGCTGGTAAAAACCGGCGTGCCCTAGAAAACCGCGAACTTCTTTCGGCGTAGTAGGATACGGCAACTTGGCTATGGATTCGACCTTGGCCTTGTTGACTTCGATTCCTCTTCTTGAAACAATGTGACCAAGCACAATCCCCTCGGTCACCATGAAATGTCATTTTTCATAGTTCAACACCAATTTCTTTTCTACGCACCGGGCTAGGACCTTGTCTAGATTCTTCAAGCACGCAGTGTAAGAGTCACCGTAAATGGTGAAGTCGTCCATGAAGACTTCTATGCAATTCTCGATAAGGTTCGAGAATATACTCATCATGCACCTTTGAAAGGTGCCCGGCGCGTTACACAAACCAAACGACATTCGGCGGTAGGCGAACGTTCCATATGGACATGTGAATGTCGTCTTGTCTTGATCCTCATCTCGAACATGGATTTGAAAATAGTCGCTATATCCGTCTAGAAAACTGAAATAGACTTGCCCCGCAAGTCTTTCGAGCATTTGATCGATGAAAGGAAGCGGGAAATGATCCTTGCGTGTGGCCGAATTCAGCTTCCGGTAATCAATGCACATGCGCCATCCCATCACTAAGCGTACCAGAACCAACTCGTTCTTCTCGTTTTCTACCACTTGGAATCCGGACTTCTTTGGCACAACGTGAACGGGACTCACCCATTTGCTATCCGATATGGGGTAAATTATACCCATAGACAGCAACTTCAGAACTTCCTTTAGCACGACCTCCTGCATATTCGGATTGAGCTTCCTTTGTTGATCGCGGAAAGGCTTGCTATCAGGCTCCATCAAGATAGAGTGCTCGCATACGTCTGGACTTATGCCGGTAATGTCGGCTAAAGTCCAGCTGATAGCCTTCTTATGCTTCCTCAAAACTTCGAGCAATGCCGCTTCTTGATTGTCATCAAGCTCCTTGTTGATGATGATGGGTAGCGTCTCATCTTCTCCCAGATATGCATACTTCAGATGTGTAGGGAGCTGTTTAAGTTCCAGCTTCGGAGCTTTGACGATCGACGGCAACCGTTTCTCAGAAGTGTCTCGGTTGGGCAACTGAGACACATTGCTGACAGTTTCCAGCTTTGGGGCCGCGTACAAAGCTAGGATGCTTTCTCTGATCTCCTCATCCCTCATATCTTTGACATCTTCCTCGGTCAGCCCTTGAGTCAAGGTAACTTCCATTTTGTCCTGCACCACATACGTCTCAAGATATTCTTGGACAATTGCATCAATGGAGTCAGTAGAAAAAGCATTCTCATTTTCATGATCGTAGGGTTTCTTAAGTGCTTTAGATATCCTATAAACATAGGTTTCATTATGGTATGCTACACTTATCGAACCCTCATCCACATTAATTATTGCCTTTACAGTCTTTAAAAACGGCCTACTCAATAACACTCCCGCGGTTCCTTCAACTTGCCTATCATTTGTGTCAATTACATAAAAATCAGCCGGATAGACAAAGTTGTTGATTCTGACTAAAATGTTTTCAAGTAAACCAATCGGAGCAATGCATGACCTATCCACTAATTGAATAATCACCTTAGTGGATATTAACTCAGCTCCTACCAATTGATTATATACAGATAAAGGCATAACATTTATAGATGCTTCTAGATCACACATGGCTTATTTAATCATGACATCACCCATCAGACAGGGAAGTGTGAACATACCTGGGTCGGCACATTTAGCAGGAAGCATCTTCTGTATAATCGCCAATACTGTGTGATCGAATAGAACTTTCCGGGACTTGGGAACTTTTCCAGCAATGAAGTCCTTCACAAATTTCCCGAACTTGGGAATCTTTACGGCTTCAAGGAAAGGGATTTTTATCTCCAATTTTTTGAACAACTTCATGTAATCCATGCTTTCCTTGTTCGGCGTTCTCTTCCTTTCCAAAGCTTCCGGAAATGGTGGAGGAAGTATCGGTTCAGATTCCGATTGGCTAGTTGGGACAGCCTCCTCTTCCTGTTACGTTCAAGATCTTCGACGTCTTTGCTCTACTCGACGGTAGGGTGCATGCGTGCCGTTCTCGAACTTCTTCTTTTACGCTTGCTTTTAACGGGTGTCTTGCTTGCACAATCGGGCCAGACAGTTCTTTTTCTCCACGCAGCGTAATCTGATTGCAGTTATGGGCATTTGGATTTTGCTGGGTTTGAGCTGGAAGCTGCCCTTGAGAATTCTTCATCTCCTGCATGGTAGAATTCAGCTTACTCATCTGCTTGGCCAATTGATCCATCGTAGCTTGTTGATCCTTCTTCGTTTGATTCATCTCTCGTTGAGTTTGGATCATCTCCTTCTGCATTTGTTGTTGAAATGCAGTAGTGTCCTTCTGTGAAGAAACCATTTCAGCCAAGAGTTTTTCCAAAGGATTCTGGTGCTCCGATTGGGCAACTGGAGCACTCTGCTGCAGAAACTGCCTTTGATGCGGAGGCCTATACGCCTGCTGATAGCTATTCTGATTAGGAGCCTGGTATGGCTGCTGATAATTCTGTTGCTGCTGGTATGGCTGTTGAAATTGTTGTTGAGGCGGATTCCTTGGTTGAAATTGTTCTTCCGGTTGCCTCCATCGAAGGTTTGGATGAACTCCTTGCTGTCCGCTCCAATTTCCAGCTGCGTTAGCTTCTTCTCTAGGACATTGTAGTGATGTATGTCCTTTTTCTCCACATGCTCCACATGCGTGATCGGCATTTGATCGGCTTGGGGCAGGAGCGTTCTGCTTGAGTATCAAGTCGAGCTTGTCTTGCAATAGGCTGAATTTCGCCTCCACTTTATTATCGATCTCATCCATGTAGTCGGAATGAGACCAATTTACAACTCTCCTTGTTGGTCTCGGCCCTTTGTATTGCGAGGTAGACTCTGCAAGCCCTTCAATTATGTTCATTGCATCTTCGTAGAGGCTTGTATGGAAATTCCCTCTCAGATAGATATCAACCATGGCTTTTACTTCATCTGTCATTCCTTAATAGAAAATCTATAGAAGCTCTACATCCGAGTAGCCATGGTTCGGACAACTATCGACAAGTCCTCCAAATCTCTCCCAGTATGCGCCGAAGGTCTCGTCGATTTCTTGAGCGATCCCAGAAATTTGCTTCTTTAAAGCATTTGTCTTCGACTGCGGGAAGTATTTCTTCAAGAAAAGTGTACGCATCTGGGCCCATGTCGTGATCGTGTTCGGCTTTAAACTTGAGAACCACGCTTGTGCTCCGTCTTGGAGAGTGAATGGAAAGGCCTTGAGCTTGAAAGCGTCCAGGTTGCCCTGCCGGTGCAGATTACACACTTGGTTGAACGATGCCAAAAAAGAATTTGGATTCTCGTTCGTCCTTCCGTAAAACTTCGGCATGGCAGCGACCATGTTCAGCGTGACATCAATTTGTTATGTAGTAGTGATTTGGATTGGACCGGGTAGGTCCGCTCCCATGTCAAGCAATCCGGTATTCATCCTCAAAGGTTGTGGATTGTGTTCTTCATCCTCCATCTCTTCCTCCTCTTATTCTGAGCTTGTTACTGGAGTGTTTTGCCATGTTCTGTCGAACAAAATAGTCTCTGGTTCTGAGTCGCTGATCGGATCAATGACGTTTGTTCTGTCTCCTGGTTGGGCAGTTGAGACGTCTACTGCCTTGGACAGATTCTGTTGCTTTTGCAGCTTCGTGTCCTTCCTATTCCTCTTTGCTGCTTTCTCGATCTCAGGATCAAATATCAGATTAGGTTTGGAAGACCTACTCATGCAACATCAAAAAGCACAAAAGAAAGATTAGTAGAAAAATTAAAGAAACTAGTTAACACCGTTCCCCGGCAACGGCGCCAATTTGGTGATCGCTGTATTGCACCAAATAATCCTGCAAAAATCAGAGAATTATATCAGTATAGTTCACAGGTATCGAACACAGGGAACAGACGACTAGACACTTTATTTTCCTACTTATCTATGGGTTTTGGTTAGCAACCACGCAAGATTTGGGTTTTAATCTAAACTAAGAACTTCCAAAATTAAAAGAAATTATAAAAGCTGTAAACGGAAATTAAACTGAATGAACTAGGCAATTGAAAGGCAGGTCCAGCAGAATATTCATACACACGTAATTCCAATCCTCGACACTTAATATGAATTAATCTCAAGAATCTACTAGTTATAGACCACCGTAACTTAAACTGCGTGATCCTCACTTCCACTTACTTAGTCGGTAACCTCCATGTTGGGCATCGAAACATCTACTTCCCTAACCTAGCTACAACCTACGTTGTTGGGCAATCAATAGATTTAATAGCTAGACAGCTTTGTCGAACTAAGGGAGCCTAGTATAGGAGCCTACTTGTATGTTGGACATCTAATAGTCTCCTATCGGTTTAATCAAATTACTCTTATGAATAATTTCGCTACTTACCTAGCCTTGTTCCACGAGAAACGATGGAAGTACTAAGTTAGCTACAGACTGCGTAACCTAGGGTGATCAAACCTAAATTACTAGCCATATTAATTAATTCAGAATTATCCCGAAACCCTTTTGATTAATTATGAGCACCTAAGCCTCATTTACTGTTGATGTGTGCATTCACATTCTGCCGGACCCTAAAAAGTTTAGCTACTCATGCTAACGCTTCGGTTGGGCAACTGGGACAATTTATAGAACAAAAACATAAACACGAATAACTTAGATCTAGCATGACCGAAATTTAAATTAACTAAAGCATGAAATAACAGAAAATATAAACCTACGAAATTAAACTAGAACTTGAATTAAAATAGCAAATGATGTTCAAATGTAAATATTAAGATCCTACGAAAACGATTAACGATGAAAGTAAATTAAAACTAGAATTCAACTACGAATTAAAAAGCATAAATAACGGAAATGAAAAGGATGTTTTTCTTCTTCAACTAATCTACGGAATCGGTCGGAAGTGGTTCGGCGGCGGTTCGGAAGGGAGTCACGGCGGTGATCAAGGCTTCGAATGGTGGCTTGGTTCGTGTATGAATGGTTTCAAGCTTCTGAATTTCGTCCCCCTTCAAGTCTTTATATACTCCTTTTCTTCCTCTCCAAGTTAGGTCAAATCTTTGATAAGGGAAAAAATTTGGATAAATAAGGAAACAAGATCTTCCCTTAACTACCACAAAATATCTTCTTGATTCTTTCCTTCTCCACAAATCCGCGCCCACGTCATCAATTCCATGCCTTTTCTTCATCAAAATTCGCCAAATAATATCCTCGTCATCATGCCACATCAGCACCTAAAACCTGCATTTTTCGCCACTGCGACTGCACCGGTTGGCCAATTGACGCACTTTTCGGTCTGAAATTACTAAGTACGAAAACGACTCATCATGTGACTTGTCAGACACCAGTCTTCTAATTAAGTTGACTCTCTAAACCTCGTATACTGAATGTTCTTTGCTGACATTTTACTGATAATGGTTGAGCAGTCGATTTTCCTCGTAGGGTCTGCAACTGAGTTGCAGCTTTTCAGTAGATCAAAGGCTGATCGTATTGAGTCTTCATCTGAGTCGGCTGAAAAGAACTTCTACTGGATGTAGTCCGCTTTTGACTCGAAGACAACAACGAAGCTCTTCACTCAATGATAATACTAAGTCTTCTTCCAAAGTCTGCTGATGAGAATCTTCTACTGAGTGCTGTCAGCAACTGACTCCGAAGACTACTGACCTCTACTGAACCGATGACTTGGGGTTCTGGAACTTTAACTTTTCTACTGAAGTTCAGTCCAACAATATACCCCTTAAAGGACTTAGACGAATAATAATCTATAACGATCAAACAAGTCTAGCCTATTATATCGTAATGGTTCAAACACACACACGGGGTTAGGACGGGGTTTTGGGATCTTCAATTCTATAGCAATACAATTCAGTATTACTATAATTTCCCCCATAACAAATATTACAATATCATCCCTATAGTAAATAAACTATTGAATCAAGTTGCTACTCATCTACTGAGTCAAGTTCTATATACCCCTAGCAATGATATACTGGACCACTATCTCATATCCCTACAATTTCCCCCTAATTGATGATGCCAAAACCACTAAGGACTAAACTACTAACCCAAAAACAACTCAATTAATAACAATTGATCGATGAGAGCATAGGTTAACAGCTTAACTAAAGATAGGCACACCAGAAGAAATTAGGACAGTGGGTGTGTGTTGATCACTTCAGTGATCAGTCAGTGTTAAAAATAAATAACACTGCCATAAGACAATGAGTGGTTGTATGGCCAAAAGGAAATACTGATTTTATAAATTTCAGGAAGTTACAATACAATCAGTAAATCATAATGAGAGAAAAGGAAAGATACGAGGAAGGCTGAGTCTGCTACTTCTGAGATCTGAACTTCTGAATGTTGGATTTGAAGTCAGCCGATTTGGCCGTAGGAAGGATCAAGCCCATATGATATGTAGATAGCTTCCCTCAGTCGCTTGATATCTGGAAGATCGTTTTGCGACTTGAAGGAAAGATTGTTGCGACGCACGACCATCTCCACCTCGTCCTCTATGTCCTTAGTGCAGATGGCTCCTTGAAGAGTCATGGGAGGGATCAACCGACGGTATGCAGGCGCAGTGAAAGGCAATTTCTCCTTATAAAGGAGCAGTTTGATATGTGCCCTAAAGTTGGGGTCGTGGTTGTATAGGAACTGATCGAACAATTCGACCGCCGGAACTTCACTCGAGTAGCATCGCTATACATAGTAAGCTTTGATAAATTCTTCCTTCAGACTTTCCCATTCCTCATTCAGGCTCCATGGGATCTACTTGTCTACGTAGCGGAATGGAGTTTTCCTGAGATGTGGCTTCTGCCCAACGGGTCTTTAGAACTTTGAAGTCCTTGGGATCTCTCTACTTTTGATCAAAACTGCTTCCCTGGCTGCTTTCTCTGTTCGTGCAATATGCTCTGCCAGTTCAGCTTTTCTCAGTCTTTCTCTTGCTTCAACTGTAAGCCTATCTCTGGCTCTGAAGTTGAGGCATATCTCCACTGCGTCCCACAAGGATTTTTACTCCGCAATCTGTTCAGCTGTAATCTTGGGAGTCTTCTTCTTTAGCCTTTCAGAGAGTGGTAGGTTGTTAGTGTCGGAGTCTTCAGTAGACTCAGAAGCTGATTTTTCAGATGGTTTCTGCTTCTGTTGAGTCTTTTTGGAAGGTGCTGGTTTCTGCCTCTGACTTCTCAGTCGTAGAGACTAACTCCTTGACGACCTAAGCACTAGGACTTTTGACTTTCGCTTCAACTTGGCCTCTTCTTCGAGTCTGGCTTCATGGTCTAGCTGAGCCTGCAGCTGCTGAGCTACTAGTTCGTCATGCGCCTCTTGTTCATTCTTGGTCTTGAACTTGGGCGATGATGGGGGAGTGCTTTCAGTAGCAATCTCCTTGCCAGGCTTCTTTGGCGGCTGAGGCTCAACGTCCTCTGATCCCTCGATGAACTCAGCTACTTCATCAACATGTGCCTGAGCTGAGGATCCTTCTCCTGATCCACCAGCCTGCACTGTCAGCTGTGAAATTATCTGTTAAGGCTCTACAGGGCCTTCAGCTGAGGCTTTTCCTTTAGCCTTTTCTTGGTCAGAGGGGAGGGGGAGAGCAATGAACTCCTGTTGGGATGAGATTCAGTAGAAAAATATTTTATAGATTTGAAGATCCCAAAACCCCTTGCTGAATGATGAGCCTTCGATTATGTAATAGCTTAGTTTAAGTTCAGCATGTTAGGAGCTCAGTAGGCTAGAGTTCAGTAGCTGCGAAGTTCAGTAGAAGACCTTGCACTCAGCTGATGGACTCAGTATCAAAGAAGTCAGTTGGCCAGCCGACCACCAACTGAATCTGCAAAGGAATTCGTGCTCACGCACAGAAGAATGTCAGTAGGAAGACACTTCAGTTGAAGGCTCGAGAATTCAGAGGGAGTCAACCTTGATGTTTGACAAACCTCACCTACCAATCTACCTCGACCAATAAGGAGCCGACAACGCCTTACCTGCTCTGACAAAAGCTGCTCCGAGACTGAAAAAGAGGCGTATCTCTACAGTGTACCTACTCACCAACATTCAAATTTAAGTAGCCATTTTCCTTGTCGTTTCAACACGTGGTTAGACCCTCTCCAACGGATCTATTCATAAATAGAAGACTATAAATAAAGAAGAGTCTTCATGCAGAAAGATATCGGGAACCAAAAGCTTTCAACGCACAAACGATCTCTAGCAAGCTCACTGCATATCTAGCAAAGAACTTGAACTTAGAATAGAATCTTCTTTAATTCTTCTCTCTAGAGAACACTTGTTCCCCTTCTCTTATCTAAGCGAGCTAAATTGTAACATTCATAGTTTAGACACCCCGAGGGAGTTCACATTTTGTGAAACGTTCTTATTGTAAGAACTTCCTCATAGTTGGAGAAGCTCAAACTCTTTAAGTTTGAAAACACTGTAAAGTCACTACGACTATAAGTAGAATATCTATCCTGCGAACAGATCACTGAGACTTGCTCAGTATAAGCATCAAGTTTGTATCTGTCTTGTGAACAGATCACTAAGACTTGCTCAGTATAAATAATACAAGTTCTCCTTCTTTGGTCAGGACAGTGGACGTAGGACCCAGTGTGTCCGAACCACTTTAAAAATCTACTGTGTTGATTTACTGTTACATTCTTTACTGTTCATATTGCATAAAACTGTATTTCATCAAACTCAGCATAAAATCGGTTTTCCAACCGAGACTTTTCATAGAGCCTACACTTCTGCACACAACTCTAATACTGAACTACTGTTCAACTGACATAAGTTAGTAGAGATGAACTTAGTAGAAGAAATCTCTGCCCACGCGATCTGAAAGTATATCTGGCTGTCTGACTCAGTTCAGTAGCACACTCAGCTAAAGCCGACTTTCGCATTTGAGAAAAAGAATCTGTATTCAGGTGTATTCACCCCCTACACCTGAAGCACATCTCAGGACCAATAACTCCTCTGTCTCTGTCGTTCCTTCCCCCTTAGATTGTTCCCCTTTCTTGTCTTTCTCCTGTACTTCCTTCCCTTTACTTTCCCCCTTTTTGGCATCATCTGCCGACGTCAGTAGGGTCTTAATAACTGCTACTTCTCCTTCGAGCTTGTAGACTGAAGCTTTGATCTGACTGGAATTGGAGTTGAAGTCCCCGACAACATCGCAGTAATGTTCCCATTCAGTTTCTTGATCTTTTCGAATTTGCTTGATCTGGGATTTAGTTTGAGTTCTTTGCTGCAGAAGAGATGCTTCGAGTGACTCCTTCATTTTACACTGGATGACTTTCAGAGCTGTAACTTGAGTTTCAAGAGCTTTAGTCACGCTAGAGCTTGAAACTCTGTTCCTTTCATCCATGGTTTTCTGAACCTCAGTCATTGTCGCAGCCAGTTGCTCTGAGAATATCTTCGAATGTGCTTCTAGCAACTGCTGGCACTAATTGGCAAAGTCCAACTTCTGAGCAGCTAGAGCCATCTCGATGATCTCCTGAAAGTTTGGCGATGGAGTTTCAGAGATCTTCTTGACTTCTCCGGTGAGGATGTCATTCCGCTCTGTCCGAGCTTTCGTATATTGTGTACATTTCAGGTGCACATCCTTAGCCAGGAGTCAATTTTTGTCTCATTGCTTCCTAATAGCTCAGTTGACTATCCTCGAGGATACGGTACCAATTGATTTGTTCTGATAAGAGGATGTACCGATCCTATGCTTTGAGGCGTCGAGTTGTTGCTTTCTTGAGGAAGACGCAACAGGGGCAACACCAGGTGCAGGAGGTGGTGGTGGTGAGTCACCCTTCTCGTTGGGAGTTTTTCCCTCAGCAGAGTCTCCCTTCTCTACATCCTTGGGTGCTGAATCATCACCTTCAGCTGGGTGATCAGATGGCGAAGGATCTCTAGCGGGAGAGGTGGAAGATTTCAGCTCAAGAAGATAAAGCATTGTTGATCTCAAGTCTTCGAAGAATGTAATGTCTGAGGGTTCTCCAAACCTTATCTCAGACTGCAGTTGTTGCTCCTCGTCTAGTAGTGCAGATACAGAATACTGCTGGATTAGATCAACAAGTATATCCCAGCTTAGGAATCTCAACAGCATCTGAGTCCTTGCCCTGATAGCTACATCCATCAGATCCTGATAGTTGGCAATTTCAGGGATCTGTTCAGCGACTTCGGATTCAGCCCTAAGTCTGGTCTGCTGAACTGTGGTTGGTAGCCTTGAAGAAACTTCAATAGTTGGTTCAACTTCGTACTCCAGCTGAGTTTTTTCAGTACTTACTCATTGGACTTTGTCTTTGAGAGTGGCAGCCTCAATGCATGTGTCCATATCAAGTAAGCTTTCCACCTGTGGGGGAGGCAGAGAAACAGCCTTAGAAGCTCCTTGCTTGGTCAGCTTCTTTCTCTTTGGTTGTTCGGTACGTGGAGTTTGTTCAGTGGAAGGCCTCTTCAGTGCAGCTCCACGACCGATGGACTTTTCAGCAGCGGCTCTCGACCTGAACTTGATCAATTTCTTGTCGAAGTATTTCATGCAGTCGAATGATGCATGCGAGGATACTGATGCTTCTATCAGTGCTGAAACTTTAGCCCCATACAGAAGTTTGCCCACACTAATTAGTCTTCTCTCTCTCGAGTCTCCGACAACAAACTTCTGCGGCTGGGCCTTTAGTTCAGATAGAAAGAACTAAGCCCTGTTAACCTTAGCTCTATCCATGATAGCCATCATCATCTAGAGTCTAGTTTTGGATAGCTGGTCGAATAAACCAACCGCGCTAGTGAGGATATGGATAACAATGTACGTCAGACCTCTGAATTCTGGTAGGAGCTGACTCTTCGGAAAAGCAGCTTTGAAGGAAACATCGTCCCTCCCGTAGAAACGCCTGATATACGTGTTGAGCTCAACTTCCTTGTGTCCAATGGGAGATACGCCGTGGTCAGGAAGGTTGAATACTGACTTCAACCCTTCAAGGATGTTGATGTCGACGTGACTCTCCTCCCATGACTGAGGTGAAACCTCCTTCATGTACCTCACTGCGGTAACCTCTATGTTTGTTCCCTCAACCTGACGCATGTTGAAGAAGAATTCAATAACTTGTCTCGGGAGACAAGCGTGAGATTGCTGCGTCAGAAGCGTCTCTAGGCCAGATGCTTTAAGAGCGGAGAAAATCTCCTTGAGATATGGCAGTTTCAAGAGATGGAACTCCATTGTTGGCTCGAACAGGACCTGCTCGGAATGATGTCATCAATATCTACAGGCGTCCGCACTGTTTGATAGGGATGCTATTTCACTATAATCTGCAAAACGAAGGTTAGCACTTGGAAGTAGATTAAGTCAGTTTTCAGACAATTAGATAAAAGATTTATCAAAAGTATGAGAGCTTGAGAGAGAGATGGAGTTCAAGATGTAGTTGGATGGAGTATATGCAAATCTCTCTTAAATTCAGTAATGGCGAAGATAGAGATTAGGAGATAAGTGAGCGATTATATATAGATTTGAATACAAAGAGTTTTTCAGATCTAAGGGTTGAAATTCATTCTCACTTTTTCTCGGACGGTTAGGATTTAATTTTATAAAAGGAATGATAAATAAGCCACCGATAATCTCGACCTACGTAACATTTGCATAGTTGGAGTAAGGTGAGATGACATGCATTAAATGCGCTACAGTCAGTTGTTAGGGTATCGCACTTTAAATGAGAACGGTTTTACTGAACGTATCCTTATGAGTTTATGGCACGAAATAAATGTGTTTCATGCCACTGAATGTATGTTACTGATCTAATAAATGCAAGCATGCCACTGAGTAAAATATTGCATATAATACTCAACCCTTTTCAATTGAGGCTTGTTCAGTTGTTTACAAATTGTAAATCAGGAGGATCAAAGTGATAATGATGATTCAGTGTTTGTCTTACGTTCCCCCTTACTGAGTACTGTATGATTCACCCTACTGAATCAAGTACCGAGTTTGACTTACTGACTTGTTGTACTAAATATCTTTACTGACTCGGGTCAGTAGGATCCAGAAGACCTAGCTCAACTGAGAGTTCTTTGAACCTGTTCTCAGCCAACTGCTTGGTCAGTATGACTGCCCTTTGCCTATCAGTATGGATTTTCTCCATCCTAATATCCTTCTTTTCGACATGATCTTGGATGAAGTGGTGTCGGATGTCCACGTGCTTGCATCTCGTATGAAGAACTGGGTTCTGAGTTATTGCAATGGCACTAGTGGAGTCGCAGTAGATGGGCACTTTATCTTGAATAATGCCGTAATCACGCAATTATTATCGAAGCCAAAGGATTTGGGCACGGCAACTTCCGGCAGCCATATACTCAGCTTCAGTAGTGGACGTCGCTACTGAATGTTGTTTCTTGGAGAACCATGATATGAGCTTACTCCCTAGGAACTGACAAGTTCCTTAAGTTGACTTTCGATCTACCCTGCATCCTGCATAATTAACGTCAGAATATCCAGTTAAAACAAGATTATCATCAGCAGGATACCATAACCCAGCGTCCGGTGTTCCCTTCAGGTATCGCATAATCTTCTTCGCCGAGTCTAGATGACTTCACTTGGGATTCGCCTGAAATCTTGCACATACACATACAACATAAGTTATGTCAGGTCTGCTTACTGTTAAGTATAATAGAGAACCAATAATAGCTCTATAATCAGTTGAGTTAACAGAAGCTCCCTCTTTATCTAGATCAATTTTAAAGTTTGTATTCATTGGGATATTGACTGGCTTGCTTGATTCACAACCAAATCTTTTCAGGAGGTCTTGAGTGTACTTGGCTTAGTTGATGAATATTCCTTCATTTGATTATTTTACTTGAAAACCGAGGAAGTAGTTCATCTCCCCCATCATTGATATCTCGAGCTTCTCCTTCATCATCTTCTCGAATTGTTGACATATAGTCTTATTTCTGCAACCGAAGATAATGTCGTCCACGTAGATCTACACATAGTTGGTCAGCAGGCTCTTTTGATAAGTCATGTATCTCGAGTAGCCGCTGTCCACGATCCAAGGGTCCTTATGCACTTGCAAAATAAAAACAGTTTTAGGTACCCTTTGGTTCAGTTTGGGTCCTTAAGCGTTAGTTAGTGGTTTCACGATCCAAATCTGCCTGGAGACCTTGGGGGTCTCAGACTCTTTCTTTTTATGAACCTTCTTGTCAGTATTCTTCTCCACTGAATTTGGAGCTACTGACTTCTTTGCAGTTTTGGGTTTAGGAGCATTCTTCTTCTGATACTTCATGCTCCTCCTGACCCTGAGCTCATAGTAGTAAGAACCATATTGTGCAGGATGTTCATACACTGGTTCACCACGCTGCTCTGCCCATCTGAAATTTTTGATTCCCCCTGAATTTGATTGTGGTGTTTTGGGGCTAGAACCTTCGGTCATTTTCTTGTTGTTGGGCGGAGGTGCTTGGATTTTCTGTTTATTTTTCGTCTGAGGTGTGACGGGTTCAGCAGTTGAATTTTCCCTCTTACGAATCTATTAGCCAACTTTTTTGAGCCTTTTGAGGTAGAGGTTGAAGCTTCATGTGTGTAGCCAAGTCCTTCCTTAATGGAGACTGGCCTCTGTGCTCTAAGCATACTCTCCAACTTTTCTTTGGTTCCCAGGTACTGCTCTGTCATCAGTCCTCGCCATACTTCATCACTCTTCCTGAATTACTCATAGTCTCTTTCTACTTCTGCGAGTTTCAGACTGAGCGTAGCTATCTCATTTTCTTTCTCAGAATTGTCCTTGGTCAAGACTGATAACTGAGTTTCTTGATGTTGAGACTTAGTTATGAGAGATTTAATCTCTTCCTTTTGTCTCACAGCAAGATTCTCTGAATCAGTAAAGGCCGGACAATCAGAAGAAAGTATCTGATTTCAGCTTTTGCCTGTTCTAACTCCTGAACAGTTTTACTGAACTCCCCACTCAACTGAATTTGCTCCTCTAGCAAATCTTCGTAGGCTTGAATCACATCTAGTGGTTCACCTCTAGCTGAGCAAGTACCGTGTGTGCTCTGTGAAGAGGAGGTTATATTTGGTTTAGAGTTTACCTCAGCCTCTTCTCTAGCCATTAGGCAGTGTTCAATTGATGTATCAGGACTAGATTCTGCGACTTCAACAACTACAAATGCAGCTTCATCTTCAGAAGAATACATAAATGTATGTTCCTCTATTGAGTCATCAGATAGCTCTCCGGTAGTATATGACTGCCTCTTTTGGGCAAATTTGTCTCTTTTGGCCTTCCGTTCAGCTCGTTGGGCAGATGAGAGTTTCGGACAGTCGTACGGGTAATGTCCGTCTTTCTTGCAGTTGTAGCACATAGAGACTCTGCCACCCTTTCCAGATGTGTGGTTTGATGGACTGATAGCGGGCTCCGTGTTCCTGCATTCAGGATAAGGCTTAGATTCTTCCCTTTTATGATTATCTTTCTTACCCGAGGGAGAATCCTTATGGTATTTCTTCAGCTTTTTGACTCTTTCCTTCTCTCTTTGATATTTAAGAGTCAGAAGCGCATGTCGTTCAACAAAAGGAGTCTAAGAGGATTTTGCTACTGATACTGCAATCGACTTGCTTGCTGAACAGGGGCTAGCTCCAGAGGTGCTGATTGTTGCTTCGAAAGCATGGTCAATTGGTGTGTCAGCTGGATCACTAGCGCACCATTGTGGTAGGCTATGCTCGAACACATCCATCTTTAGTTCTGAAAATATAACATCAGGAGTTAAAGCATTAAGACCATAACGTCATAAATAAGTAGCAAAAAGGAAGTCACTTCTATCGAGGTAGCGCTCTTAGGATCTTGGGTTTCATCTCTTTGTTAGTGAACATCCTCCCCAGTCTATTGATCACATTGATCTGGTTGGTCAATTTGACGCTAAGCTCGTCAATGGATTCACTGGGCTCCATGGCAAAGGTTTCGAACTTTTGAAGCTCTAGCTTGAGCTTATTTTCCTTGATCTGCGGGGTTCATTGGCTCAGTACAGCCAGGGAGTCCCAAAGTTCTTTTGTCGTCTTGCAGTCTTGCACTCTTTCGAGAAGAGAATCACTAAGTGTCATCAGGATTGCATTCCGCGCCACTCGATCAAGATTGTGCAATTTCTTCTCTTCATGCGTGAAGGCAGCTTTATCTTTGGGAACCTTCACCCCAGTTTGAGCTCCTACACCTCCCACAACAGCATATTCTACACTGTCGATCATAGGAATGATTGGTCCTGTCTCGAGGACATCAGTTATGCTGTCATGGAGCGATGTGAGGTGCGCCTCCATTCTCACGCGCCATACCGTATAGTTCTCGACAGAGAACATAGGTACCATCTGTAAACATGACATATCAAACATTATAGACAGATAGTATAAGGATGAATGAAGAGACGCTTGTGTGGTTGAAAACGTTTTCTGGATCTGTTCGAGTAGAGCAATAAGTTTCCAAAAACGATGATCAAAAGAACACCACTTTGATTCCAATTGTTGGTCTGGAGACAAGTATCAAGTGCGCGTGTGTGTGGGGGGGGGTGAATACACCTGATTGCAAGTTTTTTTCCTCAAACGCGAAGGTCAGCAACTGCTGAGCTTTGCTATTGAACAAGTTCAGTGCCAGATAAACCTTTTGATCGTGGGGCAGAGTGATTCAGCAGCTGAGTCCCTTCTACTGACTGAGGTCAGTATGAGAAGTTCAGTTGCAGAATGTTGTGCGGAGAAATGTGGGGCCCATTTGACTTCGTCTCTTTGAAAACATTTTTCTGCAAACCAAAACTGTTTTGGCTTGTGCATTTTTTAAGTCAGTTTTATGCAAATGATGATTTTGTAAATAGTTTGAACACAATGCAATAAAACAATAAACCACTAGCTATTTTTAACGTGGTTCGGATACGCAAGATCCTGCGTCCACGGTCTTGCTGAACAGGAGTTCTTGTTGATTAATCTGAGCAAGCCTCAGCAAGGAATCTGTGCACTAGACATACCCTTCTAAGTTATAGTCCTTAGCGACTTTTACAAATCAAACTGAAGTTTGAAGGGGAGGGGATGATCTCCAACTATGAAGGAGTTCTTACAATAAGAACAATTCACAAAATGTGAACTCCTTCGAAGGTTCTAAGCTAAAGATATTACAGTGAATGCTTAGAAAGAGAAAGGAAACTAAAGATTCTCTAGAGAGAAGAAATAAGGATATTCAGTGAGCAAGTTCTTCGCTGGGTTGGCTTTGAGTGTGCTAGAGAGTTGTATGCTTGTGTTCCCTTGATGTCCCGTGCGTTGAGCTTGGAGACTCTTCTCTATTTATGTTGTGACCTAGGCATGTATCCGTTGGAGAGGACGATGCCATGTGTCACAAAAATCTAAGGAAAACGACCATATAATTTTGAAATGTCCTCGAAGAGTGGCTGGCGTTCTGTGCATGAGAGCAGCTTTTGTGTCAGAGACGGTAAACTTGGATTGCTTCTCATTAGTCGAGGTTTGCGGTAGGTGAGACTTGTCAAACATCAGTCTTCTACCTGAGTTGACTCTCTGAACCTCGTATACTGAATGTTCTCTGCTAGCATTTGACTGATAAAGGTTGGTCAGTCGATCGTACGGTCTGCAACTGAGTTGCAGCTTTTCAGTAGATCAAAGGCTGACCGTACTGAGTCTTCATCTGAGTCGGCTGGAAAAGAACTTCTACTTAATTTAGTTAGCTTTTCACTCGAAGACGACAACAGAGCTCTTCACTCAATCAGTAGATCAAGGATCATACTACGTCTTCTTCCAAAATCTCGTGATGAGAATCTTCTAATGAGTGCTGTCAGCAACTGACTCCGAAGACTACTGAGCTCTACTGAACCGATGACTTGAGGTTCTGGAATTTTAACTTCTCTA
Source organism: Lavandula angustifolia (assembly GCA_028984105.1). Classification (NCBI taxonomy): domain Eukaryota; kingdom Viridiplantae; phylum Streptophyta; class Magnoliopsida; order Lamiales; family Lamiaceae; genus Lavandula; species Lavandula angustifolia. The sequence goes on along the minus strand of CM054813.1, from coordinate 20,544,013 downwards.
CTGAAGTTCAGTCCAACAATATACCCCTTACAGGACTTAGATGAAAAATAATCTATAACGATCAAACAAGTCTAGCCTATTACATCATAATGGTTCAAACACACACAGGAGGTTAGGACGAGGTTTTGGGATCTTCAATTCTATAGTATTACAATTCAGTATTACTATAATATCCCCCATAATAAATATTACAATATCGTCCCTATAGTTACATAAACTATTGACTCAAGTTCCTACTCATCTACTGAGTCAAGTTATATCCCTAGCAATGATCTACTAGATCGGTTCAAACAAGTCAAGTTCTATGTACCCCTAGCAATGATCTACTAGACCACTGACTCATATCCCTACAAGTTCTAATTTTCTTCTCTGGTGCTTTAGCAATTGATTTTACATTGTAAATTTTTAAATTTTTTAACATAAGATAATGTAACATGATTTATTGAGAATTTCACTAATTTGGAATGCAATAAATGGAAATTGATGTTGTGAACTTATGATACTTCAATCTACTTAAAGAAATTTTTCATTACATGCAATGTTATCCAACACAGATAAGAGTATCAATATACCGCAAAATCATATTAATTATGCCACGCCGATCCGAGATGTCCAATTCTTCATTTTAAACTTTTTTTTAAGCTGGATCATTAAATAATGAAAACAACACAAATAATAACAGAAAAAAACAAAGATCAAATACCATATTGAAAAATAATTGTGAAAATAATGATGATCAAGGAAAAAGTTGATTATCTTCTTAATTGAATCCATATTGGTGGGAGTTTCGGCGATATGAGTATAGTTGTATTGGCTGGCATTGGCCTCACTCCATCTATCCAAAAACCACCATCGACATGATTTTTCCATTTGGAAGTTTGTGGTGATCGTCTATTTTCCAAGACACAAAACTCAAATTTATGTCGATATTCCAAATAAGACTCAAATCTTAAAATACCGGCACAAGTTATATCAAATCTAAAACACAAAAACTTGTGATTCGGATGCAACCAACTAACACATATACATACATGCAACGATAATTATGATTCAATAGATAAGCAATCCTTAGCCTTGTTAATGAAAATAAACATAATGAAGAAACAGAAAGCTACAAAAATCGAGAACATAAAATGAGAGTAAACACGAAGAAAACACTGAAATCGTCGATCCAAAAACCAAGAGAAATTAAGATTAAAACGGAAAATAAAGCCAAAGCCGAAATGAGTAGACTTGAGATGGAGGTGGTTGGAACAGGCCCGGGTGTTTAAAGTTTGCCAAATCTAGAAGTAATCTCCCGAAACTAAAATTTGTTGGTCCCGAGATAAACGTTCAGGTGTAGAGGGGGGGGGGGTGAATACACCTGAAAACTTTCTCAACTTAAAACACGAACAGTCCTATTTAGGAGAGTGCCTTGCTGAACAACTTGCTGAACAAGTTCAGTAGACCAAATATGCTGTTCTGAATCGCGTGGACAGAGTGACTGACTATACTGAGGCCTGCTAGCTGACTGATGTCAGAATTCAGTACCGTTCAGTAAGAATTCAGTAGAGTGCAGAAATGTGTAGGCCCAATTCAATTGAGTTTGAAAACATTTTTATTAAAACAGTTTCAATATATTAGTGCAATCTCTTAAGCTTTGCTGAAACTCAGTTGAATGATTTTGTAAGATAGTTTTCAGTATGAACATAAATCAATGCAACAGTAAAAACAGAACACAATGATTTTTAAAGTGGTTCGGATATCAAACAATCCTACGTCCACTGTCCCGAAAAGATCAGGAGGCTATTTTATTATACTGAGTTAGTCTCAGTCGGTTTGTGCACTGGACAAACACTGGTCTTGAGGATTATACTGAGCAAGTCTCAGTTTACAAGTATCAAACTGAAGTGTTTGACAAACTCTCCAACTATGAAGGAGTTCTTTACAAGTAAGAACAGTTCAAGGATGAACTCCTTCGATCTAAGCTATGGATATATTCAGTGGAGCTTAGGTTAGAGGGAAGGGAACAAGAAGGTGGCTTCTAGAGTGACGAATAGTGAGGAATAAGCTCTCTGGGTTCGTGTTCAATCACCTGGATGCTAGAGGCTATTGATTCTAATTCAGCTTGGTTCCCTTGAGCAAGAATGTCGCCTTTCGCTTGAAGTGTTACTCTGAAGTTCTTGCGGAAAGCTTAAGTCGGTAAGTGTTTGCTCGTAATCACTCGTGTGTTCTTGTGTTCTTGGTAGGTAGGTGAACTTTGATTTGATTTTCCCTCTATTTATAGAGGTAAGCCATGGAAAGATCCGTTGGAGACGTCGATCCATGTGTCACTCTCTTTTGGGTAGCTAACGGCTCTTTCAAAGAATCTGGCAGTGTCTTTTCCCTCCATTTCTGCAAAGTGGTTGACTTGCAGCTTTAATCAGAATGTGGACAGCTGACTGCTCGTCATTGGTCGAGGTGTAGAAAGCAGTTGAGACAAACAGACTTCTAGGTAGATCTGAAGCTGACTTCTCTCAATACCTCGTATGACTCTACTGATTTAACATATAAGATCATCTGACAGTTAATGAGACTGTCAGGCCGTTGCTAAGTCTGACCTTGGTTCAGTAGTATACTCCTGCTGAGTCAACTCTACTGAAGGTCAACTCTGAGTTTAGTGAACTGCTCCTACTGAGTCCAGCTTCTGCGACTCCTTTCGATGTCTTGCTCTGCCGAGTCCAAGCACTACCGAGTATGAACACCTCTCGCATATCTTTGCTCCTGCTAAGTCCAACACTCCTGAGTCTTCACTCCATGGTACTGAGGCGGATAGTCTACTGAAGGGTCAACAGATAGAACTAAGTGCCTGAACCATGCTGAAGGAATGTCTACTGAGTCTGAAACTCTCAAAGACAAAGGCATTGGAATTACAACTCAGTGGTTCACCAATCAAATTAGGGTTTGGGATCATTCAAATCTTCTAACATATATACTACTAAATCATCTACCAACAATTTCCCCCTATTTGATGATGCCAAAACCTAACACTACAAACTATCAGATACAATCTCCTTACAAATACTACAAGTAGAATCATTGGAGTTGTTCATGAAGTTCTAATCTACTGAGGGATACAGAAAGAAATATCCGAACCTATTACAGAATTCTAACAACAATTTCCCTCTAAACAATAATTTCCCCCATACTCAAACAAATAGAGTCTATCAATCTAAGTAAAAAAGACAACCACATATATAGGCAGTGAGTCTGTGAGTCAGTAATCACTTAGGTGATTCTGAGTGTTAAGCTTAAATAAACAGACAGGCCATGAAGACAATAAGGTATTGTCGGGCCAAACAACAAAGATGTTATATATATATGAATGCGGTTCAGTACATTACATCTCTTGCTATTCTAAAAACAAATGCAAAGATAAGAAGCTATCTCCTGAATTTCTGGATCCTTGCCTTAAAATCTCTAGACTTCTCTTCTGGCAAAGGTAATCCATACATCTGAAATATGTTGTTGGTCCGGAGACAAATATCAGGTGTAGAGGGGGGGGGGGTGAATACACCTGAGTACCGTTTCTTTTTCTCGGTGAAGGTCGGTGGAAGCCGTTGGCTACAACCGATGAACAAGTGCCAAATAAACCTTCGATCACGGGACGGTGAGTCGGCCATCGAGCTCTCCCTACGACTTTTGTCAAGATTTCAAACTCGCCGAGAGACTTAAGTGTGCGGATAAGTGTGGGGCCCGGAGTTTGTCTCTTTTTGAAAACGTGTTTTCGCAGATTAAATTCTTTTGGTCATGCGATTTTAGAAATACGTTTTATGCAAACTTATGATTTTCAAAGGTTTGTATGCAATAAAACAAGAAAGAACACAAGCGGTTTAACGTGGTTCGGATACGCAAGATCCTACGTCCACGGTCCCGAACGAGCAGGATAACTTGTTGATTAGTCCGAGCAAGTCTCGAGCAAGGAAATTGTGCACGGGACGAGATCCTTCTAAGTTATAGTCCTTAGCGACTTTACAATTCAAACCTAAGTTCGAAAGGGAGCGAAAACAGCTTCTCCAACTAATGAAGGAGTTCTTACAATAAGAACAGCTTCACTAAAAATGAACTCCTTCGAATCTAAGCTATAAATCGACAATGAGCTTAGGTAGAGAAGAAAGGGATCTAAAGACTCTGGAGAGAAGAACCACAAAAATATTCTAGTAAATGCGCATTCTTCATTGGATGTTCTGATTGAGTTGCTAGAGTGTTTGAGAGCTTGAGCAATTTCCCTTTTTAATTTCATGCTTCGCGCTTGTGGAGCTTCGAAATCTTCTCTATTTATAGCTGTGAGCTATGGCATATGTCCGTTGGAGACGACGATGCCACGTGTCACATGCTTCCAAAGAAAACGGCCATAAATTCGAACTTGTTGCAGCAGGGCAGTTAATTACTGTACATGAGAGCAGCTTTACTGTTTGGAGCAGGTAAGGCGTTGTCGGCTTCTTATTGGTCGAGGTTTGTGGTTGGTGAGAATGTCAGAGTTGACCGTTCAAACAACCTCGTATGATCTTCTGCTGAACTTTCAAAAAGATTTAAGTAGTTGGGTCGCTTTCTGTCGGATACAGTAGACTGCAAAGTCTCTGTCTTCTTCGACTGAGTCGGCTGACAAGGAATGTAACTTCTGAGTAAGTCAGCTGGCGACTGCGAAGGTACTGGGCTTGCATGAGTTCTTCTGCTGATGACTTATCAGCTGCTGGATTGGCTTCTACTGGGGTCTACTCAGCTGATGACTGAAGAACGCAAGCGATTACACTGATGACGTGGGGTTTTGAAAAGTATCTTCGACAGAAGATCAGTTCAACAATTACCCCGTACAGGACTTAGACAAGAATATAAAAACGATTACAACAAGTCTACCCTATACATCAGCTAATCCTAACGACACACTGAACTACTAATATCAGCTCGGTTTTGGGATCTTCAATTCCATAGTACTACTATGATTTCCCCCAATTTTCTTTTAACCACGAACAACTGAGTATCATCTACTGACTCATATCCAACAATTTCCCCTAATTGATGATACCAAAATCTCTACTTCTAAACTCTAAACATCTTATAAGAAATGCTAACCTACTGACAGCAATTTCCCCCTTAATCTATCTGAGGAAAACAAACTGATATGATGACTTCAAAACATCAGCAGGTGAGAGATAGGCAAAATCAGAGAAACTGATTGTGAGTGTGTGATGGATCACTTAGTGATCAGTTGTGAAAACACAAAGCAAAATGCTGTAAGACAATGAGTAATTGTCTATCAAGCAATGGGAACGATAGCATATATGATCAAGAAATTATAGGTTCCTATCACTATTACAAAAGAGTAGAGAAGAGAAAACACTACTGACGCCTGAAGCCTTGAGTGCGCTTCTTGAAATCAGCAGATCTGTCGACAGGAGGTTGCAGACCATAGTATATGTAGATTCTCTTCCTCAGTGTCTGGACATCCTCGTCGTCTTCAGCTAAGTCGACACTCAGGTCGAAGCGATAAGCTACAGCTCTGACCTCATCCTCTATTTCCTTTGTACACAGAACTCCGCGCGCAGTTCTAGGAGGTGGCATGCGCCTAAAAGCCGGAGCTCTGAAAGGAATGTTCTCTCTCTTCATAATCTCTAGAAGTTGTTCCCTCAGCTCAGAGTTATAAATGAACAAAAACTCGTTAAAGGCTTGTTTGATAGTTTGCTCACTTCGATAGAATTTCCATACGTAGTAGCCTTTGATAAATTCCTCTTTGAGCTCTTCCCATTGATCATTAACCAGAGCAGGAACCCATTTATCAACATGAAGCACAAGGTCCTTTTTGACATAAGGCGCTCTTTTTCTTGATCCTCGTGGGATTTGTCTTCTGGGATCAGCTGCTGGCTTTTGAGATAGGCTCATCATCTTAGCCATATCAGCCATTCTCTTCTTCTCTCGAAGAGCCGCTGCCCTACAATCTCCTTTCCTCAGGTTAAGGCCTCGCAGTGTGGCTTGCCACGTGGCTCTATCTTCAGCTTCTTGCTCAGGTGTAAGATGAGCTGATAGTAACTCTGAGCAGTAGCTTGACCTGTAGTAGAAAGAGTTTTTGCGAACTCCTCCTGAGCCTTTTTCTTTTCTTCGTACACAGACTCTTGCTTCTTCTTTCCTCTGCCCTTAACAACTTTGCCCTTAGGCTTTTTAGCAAGTTGAGCTTCTTCCAGGTGTCGCTCATGGTCCAGCTTGTCTTGTAGTTGTTGGGCTACGCGGAGGTCGAAGGCCTCTTGTTCCGCTTTAGATTTGAATTTTCGGACCGGGGAGGAAGGAGGAGTAGTAGCGTGAGCGCCTCCTTCCCCGGCCTCTGCGAAGGAGCCTGTTCTTCTTCAGACTCTTACTCAATGAAGTGAGCAACATCTTCTATGTGGGCAGCAGAAGATGAGATGGGGGTAGGTTCTAGAGGAAATTCTGCCTGAATACCTTCCCCCTGAGTCTGAGCATTAGAGAGTCCTTCCTCCTGACCACCCTCTATTATTTGGACATCAGCCATATCCGTGTCAGGTTCTTCCTTCATAACACCTTCCCCCTTTTTGGAATCATCTGCCTTAGAGAGTTGGGTACAGATGGCTTGAATGTCTCTTTTCACATCGTGGATCGAATCCTTAATCTCGAGTCGTGGATTCGAAGTCCTTGACGAGATCGCAATATAATTCCGAGTCATTTTCTTGATCTGCTCTTAATGTTTTAAGTTGTGCAGCTGACTCCTGACGGAGTTTCAGCAGAGCCTGATCCTGCGATTCTGTCAATTCTTTCTAAATAAGCTTCAGAGGCTCTGCCTGTTGGGTAATAACTTTATGAAGGCTAGAGGTGGCAATCTTATTCCTTTCATCGATTTTGATCTTAACAGTTGCAAGAGCTTGAGTCAGCTGCTCTGAAAATATCTTCAGCTGATTCTGGAGCAACTGCTGACTCTGAGCTTCTAGATCGATTTTCTGAGCTGCTAAGGCTGCCTCAATAATCTCCTGAAAGTTGGGTTGAGGAGTAGGTACTGGAGTCTTTGAGATGCTAGCAGCTATTCTGTCTAAGCTCTGTGTCTGAGCCTTAGTATACTTTGTCCACTTCAGATGGACGTCCTTAGCCAAAAGTCTGTTTTTCTCTCCTTGGCGTCGAATGGCTTTATTTACAGACTTTGAGGACACGGAAGCGATAGGTTCTATCTGGTACGAGCTGGTTTCGAGCCTCTGCTCAGAAAACGTGAGGAGCTGCTCCCTATTGTACTTCGGAGCACCTTGAGTATCACCTGATGTATCAGGAAGTGGTGATTTGCTCTTCTCACGGGGAGTTGAACCCTTAGCAGAGCCTCCCAACTCTGTATCCTTGGGTTTCTGATCCTTCCTCTGATGGTTATCATCATCATCTTTCTTATCATCAGCAGGAGGAGATGGGGGTGGAGGAGTGTTACCAGGGACTGACTCTCGCAATATTAGAAGGTAAATCATTGCGGCTCTGAGATCTTCAAGAGTAGCTAAGTCAGCTGGTTCTCCGTACCCTATTACTTCTTGTAGCTTCTGCTCCTCATCGAGCAGGTAGATGACTGAGTGGGTTTTGATTATGTCTTCTAGAATATCCCAACTCAGAAATCTAAGAAGCATTTGAACCCTAGCCCTGATGGCTATGTCGACTAAATCTGAGTGCCCAGCGATCTCAGGAATATGATCGTGTACGTCAGCTGCGGCACGGAGACGAGTGGTGAGAATAGCTGTCCACTCGGGCCGCAGCTCCTCGCCGGTTCCCCGACGTCCGACCGTGTCTCCTCAGAGCTAATTACCTGGACTTTATCTTTGAGGGTCGCACCCTCAATGCCAGTATCAGAATCTAAAATCTGCTCTTCTTGAGTAGGAGGAGGAGTGGGTTCAATAACAGAGAGGGGCTGAGCAGCTGAGACCTCAGCTGGTCTGGTCTTAGTCAGCCGCCTCTTCTTAGGCACTTTGGTATGCGGGGGCAGAGCGGATGCTGCTCTCTTTGGCTCAGGTGGCCCCTTACCGATGACTTCTCAGTCGCTGCTTTAGTTTTGAACTTAATCAGTTTTACATCGAAGAACTTAGAATCAACAAACGACGAGTGCCTCTGAACAGAGTTTTCTATGAGGACTGACATCTTAGTCCCATAGAGGAACTTCCCTACACCGGCTAACTTCCTCCCTCCAGGTGGGTAGGGTAGTGAACTTCTGGGCTTGGGCCTTCATCTCCGAGACATAATAGTCGGCCCAGTTCACTTCAACTCCATCATCTATCGCCATCATCAGCTGAATCCTTGGCTTGGATAATTGATCATATGATCCAGCTGAGCTCGTTAGGATATGAGAGACTATGTAGGCTAGTCCTCTGTATTGGGGGAGCATAAGGTTCTTCTGCATAGCTGACTTGAATGATATGTCAGAGCGTCCGCAGAACTTATGAACATATGCGTTTATCTCCTTCTCCTTGTATCCGATAGGAGAAATACCAGAGTTTGGAAGATCAAACGTCAGCATCAGCGCGTCTCTGACGTTGAAGATTCTCTGAGTAGTATCCCAACAGTTCTGATCTACTTCCTTCATATAGACGAAGGAAGATTCCTCGCCTCCAGACGCGAGTGACCTCCAATTGTAATAAACTTCTACCACTTGCCTAGGTAGATAAGATCTCGGGTGCTTCGTCACCAGCTCCTGAAGACCAGAACGCTCCAGAGCATCAAACACGGGTTCCAAGAAAGAGATATCAACTTGTCGGAAGGCCATAGTTCGTTCAAACTGAATCCTGGATGCCATTATCTCCTCTATATTCTCAGGTGCGTGCGACTGATATAATAAATGCAGACATGCTTCTGAAAAGAAATTAAGTATATGATACTATGCAAACCTCTTCAGCTGAACTTTCGATCAGCTGGTTACCGTTATATCGCAGGAGGATGATTGATGTACTGATAAACACGTTCCCCCTTGCTGTGTACAGTGTCATTCTTCCCACTGAATCACTGTACGGAGTCTATTGACTTCTCGTACTGGCTCCATCTACTGATACCAAATATTTCCAATTGTCTCCACGGACTGCTATCAGTAGTTGTCTTCTACTGATGCATTTCAGTAGGATCCAGTAGACCTAGCTCAATTGATAATTCTCTGAATCTGTTCTCAGCTAGTGGTTTGGTCAGTATGTTTGCCCTTTGTTTGTCAGTATGGATCTTCTCTATTATGATATCCTTCTTCTCGACATGGTCTCTGATGAAGTGGTGTTGGATATCCACGTGCTTGTATCTCGTATGTAGAACTGAGTTCTGAGTTATGGCAATAGCACTGGTGGAGTCACAGTAGATGGGCACTTCATTCTGAATGATACCATAATCTCTCAGTTGTTGTCGAAGCCAAAGGATCCGGGCACAAGCAACTTCCAAAGCGGCCATGTACTCGGCTTCAGTAGTGGACGTTGCTACTGAGTGCTGTTTCTTTGAGAACCAAGATATCAGCTTGCTGCCTAGGAACTGACACGTTCCGGAAGTTGACTTACGATCTATCCTGCATCCTGCATAATCAGCATCGAATAACTCGTCGCATTAGATTATCATCAGCAGGATACCATAACCCAACATCAGGTGTTCCTCTCAGATAGCGCAGAATCCTTTTAGCTGAGTCGAGATGACTTTGCTTGGGATCCGCTTGAAATCTTGTGCATACACCTACAACATAAGTTATGTCAGGTCGGCTAGCTGTTAAATATAATAAAGAACCAATAATAGCTCTATAATCAGTAGAGTTAACAGAAGCTCCCTCTTTGTCTAGATCGATTTTAAAATTCTTATTCATGGGAATTTTGACTGGCTTGCTGGAGTCGCAGCCGAATCTCTTGAGAAGGTCTCGAGTGTATTTGGCTTGATTGATGAAGATTCCTTCAGGTGATTGCTTCACTTGAAGTCCAAGGAAATAATTCATCTCTACCATCATGGACATCTCGAATTTCTCTTTCATCATCTTCTCGAACTGCTGACATATGATCTCGTTTCTGCAGCCGAAAATGATGTCGTCCACGTAGATTTGCACCAGTAGGATGTCATCTCCTGACTTTATGTTGAATAGGGTGCGATCTACCGTCCCCTTCGAAAACCTTTTCAAGTAGAAAGTCCGATAGGGTATCATACCAAGCCCTGGGTGCTTGTTTTAACCCATACAGAGCTTTCCTAAGTTTGTACACCTGATGTCCCTGCTGAAAGCCGGGCGGTTGTTCCACGTAGACTTCTTCCTTCAGTACGCCGTTCAGAAAAGCTGACTTTACATCCATCTGATAGACTTTGAAGCCTTGATATGTTGCATAAGCTAGGAATAGACGAATGGCTTCCAATCTAGCGACTGGAGCGAAAGTTTCATCAAAGTCAATTCCTTCTGCCTGACTGTATCCCTTTGCAACTAGTCGTGCTTTATTTCTGACAATGACGTTGTTTTCATCTCGATTGTTTTTGAAGACCCACTTGGTACCAATGACATGCTGATGTCTAGGTCTGTCTACAAGCTCCCAAACTTCATTTCGAACGAACTGATTCAGCTCTTCTTGCATGGCGATGATCCAGTCAGCATCATTAAGTGCGTCCTCTATCGACTGAGGTTCTTCTATAGACAAGAAACAAGAATATAGTGAGCTTTCGCCTTGATTAAATCTAGATCTTGTTCTTATCGTTGCTGATGGATCTCCAATGATAAGATCTGAAGAATGAGCATCTAGCCATGATCGCTCGAGTCCGGCTTCTTCTTCCGATACAACTTCGCGGAACGGTAGCGAGTGTTAGGCATTTCGTAGTAATCGTTTCCGAGATTGCAATATTTCGCAAGAAGGTTAGGATCCACCGAGTTTCCGAGGTTCGGGGCATTTAGCTCGGGAACATTAATCGTTCCCCCCCGAGTTTATATTCTCGGTAGAGGTCTCAAGGTACACCAGGGCTTCCTCATCGACCAATGTACCTATTGTTGATTCTCGTTCGGGAGAATCAACTTGGTCGCCTACGCCGATCGTTGGTTTAGTCTCGAGTTTGTTCATTATCTCGACTCATCATCCCAACAATGCTGGATCTTTTCGGCTTTATCGGAAGTCCGAGATCCTCGTAGCTTCTTTGCCGACATCATCGCATTTAACCGTGTATCTTCCCCGTTCTCGCAACAAATTCATCAAAAACAACATGAGGGCTTTCCTCCACACAAAGAGTCCGATAGTTAAAGACTCGAAGGCTTTACCGACTCGAGAGTATCCTAAGAAAACTTCTTGATCGATTTGCTATCAAAAACCTTCACTGATCTTTCCCATTATTGTGGATAAAGCAAGGACGACCAAAAATATGAAAATGAGAAATAGAAGGAATTCTCCCTTTCCATAGTTCATATGGTGTCTTCATGTGTTGGCTTGAGTGAGTAGTGAGCGATTCCGAGTGTAGCGGGTAGTGTCGAGTAGGATCAGCCCGTAACTTCGAGGGTAGTCCGGAATCTGCGAGGAGCGTTCTTGCTGCTTCTTTGAGTGTTCTGTTCTTTCATTCAGCAAGTCCGTTCTGCTGAGGGGTGCGAGCAGCTGATGTCTCGTGTTTAATTCCCTCTTTATCACAGTATGTCTTAACTACTGAGTTTAGAAACTCTGTTCCTCTGTCCGAGCGAATTCTTTGAATCTTGATGTCCTTTTCCACACTGAGCTTCTTCAGCAGATTGGGCAACTCAGTTTGAACATCAGATTTATTGGCGATGAAGATGACCCAAGTATATCTCGAGTAGTCGTCAATAACAATGAGGGCATACTTCTTGCCTCTTATAGTCACTGGAGAGACTGGCCCGAATAGGTCCATGTGCAGCAGCTGAAGGATTCCATCAGTGGAAGGTGACGGAATAGGTGGATTGCTACTCTTTGTTTGCTTTCCCTTCAGACATGCTTCACAATTTCTGTCTTTAACGAATGATTCGTTGGGCAGTCCTCTGACTTTGGAGTTCTTGGCTAGCTTGTTCATGGTCTTGAAGTTCAGGTGGCTGAGTCTCTTGTGCCATAGCCATCCTGACTTGTCACCAGATTTTGTCTGTGCTAGTAAGCAAGCCTCAGGTTCTGCGGTTTTCCAGTCTGCAACATAGATGTTTTTCCTCTATGATCCTGATAACACTGTTTTCCCTGTAGATTTATCAACAACATCACAAAAACCAGCGTCAAAGATAACTCTGTTAAGATTATCACATAATTGACTGACAGAAAGGAGATTATGTTGAAGTCCTTCAACATATGTTACTCTTGAACCGAAGCGATCCCCAATGTTCAGCGTTCCGTATCCCCTTGTGTAGCCTTTAGAGTTGTCTCCAAACTCAATTCTGGGACCATCTTCTTGTACATAGTTGGTTAGCAGGCTCTTCTGATATATCATGTGTCTTGAGCAGCCGCTGTCCACTATCCATGGGTCCTTATGCACCTGCAAAACAGAAGCATCTTTAGGTACCCTTTGGTTCAGTTGGGCTCTTACTGGTTAGTGGGTGATTTCGGAACCCAAATCTGTCTCGGGACCTTAGAAGTCTGAGACTTCTTCTTCTGAACCTTGTCAGCTTTCTTCTCCACAGGACTTGGAGATACTGACTTTCTGCTGATGATTTTGGGTTCAGGCGCTTTCTTCTTCTGAGTCTTAGCGCTTCTCCCGACCCCCGGGCTCATAGTAGTACGAACCGTGCTCGAGCCGGATGCTCAAACAGTGGCTCCTTGTACTGTTCTGCCCATCTGACCTTCTTGCTTCCCCCTGAGTTCGATCTCGGTGTCTTGGGGCTGGAACCTTTGGTCAGTTGTTTGTTGCTGCTCGGCTGAGGTGCGATTACTTTCTGTTTGTTCTTCGCCTGAGGTGTGGTGTCAGCAGCTTGCACCTTTCCTCTGACGAACCTATCAGCCAGTGCTTCTGAGCTTTTGGAGGTAGAAGCTTTATGGGTGTAGCCAAGGCCTTCTTTCACAGCAGTTGGCCGTTGTGCTCTGAGCATGCTTTCTAGTTTCTCCTTTGCTCCCATGTATTGTTCAGTCATCAGTTCTCTCCAGACCTCATCACTTCTCCTGAGAGAATCATAGTCCTTCTGTACGTCTGAGAGTTTCTGACTGAGTTGGGCTATTTCAGTCTCTTTCTCTAAATTGTCCTTGGTCAGGACTGAGATCTGAGTCTCTTGAAGCTGAGACTTAGTCATAAGAGATTCGATCTCTTTCTTGAGTCTCGCAACTAGATCCACTGACTCAGTAGAGACCTGACAATCAGAAGAAAGTCTCTGATTCTCAGCCTTTACCTGTTCTAGTTCCTGGATGGTTCCGCTGAACTCTCTGCTCAGCTGAATTGATTCCTCTAGCAGGTCGTCATATGCTTGTACTATGTCCATAGGGTCATCCGAGACCGAGCAAGTGTCGTGTGTGTTGTGTGAAGAGGAGGTTATATTAAGTTTAGAATTTACCTCAGCCTCTTCTTCGGCCATCAGACACTATTCAGCTGATTCCTCAGGAACCTTCTCTCCGACTTCAACAAGCCTACGAATGCGGCTTCATCCTCGAAGAGTACATGAATGTATCCTCTTCAATTGAGTTGTCGGATATTTCTCCGGCTATGTAGGCCCGCCTCTTCCGGGGCGAATTTATCTCTTCGGCTCGCCGTTCGCTCTTTGAGCGTACCGAGAGTTCGGGACGGTCCAGATCGATAATGTCCCTCCTTCTTGCGGTTGTAACACGTGGATGTTCTCGCTGTTTTTTCCAATCGAAACTTTTGGTGGACTAGCAACAAGCTCCGTGTTTCTGCATTCAGTAGAAGTGTTAGATTCTTCCCTTTTTGAATATTCTTTCTTACCAGGGGGAGAATCTCTGTGATATTTCTTCAGCTTTCTGACTCTCTCCTTTTCTCTTTGGTATTTGAGAGCCATCGGTGCGAGCGGGTCGAGATCGTACATTTCGAGATGTCTTTGTATCTGCAGCGAGCTCTTGCCTTTGCCGGAAGAAATCTTTTTGCCTCCGCTTTTGCCGATCGTTGCCTTGAAGGCATGATCGATTTGAGTGTCAGCTGGAGCACTGGAACACTTTTGAGGTAGACTATGCTCAAATTCCTCTGTCTTTAATTCTGAAAATATAACATCAGGAGTTAGAGCATTAAGATCAGAGCGACGTAAATAAGTAGCAAAAGGAAGCCACTTCTGTCGGGGTAGCGCTCTAATAATCTTTGTGTTCATCTCTTTGTTTGAGAACACCTTTCCCAGCCCGTTTATCACATTGACTTGATTTGTAAATCTGACGCTCAGCTCGTCAATGGTTTCACTGGGCTCCATCGCAAAGGCTTCGAACTTTTGAAGCTCTAATTCGAGCTTGTTTTCTTTAATCTGAGGAGTTCCTTGGCTCAGTACAGCTAGAGCGACCCAAAGTTCTTTCGCCGTTTTGCAGTCCTGCACCCTCTCGAGGTGTGAGTCACCGAGCGTTGTCAGTATAGCATTTCGTGCGACTCGGTCGAGGTTATGCAACTTTTTCTCTTCAGGCGTGAAGGCAGATTTGTCCTTGGGAACCTTCGGACCGATACGAGCACCTTCACCTTCCACTTCAGTGAACTGAATGTTGTCTATCATTGGAATGATGGGTTCGGTCTCCAGTACGTCAGTCATGCTGTCGTGCAGCGACGTAAGGTGTGCCTCCATTCTTACACGCCATACCGTGAAGTTCTCTATTGAGAACATCGACACCATCCTGATACCTGACATGTCAGATATTATGTGTACGAGTATAAGGATGAATGAAGAGATGCTTGTGCAGAGAAAACGTTTTCAAGGATCAGTTCGAGAAGACCAGTATTTCAGAACAGGTGGTCAGTTGAACGCCGTGAGCTCTGATACCAATTGTTGGTCCGGAGACAAATATCAGGTGTAGAGGGGGGGGTGAATACACCTGATTACCGTTTCTTTTTCTCGGTGAAGGTCAGCTGAAGCTGTTGGTTGCAACTGATGAACAGTGCCAAATAAACCTTCGATCACGGGACAGTGAGTCAGCTACTTAGCTCTCCTACTGACTTTTTTCAGTACTTCGAAACTCAGTTGGAGACTTAAGTGTGCGGATAAGTGTGGGGCCCGGAGTTTGTCTCTTTTTGAAAACGTGTTTTCTCAGATTAAATTCTTTTGGCTGTGTGATTTTAGAAATACATTTTATGCAAACTTATGATTTTCAAAGGTTTGTATGCAATAAAACAGTAAAGAACACAAGCAGTTTAATGTGGTTCGGATACGCAAGATCCTACGTCCACGGTCCCCGAACAGAGCAGATAACTTGTTGATTAGTCTCGAGCAAGTCTCGAAGAAGGAAACCGTGCACGTGACGGATCCTTCTAAGTTATAGTCCTTAGCGACTTTACAATTCAAACCTAAGTTCGAAAGGGAGCGAAAACAGCTTCTCCAACTAATGAAGGAGTTCTTACAATAAGAACAGCTTCACTAAAAATGAACTCCTTCGAATCTAAGCTATAAATCGACAATGAGCTTAGGTAGAGAAGAAAGGGATCTAAAGACTCTAGAGAGAAGAACCACAAAAATATTCTAGTAAATGCAGGATTCTTCGTTGGATGTTCTCGATTGAGTTGCTAGAGTGTTTGAGAGCTTGAGCAATTTCCCTTTTTAATTTCGTGCTTCGCGCTTGTGGAGCTTCGAAATCTTCTCTATTTATAGCTGTGAGCTATGGCATATGTCCGTTGGAGACGACGATGCCACGTGTCACATGCTTCCAAAGAAAACGGCCATAAATTTGAACTTGTTGCAAGCAGGCGGTTAATTATCGGACATGAGAGCAGCACTTTGCTTGTTTGGAGCGAGTAAGGCGTTGTCGGCTTCTCATTGGTCGAGGTTTGTGGTTGGTGAGAATGTTAGAGTTGACCGTTCAAACAACCTCGTATGATCTTCTGCTGAACTTTCGAAAAGACTTAAGTAGTTGGGTCGCTTTCTGTCGGATACAGTAGACTGCAAAGTCTCTGTCTTCTTCGACTAAGTCGGCTGACAAGGAATGTAACTTCTGAGTAAGTCAGCTGGCGACTGCGAAGGTACTGAGCTTGCATGAGTTCTTCTGCTGATGACTTATCAGCTGCTGGATTGGCTTCTACTGAGGTCTACTCACCGATGATCAAGAACGCAAGCGATTACACCGATGACGTGGGGTTCCGAAAAGTATCTTCGACTGAAGATCAGTTCAACAATTACCCCGTACAGGACTTAGACAAGAATATAAAAACGATTACAACAAGTCTACCCTATACATCAGCTAATCCTAACGACAGATTGAACTACTGATATCAGCTCGGTTTTAGGATCTTCAATTCCATAGTACTACTATGATTTCCCCTAATTTTCTTTTAACCACGAACAGCTGAGTATCATCTACTGACTCATATCCAACATGTGTCCTTCCGGAGCTTCTTCATCTTCAGCACGTCAGTAGGGTCAGAATCATCAAGTTCCAAAGCTAAGATAGCACTTCTGACTTCTCCTTCAATAACTCCAATGTATAATGAGTCATCAAGCTTCTGAGGAGGAGGCAGAGGTCTAGGAGCAGGGACTTGGACATCTTCTTTGTCAGCTATGGCCTTCAGAACTATGTCATATATTTCAAGATCGCTTACTAGTAGCCATTCAACAAACGCATCGTGCTTGGGTATATCAGGCCAATATCTCCACACGAAGTATCTTTTGATAAATTCAGCCTTCAGAGTCTCCCACTTCTGAGTCCTTTACCATGGCATCCATTTATCCACCCTTGGCCATCTGTGCATTTTCTCATCAGTAGGCTTCCTGCCTCGCCTATACTTGTATGGGATCTCAGTATCCTTAGGCGGTGGTGGCCTGGGCTTCAACCTCTCTGCTTCTCTTGGTACCTCAGCAGCCTTCTCCTTTGCAAGAGCCTCTTGACGCCTCTATTCTTCAAGATGATAGTACTGAGCTTTCTTGTCTAAGGCAATCATGCTGAAGTTCAGCATTTCTTCTATTGTGGGCTCTGCTCTCGGCCTTTCCTGTTGTTGCTGTTGTTGCTGCTGCTGTTCTGTCTGTTCAGTCTGTTGCTGCTGAGAATCAGATGCAGTCTTCTTTGATTGCTTAGACTCTTTCTCTTTTTCTTTATCGGCCTCATCACCGATTTTCAGCTTTCTTGGAGGAGGCCTAGTACCAGGCTTTCTTCCTCTTAAGACTTTTGTCTTAGCTTTTGCCGGAGCTTTCTTAGGTTTGTTGGCTGCTTCAGCTTCAGCAATCTCCCTGGTAAGCTTCTCATCAGCCTCTATCTGAGCTTGTTCCTCAGGGCTGATATATCTCTTCGTCCCTTTCTTTAGTGGGGTAGGAAGTTTAAGCTTTTTCTTTCCCTTACCCGCCACTGGAGGAGGCAAAGGAGTCTCCTCCTCATCTGAGTCCTCCTCTAGGAAATCAGAAACCTCCTTAATATGTTCTATAGGAGTCTGCGTTGCTGAATCCTTGGGCTCTTTTGGTCCTGAGCCACTTGGGCCAGTCTCAGAGTGCTCTACATCGTCGGCGCTGGAGACACCCTAGGCTTCGACTCGCTTTGCTCCCGAAGGGTCGGGTAGGGAGCTGATTGGCTTCCAGCTTCCCCTTGTACTGATCTCTTCCCCCTCTGTGTCCTTTCCCCCTTTTTGGCATCACCAGCTGAGCCAGGGGTTGGGACAGGAACAAGCTTGTTGTTCAGTCCTACAAATGCAGTAGCTAGCCTGTCCAAGGCTGTCTCCATGGTTTCAAACCTCTGGTGGAGGTCGTTCCTCTCAATGATGAGATCCTCACTATACTTCTTGTGAGAGGAATCCACCAACGTCTGAATGGCTTGCAACTTGGCATCTATTTTCTCTTCACAAGTCTTCTGAATAGACTAAATCTTGAGTTCTGTAGCTTGACTCAGTGAAGAGATTGTTGTTGTATGTGCTGAGTGGGCTGCCTTATATTCTTCCAAAGAATGTTTTCCGGGCGCCGCCCAGCCGATGCCCCGTTGATTATCAAACTCTGCTTTCTGAGTGGCTAAGGCGTTGGTGAGGATGGCTGTGAAATCAGGAGCGGCTGAATTTTGATTAGAGGTCCTCAGCTCTTTGATTTGCTCACTCTGAGCAGTTGTTGATTGCTTCCAGGTCCTGTGGACAGCTTTAGCCAAGAGTCTGTTCTGGTCTCCTTGACTCTTCAGGGCCTTGGCTACTGTCCTGGGCCGTCGGCCTTTGGAGCTGGGTGCAACCTCAAATGCAGACCCCAGTAACAGTTGTTCTGGGTCTGCAGCATGTGAGGTTCCAGCTGCCGACTTACCTAGAGGAAGAGTGCTGAGAGGTAATTCAGTTGTGGTTTGAGTTCCCTCAGAAGGCTTCTCAGGGCCTGCATCACTGGGTGGGCCCTGATCATCGGGATCAGAACCCTCAGAAGGCGCGGCTGCTAATGGAATACGGTCGTTGAGAATAGCCAGCATCGCGGCCCTTAGATCTTCCAAGGAGCTGATGTCCGCATGCTCTGAGTAGCCTATCTGCTCGCGGATAATCAACTCTTCTGAATTCAGCCGTTCACAGGATTGGTTTTGGATGAATTTGTTCAGAGAGAACCAATCCTGGAACCGAATCAGCATGTGAAGCCTGGCCTTCTGAGCCATGGACACCAATTCTGAATGACTTGTGATCTCAGGAATGGCCTCGGAGATTTCTCGGGCGGCTCTGTTCTGAAGAGCTTCAACCTCTAGCCCGATCGTCTCTGCTTCAGTACTAGTCTCCGTATCATCTACGTCTATGGGAGACATAACCTTCTCAGCAGAAGGAATACTGCTGAGAGGTGGTTCCACCTCAAGGCAGTCCAGCGGGGTCTGGGAAATTAGAGTAGTCGGTTCAGCGTCTGATCCCTATTCCACTGATGCGTCCTTTTCAGTGGAGGTTGCCTTCTCCACTGAGACTGTCTTGTCAGAAGATTCTGAGTCGTCTCACTGTCTGAAAGGAGGTATGATGACTGCTTGTTCAGAAGTTTTCTTTTGCTTTTTCGATGGAGTCTTCTGAGCAGTCCTCTGCGGTGGAGACCTCTTCTTAGTGGGAGTGGAAGTTTTCTTCTTCCCTTTCCCAGCCTCAGCAGGCCCTGCTCCAATCTGCTAGAGGGCTGCTGCCTTGCTATGGAAGCGTACTTTCTTTTGATTGAAGTACGCCTTATCTGCGTAGGTTATGTGGTCAGCACCACAGAAATCTTCAATCATCACTGTCAGCTTCATTCCATACAGAAGCTTCGCTTTGACTGTCAGGCTGTTTGTGTGCTTGTCGAACTTAGCAGCCTGAGTCTGGAACTCTTTAAGAAAGAACTCCATCCAGTTCACCTGAGCTCTGTCGTATATTGCCATCATCATTTGGAGCTTAGGCCTGGAAACTTGGTCAAACGAGCCAGCTTGGCTTGTCAGTATCTGCGTCACGATATATGCCAAGGCTCAAAACTGCGGCAGCATGCAGTTCTTCGGGAATACTGCCCTGAACGATGTTGGTCGCTGCACAATATTTCCAAATATTCATCTATCAAATCATCCTTGTAGCCAGCTATACTTATCCCAGAGCTGGGTATCTGAAAGCTCTTCTGAAGAGCTTGCTTGATCGACATCTGCTTGATTTCTTGATCAGCATGGGTGGGGTTTGCAACATGATGAATAATAAAATGCCCCATGATGTCTCCGTCTACTAAGTCGGAGTTCAGATACAACTCAGAGATTTGTCGCGGAAGGAAGAACGCCGACTTCCTTGACAAGAATGCCTCAAGGCCTGATGCCCTCAGTGCCTCGAATATCTCCGTCATGATGTCGAGCTCGCAAGTGTCGAACTCCATAATCGGTTCACACTACACCCGATCCTTCTCAAGTATCTCAATCATATTGGTCGGAGTAGAGACTAAAACGTTGGTTGCTACCATATCTAGAATCTGCAAAACTTAGTATCAATATCAAATCATTTATAAAACATAAGTATAATCTACTGAATAGGTGATGAAATCTACCGTAATAATCTCTGAGAAACAGTGAATGCAATTTCCAAGTAAAAGATTTTAGTTCTCAGAAATCTTAGGGTTTAAGTTGCGGAGGATAAAATGACGGTTTTCTAACTTGAACATGATATATATGAAAAAGAAGATGAACAGTTCACGATCGACGGTTCAGTTTAAATCCCGCTTTATGAGATGGACTGTATGATTTGATGTTACAAAATAGGTAATGATCAAAATAGCCGCCTAAGTCAAATTACAGTTGTAACTAGCTAAAGAAGTAACTTGATATGACATGCATTTAATGCACGGCAAAATTTAGCAAACTTAGCATAGAATGTCGTGCATTTAATGAAATCATTTATATTAAATGGCATTCTCTAAGGCATTGAATACGATGCTGAATCAGAATCATAAATGCATTAAATACTGTGTTGGCTATTGAAAAGAGATACGCAAACATGTTAGCTGAACATCGTAGTCAGCTGATACCTTGTGTAGATGGTTGCTGAATCTCCGTGTACTGAATGAGTTAAGTACTGAGAGTGAACATTCCCCCTTTCTGAATGCTCCTCTCCTGAATCCACTTACTGACTTGAGTCAGTAGGGTCCAACAGACCTAGCTCTACTGAAAGTTCTCTGAATCTGGCTTCAGCTAGAAGCTTGGTCAGAATATCGGCCCTTTGATGGTCAGTATGGATCTTCTCCATTCTGATATCCTTCTTTTCGACATGGTCATGAATGAAGTGGTGTCTGATGTCCACGTGCAAGCATCTAGTATGAAGTACAGGATTCTGAGTGATTGCAATGGCATTGGAGCTGCCGCAGAAGATCGACACTTCATTCTGAATGACATTATAGTCGCGTAGCTGCTGTCTCAGCCAAAGGATTTGAGCGCAGCAACTTCCGGCAACCATGTATTCAGCTTCAGTAGTTGACGTCGCTACTGAAAGCTGTTTCTTTGAAAACCATCAGAATAACCAATTAGTTCTATATTATCATCTGCTGCCTACTGAAAAGAGATATGCAAACCTGTCAGCTGAACATCGTAGTCAGCTGATACCTTGTGTAGATGGTTGCTGAATCTCCGTGTATTGAATGAGTTCAGTACTGAGAGTGAACATTCCCCCTTGCTGAATGCTCCTCTCCTGAATCCACTTGCTGACTTGAGTCAGTAGGGTCCAGCAGACCTAGCTCTACTGAAAGTTCTCTGAATCTGGCTTCAGCTAGAGGCTTGGTCAGAATATCGGCCCTTTGATGGTCAATATGGATCTTCTCCATTCTGATATCCTTCTTTTCGACATGGTCATGAATGAAGTGGTGTCTGATGTCCACGTGCTTGCATCTAGTATGAAGTACAGGATTCTGAGTGATTGCAATGGCACTGGAGCTGTAGCAGAAGATCGACACTTCATTCCGAATGACATTAGCGTAGCTGCTGTCTCAGCCAAAGGATTTGGGCACAACAACTTCCGGCAGCCATGTATTCAGCTTCAGTAGTTGACGTCGCTACTGAATGTTGTTTCTTTGAAAACCATGAGATCAGCTTACTGCCAACGAACTGACAAGTTACCGAAGTTGATATTCGGTCAATCCTGCAACCTGCATAGTCAGCATCAAAATAACCAGTTAGTTCTGTTGGGAGTGAAGGAAATATTAGGTTAGGAACGATACCTTCCTCCTTCGTATGTTGTTGCAGCTCTGATTGTTGTTCGTGTGTCAGATCTTCTGATTTGTGTCCCGGCCTTTTTCTCCCTCTGGGTGGTCAGAGAACTGGAGAAAATAAGATTTTGTCTCTCTACAAAACTAACGCATACCATGTATATTTTGTGTATGTGTGTATACTGTTTCTGAACATAATACTAATATATATAGGCTTCAAAAGTCAATATAATATTAATATATCTGTAGCCCATTAATTTAATTATATTTCTAATGGGCTTCCACATAATTAGCCCATAATATAATTAATTAATCCACTGGGCTACTAATATTTATCAATTAATTGGCCCAGCCAATTAATTCTAGATAAATAACATTATTAAATAATGTGAAAATTCATTAATCCATTAATAATGATTTCTGAGAGACAATAAATCAGTAGGCAACTAATTGGGCCAGATCAGGGATCTAATACAAGAAATAAAGCTGGGCCTCAAATTAATTAATTATCTATGCTCAGCCTAGAGCAAAATTAATTAATAAACACATATTCATTCCACTATAGAATCCGTGTTGACTTACCCCTTTATCCCAAATTGAGCAAGGGCTTGTATTTTTGACTTAATCGATCTCCGTATTTAAGATAGAAATATCCGTTAATTAATTAAGCTAACTGACAACTTAAATTAATTAACATCTTATATTCCTGAGTAGTACCACTCGACCTTATTAACACACTTGAACTTAATCAACCGACCGGGTTTAGTATGATAATCCTTTCGAGTTCCTCAGGGGATATTATCAATCCATTTTACTAGGATACGGCTGCAAGATACAAACAACCAGCATGAGCCACAAATAACTACTAACACCCAAGATACGTAGATCCGGTCGTGATGACGTTCACCATAGTAGGTCAAAGTGATAGATAGCCAAATGCACTCAGCTGAAGTCTTACCAAGCTTAAGACCAGCTAAGTCACCGAGATCTTGATTCTCCACTAAGGTCAGTTAGGAGAACACATCTCATTGTGATCCATCAATACACCACCTTCAGTGTACCAATAAAGACAAGCAGCTAAAACAAGCCACTTCTTATCTAAACTGCAGCTTAAACCGACAACTTATCCTGAAGTTATCTCAGCTGTGATAACTGTTTATATCTTGTCAGTTCAACTAATTTATGTTGTCTTCTGTGATACCCGACACACCACACAAATCTAACTTTTATACAAGATAAAGGATAACATGTGCAAATATATATATATATATTTATCAGATAGGAGAATAAGATAGTGGTAGGGACAAAACACATTGTATACAAGCAAAAAATTTGCTTCTCGTATACAAAATCCCAACAGGGGGATAATTCAGTAGCCTAGTGCTCAGTAGATTTGAATGATCCCGAAACCCTACTTTGACTGATGAACCATTTAGTTGTATTTGTTTGTTCTGTCTCTGAGAGTTTTAGACTCAGTAGACATCCTTCCTACATGGTTCAGGCATTCAGTTCTGTCTGCTGATTCTTCAGCAGACTATCAGCCTCAGTACCATGAGAAGAAGACTCAGTAGTACTGGACTCAGTAGGAGCAGTATACTGAAAGGAGTCAGTGGAATTGAACTTAGCAGGAGTAGTTCACTGAACTCAGAGTTGATCTTCAGTAAAGCTGAACTCAGCAGGAGTATGCTACTGAACATAGATCAGACTCAGCAACGGCCATACAGTCTCCTAACTGTTAGAGATCTTATAAATCAAATCAGCAGAGTCATACGAGGTATAGAGAAGTCAGCTTCAGATCTACCTTGAAGTCTGTTTGTCTCACCGACTTTCTTCAGCCTCGACCAATGACAAGCAACCAGCTGTCTACTTTCTGATTAAAGCTGCAAGTCAACATCTTTCCGGAAATGGAGGGAAAGGACTCTATCACTATACTTTGAAAGAGCCGTTAGCTACCCAAAAGAGAGAGATACATGGATCGTCGTCTCCAACGGATCTTTCCATGTCTCTCATCTATAAATAGAGGGAAGATTTCAAATCGAAGCTCACGACACATACAAGAACACACGAGCATTTACGAGCAACTAAGAATTGACTTAAAGCTTTCCGCAAGAACTTCAAAGAGTTATTCTAAGCGAAAGGCGACATACTAGCTCAAAGGGAACCGTGCTGAATCAGATCATAAGCATATAGTATCCAAGCGACTGAATACGAACCCAGAGTTTATACTTAACCGTTCTTCGCTCTAGAAGCCACTTTCTCGTTCCCTTCCCTTTAAACTAAGCTCAGCAGACCATATCTATAGCTTAGATCGAAGGAGTTCATTCCTGAACTATTCTTTATTGTAAAGAACTCCTTCATAGTTGGAGAGTTTGTTAAACACTTTAGTTTGATACCTTGTAAACTGAGACTTGCTCAGTATAAATCTCAAGACCAGTGTTTGTCCAGTGCACAAACCGACTGAGACTAACTCAGTATAATAAAATAGCCTCTTGATCTTTTCGGGACAGTGGACGTAGGATTGTTGGATCCGAACCACTTTAAAAATCTCTGTGTTCTGTGTGCTCTATTTTTATTGTTGCATTGATCACTGTTCATACTGAAAATATCTTTCAAATCATTCAACTGTGCTTCAACAAAGCATAAAAGATTGCACTAATATACTGAAACAGTTTTCTTAAAAACGTTTTCTAACTCAGCTGAATTTGGGCCTACACGTTTCCGCACTCTACTGAACTTCAGCTGAATGGTACTAAATGCTGACCTAAGTCAGCAAGCAGGCCTCAGTGAAGTCAGTCACTCTGCCACGCAATTCAGAACAACTCATTTGGTCTACTGAACCTGTTCAGTACGACATCTTCCTAAAAGGGATTGTTCGCGTTTTAAGTTGAGAAAGTTTTCAGGTGTATTCACCCCCCCCCCCTACACCTGAACATTTATCTCGGGACCAACAAGTTCTATATTATCATCTGCTGGATACCATAAACCCATCTCAGGTGTTCCTCTGAGATAGCGGAGAATCTTCTTTGCTGAGTCCATGTGGATCTGCTTAGGATTCGCCTGAAATTGAGCACAGACACCTACAACATATGTTATGTCGTGTCTAGTAGCAGTTAGATATAATAAAGAACCAATAATTGCGCGAAATTCAGTATGGTCTACTGATACTCCCTCTTTGTCAAGATCGATTTTCATGTTCGTGTTCATCGGGATCTTGATTAGTTTGCCGGATGTGCAACCGAATTTCTTGATGAGGTCTCGAGTGTATTTGCCTTGATTGATGAACGTTTCCTTCTCTGATTGTTTGACTTGAAATCCGAGGAAATAATTCTTCTCTCCCATCATTGACATCTCGAATTTGTCCTTCATCATCTTCTCAAATTGTTGACACATGGTGACATTCTTTTATCCGAATATGATGTCATCTACGTAGATCTGCACAAGTAATATGTTGTCGTCTAGACGAATGTTGAATAATGTGAGGTCTACTGTACCCTTCTAAAAACCTTTCTGAAGAAGAAACTCAGACAGGGTATCGTACCAAGCCCTGGGTGCTTGTTTTAACCCGTGCAGAGCCTTTCTGAGTCTGTAAACTTGATGTCCCTGCTAAAAGCCGGGAGGTTGTTCTACATAGACTTTTTCTTTCAGCACGCCGTTTAGGAACGCAGACTTCACATCCATTTGATATACTCTGAAGCGTTGATGTGTTGCGTAGGCTAGGAATAGTCTGATTTCCTTCAATCTTGCAACAGGAGCGAACAATTCGTCGAAATCTATCCCTTCGGCTTGACAGTAGCCCTTTGCCACGAGTCTAGTTTTGTTCCTTACTATGACGTTGTTTTCATCTCGCTTGTTCTTGAAGAACCATTTAGTTCCGATCACATGTTGATGTCGGGGTCTATCAACAAGCTCCCATACTTCATTTCTCGTGAACTGATTCAGCTCCTCCTGCATGGCGATGATCCAATCAGCATCCTTAAGTGCGTCCTCAACTGACTGAGGTTCTTCAGTAGACAAGAAGCAGGAATATAGAGCACTTTCCCCCTGACAGAATCTGGATCTTGTCTTTACGCTAGCTGAAGGATCACCAATAATAAGATCTGAGGTGTGAGCGTTCAGCCACGATCGGCGATGTTTTAACTCTTCATCTGGAATTTGTTCAACATAGATAGTAGGTGAGTTAGGCATTTCAGTTGTACTATTCTGAGATTGAAGTAATTCAGTTAGTAGAGTCGAGTCTACTGAGTCACTAGGTTCAGGGGCATTCAGCTCAGGAACTTCATTTGCTCCTCCTGAATTATTATTCTCAGTAGAGGTCTCAGTTACCACTTGGGTTTCTTCATCGACTTGAGTTACCTGGGATTGACTCTGTTTAGTAGAATCAATCTGTTCAGCTACGTTTGCTGCTGGCTGAGATTCAGTAGTCTTATCTTCAATTTCCTCTTCTGAATCATCATCCCAACATAGTTGGATCTTCTCAACATTGTCTTTTAAGCTCAGATCCTATAGTTGTTTACTGATGTCCTCAGACTCTGAATTTGAGTTTCTGCTCTTATCTTTAGTAGCAAACTCATTAAAAACAACATGAGGGCTTTCCTCCACGCAAAGGGTCCGGCAGTTAAAAATTCTGAAGGCTTTCCTGAACCAGGAGTATCTTAAGAATACTCCCTGGTCTAACTTGCTATCAAAAGTCTTTAACTGATCCTTTCCATTATTGTGGATAAAGCACGAACACCCAAAAATATGGAGATAAGATAAGAAAGGCTTCTGCCGTTCCATAATTCATATGGTGTCTTCTGATGTTGTTTACTAAGTAGAGATTTGTTATGAGTATAACGTGCGTATCGCTTCTTCGCCTGCCATAATTTAAATGGGAGTCCCGAGTCCGGCGAGCGTGGTTCTTGCCGCTTCTTTGAGTGTTCTCGTTCTTCCTCTCAAAGAATCCCATTTTGTTGAGGCGTGCGTGCAAGCAGACGTCTCATGCTTTATGCCTTCGCCTTGCGTAAACTCTTCCACCATTGAATTCAGGAACTCAGTTCCTCTGTCTAAACGTATCTTTCTGATTTTGGTGTTCTTTTCGACACTAAGCTTTTTCAGAAGCTCAGGTAACTCTATTTTGACGTCAGACTTGTTGGCAATAAATATGACCTATGTGTAGCGCGAGTAGTCATCAATGACCACTAAAGCATACTTTTTGTCTCTGATCGTCATAGGAGAGACTGGTCCGAACAAATCCATGTGCCGTAGCTGAAGGATTCCATCCGTGGAAGGTGATGGAACTGGTGGATTTTGCTTCTTTGTTTGCTTTCCCTTCAGACATGCTTTGAACTAAGTGTCTTTGCTGAACACTTCATTCGGCAGTCCTCTCACTAGAGCGTTTCTAGCTAGCTTGTTGAGCGTCTTGAAGTTGAGATGGTTGAGTCTTCTGTGCCAGAGCCACCCCGTTCTGTTGTCGTTCTTTGCCAGCAAGCATGCTTCAGGTTCAGCTAATTTCCAGTCAGGTACGTATATATTCTTTTTCCGCGAACCTGATAATACTGTTTTCCCTGTAGATTTGTCAATGACATCACATAAACCAGCGTAAAAAATCACTCTATTCGAGTTATCACAAAACTGACTAACAGAGAGAAGATTATGTTGAAGTCCTTAAACATATGATACTCTTGGAACTGTGGCGGTTCCAATGCTGAGTGTTCCATAGCCTCTGGTATAACCGTTTGTATTATCTCCGAACTCGATTCTGGGTCCTTCTTCAGCAGTGTAATTCTTCAGTAGGTTCCTCTGGTACCTCATGTGCCTTGAGCATCCGCTGTCTACGTACCAAGGGTCCTTGTGCACCTGCAAAAAAGAATTATATTCAGGTACGCTTTGTTTTTTATTTTGGGTCCTTAGATGTTAGTTTTCGAAACCCAAATCTGACTCACGACCCTGGTGGCCTCAGACAGTTTCTTTCCACTTTGATCAACATACTTAACCACTGGACTGGTTGATGTTGACTTCTGAGGATTTACTGGTTTAGGAGTCCTGATCTTCTGAGTTGGTGGACTGCTGACCTTAGCCTTCTGAACGACTTCTTCTTTTTTCTCTCTTCTTCTCTTCTTTCTTTCTCTTTCTTTTCTTCTCTTCTTCCCCCCCCCCCCTCTTTCTCTCCTTCTCTCTTTCTTCTCTTCTTCTCTCTTTCTTTCTTCTTTCTTTCTCTTCTTCTTCTTCTTCTTCTTCTTTCTTCTTCTCTTCTTTCTTCTTCTTCTTCTTCTTCTTCTTCTTCTTCTTCTTCTTCTTCTTCTTCTTCTTCTTCTTCTTCTTCTTCTTCTTCTTCTTCTTCTTCTTCTTCTTCTTCTTCTTCTTCTGACTCTTGGATCTTCTCCTGACTATTGGATCATAATAATATGACCCATACTGAGTTGGATGTGTCAGCTGAGGAGGTCCATACTGATCAGCCCAATTGACTTAGTTGGTTCCCCCTTCACTGAACTGGGGTGATCTTGAGCTAATCTTCTTGTCAGATTTCTGATAGTTAGGATGAGGTGTCTTCATCTTCTGTTTGTTCTTTGCTAAGGGGTTCAGAATCTCAGCATTGATAGTCTCCCCTTGAACAAACCTATCAGTCAGCCGATTCTCTGAGCGTACGGGGGCAAAATGGAGGCTCCGTGGCTGAACCCGAGTCCCTCCTTGTAATGTTTGGGCTTGTTGTTGGCTAGCATTGCCTCTGTCATCAGGTTCCTCCAGACATCATCACTCTTCTTAAGCATTTCATGATCGGTCTGAAATCCTGATAACTTCTACTTCAGTAGACTCAGTTCAGTATCCTTCTAAGTCAAGTCATTGGTCACTACTGAGATCTGATCATCTTTATGCTAAGACTTGGCCACCAGAGAGTTAATCTCCTCCCTCAGTCTCAACACAAGTCCTTCTGACTCAGCAACAACCTTACTCTCTTGAGAAAGTCTCTGATTCTCCACTTTCAGGGTATCCAACTCCTGAAGACTCTTACTGAGCTGCAAGCTCATCTTAATCTGCTCGTCTAATAATTCTTCGTAGACGATCGAGACATCCAGATTCTCATCTGCACCTGAAATAGTGTCGTGTGTGTAGTGTGAAGAGGAGTTAAATGGAGCGTGAGAGTTTACCTCATCCTCTTCTCCTGCCATAAGACACTTTTCAACATCTTTTTCAAGTTCTAGGGCCATGAATGCCGCTTCATCATCTGATGAATCCATGAAGGAATCAACTTCATCTGAGTCGTTTGAGAGTTCACCGACAATGTATGCTTGACGTTTCTTGATGAACTTCTCCCTTCAAGCTTTTCGTGCTGCTCTTTCAGCTGTATTGAGCTCAGGACAGTCGTATTGGTAGTGTCCTGGCTTCTTGCAGTTGTAGCAGGAGGTGATTCTGCCTTCTTTGCTCTCACTGTCTTTGGACTGTGCAGAGTCCTCCTGTTTCCTGTAATCATAAGTATGCGGTTCAGGAGTGCGCTTAAGTGTATACTCAGACTTACTCTTTGAGTCTCTGACGACTCTAGAGAGCTTTCAGCGCCTCTCCTTTTCCTTCTGATATTTGACGGCAAGCAGTGCATATCTCTGACCTAAGCTTCCTTCTTGTAGATCGCTGGTTGAAGGCTCAGCTTTGCTAGATGCGGGAGCTGCTGTGCTGACTGATGCTTTGAAGGCATGGTCAATCTGAGTGTCAACTTCAGCTCACTGCTTCCTTTGTGGTAGACCAAACTCGAACTCCTCAGCCTTTAATTATGAAAATATATGATCAGGAGAAACAGTGTCAAGATCAGAATGTATAAGCAAAGTAGCAAATGAAGTCCAATGTCCGTCTGGCAGTGCTCTCAAGATTTTGAGATTCATCTCTCGGTTGGAGAACATCTTTTCCAGCCCGTTGATAGTGTTCATCAGATCCGTAAATCTGACGTTGAGATCTTCAATCGTGTCACCATGCATGAGAGACAGTCCCTCCAGATTCTGAAGTTCCAGCGCTAACTTGTTAGCTTTGATCTTCTGAGTCCCCTGACTCAGTAGCGCCAGAGCATCCCAGAGTTCCTTGGCGGACTTGCATTGAACTCTTCCGAGATAGGAGTCACTCAGGGTGGTCAGTATGGCATTTTTGGCAACCCGGTCCAGATTGTGAAGCTTCTTCTCTTCAGGAGTGAAGAGACTTCTGTCTTTGGGGATCTTCTTCCCGGTCACCATGCCTCCTCCTTGTGCTGGATCTTGGGTTTCGATATTATAGGTCATGGGAATGATAGTCCGTCTTCCAAGACCTCTGTCATGCTGTCGTGGAGGGAAGTCAAATGAGCTTCCATTCTGGATCGCCATACCACGCAGTTCTCTACTGAGAACATGGGTACCATCCTGATTCCTGACAAAGCAAACATTTTAAATAGTGATATGAATGAAGAATGATATGCAAGGTGAAAACATTTTCGTGGATCCGTTCAAGTGGACCCGCTTTCAAATAACAAGAGTCTTAGAGAACTCCCCGCTTCCGATACCAATTGTTGGTCCCGAGATAAACGTTCAGGTGTAGAGGGGGGGGGGGTGGTGAATACACCTGAAAACTTTCTCAACTTAAAACACGAACAGTCCTATTCAGGAGAGTGCCTTGCTGAACAAGTTCAGTAGACCAAATATGTTGTTCTGAATCGCGTGGACAGAGTGACTGACTATACTGAGGCCTGCTAGCTGACTGATGTCAGAATTCAGTACCGTTCAGTAAGAGTTCAGTAGAGTGCGGAAATATGTAGGTCAAATTCAGTTGAGTTTGAAAACGTTTTTATTAAAACAGTTTTAGTATATTAGTGCAATCTCTTAAGCTTTGCTGAAACTCAGTTGAATGATTTTGTAAGATAGTTTTCAGTATGAACCGAAATCAATGCAACAGTAAGAACAGAACACAATGATTTTTAAAGTGGTTCGGATATCAAACAATCCTACGTCCACTGTCCCAAAAAGATCAGGAGGCTATTTTATTATACTGAGTTAGTCTCAGTCGGTTTGTGCACTGGACAAACACTGGTCTTGAGGATTATACTGAGCAAGTCTCAGTTTACAAGTATCAAACTGAAGTGTTGACAAACTCTCCAACTATGAAGGAGTTCTTTACAAGTAAGAACAGTTCAGGGATGAACTCCTTCGATTTAAGCTATGGATATATTCAGTGGAGCTTAAGTTAGAGGGATGGGAACAAGAAGGTGGCTTCTAAGCCTTCTAGAGTGACGAACAGTGAGGAATAAGCTCTCTGGGTTCGTGTTCAATCACTTGGATACTAGAGGCTACTGATTCTAATTCAGCTTGGTTCCCTTGATCAAGTATGTCGCCTTTCGCTTGAAGTGTTTTTCTGAAGTTCTTGCGAAAAGCTTAAGTCGGTAAGTGTTTGCTCGTAATCACTCGTGTGTTCTTTTGTTCTTGGTAGGTAGGTGAACTTTGATTTAATTTTTCCTCTATTTATAGAGGTGAGCCATGGAAAGATCCGTTGGAGACGTCGATCAATGTGTCACTCTCTTTTGGGTAGCTAACGGCTCTTTCAAAGAATCTGGTAGAGTCTTTTCCCTCCATTTCTGGAAAGTGGTTGACTTGCAGCTTTAATCAGAATGTGGACAGCTGGCTGCTCGTCATTGATCGAGGTGTAGAAAGCAGTTGAGACAAACAGACTTCTAGGCATATCTGAAGCTGACTTCTCTGAATACCTCATATGACTCTACTGATTTAACAAATAAGATCATCTGACAATTAACGAGACTGTCAGGCCATTGCTGAGTCTGACCTTGGTTCAGTAGTATACTCTTGCAGAGTGCAACTCTACTGAAGGTCAACTCTGAGTTCAGTGAACTGCTCCTGCTGAGTCCAGTTCTACTGACTCCTTTCAGTATGTTGCTCCTGCTGAGTCCAGCACTACTGAGTATGAACACCTCTCAGTATGCTGCTCCTGCTGAGTCCAGCACTATTGACTCTTCACTCCATGGTACTGAGGCGGATAGTTTACTGAAGGGTCAGCAGACAGAACTAAGTGTTTGAACCATGCTGAAGGAATGTCTACTTAGTCTGAAACTCTCAGAGACAAAGGCATTACAATTACAACTCAATGGTTCACCAATCAAATTAGGGTTTGAGATTATTCAAATCTTCTAACAGATATACTACTGAATCATCTCCCAACAAAATCTACTAAGGTCGCCAGGAAGATCGCGAGGGACAAGGGATGATGTCTTCTGCGCCTTTAGACGAACTTTCATTTTATGCATTTTGCATTATAATACATGAATTGATAATTTTTTATATTTTATTTTAATAAATAAAATAAAAATAAATATACTTCTACTATCAGCTATTAGAAAATTGAGCTTAAAAGATTTGATCACCAATTTAAATAATTTTAAGTAAAAATAAGAAATAGAAGAAATAGATTTGATTAAACTAAATTTAATCGTGTAACTGAAATATAGGATTAGATGAAATAGATTTGATTTGAAATGGGATGCAAGATTATATGAAATTGAATTGAATTAAAATTGAAATTGAAATTGGAAGTTGAAATGAAAATGGTAAATGAAAGCTTAAAAATTAATTGGAATTAAAATCAATTGCAATTAAATTGCAATTGAAATTATTGGTATATATATATATATATATATATATATATATATATATATATATATATATATATATATATAAAAGATTAAATACTCGAGATAATAAAAATAGTCAATTTATAAAAATATTCACTATATAATCAGTTTTGGGTGATCTATCAATTTGGACATATTTTTATTTTTCTTATTGTTCAGGACTCCATTGAGAGTTTGTGATAGTGACTTCATGCATATTTTGCGATCTTATCTTTTGACTTATTATTTAATAGTAATTATTATTTTATTTATGATCGATACTCGATCTTGACTTCATAGGGGTTGATCATGATATCTAACTTATGAGATTTAGATCGACTGAATAACTATTTTCTTGATCATGGTCTGGACTCTACCGTAATTTTGTGATTGAATTGATTAAGACTTCTGAGGTATATATAAAATGTTTTCGGTAATTGTTTTCTTGTGTATGCGAAAAACCTTCAATAAGAGAAGTGGAAAAATAAATGCATTTTAGAATTTTGGCCCTAAAGAATGTTATTGTGAATGTACCTATTTTTATATTTAAAAATACACAATAAATAATACTCCATTCGTTCCACTCTAATTGTCTAATTTCTTTTTGACAAGAAGATTAAGAAATTTATTGGTTGTGAGTAAATAAAGTGATAAAGTAGTTGGATTCACTAAATTTATAAAGTTTTACTTTACTAAAAAAAAGTAGACAATTATAATGGAACAACCCGAAAAAGAATATTGTATTCCAACGGAAGGAGTAATATGATCTTCGCATTATTTCACAATCATAGATTCACAACTCTTATCTTACACACGAAATGTGCAACAATAATCCACAACCATTTCAAGTTTAAACCAATAGCTTGTTTTCACCACAAAACACAACAGTCAGTATCGTTAACATGTGAAAGAAAATGCGTAACTTCCATTAATAATCGAGCTCGCTTCCGGTAACATCGACGAAGAATCGGAACCGAACGTTATTCTTCTCGAGCCTCCGCAAGGCGGTGTTAATATACTCCATCTTCACTATCTCAACGCTGGAAGTAACCTCCTTATCCTTATAAAACTCTAGCATTTCCTCCATATTCTTCATACTCCGAATCAAACTCCCACTTATGCTTCTCCTGCCTAACACCGCACACAACTTATAAACACGATCGAATATATAAATCAGTAAATTAGAATTAATATGATTCCAAACTCACTAAGCGTGAGAGATGGCGATACAAATTGCAAGGGATCACTAATGGCCCCAACCAAGATCAAAACGGCATCGTTTTTCAAGAGATAGTAGGGTTCCAAGGGATGCACCACCGGGATCGTGACAATTATATAGTCTAGCGACTCCGCCGCCTCCTGCATCCGGGCAGCGTCGGAGCTGACAAAGTATTCGTCGGCGCCGAGGTGGTCCACCGCCTCCGCCCTCTTCTTATCGGAAGAGCTGATAACGGTGACGTGATGGGCCATCGCTGAAGAAAATAGAGTATATTTGTTAGGCTTTGAGAATTTGGAATTGTATTTCTCATATTTATACTATTTGGTTGACATGGAAATCAAGAACTATTTAAGTTCAATACAAAATACTAGATGACTCTTGGACTAGAATTTTGAAAGATTTTTCTCTTAAGACTTAGCATTTTGAAGGACACCTAATTAATTTTGGTTTAATCCAACATTGCCTTTCCTAAACCAAAATTCATTCGAACTCCTAAAGCAAAGAACATTTCTTGAGAACATGAGTCCTCCAAGAGACTTTGTGAAGATATCAACCCTTTGTTCTTCACTTCTAAAATATTTAAGGTTAATTTCTCCTTCACGCACAAGTTCTCTTAAGAAATGGAATCGTATGCGAATATGCTTTGTTTTTCCATGCAAGACCGGGTCCTTTGAGGCAGAGATGGTGGAATTGTTGTCACTATGGTCGTAGCATCGTTTTGCTTGAAGTTCATGTTTTCCAAAATTCCTCTTAACCACAAAGTTTGACACCCAACCAAAGAGGCTGCGATATATTCCGCCTCGGTTGTATAAAGTGCTACAACATGTTGCTTCTTTGAACACCAAGATATTATCCCACTTCCAAGGCTAAATGCATAACCCGGAGTACTTCGCGAATCATCGATGCTTTTGCCAAAGTCACTATCCGTATACCCTACAAGCTTCACAGGTACACGAGCTTCATAGAAAATACCATAGTCCATGGTCCCTTTAATATATCGCAATATCCTTTTTCCAGCTTCCCAATGGTTTGAAAAAGGTTTCTCCATGAATCTGCTAATTAAACTTACTACATACATGATGTCGGGTCTTGTAGAAGTGAGATACATCAAATTTCCCACAAGGCTTCTAAACAAAGTTGGATCTACAAGCTTTCCTTCACACTTCTTGCACAACTTCAAACCTGTAACACAAGGGGTAGAGACAGGATTTGCATTTTTCATGTTAAACTTCTCCAATATTTGTGCAACATAATTTTCTTGTGAGATAAAAATGTCGTTTTTTGATTGTTGAACATTACTTCCCAAAAAATGGTGTAACTCTCCCAAGTCTGGCCATCTCGAACTCGTCATCATTGAAGTTCTTGAAATTTGATAGCATCTCCTCGTCATCTCCTGGGCCAAGATAAGATCATCCACATAGAGGCTTAAAATTATAAAGCCTCCTTTTGAAGTTTCTCTTAACATAAAGAGTGTGTTCGTAAGGACATCTTTCAAAACCACACCTTAAGAAAAAATTATTTATTCGAGCATACCATGCACGAGGTGATTGCTTCAGCCAGTATAATGCCTTCGCAATTTGTACACCTTTTCTTCTTCTCCTTCCTTTACGAACCCGGGAGGTTGCTCGATGTAAATTTCTTCTTGAAGAAAACCATTCAAGAAAGCCGATTTTACATCCATTTGTAGCACTTTCCAAGCCTTTTGTGCAACAATAGAAATTACCAAACGAATTGTATCAAGTCTAGAAATGGGAGCGAATACCTCGTTGAAGTCTTCGCCTTCCTTTTGCTTGTATCCCTTTGCAACCAAGCGCGCTTTGTGCTTGTTGATGGAGCCATCGGGGATTGGGTTTTAGTCTTGAATACCCACTTCACTCCAATGGTAGATTTTTTTGGAGGCAAGGAAGTGAGCTCCCACGTATCATTCTTCTCAATAGACTTGATTTCCTCTTTCATTGCGACCACCCATTTTTCTTCTTTTGATGCTTCTTCATAAGTGATCGGATCCTCTCCCCGCAAAGAATGCAAAGTACACTTAATCCGTTATTGCCACCTCTTTTGTTGCATCATAAATCTCTCGGAGAGATCTCTGTTGGTCCCGAGAGCACGTTCAGGTGTAGAGGGGGGGGGGGTGAATACACCTGAATCCGATTTTCTCAACTTTGAACACGAATATTCCTGTTCAGGAAAGTGCCGTACTGAAAGAATTCAGCAGACCAAATAGCTGTTCTGAATCGTGTTTGGCAAAGAGTCTGACTCTACTGAGATTTGCTAGCTGACTGAGTCAGAATTCAGACGCGTGACATAGAGTTCACCGGTGCGGAAATGTGTGGAAAACGCTTTTATCAAGACGAGCCTCAATTCAAAGAAAAAAAGGTTCAAGATAGCCGAGACTTAGTTGTATGATTTTAAAGGATAATTTTCAGTATGAACAGCTTAAAATCAATGCAACAAGAATAAGAGAACATGTAAGAGAAAGATTTTTAAAGTGGTTCGGATATCAAGCGATTCTACGTCCACTGTCCCGAAAGGTCAGGAGGCTATTTATTATACTGAGTTAGTCTCAGTCAGCTTGTACACAGGACAAAGCCGCGTCTTGGAATTTATACCGAGCAAGTCTCGCTTACAACGGTTATCAAACTAAAGTGTTTCGACAAACTCTCCAACAAGTGAAGGAGTCCTTTTACAATAAGGATTATGTTCAAATATGAACTCCTTCATCTAAGCTATGGATATGATCGGTTGAGCTTAGGGTTAGAGGGATAGGGAATGAGAATGTAGCTTCTAGAACGACTAGTAGCTGAGTTTAGCTTTGGGTTCGTGTAACGTCGTTTGGATACTAGAGGCTTGTATATCGGTTAAGCTTGGTTCCCTTATGAGCTAGGATGTAGTCTTTCGCGGAGATAGATCTTCGAGTTCTTGCGGAAGACTTAAGCTTTTCTGATTGCTCGTTTGAATGCTCTCTTCTTGTTTTAGTTCTCTTTCCTTGTTTGCTCGTGAAGTAGCAAACGTAGTAGTTCTTTCAAAAACTTGAATCATCCCTCTATTTATAGAGAAGAGATTGGGAAAGATCCGTTGGAGACGATGATCCCTTTCTCACTCTTTTTGGTAGCTAACGGCTCTTTTGAAAAAGGTGACAGTTGTCCTTTCCCTCCTTTTCTCGGAAATATGTTGACTTGCAGCCTTTAGTAGGTAAAAAGGCACGTGTCTCGCTTGTCATTCGTCGAGGTTTTGCAGAGTAGTTGAGACAGAACGCACTTCGAGGCATAATGAAGCCGACTTCTCTCTTCCTCGTATTTGACTATGCCGATTGTCGTTCAAAAGATCTCGATAGTTCGAAGACTCGTCTCGCGTTACCGAGTCCGATCCTCGTAGAGAGTACTCGAATTTACTCTACCGAAGGTCGCCTCTTAGTTCAATGAACTACTCCTGCTGAGTTCAGTTCCACTAACTCCTTCAGCATACCGCCCGCCGAGTCCAAGATCTACCGAGTTTTCTACGTCCCGTGCCGAGGCCGATAATCTACCGAACGCCTAAACTGAGCAGCGAGTGTCTTCCGAGTCTAAACCCTCGTAGAGACAAAAACAATTACAACAGAATGGTTCACCAATCAGATAGGGTTTTGGGATCTTCAAATCTTCAAACAAATTCAGAGCACGAGGCTACTGAGTTTTGGTCAGTTAAGATAGAATCATTTCCCACTAAGTATGACTGTGCTGAGGATAGAATCATCACCCAACAATTTCCCCCTATTTGATCATGCCAAAACCTAACAACATCTATGCTAACACTAAACTTCTCGAAAACGAGCTCCTTACAATATTACAAGTAAGATCAGTGGAGTTGTTCTTTAAGTTCTAATCTATCGAGGGGATCGGGCGTAAACAATTCCTCCCTAAACAACAATTTCCCGCAACAGCCTAGTCTAACGTAATCTATCAAAGCAATCGACCGACAAGTAAATAAACGTGAGCGTGTGAATCGAGAATCACTTCAGTGATTCTGAGTGTTAAGCATAAGACAAACATGGCTATTTAGACAATAAGATATTGTCAGAGCCAAAAGAAGATGTATATATATAAACATGAATGTTCGCATAAGACATCTCTTGCTAAGCTAGGAAGATAAAGAAACTAAGACTAAGAACGCTTGTACCGCTTGATCCCGTCCATAAAGTTCTCAAGGATTGTGTCTCGGGAAGGAGCAAACCATACATCCTATAAGTATACTTCCTCAACTTCAGGTATTCAGCAAAGTCAGCTGGCTCATCTTCTTCAAGATCTCTGTGGGCGGGAGCATCCTTCACTTCTTTCTCTATTACTCCATAATGAATAGAATCATCAAGTCTTCCGGGTGGTGGCGAGTGCAGGCTCGGGGACTTGGACAATGATATTCTCTTTCACGACTTGTACCGTAGGCATATAAGTCCGGTTCGAGAATCCTCATCCATTCAACGTAGGCATCCGCCTTTGTCATGTTTGGCCGTAATCTCCGTAAATAGTTCCTCTTGATGAATTCTATCTTCTGTGATTCCCATCTCTGTGTAAACTGAGCAGGAATCCATTCATCCGTCCTAGGCCATCTTTGCATTTTCAGATCTGTTGGCTTCCTGAACCTTCTGTATTTATATGGAATGTCAACTTTTAAAGGTACTCTCAGCCTGGCCTCTTGTTCAGTACGGATTCTCAGTGCTTCAAGGTCTGCCATATGGATTCTCCTCCTGGTAGCCTGAATCTGTCTTGCCTCTTCTCCTCGGTATAGATACCTATCCATCTGAGCAAATATAGCTTCAATCTCGGCATCTTGTTCCTTAGTTCTCGTGTAGGAGGGTTTGCGAGGCGACTGATCTTTTGAGTCAGCAGGGGTACTTGATTTGTCTTTGGACGTACCCTGCTTCTCAGTGTCCTTCTGCTGTTGTTGCTGCTCCCTATCATCATCATCTTGAATTATTAGCTTTCTGGGAGGCAACCTAGTCGTTGTTGACTTCTTTTTGCCGCGAGCTGGGGCCTTTGTCTTTCCTTTGGAAGGCTTTGCTTTAGGCTTGTTGGCTGCTTCAGCTTCGGCTAATTCCCTAGCTAGCTTCTCGTCAGCTGCTATCTGAGCCTCCTCTGCAGCAGTAACATATCTCTTTGATTTCTTTGCTTGGAGGGGTCGGGAGTTCCAATACTTTCTTACCCTTGCCTTGAACAGAGGTGGGAGAGGTGCCTCTTCCTCCTCGAGTCATCTCTCGGCAAAGTACTCGCCGACCTCCTTAATTATGTCAGTAGGAGTTTGGGTTGCATGAGTAGCTTGTTCTCTGGTTCCAGAGCCACTTGGGCCGGTCTCTGTTGTGCTCGAAGCTGAGACACCCTGAGCCTCGCCAGTTGGTCTAGTAGCGCTTGTTGTCCCGAGCTCGCTTGCTTCGCCTACGACCGTGTTTTCTTTCCTGACTTCAGTAGGGCCTCCCCCTTAGTTGATATTGCAGTGGTTTTAGTCAGGGTCAGCTTAGGGGCTGACTTATCCCCTTTTTCACATTTATCCCCCTTTTCCCCCTTTTTGGTATCATCAATTACAGCCGGGGTAGGAGTGGATACTTGGAGATTGAGGCTTTTGTAGGAGGCTGACAACTCTTCGAGTTTGTCGTTGATCTTTGTCAGGGCCTCATGCAGCTCATTCCTCTCAGAAGCGAGTTCTTCTTTGTAGAATTTGTGAGAGAGGTCAGCTGCAGCCTTAAAGTCATTTAGCTTCTCAGAAGCCTTTCCTTCAAGGGCCTGTTGAATATTGTCGAGTCTGAGCTCAGTGGCCTGGGATTGGTTTGAGATTGATTCAGTATGGGAGGACTGAGTGGCCTTGAATTCTTCAAGCAGTTGGCCTATCCTTCCTGAATTATTCTCGAGCCGATTATCGAAGTCCTTTTTCGCTTGTGCCGCGTTAGAGACAATGGAGGAGACATCGGGGCGGCCGATTGTGAAATGGAAGATCTCGCCCACGAAGCTCAGCGTTGGTGGCTTGAGCAGTTTGCTTCCATGTTTTGTGGATGGCTTTGGCGAGAGCCCTGTTCTGAGTTCCATGGCTTTTTAGTGCCTTAGCCATGGACTTTGAGCGTCGGCCTTTGGGGTTGGGCGCTACTTCAAACGTTGATTTCAGCAAGAGCTGAGCAGGCTCTGCGGAAGTTGAAGTACCAGCCGCCGACTTCACAGGTCCAAGGATACTGTGTGGTAGTTTAGTAGGAGTGGGTGTATCCTTGTCCTGGGGTTGTTCCTCATCAGGCTTCCCGGGGCCTGAATCATGGGGTGGGTCCTGACCGTCGTGGTCCGACCCGTCTGAAGGGGCTGAGCCTGAAGCCTGCTACTATCATGCAGCAAGGCCAGCATTGCGGCTCTTAGGTCCTCTAGAGTGCCGAGGTCAGCAGGCTGTGAGTAGCCTATCTGCTGCCTTATAACCAGCTCCTCTTCATGCAGTTGCTCGCAGGTGCAGTGAAGAATGAGGCGTAGCTGATTGGGCCACTCCTGGAATCTTAAAAGCATATGGAGTCTGGCCTGTTTGGCAATAGTCACCAGATCAGAGTGGTCAGAAATCTCCGGTATATGCTCAACAATCTCTCGGAATGCTTGAGATAGAATGGTTGAAGCTTCCATTCCGATAGATTCCTCTTCAGATGCTGTCTCCGAGTCTTCAACATCTATTGGAGACAGCGGTTTCTCAGCAGATGGCATGCTGCTGAGTGGTTGAGCGTTGAGTGGACTGTCCAAGGTTTCTAAATCGCCGCTCTGGGCCTCTTCAGTCTGAACCCCTTGGTCCACTTCTGCAGCTTGTTCAGTGGAGTTGGCCTTCTCCACTGACTGAGTCTTCTCTGAGGACTCTGACTCATCAATCAGCTGCATCGGCTATCTGGGATCGCTCGGCGAGTAGCCTCCGGCTTGCCTCGGATTCGCAGTAGGCACAGCAGAATGCTTTTCTTCGGGCGCTTTGCCGGTGCCTTAGGAGTTTTTACTTGAGGAGACCGTTTCTTTGTTGGGCGTGGTCTTCCGAGGCGTCATCTCGCCGAGCCGAGGGTCTCGTCCCTATCTGGCCGAAGAGCAAGCGGTTCTTTTGTGGAATCTCGACCTTCTTCACATTAAAATATAGCTTGTTATCGAATGTGATTTGGTCATCTCCGTGTAAGTCTTGAATCATGACCGATAGCTTCACCCATATAGAAGCTTGCCTTTTGCACTCGGCTTGCATGTTGCTTTGTCGAATTTGGCGGCTTGAGTCATGAACTCTCGAGAAAGAACTCCGTCCAGTTAATCTTTGCTCTGTCATAGATCGCCATCATAACCTGTATCTTGGGTCTCGATACTTGATCGAATGAACCCGCTTGGCTTGTCGATGGCTGCGTCACAATGTACGCCAAGGCTCTGTGCGAGGCAAAGATACTATTCTTCGGGAAAGCGGCTCGAACGCCGTGGGCTTTCCGCAGAAGCTTGATAGGTAGTCGTCTATCATATCGTCGTTATATCCGACGGTGCTGACTCCTTCAGCAGGTAGATCGAAGCTCCTCTTCAGTGTCTCCTTGATAGATATCCGCTTTAGTTGCATAGAGCATCGCCGATAGAGTGAACTGCAAATCTTCCAATGGTGTCGCCAGACACCGAGTCTGAGTTGAGATAGATCTCGTACACTTGTCTCTAAGGAAGAACGTCGGCTTCCTTAAGAGAAATCCTTCTGACCCGATTCTCTAAGGGCGGCAAGAAAGATTTCGTCCATGAACTCGAGATCGCAGCGCCGAATTCCATGATCGGGTTCGCACCGTACACGGTCTTTATCCAGGATTTCCTGCATGTTCTCTGGAGCGGGTGACTGAAATGTTTGTACTTGCCATTATATCTGTTACAAGAGAAGTCTATCAGTATCGATTTTAATAAAACAGTCTGTATAGCGATTCTGAAAAGAGAGAATAAATTATTGTAACAGATCTAATATCATACCGATGAGAAATCTGATCGTTTAAGAAATATGTAAGAGGGGTTTGCAAAAAAGATTTCAGATTTTTCGGAGTTAAGGATTTGAAGTATGCTAATAGCGGTTTCTAAGATATGATCGAAAATTATATATTAAGGTGAAGATGAACAGTTATCGATCAATGGCCTAGTTTAAAATAGCTTTTATGAGATGGACTGTCAAGATTAAAAAGGTCTATTATAGGTAATGTTCAAATTTGCCGCCTAAGTCAAAAGCCAGTTGTAACTTGCCTAAGTAGTAACTATGATACGACATGCATTAAATGCGTGGCAGAGTTCAGCATACTTATGCATGGAATGTCGTGCATTAAATATAAGTCGTTAATATTAAATGACAATCCTAGAGATATTACATATGATGTTGATTCTGAGCAATAAACACATATTACAGTTCTATTAGTTACTACTGAGTAGAGATACGCAAACCTATCAGCTGAACATCGTAGTCAGCTGATACCTCGTGTAGATGGTTATTGTCTCTACGTACTGAGTTTACTCAGTACTGAGAGTGAACAATCCCCCTTACTGAATACTCCTCTCCTGAAACCTTATACTGACTGGAGTCAGTAGGATCCAGCAGACCTAGCTCTACTGAAAGTTCTCTGAATCTGGATTCAGCTAGAGGCTTGGTCAGTATATCAGCCCTTTGTCGATCAGTGTGGATCTTCTCCATCCTGATATCCTTCTTTTCGACATGGTCATGAATGAAGTGATGTCTGGTGTCCACGTGCTTGCATCTTGTGTGAAGTACAGGATTCTGAGTGATTGCAATGGCACTGGTACTGTCGCAGAAGATTG
Source organism: Lavandula angustifolia (assembly GCA_028984105.1). Lineage (NCBI taxonomy): Eukaryota > Viridiplantae > Streptophyta > Magnoliopsida > Lamiales > Lamiaceae > Lavandula > Lavandula angustifolia. The sequence goes on along the minus strand of CM054813.1, from coordinate 20,501,780 downwards.
GCACTTCATTCTGAATGACGTCATAGTCTCGTAGCTGCTGTCTCAGTCAAAGGATTTGGGCGCAGCAACTTCCGGCAGCCATGTATTCAGCTTCAGTAGTTGAAGTGGCTACTGAGTGCTGTTTCTTTGAAAACAATGAGATCAGCTTACTGCCAAGGAACTGACACGTTCCTGAAGTTGACTTTCGGTCAATTCTACACCCTGCATAGTCAGCATTAGAGTAACTAGTTAGTTCTATATTATCATCAGCTGGATACCATAAGCCCATATCAGGTGTTCCTCTGAGATAGCGGAGAATCTTCTTTGTTGAGTCCATGTGACTCTACTTTAGATTCACCTGAAATCGAGCACAGACACCTACAGCATAAGTTATGTCAGGACGAGTAGCTGTTAAATATAATAAAGAACCAATTATAACACGAAATTCAGTTTGGTCTACTGATACTCCCTCCTTATCAAGATCAATTTTCATGTTTGTGTTCATCGGGATCTTGATAGGTTTGCCGGATGTGCAACCGAATCTTTTGATGAGGTCTCGAGTGTATTTGCCTTGATTAATGAACGTCCCTTTTTCAGATTGTTTGACTTGGAAACCGAGGAAGTAGTTCATTTCTCCCATCATTGACATCTTGAATTTATCCTTCATCATCTTTTCAAATTGTTGGCACATGATGACATTCTTAGATCCAAATATGATGTCATCTACATAGATCTGCACAAGTAGTAGATCGTCTTCCAGTCGAATGTTGAATAGAGTGCGGTCTACTGTGCCTTTCTGAAAACCTTTCTGAAGAAGAAACTCAGATAGGGTATCGTACCAAGCCTTGGGTGCTTGTTTTAACCCATACAGAGCCTTTCTGAGTCTATACACCTGATGTCCCTGCTGAAAGCCGGGCGGTTGTTCCACGTAGACTTCTTCTTTCAGTACGTCGTTCAGGAACGCAGACTTCACATTCATTTGATAGACTCTGAATCTTTGATGTGTTGCGTAGGCCGGAATAGTCTAATTGCCTCCAATCTTGCAACCGGAGCGAACGTTTCATCGAAATCTATTCCCTCGGCTTGACAAAGTAGCCTTTTGCCACGAGTCTTGCTTTGTTCCTTACTATGACGTTGTTTTCATCCCGCTTGTTCTTGAAGACCCATTTTGTTCCAATAACATGTTGATGCCGGGTCTATCAACAAGCTCCCAAACGCCGTTTCTCGTGAACCGATTCAGCTCCTCCCGCATAGCTATGATCCGGGCCAAGATCTTTTAATGCATCCTCAATCATCCGAGGTTCGTCGGCAGACAAGAAGCGTGAATATAAGGCGCTTTCTCCTTGACGTAACTGGATCTTGTCTTTACTCTTGCCGAGGGATCTCCAATAATCGAGGCGGCGGTGAGCGTCCCGCCACGATCTACGATGTTTCGGTTCTTCATCCGGGATTGATTCTCGCTCGGAGAATCAATCGGCTCAGCCTACATTTACCGCCGGTTGAGATTCGTAGATTTGTCTTCATTTTCCTCATCTCGAATCATCATCCCAACAAAGCCGGATCTTTTCGACTTTGTCTTTTAGGCTTAGATCCCGTAGGCCGTTTCGATGTCCTCGTATTCGGAATTAGAGTTTTTGCTCCCGTCTTCGCAGCAAACTCATTAAAAACAACATGAGGGCTTTCCTCCACGCAAAGGGTTTGATAGTTGAATACTCAAAGCTTTGCTTGACCCGAGAGTATCCTAAGAATACTCCCCGATCCGACTTGCTATCAAAAGTTTTCACCGATCTTTCCCATTATTGTGGATAAAGCACGAGCACCCAAATATATGGAAATAGGATAGAGAAGGTTTCCTGCTGTTCCATAGTTCATATGGTGTTCTCTTATGTTGCTTTGTCGATGAGAGAACGGTTCCGAGTGTAACAAGCGATATCGGTGGCTTCGCCTGCACTTGGGCCGGGAGTCCCGAGTCTGCGAGTAGAGTTCTAGTTGTTTCTTTGAGAGTTCTCGTTCTTCCGTTCAAGCAACTCCATTTTGCCGAGGTGTGCGTGCAGCCGATGTCTCATGCTCTATTCCTTCGCTTGCGTAACTCCTCCACCATGGAGTTGAGGAACTCGGCCTCCGTCGAACGGATTTTGACAATTTTGGTGTTCTTCTCGACACTGAGCCTTTTCAGAAGCCTTGGTAACTCTGTTTTGACGTTAGACTTGTTGGCAATGAATATGACCCAAGTGTAGCGCGAGTAGTCATCGATGACCACTAAAGCATATTTCTTGCCTCCGATCGTCACCGGAGAGACCGGACCGAACAAATCCATATGTAGCGTACCGAAGGATTCCATCGGTGGAAGGAGATGGAACAGTGGATTTTGATTCCTTGTTTGCTTTCCCTTCGTACATGCTTCACACTGAGTGTCTTTGCTGAATACTTCATTCGGCAGTCCTCTTGCTAGAGTGTTTCTTGCTAGTTTGTTGAGCATTTTGAAGTTGAGATGGCTGAGTCTTCTGTGCCATAGCCACCCCGTTCGGTTGTCGTTTTTCGCCAACAGACAAGCTTCGTGTTCAATGAGTTCCAGTCAACTACATATATGTTCTTTTTGCACGAACCTGATAACACTGTTTTCCCTGTGGATTTATCAATGACATCACAGAAACCAGTGTCAAATATCACTATAATCGAGTTATCACAAAATTGACTAACATAGAGAAAGTTATGCTGAAGTCCTTCAACATATGATACTCTAGGAACTGTGGCAGTTCCAATGCTGAGTGTTCCGAATCCTCTTGTGTAGCCTTTAGCGTTGTCTCCAAACTCGATTCTGGGTCCTTCTTCACCGTATAATTCTTCGCAGGTTCCTTTGGTACGTCATGTGTCTTGAGCATCCGCTTTCCACATACCAAGGATCTTTGTGCACCTGCAAAACAGAATTATATTCAGGTACCCTTTATTCTTGATTTTGGGTCCTTAGATGTTAGTTTTAGTAACCTAAATCTGTTTAACGACCCTAGTGGTCTCAGACAGTTTCTTTCCACTTGAGTCAACATATTTGACCACTGGACTGGTCGTTGCTGACTTCTTAGGCTTTTCTGGTTCAGGAGTCCGGATCTTCTGAACTGGTGGACTGCTGACCTTTGCCTTTTGTGCGATCTTCTTCTTCTTCTGACTCTTGGATCCTCTTCTGACTATAGGATCATAATAATATGACCCATACTGAGCTGGATGTGTCAGCTGAGGTGGTCCATACTGATCAGCCCACTTTGGCTTGCTGGTTCCCCCTTGACTGAACTGGGGTGTTTTGGTACTGATCTTTTGGTCAGATTGCTGACGTGTAGGATGAGGTGCTGTCATCTTTTGTATATTCTTTGCTAAGGGGTTCATAATATTTGCATTGATTGTCTCCCCTTTAACAAATCTATCAGCAAGTCGCACTTCTGAGTGTACTGGGTAGATGAGGAAGCTCCCCCGGCCGAAACCAAGTCCTTCCTTGCGGTGCTTAGGCTTGTTGCTTGCTAGCATAGCCTCCAGCCTTCTTTTCGCCGCCCATGTACCGCTCGGTCATTAGGTTCCTCCGCACATCATCACTTTTCTTCGGTGTGTCGTGCTCTGGCCTCGAAGTCCCGATAGTTGTTGCTTCGAAGAGACTTAGTTCAAGATCTTTCCGAGTTAAGTCCTTGGTCGAACCGAGATCTCGATCTTCTTGATGCCGAGACTTGGCCAACAGAGAGTTTATCTCCTCCCCGAGTCTCAACACAAGTCCTTCGACTCGCAGAGACCCCGACTCTCCCGAGAAAGTCTCCGATTCTCCACTTTCGTGGTATCCACTTCCCCGAAGAGTCTTACCGAGCCGTGCACTCATCCGAACTGTTCGTCAAGCGTTCTTCGTATGCGATCGTGACGTCCAACTTCTCATCTCGCACTCGAAACAATGTCGTGTGTGCAAGTGTGAAGAGGAGTTAAATGGTTCATGAGAATTTACCTCATCCTCTTCTCCCCGCCATTATGCACTTTTCGCAGCTTCTTCAGCTTCATGCTCTAGGGCCATGAAAGCTGCTTCATCATCAGATGAATCCATAAAGGAGTCGACTTCTTCTGAGTCATCTGAGATTTCGCCAGCTATGTATGCTTATCTTTTCTTAGCGAATTTCTCTCTCCTTGCTTTACGTGTTGCACGTTCAGCACTACTGAGCTCAGGACAGTCATACTGATAGTGTCCTGACTTTTTGCAATTGTAGCAAGCGATGACTCTTTCTTCTGTGCTTTCGTTATCTTTTGATGGTGCTGAGTCATCCTTCTTTCTGCATTCAGAAGACTGTGAGTCAGGAGTGCGCTTTGGCGTGTATTCAGACTTACCTTTTGTTTCTCGATAGGCTTTAGTCATTTTTCTGCGCCTCTCCTTCTCCTTCTGATATTTTACAGCGAGCAGCGCATACTTCTGAGCTAAACTTCCTTCTTGTATGTCAGTTAGTGAAGGTTCAGTTTTGCTTGACGCGGGAGATGCTGTGCTGACTGATGCTTTGAAAGCATGGTCAATTTTGGTGTCAGCTTCAGCTTTCTCCTTCCGTTGAAGTCTGTCAAACTCGAATTCCTTTGCTTGAAGTTCTGAAAAGATATGGTCAGGAGTAACAATATCTAAGTCAGAATGGCGTAATAATGTAGCAAAAGGAGTCCAATGACCGTCCGACGGTGCCCTCGCATCTTGAGATTCATCTCTCGGTTGGAGAATGTCTTTCCCACTCGTTGATGGAGTTCATCGATTCGTAAATCGACATTTAGATCTTCTATTTTGTCACTGTGCATGAGAGACAAGCTCTCCAAACTTTTGGAGTTCCAACGCAAGTTTGTTGGCTTTGATCTTCCGAGTCCCCCGACTCGCAGCGCTAGAGCATCCCGCAGTTCCTTAGCCGTCTTGCATTCCCGAACCCCGCCGAGATAAGAATCACTTAAGGTGGTTAGTATGGCATTCCCCGGCGACTCGGTCTAAGTTATGAAGTTTCTTCTCCTCGGGGGTGAAGAGACTTCGTCCTTGGGAATCTTCGTTCCGGCCACCATTCCTCCTCCAATTGTTTGATCCCGAGTTACGACACTATCTATCATAGGAACGATAGGTCCTTCCTCAAGTACTTCGGCCATGCTGTCGTGAAGGGAAGTCGAATGAGCCTCCATTCTGACCCGCCATACATCATAGTTCCCTACTGAGAACATGGGTACCATCCTTATACCTGACATATCGCCCATGAAAGATAATGATACGAATATAGAATGATAAGCAAGTGAAAAACGCTTTTCCGATCCGTTCAAGTGGACCGGCTTCAAGATAACAAGAGTCTTATAGAACTCCCCGCTCCGATACCAATTGTTGGTCCCGAGAGCACATTCGGGTGTGTAGAGGGGGGGTGAATACACCTAAATCTCGATTTTCTCAACTTTGAACACGAACAGTCATGTTCGGGAAAGTGTCGTCATCGAAAGAATTCGAAGAGACCAAATAGCCGTTCCGAATCATGTTTGGCAAAGAGTCTCGACTCTACCGAGATCCGCTTAGCCGACCGAGTCGAATCGGTATCGGCAGATAGAGTTCAGTGGGTGCGGAAATGTGTAGGCCCAAATCGCCTGAGTGGAAAACGTTTTATCAAGACAGCCTCAATTCAGCAAAAAACGGTTCGAGATGCCGGAGACTTAGTTGTATAATTTTAAAGGATAATTTTCGGTATGAACAGCTTAAAATCAATGCAACAAGAAATAAGAGAACAGTAAGAGACATATTTTTAAAGTGGTTCGGATATCAAGCGATCCTATGTCCACTGTCCCGAAAGGTCAGGAGGCTATTTATTATACTGAGTTAGTCTCAGTCAGCTTGTACACAGGACAAAGCCGCGTCTTGGAATTTATACTGAACAAGTCTCAATTTACAATGGTTATCAAACTAAAGTGTTTGACAAACTCTCCAACAGTGAAGGAGTCCTTTTACAATAAGGATTAGGTTCAAATATGAACTCCTTCGTCTAAGCTATGGATATGATCGGTTGAGCTTAGGGTTAGAGGGATAGGGAATGAGAATGAGCTTCTAGAACGACGAACAGCTGAGTTTAGCTTTGGGTTCGTGTAACATCGTTTGGATACTAGAGGCTTGTATATCGGTTAAGCTTGGTTCCCTTATGAGCTAGGATGTAGTCTTTCGCCGGAGATAGATCTTCGAGTTCTTGCGGAAGACTTAAGCTTTTCGGATTGCTCGTTTGAATGCTCTCTTCTTGTTTTAGTTCTCTTTCCTTGTTTGCTCGTGAAGTAGCAGTCGTAGTAGTTCTTTCAAAAACTTGAATCATCCCTCTATTTATGAGAAGAGATTGGGAAAGATCCGTTGGAGACGATGATCCCTTTCTCACTCTTTCGGTAGCTAACGGCTCTTTTGAAAAAGGTGACAGTGTCCTTTCCCTTCTTTTCTGGAAATATGTTGACTTGCAACTTTAGTAGGTAAAAAGGCACGTGTCTGCTTGTCATTCGTCGAGGTTTTGCAGAGTAGTTGAGACAGAACAGACTTCGAGGCATAATGAAGCTAACTTCTCTCTTCCTCGTATTTGACTATGCTGATTGTCGCTGAAAAGATCTGATAGTTCAGAAGACTGTCTGCCGTTACTGAGTCTGATCCTGTAGAGAGTACTGAATTTACTCTACTGAAGGTCAGCTCTTAGTTCAGTGAACTACTCCTCGCCGAGTTCGGTCCCACCGACTCCTTCCGTATACGCTCTTCTTTCGAGTCCAAGATCTACCGAGTCTTCTACGTCCGTGCCGAGGCCGATAATCTACCGAACGCCTAAACCAGAGCAGAGTGTCTTCTGAGTCTGAACCCTCAGAGACAAAAACAATTACAACGGAATGGTTCACCAATCAGATAGGGTTTTGGGATCTTCAAATCTTCAAACAAATTCAGAGCACGAGGCTATTGAGCTTTGGTCAGTTAAGATAGAATCATTTCCCACTAAGTATGACTGTGCTGAGGATAGAATCATCACCCAACAATCCCGTTCTTCTTTCCGGTGAAAGTGGTGAGTTTTGTTCTGGTTCGGCCTCATTATTTTCAGCCGGCATGTGTTCATTACAAACACTGGTATCTTGCTCCAAGGATGATCCTTCCTCAATATTAAGAGTTTGTCATCCTGGTAGTTCCAGAGAGTTTGAAAATTCATAGCAGCCATTCTCGTCAAAACAAACATCTCTACTAATCACGACCTTCTTTGTTCTTGGATTGTAAAGCTTATAAGCTTTAGTTCTTTGGCTATAACCAATGAAAATGCATTTCTTAGATTTATTATCAAGTTTTGATCTTATAGCATCCAGGATGTGAGAAAATGCAAGACAACCAAACGTTTTCAAGTGAAACACATTTGGTTTTCTACCATACCAGACCTCATTCGGAGTAGATTCTTCCAAGTTCTTTGTTGGAGATCGGTTAATTAAGTAAACGGCACAAGAGACCGCTTCAGCCCGAAACTTGCAGGCATGTTTTTCTTCTTCAACATGCATCTCACCATGTTCATGATTTACGGTTCTTGCGCTCCACCACCCCATTTTGTTGGGGAGTGTACCTAGCCGTCAACTCGTGGCGAATTCCGTGATCTTGGCAGAACTCTTCAAATGAGGAAGATAAGAATTCTCCACCTCAGTCACTTCGCAAATTTTTTATTTGGAAACCAGAAAATCTTTCAACTTGAGATTTGAACTCTTTAAAGTAAGAGAAGGCCTCCGATTTTTCTTTAACACGTTGAACCCAAATTTTTCTTGTGTAATCATCAATGAATAACAAAAAATACTTGGTACCTACAAGAGATTGTACTTGCATTGGTCCACAAAGATCAGTGTAGACAAGCTCCAAGGGCATTTGTGACTGCCAGTTAGATTTTGATGGGAATGATTCACGGTGTTGCTTCCTAAATTGACACTCTTCGCAAACTTCATTAATTACCTCAATTTTAGGCAATCCTTGAACAATGCCTTTGCTTGACAACTCTTTTAAACTCTCGAAAATTTAAGTGCCCAAATCATCATGCCATAGCTTGGAAACTTCAACATTATTAGATGTAGCAATCAAACACGTACCACTAATAACATTGAGGTTGATAGGGAACAAGTTGTTTGATTGCAAAGGAAACTTTGCTATGATTTGACCACCCTTCTTCATGGTGCATAGTTCTCCACCAAAAGTGAATTCAAATCCCTTACGTAGCAAGTGCCCAACACTTAGAAGATTACTTTTCACACCTGGTACATAGAGTACCTTTGACATCTTTTCGACTTTGCCGGTCTTCGTTTTGAGAGAGATTTCACCAACTCCTTCAATTTTATACTTCTTGTCATCACCGATAGTAACTTTCCCATTGTTAGTTTCCGCAAGAGTTGAAAATAGGTTTGTAGGGATATGAGTTAGTGATCTCTTAGATCATTACTAGGGGGTACTTAAAGCTCAACTCAGTAGTTACGTTGAAACTAACGTCAGTAGTTCGTGTACTTAGGATAATATTGTAATATTCATTAGCATACTCCCCGCCGAGTCGCCTCTACTGAAGATCAATATTTTTTCATTAGCATCCACTAATATTTTTCAGAAAAATCTCATAGCTTAAAATTGAGGGTGTAATCCTTTTTAAAAGGCAAAGCTATATAGCTAGTGAGTGTGAAAGTTTGAAGTGCATCCTAAAAATATCATTGTTTACAAGATGAATAAATTCAAGAGACACTTCCGGCCTGTATCTTAATGACAGACAGCAATAGCTAAATGGACTCACTTCTTTCAGAATTGGAGCAGGTATATAGCATATGTATTGGCCATCAGGATGCCTTTCGCACCGTTGCTCACTAAATTCCGACTCAGCATAGCATAAAAAGGTAATCTCATTAGTTGTAGGAACAACCCCATCCTTCAAGTATCTTTGCCCAAGAAGAGCATTGATGACACTTGACTTTCCCGAGTTGAACTCTCCCTGTTAAAATCATTCAAACAAAATCTTACCTAAGCACCACGCAGTCTAGAAAATGAAAAATATGTTGGTTCTTGCAGTCTGCTAAGATCGTGGAAAGATAAAGAGGTCAAACAATAGATACAGTAACACATAATAAATCCACTAATCAAATAGAATCATGAAGAAAGCTACATTACAGAAAAATATTGAACTCAATACATCCACTAATATTGTAATATTGACTGTCTAGCCGCTGCTGAGTCTGATCTATATTCAGTAGCATACTCCGCTGAGTCAGCTCTACTGAAGATCAACTCTGAGTTCAGTGAACTACTCCTACTGAGTTCAGTTCCCCACGACTCCTTTCGCATATCTTGCTCCCGCCGAGTCTAGTATTACTGAGTCTTCTTCTTCTGGTACTAAGGCTGATAGTCTGTTGAAGAACCAGCGGACAAAACTGAGCGCCTGAACCAAAATAAAGAGTGTCTACTGAGTCTGAAATTCTCAGAGACAGAACAACAGATTACAACAGAATGGTTCATCAGTCAAATTAGGGTTTTGGGATCTTCAAATCTTCAGTGCACTAAGCTACTAAGTTGTCTCCCAATAATTTGTGGAGATACTGAATCATCTCCCAACAGGTGGATTCGGTCTTTTGGAGTAGAGACGAACTTACAGGCACCGTCGGCGTGTAGCACTGGAGTAATGAATCATTATATTAGGCTTAGCCGATCTGGTTGCGTGCCTCACATAAGACCATAGCCTTTGCATGAACGTAATATCAAAAAATCCATGTTAGTTCTTTATCATTTAGTAGTATATCTTAGTAATAAACATAAACCAGTATAACACATCTTTTACGGAGATATATAGTTTCCAATGAGCAACAGCCAAACTAGTACGTATTATAAAATTATATTTATTCTCAAAGATGCAAAGGTCTCCAATTATATTATATTAATATAATATTTCAAATAAATCAACATTTATAAATATATTTAAAATTCTATTAATATATGATAATATATAAATTTAAAATAAAATATTTTAATACGTGGACTCAATATATTGATGCATTTTTATAAATTTTAATATTGAAATCTGTATTATTATATTTAAATATATAATATTATAATAAAATATATTGGATTAAAATAAAAATATATTTAAAATAAAAAATATTAAGACATTAATACGTAAATATGTATTAATATATTAAAATATATTACATTATAATAAAAATAAACTTTAGATCAAACATATTAATACTCTAAAATATATTCAACTATTTTAATATATATATAAATATGTAAATCTGCACTAATATATTTAAATATATTATATTATAATAAAATATATTATATTTTATTGATAGACATTTAAAATAAAATATATTAATACATTAAAATGTATAGATACTATTATATATATATATATATATATATATATATATATATATTAATATGTTAATCTATAATAATATATTTAAATGTATTATATTATAATAAATATATTCTATTATATTGATAAACATTTAAGATGAAATATATTAATAATTTAAAATATATAAATACTACTCCCTCCGTCCCATTTGAAATGACCTATTTTCCTTTTCGGGACGTCCCATTTGAAACGACCCGTTTCCTAAAAAGGAAGCAACTTCCTCATATTTTATCATTTCACTCACCTACTTTATCTACTCTCATTATATTAATCATTTTCTCTCTCATACTTTATTATCTATTTTCTCACTATCACACTCATCTTCTCTCTCTTACTTTATCATCTACTCATCTCTCATACTTTATCTTCAACTTTCTTAATTCTCGTACCCATTTGAAACGGGTCGTTTCAAATGGGACGGAGGGAGTACTAATTTATATTAATATGTAAAATCGGATTAATATATTTAAATGTATTATATTAAAAAAAATATATACTACATTATAAAAAATATAAATTTAAAATAAAAGTATATTAATATGTAAATCTATAAAACATATTAGTTTTATACTTCAATTAAAATTAAAATGTATTATATATATATATATATATATATAATATTTTAACATTGAAATTTTATGATATATATGTTGGTCCCGAGACAAACGTTCAGGTGTAGAGAGGGGGGTGAATACACCTGAAAACTTTTACTCAAACTTGAACGCGAACAGTCCGATTTCGGAGATTGTCTACTGAATAAATTCAGTAGACCAGACAAGCTGTTCTAGATCGCGTGGACAAAGTGACTGACTATACTGAGGCCTGCTAGCTGACTGATGTCAGAATTCAGTACCGTTCAGTAAGAGTTCAGTAGTGTGCGGAATAGTGTAGGCCAATTCAGTTGAGTTGAAAACGTTATTAGTAAAAACTGTTTCAGTAGATTAGTGTACTCAGTTAAGCTTTTACTGAAACTCTGTTGTATGATTTTGTAAACGGGTTTTTCAGAATGAACAGTAAATCAATGCAACAGTAAAAAACACAGTGATTTTAAAGTGGTTCGGATATCCAAAATCCTACGTCCACTGTCCTGAAAAGACCAGGAGACTATTTTATTATACTGAGTTAGTCTCAGTTGGTTTGTACACTGGACAAACACGGCCTTGAAGATTATATTGAGCAAGTCCCAGTTTACAAGGTTCAAACAAAGATGCTTGAAGGATTCCCCAACAGTGAAGGAGTTCTTTACAATAAGAACAGTTCAAGATATGAAATCCTTTGGTTCTAAGCTATAGATATTTCAGTGGAGCTTAGGTTAGAGGGAAAGGGAAGAAGAAGGGGCTTCTAGAGTGAAGAACAGTGAGGAATAATCTCTCTGGGTTCGTGTTCTATCACTTGGATGCTAGAGGCTTTAATTCTATGAAGCTTGGTTCCCTAGAGCAGTGTAAGTGCCTTTCGCGTTGAGTGTTGTGTTCTTGCTCGTTCAATGCTCTTATGTTCCGTATATTCTTCGATTTGATTTTCTCTCTATTTATAGAGGTGAGCTATGGATAGATCCGTTGAGACGAATTGTCCACGTGTCACTCTCTACTGCTGAATCATCTCCCAACAATATAGATCTATTTTAGTATTTAAGTATATAAAAGCATTATATATGTACCACTGAATCATAAAAATAAATTCGTATTCTTTGTTTAGATCATGTATATCTCTCGTATAATTAATGTATTATATATCGGACATTTTATTTGGGGATATAAAACTTTAAAGACATAAATATGAAAATTATAATCGTGTTTATGCATAATATGTGAATTATAACTTACTATATATACAATAAATACAAACTCTAATTTATAAAACATATCTACATACAAGAACCGATCATTCATCTTCAAAAAATCAAATATTTTCATTCCATGGACTTTAAAAATATCAAATAAAGTACAGAAGTTTGAGATAAGCCTATCATAAGAGCACCGATCATTACTACACGATAAAACCCTAGTTTTCATTTACAAGAAATCGGATTCTATGTCTACTAAACTACTCGCGAATGATATTGTCAGCTATTTCGACCAAGGTAAAGATAGAGGTTGTCGGAGATCTTCACAAGATATAGGTTGCCGGAGATCTCCACAAGAAGAGAGTGGTTTCGGTTTTTGCACTAAAGATCCCTTACCAACGGTTTTTGCTTGAGAAGTGGAAAATAAGTGCTGAAGAACTTATGCAATGAAGTTACCGCCGTTTCTAAACTTACATGAAGTTATGGAACTTGTAAAATGGATAAGAGTATTATGGTGGGAGAAAATAAATGTTGATGGAAGTGGTATTAATGGTGTGGCAATTCACTTCCACTTCGTCTTTAATGTATTCTAACTTTTCAAAAAGCTCGGTTGAAATCCCTTCTTTTAAGGGATCGATTTCACTAAGAAAAATATAGATATACATTCTAATTTTTTATTTTATTTATTAGTAATATATAATCTATTAAATATATTTTCTAGAATAACATGTTATCCATAACAATTATTTTATTGTTTATTTCAGAAAAAATAATCATCAAAACTAATTTATTTCGTAAAAATTAATTTCAAAAGCCCTAATAACTATTATGAATCCAAAAGTATATGACATTATCATTCTAAAATTTATGGGGACATTATCATTATTATAGGCGTGTAAAATATAAGGACATTATCATTTTTAAATTTAATAGTAATCCCTATTTATTTCCCTATTTTATACATTTTAAATGGAGAAAAAAACCATAAACCTAATTATTTGACCCATCTGATAATCGGAAATTATTTTATACAAAGTAACTCTAACCCCTAATTCTTTTATACATTTTAAATGGAGACAAAATCCCCGGGATCGATTTTACTCAAAATAGACATAAATCTAAGCATTAGAAAAAAAAAAAGGAGAGATGCATGGCATGGGAATCTGAAATTTCAGCCCCGAAAAATTTTGATGTCATTCAGTCATGTGGCGTGAGAATCTGTAACTCCAAAGTCTAAATTATGGTGTGGGGAATCTGGAACTGGCTTCAGGTGAGTAGGAAGGAATCTGGAGACTAGCTTCAGCCAGCTTTTGACAGTAGATCTCTGTGTTGGAATTTTGTATACTGGAAACAGTTTTTATGCTTATATACAATGTGTTTTTGTCCTTACCACTATTTTATTCTCCTATCTGATAAATATATATATATTTGCACATGCAATACTTTATCTTGTATAAAAGTTAGACTTGTGTAGTGTGTCGGGTATCACAGAAGACTACACAAATTGGTTGAACTGACAAGATATAAACAATTATCACAACTGAGACAACTTAATGATAAGTTGTCGATTTAAGCTGCAGTTTAGATAAGAAGTTGCTTGTCTTCGCTGTTTGTCTTTACTGGTACACTTAAGGTAGTGTATTAATGGATCACAATGAGATATGTTCTCTTGACTGACCTTAGTGGAGAATCAGAATCTCGGTGACTTAGCTGGTCTTAAGCTTGGTAAGACTTCAGCTGAGTGCATTTGGCTATCTATCACTTTGACCTACTATGGTGAACGTCATCACGACCGAATCTACGTATCTTGGGTGTTAGTAGTTATTTGTGGTTCAAGTTGGTTGTAAGTATCTTGCAACCGTTTCCTAGTAAAATGGATTGATAATATCCCCTGAAGAACTCGTAAGGATTAACACACTAAACTGGATCGGTTGATTAAGTTTAGGTGTGTTAATAAGGTAGAGTGGTACTACTCAGAAATATAATAAGATGTTAATTATTTTAAGCTGTCAGTGAACTTAATTAGTTAACTGTTATTTCTATCTTAAATACGGAGATCAATTAAGTCTAAAATACAAGCCCTTGCTCAATTTGAGATAAAGGGGTAAGTCACCGCGGATTCTCTAGTGGAATGAATCCCGTGTTTATTAATTAATTTTGCTCTGAGCTGAGCATAGATAATTAATTAATTTGAGGTCCAACTTTATTTCTTGTATTAGATCTCTGATCTGGCCTAATTAGTTGCCAAGTTATTTATTGTCTCTCGGAAATCATTATTAATAGATTAATTCATTTTCTATTATTTAATAATGTTATTTATCTGGAATTAATTGTCTGGACCAATTAATTGATAAATTTTAATAGACCAATAGATTAACTAATTATATTATGAGTTTATTATGTGGAAATCCATTAGAAGTATAATTAAATTAATGGACTATTAATATAATATTGGCTTTTGAAGCCTATATATATTAGTTTTTTGTTCATAATCAGAACACACACATTCTTACTCACACGTTCATACACGCGTTTGAGAGAGGGAGACTGAATATTATTTTCGTCAGTTCTCTGACCACCCGAAGAAAGAAAAAAATCAGGACACAGATCAAAAGATCTGAACAGGAGCAACAATCAAAGCGACTACAACATAAATGGAGGAAGGTACAATTTATTCCTCTCCTATTTTTCCATCACTCTGCGCCCTCCCAAGCTCGGTCGGCCACCTCACAACATTTCCGCTAGCTATTGCCAGCGGGAGCAACTTTGGAGCAGAACTCACAAAATAGAGACAAAATAGAAAGTACGGATATTTTTGGCATTTTTTACACATGATGAAAACTAAAGAGGGGAAAAAGCAAAAAGGTAATCGTCAAACAATGAACTTGACCAACTATCTATATTCCATTCAATCTGACCGTTGATGCAAACTATAAAAGAAATCGTCGGCTGTCTTTTAAAAACGTGATAGTGATGATATCGTTTCATAATGGAACACAATAATGACTAATGATGACTTCGTAGACCAGATTTCTTTGTCCCAAGTTTATGCCTTAGTACTGTTTTTTTTTATGTAAATATATGCAGTTATGTATTTATGGTTTATTTATAAAACCATATCATAAACATTCATGCGTTATAACTAATTTTGTTATGAGACAGAGGATTTAGTACAGGGGATCTCCTATCCTAAAACAGATAAATGCTAACAGATCTTCGAACCTTACAAATTCTTGCACAGTTCAAAATTTTCTATACATTTTCTAAGACTTTAATTTTTATCTGCTTAATTGCAGATCTTCTTTTTCCACTTTTTCAATTTATACTGAAATTTGACAAACAAATGAAATTTTGGGAGAATTGCAAAAATAGGCATTTCTATAACTTTATTTGCAAAAATAGGAACATTGTGTATAAATTGCAAAAATGGACAAAAACCTAATTTTTAATATTTTAAAATTTTGACTCAACCTAGCTAAACACCTACTCTGCACCGACACATTCAACCTAGCTAAACACCTACTGTGACTTCAACTTTTTGGTTATTAGCTAAAATAGTCAATTAATAAAAAATTACGAAGTCATTAAATCTATATAAATATTAAAATCTAAATATTACGAAGTCAAAAAATTAAATAATTTCATTAGTCGCCTTAAGAAACAATAAATTTCCTAAAAAAGTTTACGAAGTCAATTAGGTTAAGGAAAAAATAGATAAATATATTATTTGAAAGATAAATCTAAAACATAATTATGAATCACCTAAGCGCTCGAAAAATAACCTAAGCGCTCGTAAATCGTACGTTAGTGGTAACGAAAATACAAGAGCTTACGTTGTTCATTAAATCTATATAAATATTAAACACTTTCTATCAAAAAAAAATCTTAAAAATCACACTAACTTAGTCCCTAAATGAAATAATCTCATGAGTATCTTAAAAATCAATAAATTTCCTAAAAAATATTTACGAAGTCAATTAGGTTAAGAAAAAAACAGATAAATAAATTCTTTGAAATATAACTCTAAAACATAATTATTTGTCACCTAAGCGCTCGAAAAATAACCTAAGCGCTTGTAAATCTTACGTTAGTGTTAACGAAAAATCAAGCGCTTACGTTGTACATTAAATCTAAATAAATATTAAACACTATGGAGAAATCGAGTGTTTACGTTGTGTATCGATGACGTAGCACTTATCTTGATGAATACTGCAAAAATTATTAATAATATCAATCCTAATTAATTTTTTTTTATTATTTTTGAAAGATAATAATAAATCATAAATCAAAATTAAAATGATTATGTAATGAAAATTAAAATAACAATACTATCGTCTACGTGGTATATGTATATATATATATATGCATTCACCAATCAAAATTTAAATGATTGTGTAATCAAAGTCCTCAAAAATCAAAAAATTCTCTTATTTTATTCTAAATTGAATGTGTCGGTGCAGAGTAGGTTTTTAGCTAGGTTGAGTCAGAATTTTAAAATATTAAAAATTATGACTTTGCCCATTTTTGCAATTTATACACAATTTGTCTATTTTTGCAAATAAAGTTATAAGAATGCCTATTTTTGCAATTCTCCCTAAAATTTTTATGGATGATGAATCTATTGTACTGAACTTAATTACATGCAACCTTATACTGTTATACATTTGCATACCTAAAATATGAGAGTATCTATTTTATATAGCTAGGAAAAATAACATGTATAAAACCAATAGCTATACTGCTATACATGACCTAGATATAGGATATAACTGCTATACTATACTAGATATATATATATATATATAGATATAGGCTAACATAATTAATTTCCTGCAATCCAATTTATTATATTTGCATTTTGTAATAGTGAAATAAAACAAAACAGTATGTGGTAGTAGATTACCGTAGATGTAAAAGTAAGATGAAGCAGCGAGAGGCCAACTTCCACCCATTTATATCAAAACCAAACACGGCACTCCTTGCAGCCATATATCTAAACCTCTCGCCATAATAAATATTCGGTCCCACATCGAAGACGAACTACAACTAAAAGATAAAGAGAAAAAAGGTAAGAGAGAAAAAAGGCAACACATAAATGGACACCTCCGTTACTAACCAAAGCATCCATGTTTTCATGGTCTCCTTCCCGGGTCAAGGCCACATCAACCCGCTCCTCCGACTCGGCCGCCGCCTCGCCAACTTCGGCCTATTCGTCACCATCTGCGCGCCAGAAGCCGCCGGAGTCAGTATCCGCAAGGCCAACAAAATCTCCAGCGATGAGCCGGTCCCATGCGGCGCCGGCTCCATCCAGTTTGAGTTCTTCGACGACGGTTGGGATCTCAACAGTACCAACCGCGACGATCTGAGTTCGTACATTGACCAACTACAGCGAGTCGGCCGGGAGAAACTCCCCGAAATGATCCGGTCGCAGGCCGAGTTAGGCCGGCCGGTTTCTTGCCTTATAAATAACCCCTTTATTCCTTGGGTTTGTGACGTGGCAGCCACTCTGAATATCCCTAGCGCCATGCTTTGGGTTCAGTCTTGCGCTTGCTTTTTGGCATACTACCACTTCTATCATAACCTAGTTCCTTTTCCGACAGAGGAACAACCGGAGATCGACGTTCAGCTGCCGTGTTTGCCGCTCTTGAAGTACGATGAAATACCCGATTTCTTACATCCTCGTACTCCTTATGCTTTTCTAGCGGAAGCGATTTTGGGGCAGTTTCGTAATTTGGATAAACCCTTCTGCATATTGATGGATACGTTTCAAGAGCTCGAGCATGAGAATATTGAATATATGTCGGAAATCATCGGCCGTCCGATCAGAACCGTTGGTCCGCTTTTCAAGGAGCTAGAGAGAGAAGAGAGTAGTAGTGATTCTCCTGCGGCGGCGGCGCTGCGCGCTGACTTCTACGTTGCGGAGAGTTGTATCGAATGGCTTGACTCGAAGCCGCCGCGGACGGTGGTATATATCTCGTTCGGGAGTGTTGTTCACCTGCGGCCAGAGCAGGTGGACGAGATTGCGAACGGGCTGATGGAATCGGAGGTTTCGTTTATTTGGGTGGTGCGGCCGCCGCCGCCGGATAAGAATGTC
This sequence comes from Lavandula angustifolia, assembly GCA_028984105.1. Lineage (NCBI taxonomy): Eukaryota > Viridiplantae > Streptophyta > Magnoliopsida > Lamiales > Lamiaceae > Lavandula > Lavandula angustifolia. Next base: position 20,483,530 of record CM054813.1, on the reverse strand, counting down.
GCCCCGCATGTTCTGCCGGAAGGGTTTTTGGAGAAGGTGGGGGAGAGGGGGAAGGTCGTGAAGTGGAGTCCACAAGAAGAAGTTTTGGCCCATCCGTCCACCGCTTGCTTCGTGACGCACTGCGGGTGGAACTCGACGATGGAGGCGGTGGCGAGCGGCGTTCCGGTGGTGGCGTTTCCGCAGTGGGGGGATCAGGTGACCGACGCTAAGTTCTTGGTGGATGTTTATAAGGTCGGGTGGAGGATGTGTAGGGGTGAGGCGGAGGGTAGGGTTGTGATGCGGGATGAGGTGGCGAGGGTGTTGGAAGCGGCGGTCAGCGGACCGGATGCGGAGGAGATAAGGGAGAATGCTCTCAAGTGGAAGAAAGCGGCGGAGGCGGCGGTGGCGGTTGGCGGTTCGTCTTATAAGAACATGCTGCATTTTGTCGAGGAGGTCGCAGATATCGCTCGGAAATGATGGCGACATGCAGTACGATAAAAACAGTTCCCGTTCATTAATAATAGCATTAAAAATTTAAAATTTCTTGTGCTGCTAAATTTATTATGTATTTCCACATTCACATTCGGTTTTGTAATTATGCATTTATAATTTGAACTATGTTTCGTATTAATTAATTGAATATATTGAAATTGATACTAGATAATGAGAGAGACTTGGAGATTCAAACATCAATAGTTCGGTTCTTTGATACTAGGCTGGTAGTAGAGGAGCAGTGATTCTTCTACTCCAAAAATGCAATACGTGTACAAAATTATTCACTTTCTTGAATCATTTCATTGTTGGGATTTATGAACTTTTGTGGTGGTGAGGATCCCTCTATCTTATTTTTGTATCTCATTTTAGCTATGTTTAATAGAATGGTGATATGTGTTCTTTTTAATAGTTATATATCCTATTTGGTACTCCCTCCGTCCCATAGATGTTGTCCCATAACTTTTCGATATGGAATTTAATGAGAGTTGTTGGTTGTTTGTAGAGTGATAGGTCCTCAACTTGTGGGTAATTCTTAGCCACATAATTTGACTGTTTAGGAAATGAGACAACCCAAAAAGAAAAATACGATAACATTTATGGGACGGAGGGAGTATTTGTTAACCCTGAGAAAGAATTATAGTACCCTCCGTCTCAATAGACATGGATTGTTTGATTCCGGCATGGATAATAAAAAAATTATTTAGTGTATGTAAAGTAGTCTAAGTTAGTAGACCCACTAAATTTATAAACAGTATATTTTGGTATGTGAAGAAACCATGTATGCACTGCTCCTCCAATAATCAAATTTTCCAAAGAAGACTTGAAAATTATATTTTTCATTTAATTTGAAATCCTAATAAAAATAAAATCATATATGTAAACTCAACGAATCGAGATACAACCTATTCATGTCAAGAAAAAATCTTTATGCATTAAAAGAGCCTCATTTTGTGTCGATGAGCAATAAAAATCAAAACTAATAATTTGCCAAATAGATTAATTTGTGGAAAAAATCTTTTATATTGAAATTACTAAGAAGTTTAGTAAAAGACGTATACAATGTGCATCACTCTCAATCAACATCGGAAAATGAAAGTAGAAATTAACGTTAATTCGAGATATTTTAAGGTAAGATATATAAAAAATATTTATAGTAAACTAAATAATTGAAAATCTTAAATATTACTGCTATAAAAAGGAAAAAAAAATCACTTAAATTTGGAATTTGGGTGAGGTGACCTCACATAAAATCGGTGTTTTTAAGACTAAAGATTGGGGCATGCATTAGATTAATGGATGAATGGATTCAAATATTTAATTTTAGTTAAAATATTGAAACATAATCTTATTCGATTTCACGTGAGATTGAAGACCAACTTAAACAAGATAGACCTACCTTACCCAAATATGGGTAAGGATTGGAGTAATTTGAGTAAAGTTCTGTATTCGGCATTTGGGTTAGGGCTGGAGTTGCTTTTCGTAGGCCACGTCATTAGTGGAACTTTCAAATGACAATGCAAGTCAATGACCATACGTATTCAATTTGAATGCAAATTGAAGGGAATAATTCCTTGTTTATAACTAAACAAAATAATTACTTTTTCTTTTGAAGAAATAGAAATTACATTTTGGCAGAAACAGATTAGCAAGACAAGATGTTACTGGTTGTTTGACATGGCAAAGTTTGATTTTTACTCGTGTAGAAATTGGCCGGATTCACAATGATAATGATAGGCTCATGAAATCAAAATCTAGTCTTATCATATCTAGTCTTATCATCTTCAGGGTGTCATGATGCACCGCTCATTCTACCTACCAATATATATATCCTAGGTTCATTGTGAAAGCACAGTAGTGAAAGTGGGTGACCGGAATTATTAGGTCATGAATTCAAATTTCAATTGAACCAGTATGTGTGGTTGTCACCTATAGTTAACCTAAGGTGGTTAAACTTTCCTATATAATTTGTAAGCTTTTGCATACGATGTTATTCATCCATTACTTTTTTGAATGAAAATTTTCGAAAGTGACATTTGCGAAATAATGAATCCAATTTGGATCGTGTTAGATTTCTATAAGATTTAGATATATATCGGATCGTAATAATAATAAAAACTTGGTGGTGCAGTCACCCACTGGCACCACTACGATAAAGTAAAATACGAGATGATAGCAGGAAAAACGACTTACGTTAAGTATATTATTACATAATATACATACAGGGAGTAGCAATATGCATATAGAGTCAATAAGACGCAGATTTCCTTAGGGAGCTGAAGAAAGCAAGCATACTGTCATAAACATCTTCCTTACCTCTTGTACTTAAGAGGAAATCTATGTGGCCATAATTTTCAAGGTAAAGCAAATCTGGCTTCGATGCCAATTCTTTAATTGTTTGCTGCACATCAGTAACATCTGCTAATGCATCATTGCCACCATATCCCATCCAGATAGGCAATGAACTGGGAATGGAGCTGACTTCGAATACCGGTGGCTTTAGCTGCCTGTAGTACATGAGATTCTTCAACGTTCCATAGTCATACATCGCGAAGGTTCCTTCGCGGATCACTGCCAAGAAAAATGGCCACAGAGAAGTTAAACCCGAAAAACTTTGATGAGAAAGAGATTATCTGTATAGTAATAGGTGGCTAAAGAGTATACTTTGGAAGAGATGATGCAAGTTCTTGGAGGATGATGGATGAGGCTCAAATTCGAGGTATGAATTAATTCGCGAGCTATTGAAGCAGCAATTCGTCCCTGAAGACCAAAAGACATTTACTGAGAGGTATACAAAGCAAATACAATCAATTTGAACACATAAGAGGTTCTGCAGGTTTGATCAAAACATAAGGGGCTTTCAAGCAATAATTAACAAAAGGTTGAGTATTATCCTCATGAATATAACAGAGAGATTAAGAGGAGTTAGCAATAATTCCAGACCTGTAACTGAAGAAAGCAAGTCACAACAGTCCACATGTCCATCACACATCATATCTATGATGTTAGTGCCCCATTTACTGAAATAATGAGAGTCAATAATCAGGAAGCTTAGAGAAGAGATAGACAATAATATGGAATGTATTATAGAGAGATCAAAGTAGAGTACCTTTTAAAATTGAGCTCATGAATACCCAGTGCCATAATTATCTAGACAAATATAGTTGTTGTGACTTGTGAGAATGACTAAGCATTTCCAACATCAATCTGAAGGGGAAAATGAAACCATTCCAAACAGTAAAGAGCTTGAAGATAACAAACAAACCTGATCGAGATGCATTTGAACTAGTCTTAGAACGAAGGGAGCAGTGATATGCCCCAGGTACGATATAGGACACAGAAGTGCAGCAGCTTCTACCATGTTTGATATTTCTGGTTGAGTAAGGGCTGCCAGTGACATGATTGTACCCTTCAAAAATATACAGAAGAAGCACATATAAGTATTTAACACGATTCATTAGTAAACGACAATTTGCATGTGTTGTCAAGAAGAAGACCTGTGAATGTCCAACAACTAAAACTTTGGAATTTGTAACCGAATATATGTATTGAATCATTCCTCCCAGGTCATAAAGAGCTAGCTCTTGCCAACTCCAATCCCAGAAATCCTGAAACAAAACCAATGCAACAGACTCAGATTAATGTGAAGTGCTGCAAAAATAAGAGCCACTATGAGCATAAGTAGTATATATGCTTCCATTTATCAATGTAACTATGAGTCAATGAGGCTCAGTAGAGAAAGGCAAAAAGTTCACATTTCTTGCAGTCTAAAATAAGGTTAACATAAATTGGAGCAATATAGAGGCATGATTATTTTCCCAGTAAATAATCGAAGTCCAGCAGAACTCTCCCACTAAATGCAATGCAGACGTATTTAGTGAACTTCTATTCTTAAATTGTAAAAAGACTGAGAGAAGATTTTATTCATACGTTTCATGAGGTCAGATTAAGAAACCGGTTCAACTCTAATAATTTATGACAAAATTCTCAGAGAGAGATAAGATATTAATTCCCTTATTCCTATATCTCGGTACATTTGTAACATAAAACAAAAGGGACAAACATTTACCTTATCATCCTCTGACAGAGTTGCATGACCATGACTCCAATGTGTCCCACGTACATTACCAACCCAAACATCATAACCCTGGTTCGCAAGGATAAAACCCAGGGATTGATTTGGTGAATCCATGAACCATGCATCACCTCCCTGTTCAATAGTTAAATGTGAAAATGAAGAACAGAAGTAAAGCCCAGAAGATACAATAAATAGATGTTTTAATGATTAGCATACACAGATATTGTTGAAATTCATCTAACAAGAAAAGAAATATTGTACAAAGACCTGCATGATTGACAGCCACCAAAAAGATAATCAATACCTCTACACGCATGGTTCAATTTCCACGTAATACTAGAATAGAAGTTCAATCAAATAAAGCTAAAATTTGGTATATTGGATGGACAAGACATACAATATATCTGCACATCCTGAAAATGTTAGTGAGAATAACCAAATATCATGTGTTCCAATATATACACTTCAAAAGAAGTTTGCCTGATATGCTGCACCTATACATAAATGGTTAAAAGATCAAACACATTAAGCAAGAATATAGTAAGATTCGATAGGAAATAAGTACAAAGATCCTCACACAGAGAATGCTATTTCAAAGGACAAATACTCTCATATCTGTATACATATACTTCAATTAGAAGTATGTATCAATATAGGAAAATAACTTCCTTTGTTTAATGTCTGTTTTGAAGCAGCTACAACTTATTCTTCCAATTTATGATTCCAAGTGGAATGCTTACCATAATACATATAGATACAAAGTTTGCAGTTGTGATCTTTGTGTAAAATTTCATATTATCTTCCTAATTCTTATATAAAGAGGTCAGTTCCCATCCTAGTTTCTAAATACAGTGTCCCCACAAAATAAACCCTAAGCTATTATAGTAGATTCAATAACCATTTCCATTAAAATAATGTTTCTCCATGATGCATATGTGTTCTTCCACTAAACTGTACCCCAATCAGACATGATTGGAAGCAGATATAACTTCAATTTTCAACCGAGACTCTCAGTAGATATATTCCACTACACATTAACCAACCAAAGTAATTATAGAAATTACCATAAAAAGTCCATGAATTAGCAAAACCGGAGGGCCCTGTTCCTGAACAATTGTTGAAGGAGAGGAAACACGCTGAAGTCCCAACAGGTAATCATCTTTTGTTCGAGTCTGCAAGGATTTTTCAAAGCATAAATTTACTATTAAGAAGTAATTTAATGAGGATCCATGCTACAATATGCCTAATCACAACATCGTCAATAACAATGCTTAACAAGAATTATCAGGTAAATACATATCCTAATCACGACCAGATAACAGTATGAGTTCGTGTGGATTTATTCATCAGAAATTATAACTTTTTATGAACTTAAGCAACTCAATAATAAAGTCAAACGCGGCATTTACTTTAAGCAATTTTTAGAAGTTTGACTTCTGATCAAATTGAAGTGAAGTAACGGATAAGAGAATTTACAGTGTGTTCTGTGCAAGGGAATCCAGAAGGCTCGATGACAATAGAGCAAAGTCCGGCAGTGGACGACTTGAGACGGAGGTTCGTGGCGCCGGTGAAGTCTCCAGTTGAATAAACGGCGGTCGATGCGAACAATACGAATAGCGCCACCGTCGCCGCGATCACCACCGCCGAGAACTCCATCGTTTGGCGTTTTCCAAGGAGGCGATGGCGGGAAGAGATCTCCACCAACCACCCAGTGGAATCAGTTGATAGTGCGTTTCTACTGCTGCATCATCTGGATCCGCTTAAGGGTGGAAAATCGTATATCACGCGCGGCAACAGCGCGTTGTTCCGAATGATTGGGTGTGAAAGGGGCCCAATTTGAGTTGTTGGCCCAACTTCTCTTTGGACTCGGTCCAACGCTTAGATCTCGTATTCTGTATCCAAATAGTAAACTCAATTGCAGTAATCAAAGAAAATTTCGCACCTTCGGTTTTACAAGTCATTCTATCGGATGGGGGAGGAGATCTCATCATGTACACCACCTCTCCATTATCCTCTCACAATTGTATTCCACAATTATATAATCGTACCATTTTATAAGTAACTTTATTAAAGGACAATACTGGGGCAAGGCTGGGACAGAATCTGCTCCCCCATTATAAACTCATGTCATCAACTCTACTAAAGAGAAAAACTACGTAGTGTTCCCATGAGATGTCGTAGCGGTAAAGGTGAGTGACTCAGAACCGAAAGTTCATGGGTTCAATCTCACTGAAAATGCTATGGGTACATTGATCTCGTTGTAAGAAACCCAAACTAAGAAATAATCGGTTTCGTAAGATTCCATTTTACTAGCTTAAATATCAAGATATTGACTTTAACAATAGTGGATTATCTTGATATGTTATTTGTGGCACATTGGAATTGTCATCACAAATACTTCCATAAGTCCACGTAGACTCAATTATTCCGACCGATTTAAATAGATGATTCAATTTCGATCCTACGGCCCAATTCCGATCGATTTTCATTGAGGACCCAATTTCGATCATACGGCCCAATTCCGACTGATTTTCATTCAAGATCCAATTTTGATCCAATGGTCCAATTTTGACCCATACTTTCATGCATGTCATAAACACATGAAATATCGAACACAACATATAATAAAGATAAACAGTAACATTCTCACTTTAACTTTGACTTGTTGAAGAAAAAATAATGGATATCAATGTTTAAGTCCTGCACGCCTGTCCTAAACATGAAAATTTATTTTAATTACTCATACATGTAACGTTATGCATGCATCAACAATTTCAAATAATTCATAAATAGACATAGATCAAAATAATCAAATAAATGTATATTATACATTCTACTTATTAACATGCAACTTTAACGGTTTCACATAGTAATAAGGGGCATTTTTAATAGTAGCCAAATAGTTAAAGTCTACAAATATATATAGCCCATGACTAAAAAAAAACACAAAAATAGTCATTTTGTCCTTATTAGGCGCAGGGCCGATGGGGCCGATGGAGGGCCGATGGAGTCTATAGGCCATCCAGCCTGAAAAAAAAAAAAAAAAAAAAAAAAACATCGGCCCAAGTAAATTGAAGTAGGGCCGATGGCCATAAGGGAAAAAAATTGAAGTAGGGCCGATTGCCCTCAGAAAAAAAAAAAAAAAAAAAAAAAAAAAAAAAAAAAAAAAAAATTGAAGGAGGGCCGATGGCCATAAGGAAAAAAAAAAAAATTGAAGGAGGGCCGATGGCCATAAGGAAAAAATTGAAGGGCCCTGAAGAAAGAAAAAAAACAAAAGAAAAAAATAGAGGGCCATCGGCCTCAAAAAAAAAAAAAAAAAAAAAAAAATATGGAGGGCCGATGGACCCATCATCGGCCCTCCATCGGCCCTCCCATCGGCCCCGCCGGATAAAGACAAAATGGCTACTTTTGTGTTTTATTTTAGTGGTTGGCTATATTTGTATTTTTTTTTTCGATTTGGTTAACAGGGGATATTTCCACTAGTAATAAAACCAAGTATCTATATATATATAACATAATCTTACTTTTATTAACAATTCATTCGTGCATTTAGTAATTCAATAATTCATGAAATAAATTAATGAAATCATAAAAATTATCCTAAAAATTATAAATCTCGATCACGAAGAACATAATACATATTCCATCACAATAAAATTATCATGATCAAGAATTCATTTAGTAGAAACATGAAAACTTTAGGTTTTCAATATGCATGTACGTTGACAAAAGATCTGGCACATGAAAGAACAAATTAACATATAAATAATAAAAGTAACTTAAAAATTCTATAGTTTTAACATGAATGACCTAACATATAGTAAATCCCATTAAAATTCAGCATGGTCGAAAACAACAAAAAGAAAACATGAAAAACAATTTTCCTATCAAGCTCATGGATATGGTGTCAAAAACTGGCAAGTTATGAATAACAATTCTTAACAAATATTTTATCATACTTGTAAAATTATACAAATATAATATAGCATACTAGACATACCCTAGGAAGATTATCCTAAATTTTCACGACGATATGATGATGGAATATGTGTAAATAATTCTTGAAACAACTCCTAGATATGCTGACAGATTTCCGAAAATTTTATGTGATGTTATATTATGAGCGACTAAGGGTATGTATAGGCCTAGATTAAATTATATAATGATCCTCAATCATTTGTTAAATATATTTTATTCATAATTATTTCCGTACTTATATAATTTAGATAGATTTTAGTCTATCACTTACCATATAAGAGATTCAATTATAGATAAATTAGGATATGGATAAATACAATTAGATTTGATCCTAAAACATATATATCACAAATACAATATCTATTTCAATCACAAATATAATCTAAAATTATCTCCTAAATAACTTAATACAATATAAAATAATTATATTATTTCATGAATCCTAGCAGATTTAGGAATTCTAAAATAAATAAATATTATTCTTGCTTCATAATTCTAACATAATTTATATCTCAACAATAGACCATATATTCGTAATATGATATAAATAAACACATTCAAAGTTCAAAATAAATTTATATAACAAAAATAATTTAATGACAAATGAGATAGATGATTTAATTTTCATTTAGATTTCTAAGGCGCGACTTACATAACTAAAACACTTGATAACATGCATGAATAAATATGCAGTGCATTTTATATTGACAATTTTGGGACGTTACAACATTCATAAGAAAGTTTGATTTTTTTAATTATTCTTAATGAGATATTGTACTTAACTGCTATCAATGTGCATATTAGCTAAATTTAACTTTTGCATAATTATCTGCAATTCATATAAGAGAGAGAAACTATCTTAGATTTTTATATTTAATCATAGATGACAGATTTAATATATAGTAGCATTGATTTAGAAGTTTAGAACTCATAACACTCGATTATAAAAAACAATGACAGATCGAAGGGAATATCAATAGGGTTTTCTTAATCAATGTGTTGGGCTTAGTAAAGGAAATGGGGGGAAAATATTGAATTGGGCTATAGCACAAGTTAATTTATTCTAGAAATTGCCTAATGGGTATTGGAAATAATCCATGTACATATTCATTTTCTTCAGTAGCAACTCAACTCCCTCCATCTCATAGAATGCGTTTTATTTATTTTTAGTGCGGTTGTTAAAGATAGTTGAAATTTTTATGTGAAGTTATGTAAAATGGCTAGTCCCACAAATAAAATATTAATAATAATCTATCATTTTTTGATAGAAAACACATTTTATCAAACACCCCCATAGGAAAAGTAAAGTGAGACAAATTCTATTAAACGAAATATTAATAATTACATATAAGGAGCCAGTCAGCCAACGGCGCGTTGCTCCTATTCTAGCATGCTATGATTGTCTGCACTATGGGCCCCAGTTTGTAATTTTAATCTTAGGCCCAATTCTATTTGATTGTAGTACTATTATCCCGTCCAGTAAAAAAACAAAACTAAGAAATAATTAAATTTTCACAGGAGCCCATTACATTAGTAATGTTTTAAAGATCAAGACATTGACTTTGTCCAATTCTACATCGAAGGTTGTGGATAGGGGTGGGCGCGGGACGGGTACCCGCAGCGCGGGTACCCGTTTGTGGATACCCGCATCTGCGAGTAATTGATTTTAATACCCATTTCTGTTCCCGCATAGAGCAGGTACCCTCATGCGTGTACCCGCGCGGATACGGTACGGGTACGGGTTTACCCGCAAATATTACGACCTATTTATAATATATTTAAATTCATAAATAAAAATTAAAAAATACCAATAAATGAAATTTTAAAAACATAAATTAAAATTAAAAATACCAATATATTTAAACCACTAAATATGACTATAGGAGTAGATAATCTGTTTTATAAACTATGTTCCAATGGTGTTTCACCATAAATTATAATTATAAAACCGACCATATGATTATCAACTATGAAACCATAGATTCTTATAATTAAAATTACAATGGAAAACTGTTTAGTCACACTCTAGTGCTAGCACAAAACATGCAAACGGGTACCCGCGCCGTCCCGTGCCCATCTCTACGCAAGAGGACCTCATGTAAAAAAAAATTGTATATTAATGCGGGTACCTGTTCGGGAACGGATATCTAAAAATAAAATCCGTTCCCGTTCCCGACCCGCTTGATTTTTTGCGGGTACCTGCGTAACGAGTACCCGTACCCATTTTTCTCGACCCGAACGGGAAATACCCGAACGGGACGGGTACGGGCGCGGGAACCCGACTTGTTTGCCCACCCCTAGTTGTGGATCTATCTTGTCGTAGAAAAAACAAAACTAATAAACTATCAAAGATATTTGGCAGCTTCAATTTCACAGTATTGTCAATTATACAATTATACTAGCAATATTGTTTCAAAAATCAAGACATTGAGTTTGTCATCGCATATCATTTCCTTATTCAATTATTCAATACAAATAGTGGACAAGACTATCTATTGTAGTAAAATAAGTTGCTATTACAACAAAACCGGTAAGTCGGAAAACAAAAACAAATAGATTACAAAAATGAAAACTTTGTCGAGTCGAGGAGTCCTCTCTCCGCAAGACAAACTATGCCCCGGTAGTGCTCTCAATTTTGGCGTATCGTCCCCAAAGATAAAACGACGTTCGTCTCGATTGCAGCACCGCAAGATTGTCGAGCTCTGGCGAACTGGACAAAGGCGAGGCCAAAAGCTGGACAACTTAAGACACTAGGATGTATAGATGCAGAGCAAGGAAATTTGTATGTTGAAATGTCATGCAAACTAGCCTATTTATAGGTTGTTCCACCCAGGTGAACGATGCTGGAAATGAAGACTGCCAATTATGGCAGGTAGTGGGGAAGGAAAGTGGAAAGTTGGAAATCTCTACAGTCTCATTCCAGAGATTAGACAGTGAGCTGAGCTAGTCCGCAAGTAGCCCACCAAGCCCAATGTCAAAGTCCAACTGCCAAGGCCCAACAGACAAGCCCACGGACCACCCAAATGACCAATTGCCAATATCCTAGTCCAAGTCCAAATCAAGGACACGGAGCCGGAGCCGGAGCTAGGCACGGGCGCGCCGCGCCGCACCGCGCCGCGTGTGAGGCGGTCGGCGAAAAGGCTTGTGCGTATGAGCATGTGTGGCCCAAGCCCACCACATGTCACTTTGTTATCTCCTACAAGGTGGTAGAGACTTAAATGCCACAACAAACTTTACACATTAATCAATGTGGGACATTGATTAATGTAATAAATATCCAAAACTCGAATAAGGTAAGTTTCCCCACTTTAGGTAATGTATTAGTTTTGTCCCCCAAACTTCGAGCTACTATTTCTCACTCACAGAAAATCAGAATCGAGAAATTAAACATATCACAATTATCTACTCGAAACGTAGATCGACGCTATATATTTTAATTCGCAAATCTGATATATATTGAGGCTCGAAATGGCGCTCAAACAGACTAAATTTTGCCCAAGTCAAAGTAGCATTAAATGCTCACTTAATTTCCTTAATACAAAAAATATATAAAAATATTTTATATTGATTTTGATTTTCCAACATCTATACCTAATTAAAGCTAGCTTTGTAATCCGTGAAGAGATTTTCCACAGACTTTCCTTGCAACTCCTGAAAGATCCTAGTCCAAGTCCAAGTCCAAATTCAAGGACACGGACACGGAGCCGGGGCCGGGCACGGGCGCGCCACGTGTGAGGCGGTCGGCAAAAAGGCTCGCGCGCATGAGCATGTGTGGCTTAAGCCCACCACATGTCACTTTGTTATGTCCTACAAGATGGTAGAGACTTAAATACCACAACAAACTTTACACATTAATCAATGTGGGACATTGATTAATGTAATAAATCTCCAAAACCCGAATAATGTAAGTTTCTCCACTTTAGGTAACGTATTAGTTTTGTCCCCAAAACTTCGAGCCACTAATTCTCACTCACCCAAAATCAGAATCGAGAAATTAAACACACAACAATTATCTACTCGAAACGTAGATCGACGTTACATATCTTAATTCACAAATCGGATATATATCGAGTCTCGAAACGGCGATCAAATGGGCTGAATTTTCCCGAAGTCAAAGTAGCATTAAATTTTCACTTAATTTCCATAATACAAATATATTTTATATTGATTTTGATTTTCCAACAATCCCCCACATAAGTGGAAATAGCCAAATGCATGCATGCAGACACACAACTCTGTCCTCAAGAGACAATAAAGTATCAGGGTATGTGGCTTGTGACCTTGAACCTTCCTTAGTCAGTGCCATCGAGCATACCGCCGGACTAGTGGACACGTGGTCTTAAACTATTCCTCCATGGTGTATACTTAAACAATATCACTAACGCTATAAAGTCTCAACTCGTCCGTTCTCACGTTTGTGTCCTTTACAATTCATTGACAACCTCTTTTGATTCATAAGTGTTACATAAAAGCGGCCATCACTTCTCACTTACATAGGTGATTCTTACTCGAGTATCCTGCCATACTCCACCTTCTCAAGGCATCCAAGAATCATTAAAAGTCAAAGACTTAACCTCACCACTTGACAGGTCACCAACACTCTCGAGCTCTTTTAGGGAATAGAGTTATTGAGTGTGGTATCAACAGACTGATATATCTTAGTTTTTCCCATTGAACCAAGTTAATGGGATCTCCAATCTAAGGTTAGGTATCCACTATAATTGTCTTTAAATTGTAGATTTAACTCCCATTCCCTCAACGAGCTTATACATTTGATCTCGATTCAAACTCTTAATAAGCGGATACGCTAGATTTTCTATAGACTTGACATAGTGTACAAAGATAACCCCGCTCGTGATCAAATATCTTACGGTATTATGTCGACGACGAATATGTCTCGACTTACCATTATACAATCCAGTCTTGGCCCTACCAAATAGCCGCTTGGCTATCACAGTGAATCATCACAGATGACACGGGTTTCGTACAATATGGAATATCTTCAAGAAAATTACGAAGCCATTCGGCCTCCTCACCGGCCTTATCCAAAGTAATAAACTCAGATTCCATGTTGGATCGGGCTATGCACGTTTGTTTCATGGATCTTCACGACACAACTCCTCCCCCTACAGTGAATACATATCCACTAGTAGACAACGAGTCTTTAGTGTTAGATATCCAATTCCCATCACAGTACCCTTCAAGTACCGGGGGACCTTTAGAGTAGTGCAGCCCAAAGTTAAGAGTGTATTTCAAATACCTTAGAATTCTCACAAAAGATTTCCAATGCTCTTTACTCGGATTACTAGTATAGCGACTCAGCTTGTTCAACGGACAAGCTAGATCGGGCCTCGTACAATTCGTGATGTACATAAGACAACCAATGACTTTAGCATAATCCTCATGAGCAACAGGATCACCCCTATTCTTGCTCAAGTGAACATTAACTTCTAGAGGAGTCTTTGCCGGCGCACTATCAAAGGCATTAAATCTCTTAAGTACTTTCTCAATATAATGAGATTGAGACAAAACAATCTCATTTGGAGTTCTTTGGATCTTTACTCCAAGAATAACATCAGCAACTTCCATATCTTTCATATCGAAAGTTCTCTTAAGCATACGTTTGGTGTCATTTATGACTTGAACGTTTTGTCCTATAATCAACATATCATCTACATAAAGACAAACAATTACAAACCCATTCTTCGTAGTATTTATGTAAACACACTTGTCACATTCATTTATCTTAAAACTTTTCGACAACATAGCCTCGTCGAATTTCAAGTGTCATTGTAATGGTGCTTGTTTCAACCCATATAGGGATTTCACCAACTTACATACCTTTCGCTCTTGGCCAGGTACTACAAAGCCTTCAGGTTGTTCCATATAAATTTCCTCTTCTAAATCCCCATTTAGAAAAGCGGTTTTCACGTCCATTTGGTGAATCTCAAGATTGTACAAAGCAGCAATAGCGAGAAGCACATGGATAGACGTAATCCTCGTTACAGGTGAATATGTATCGAATAAATCATATCCTTCAATTTGCTTAAAACCTTTAACCACTAAACGAGCTTTATATTTATCAATTGACCCATCTACCTTATACTTTTTTTTAAGGATCCACTTTCATCCTAAGGGCTTACAACCTTCAGGGAAGTCAGCTAAGACCCAAGTATGATTTTGCATGATGGAATTAATTTCACTTTGGATGACTTCTTATCAAAGTGGACCATCGGGTCTACAAAGAGCTTCTTTTATAGACCACAGTTCTTCATCCAAAAGAAAAACTACATAATCAGGACTAAAGTCCTTAGCAACCCTTGCTCTAGTGCTACGTCTTGGTTCTAAAGTTTCAAGATCGGCAGCTTGCCTTTTACGCGTAGCAAACTCTACCCCCACATTTTTAGAACTACTAGCAACTTCTCTTGTTTCACCACTAGAGCTCGATTCAACTTTATCATCCTTTTTACATAGATAGATGTGTTCGAAGAATATAGAATTCATTGACTCAATAGTAGTTCCAACATTCATATTGGGCACAACCGACTTATGGATGACAAACCAATATGCACTACTATTCAGTGCATATCCTATAAAGATACAATCGACGGTCTTAGGTCCGATTGCAATTTGCTTAGGCAAAGACACTTCTACCTTAGCCAAACACTCCCACACTTTAAGGTATTTATAAGAAGGTTTCCTTCCTTTCCACAACTCGTATAGAGTAACATCCCTACCTTTAAGATGTATTTTATTTAACAAATAATTAGCCGTCAATACGGCTTCCCCCCACATGTTCTGGGGCAGTCCAGAACTTATTAACAAGGTGTTCATCATCTCTTTTAAAGTTCGATTTTTTTCTTTCAGCAACACCATTTGATTAAGCCGAATATCGGGTAGTGGTTTGATGAATTATTCCACTTGACTTACACAACTTTTAAAAAGGAGCTATATACTCTCCACCTCTATCCCTTCGTACCATTTTGATTTTACAATCAAGTTGGTTTTTGGCTTCTGATTTGAAGTTAGTAAAAGATTCAATCGCCTCATCTTTACTCCATAAAAGGTAAAGAGTACAATACTTAGTGCAGTCATCAATAAAAGTAATAAAATACTTTTTCTCACCTCTAATTTCTACAAATTTTAAGTCAAATACGTCAGTGTGAATTAGCTATAGAGGCTTGATATTTCTTTCTATAGAATGAAATGGTGACTTAGTCAATTTTGCTTCAACGCAAACTTCACACTTGGTTTTGTTAAACTCATTTACTTTAAGTAAATCGAGATTAGCTAATCTTTTTATCGCATTTAGATTTACATGTCCTAATCTATAATGCCATAAATTAGAACGTTCAATTAAGTAGGAGGAAGTAACTTCATTTTCATTATTCTTGCCCTCACGGGCTCTTGGCGAATAACCATTACAAATAGCTTGAAAAGGCCCTCAAAGAGGTAACCTTTTTCTAGAAACAAACCAAACTTAGACAGAATAAACTTGTCACACTCAAACACTAGTCTAAAGCCTCGCTTAACTAGTATAGAGCCGAACACTAAATTTTTGCGGATATCGGGAACATGCAGCACCTCTCCAAGAGTAAGGTTCTTCCCGGAGCTCAACCTTAGCACCACAATACCCTCGGATGAGGCTTGATTTCTCATATTGAGCTTCTTCCCTTAGCAACTCTTGTACTTGGTGAAGCGGTTTCGGTCACCACAAACATATGTCGTGGCAGCGGTATCAATATACCACTTCCCCTCATTCTCCACGACATTTACTTCTTTGGTGACAACAGCCGCAGGGTCGTCTTCACTAAGCTCTATCTCCAACATGTTGGCTTGACGAACCTTCTTCTTCTTCGGCTTACAGCAGTCCTTGGACATGTGGCCTGTCTTGCCACAATTGTAGCACTCTCCTTGAAACTTGTGGGCTTGCACTTTGCCCTTCCCTTTGGGGCTGTTGTTTGGACGCCATCTTTTCATTTTGTTGGAGTTTCCACCTTTCTCTGCGAGGTTAACTCTTGGTTCCATGAGTGCTTTGCCCTTCCCATCTTGATTTCTCATGTCGGTCTTGATTCGAAGCTTGACAACAAGATCCTCAAGCGTTATTTCCTTTCGCTTGTGCTTCAAATAGCTCTTGATATCCTTCTAGGTTGGGGAAAGCTTCTCTATTATGGTTGCCACAGTGAAAGCATCTAGCAAAAGCATCCTTTCGGCATGGACGTTATGGACAATGAGGACAATGAGTTGAAACTCTTGCAGTTGCTCCATGACCGACCGATAGTCCACCATTTTGTAGTCCAAAAACTTGGCGACTACAAACTTCTTGGTACATGCATTATCAGTACAATATTTCTTTTGAAGTGCCTCCCAAATTTCCTTGGAGGTCTTTACATTCAAGTACACACTATACAAGCTATCCTCTAGTCCACTTAATAAGAAATTTGTATAATAGTAATTAGAGGTAAGCTAATTCTCATAAGCAATGCGGATTTCATCATTCACTTGGAGGTGCAGGTACGTTCTCCATCAAAATGGTAGTGAACCCTAATGTTGACAAGTAGAACATCTTTTGTTGCCACTTTTTGAAGTTGGTACCTCCAAACTTTGGTGGCTTCTCGGCTGCTGGAAACACTCTAGACGAATGTAGCGGTGCCGTAATCGTCGGGGTCGAGCCCCCTACCATACCAAGGTTGACGGTTAAATGCGATGCGGTCGGCAAAAAGGCTCGCGCGCATGAGCATGTGTGGCCCAAGTCCACCACATGTCACTTTGTTATCTCCTACAAGGTGGTAGAGACTTAATTAAATACCACAACAAACTTTACACATTAATCAATGTGGGACATTGATTAATGTAATAAATCTCCAAAACCCGAATAAGGTAAGTTTCTCCACTTTAGGTAACGTATTAATTTTGTCCCCCAAACTTCGTTCTACTATTTCTCACTCATCGAAAATCAGAATCGAGAAATTAAACACATCACAATTATCTACTCGAAACGTAGATCGACGCTATATATCTTAATTTGCAAATCGGATATATATTGAGGCTCGAAACGGCGCTCAAACGGACTGAATTTTGCCCAAATCAAAATAGCATTAAATGCTCACTTAATTTCCATAATACAAAATATATATAAATATATTTTATATTGATTTTGATTTTCCAACATCTATACCTAATTAAAGCTAGCTTTTAATCCGCGAAGAGATTTTCCACAGACTTTCCTAGCAACTCCTGAAAGAAAACTATAACCGTTTCTCATCTTCTTGTTCAGCTCTGACACGAAGCATTCGCTCCGCAGCCCGTCGCAGTAGTCGAAAAACCTGGCCGTGACGTCGGACTGCTTATCCCAGCTGTTTCCCTGCCCCAGGCCCACCCAGTGGCTCGGCGCGTGCCTCACGAAATCCGTTATTCCTTCAATCACAGCTAACGGAGCTTGACGGTTCTCATCCCACTGCCAAACGTGCGTCATTTCGTGGAAACATTTCGTGCCAAATGTGCGTCATTTTTTCCTTCTAGATGCCACTTGTAAAATATTTTATTATTTCTTTTTTTTTCTACTACATCATTGACAATTAAAATATTTTTTTTTGTGCATATGAATATTGTTGGACAATTGTTTATCCATTCTTAAATTTTGTAGAAAAAAAAAGAGAAATGAAAAAAATATTTTCCATGTAAATATTTATATGGCAAAAAAATACAGTAATAACCTTGGGACCGAGAAAAAATATTCATTTAACGAGGTTATTACTTTATCGAACATTATTTTAGTGCATTGACCCATATCGGGACCGAAAGAAATTATTATCTTAATGAGACTATTACTTTATCGAATATTACTTTATCAAGACTTAACTGTATTAGTTTGAAAATTAAAGTTGAAAGAGTATTAATTTGGAAATTAAAGTTTATGATATTATTAGTTTAAAAACTGACTCGAATATTAGTACCCAGTAAAATCGGATTCGCTTAACAATAAATGCAGAGACTTGTAAAGGAGGTCTCCGCGTTACAATATTTCCGCATGTTGATTATACAACATTTCTGTTGTTTTTATTCATAAATGTCATCACAAATCGGTTATCACATGTTACAAGCTTTTACTTTTAAAATAAAATAGCACATTGTTTAACCGGCTTCGCACGGTGGTGGGATTATGCCCTGCGTATTTGTTTAGATTAGGCCATAAGAGTGTCATTAAAAGGTAGGTAATATTATTACATTATTTTAGCATTGCAAAAACATAATAGAGTTACATAAACTTGATGATGTCGTAGTACTTGTTTAAAACGTTGTTCTCATCTTGTATTGCCACTTGTAAGTCTTTTCGTATCCGAATGTGTTAGTTACAAAAGCTGCTATTACAAAATAATACTATAAGCCGAAAAATAAAACGAACAAAAAGAACCGTCGAGTCGAGGAGTCCTCTCTCCGCAAGACGAAATACGCCCCGGTAGTGCTCTCGGTTGTAGGCGTATCGTCCCCAAAGATAAAACGACGAACGTCTCGAAGATTGCAGCACCGCAAGATCGTCGAGCTCCGGCGAACAGGACTTTTCCCGCGAGGACAGGCTGCTGGACTTAGAGCTAAGAATGCAAGTGAGCTAAGAAATGCAGCTAAGAAGATCTCAGGTGAATTCTTGTTGGTGTGTTTGGAATGAAGTGCAGCTTCCTATTTATAGGCAGCTTCCACCAGGTGTTGATTGCTGGAGCCATCAATGCAAGAGGACGTGGGTATGGTAAGTGGAGTGGTGGAGAGATGGAAGGTTGGCTGCTGAAGAGCCACTTCCAGATCCTTCCAAAAGATACACTTGGGTGTGGCAGGTGCAGTGCACCACGGAGAGGAATCCAGTGCAGCCGGTCCACTGCACCGCCCGACCCGGCACCCGACCCAGCGAACAACCCGACGGACCAATTGCCAAGATCCAAGATCCAAGTCCAAGTCCACGGACACAGACACGGACACGGACACGGATACGGACCGGAATCGGAATCGGAGCCGGGCCGGGCCGGGGCGGGGCCGGCAGGCACGGCGCGCGGGCGCGCGGTGCGGCGCGCCGCGCCGCGTGTGAGGCGGTCGGTGAAAAGGCTCGCGCGCATGAGCATGTGTGGCCCAAGCCCACCACATGTCACTTAGTTATCTCCTATAATATTGTAGAGACTTAAATACCACACAAAACATTATTCATTAATCGATGTGGGACATGATTAATGTAATAACTCTCCAAAACCCGAATAATGTAAGTTTCTCCACTTTAGGTAACATATTAGTTTTGTCCCCCCAAACTTCGAGCCACTATTTCTCACTCACCGAAAATCGGAATCGAGAAATTAAGCACACTATAATTATCTACTCAAAACGTAGATCGACGTCATATATCTCAAAACATTAATCGGATAAATATCGAGGCTCGAAAATGCGATCAAACGGGCTGAAATTTTCCCAAGTTCAATTAGCATTAAATGCTAATTAACTTTCCAAATAAATATAAATATATATATATATATTTAACTTTGATTTTCCAACAATCCCCCACATGAGTGGAAATAGCCAAATGCATGCATGCAGACACACAGCTCTGTCCTCAAAAGACAATAAAGCATCAGGGTAGGTGGCTTGTGACCTTTGAACCTTCCTTAGTCAGTGCTATCGAGCATACCGGCGGATTAGTGGACACGTGGTCTTGAACTATTCCTCCATGGTGTATACTGAGACAATAACACTAACACTATAAAGTCTCAACCTCGTCCGTTCTCACGTTTGTGTCCTTTACTGGCCATGGACAACCTCTTTGGATTCATATGTGTTACATAGAAGCGGCCCTCACTTTTCACTTACATAGGTGATTCTTACTCGAGTATCCTGTCATACTCCACCTTCTCAAGGCATCCAAGAATCATTAAAAGTCAAAGACTTAACCTCACCACTTGACAGGTCACCAACACTCTCGAGCTCTTTTAGGGAATAGACTAATTGAGTGCGGTATCAACAGACTCATATAGCTTAGTTTTCCCATTGAACCAAGTTCATGGGATCTCCAATCTACAAGGTTGGGTATCCACTATAATCGTCTTTAATTTATGGATTTAACTCCCATTCCCTCTACGAGCTTATACATTTGATCTCGATTCAAACTTTTAGTAAGCGGATCCGCTAGGTTATCTATAGACTTGACATAGTCTACAGAGATAATCCCACTCGTGATCAAATGTCTTACGGTATTATGTCGACGACGAATATGTCTCGACTTACCATTATACAACCCACTCTTGGCCCTACTAATAGCCGCTTGGCTATCACAGTGAATCATCACAGGTGGCACGGGTTTCGTCCAACATGGAATATCTTCAAGAAAATTACGGAGCCATTCGGCCTCCTCACCGGCTTTATCTAAAGCAATAAATTCAGATTCCATGGTGGATCTAGCAATGCACGTCTGTTTCGTGGATCTCCACGACACAGCTCCTCCCCCTATAGTGAACACATAACCACTAGTAGACAACGAGTCTTTAGTGTCGGATATCCAATTTGCGTCACAGTACCCTTCAAGTACTAGGGGATGTCTCGAGTAGTGCAGTCCAAAGTTAAGAGTGTATTTCAAATACCTCATAACTCTTACAAGAGATTTCCAATGTTCTCTACTAGGATTACTAGTATAGCGACTCAGTTTGTTCACCGGACAAGCTAGATCAGGCCTCGTACAATTCGTGATGTACATAAGATAACCAATGACTCTAGCATAATCCTCTTGAGCAACAGGATCACCCCTATTCTTGCTCAAATGAACATTAACTTCTAGAGGAGTCTTTGCCGGCACACTATCAAAGGCATTAAACCTCTTAAGCACTTTCTCAATATAATGAGATTGAGACAAAACAATCCCTTTTAGGAGTTCTTTGTATCTTTACTCCAAGAATAACATCAAGAACTCCCATATCTTTCATATCGAAATTTCTTTTAAGCATACGCTTGGTGTCATTTATGACTTGAAGGTTTTGTCCCATAATTAACATATCGTCTACATAAAGACAGACAATTACAAAACCATTCTTTGTATTCTTTATGTAAACACACTTGTCACATTCGTTAATCTTGAAGCCATTCGACAACATAGCCTCGTCGAATTTCAAGTGCCATTGTAATGGTGCTTGTTTCAACCCATATAGGGATTTCACCAACTTACATACCTTTCGCTCTTGGCCAGTACTACAAACCCTTCGGAGTTGTTCCATATATATTTCTTCTTCTAAATCTCCATTTAGAAAGGCAGTTTTCACGTCCATTTGGTGAATCTCAAGATTGTGCAAAGCAGCAATAGCGAGAAGCACACGGATAGACGTAATCCTCGTTACAGGCGAATAAGTATCGAAGAAGTCATATCCTTCAATTTGCTTAAAGCCTTTAACCACTAAACGAGCTTTATATTTATCAATTGACCCATCCGCCTTATACTTTCTTTTTTAGGATCCATTTACATCCTAAGGGCTTGCAACCTTCGGGTAAGTCTCGCTAAGACCCAAGTGTGATTCCCGCATAATGGAATCAATTTCACTTTGGACAGCTTCTTGCCAAAGTGGGCCATCGGGTCTAGAAAGAGCTTCTTTTATAGACCGCGGCTCTTCATCCAAAAGAAAGACAACATAATCAGGACCAAAGTCCTTAGCAACTCTTGCTCTAGTGCCACGTCTTGGTTCTAAAGTTTCAAGATCGACAGCTTGCCTTTTACGTGTATCGGGTTCTACCCCCACATTTCTAGAACTACTGGCAACTTCTCTTGCTCCACCACTAGAGCTTGACTCAACTTTATCATCCTTTTTACAAGGATAGATATGTTCGAAGAATATAGCATTCCTTGACTCAATAGTAGTTCCAACATTCATATCGGGCACAGCCGACTTATGAATGACAAACCGATATGCACTACTATTCAGTGCATATCCTATAAAGATACAATCGACAGTCTTAGGTCCGATAGTAACTTGCTTAGGCAAAGGCACTTCTACCTTAGCCAAACACCCCCACACTTTGAGGTATCTATAGGAAGGTTTCCTTCCTTTCCACAACTCGTAGGGAGTTACATCTCTACCTTTTAGAGGTATTTTGTTCAATAAGTAGTTAGCCGTCAAGACGGCTTCCCCCCACATGTTCTGGGGCAGTCCAAAACTTATTAACAAAGCATTCATCATCTCCTTTAGAATTCGGTTCTTCCTTTCAGCTACACCATTTGATTGAGGCGAATAGGGGGCAGTGGTTTGATGAATAATACCACTTGTCTTACATAACTCTTCAAAAGGAGCTACATATTCTCCACCTCTATCACTTCGTACCATTTTGATTTTACAATCAAGTTGGTTTTCGACTTCTGCTTTGAAGTTAGAAAAAGCTTCAATCGCCTCATCTTTACTCCTTAAAAGATAAAGAGTACAATACTTGGTGCAGTCATCAATAAAAGTAATAAAATACTTTTTCCCACCCCTAGTTTGTACAAACTTCAAGTCACATACGTCATTGTGAATGAGTTCTAGAGGTTTTGTGTTCCGTTCTACAGAATGAAATGGTTGCTTAGCCAATTTTGCTTCAACACAAACTTCACACTTGGTTTTGTTAAACTCATTTACTTTAAGTAGATCGAGATTAACTAACCTTTTTATAGCATTTAGATTAACATGTCCTAATCTAGAATGCCACAAATCGGAACACTCAATCAAGTAAGAGGAAGTAGCTTCATTCTCATTATTCTTAGCCTCAACGGGCTCCTGGCGAATTGCCATTACACTTAATTTGAAAAGGCCCTCAGAAAGGTAGCCTTTTCCTAAAAACATACCAAATTTTGATAGAATTAATTTGTCAGACTCAAAAACTATTCTAAACCCTCTCTTGACTAGTACAGAGTCGGACACAAGATTTTTCCGGATGTCGGGGACATGCAGCACCTCTCCCAGAGTAAGGTTCTTGCCGGAGCTCAACCTTAGCACCACAGTACCATAGCCAACCACCTCAGACGAGGCTTGATTACCACAGTCACTGAAGAAGCAAACGTCGTGGAGAATGAGGGGAAGTGGTATATTGATACCGCTGCCACGGCACATGTTTGTGGTGACCGAAGCCGCTTCACCCAACATATTGGCTTGACGAGCCCTCTTCTTCTTCGGCTTTCGGCAGTCCTTGGACATGTGGCCGGATTTACCACAGTTGTAGCAGTCCCCTTCAAACTTGCGGGCTTGCACCTTGCCCTTCCCTTTGGGGTTGCTATTCGGACGCCCTCTCTTAGCATTGTTGGAGTTTCCACCTCTCTCAGCAAGGTTGATTCTTGGCTCCACGGGTGCTTTGCCCTTCCCATCTCGAGTCCTCATGTCGGTCTCGATGCGGAGCTTGACCACAAGGTCCTCAAGCGTCATTTCCTTTCGCTTGTGCTTCAAGTAGCTCTTGAAGTCCTTCCAGCTCGGGGGAAGCTTCTCAATTACAGTTGCCACAATAAAAGCATCTGGCAAAAGCATACCTTCGGCGTGGACATCATGGACAATCAGTTGGAACTCTTGCACTTGGTCCATGACTGGTCGAGAGTCCACCATTTTGTAGTCCAAGAACTTGGCGACTACAAACTTCTTGGTACCTGCATCGTCAGTACAGTATTTTCTTTCAAGTGCCTCCCAATTGCCTTGGAGGTCTTTACATTTGCATATACACTGTACAGACTATCATCTAGTCCACTAAGCAAGAAGTTTTTACAAAAGTAGTCGGAAGTTAGCCAATTATCATAGGCTATGCGGACTTCCAGGTTCTCTTCGTTTTCACTCGGAGGGGCGGGTGCATTCTCCATCAACACAGTGGTGAACCCCAATGTTGTCAGGTAGAACAACATCTTCTGTTGCCACCTCTTGAAGTCAGCTCCACCAAACTTGGCCGGCTTCTCAGCAGCGGGCAGCACTCTAGACGAGTGCAGAGGTGCCGTGAGGGTCGGGTTTAAACCCCCCACCACACCATGGTGGTTCACACTCCTAAATGGGACGTTGCTCTGCAAGGCAGAGGACATGGCAGTGAAGTTGAATGCCGTGTTAGCGGCATTAGCACGGTTAAGTGCTATCCTGGCGTCGGTAGCGGCGGAAATGGCAGCTAGGGTTGGATTGGCAAACACCGGAGTTGGAGTAGGGACAGACGTCGGTAGAACAGTGTTTCCGGAGGAGGCAACGACGTCAGATACAGCGGGGTTGGTGGCGGCGGCAGCATCGGAGAGGGGAGCACTTGAAGAAGACATGTTTACAGCAGCTTGAGTAGGTAGGATATTTCGTCTTGCGATTGTTAGTTACAAAAGCTGCTATTACAAAATAATACTATAAGCCGAAAAATAAAACGAACAAAAAGAACCGTCGAGTCGAGGAGTCCTCTCTCCGCAAGACGAAATATGCCCCGGTAGTGCTCTCGGTTGTAGGCGTATCGTCCCCAAAGATAAAACGATGAACGTCTCGAAGATTGCAGCACCGCAAGATCGTCGAGCTCCGGCGAACAGGACTTTTCCGGCGAGGACAGGCTGCTGGACTTAGAGCTAAGAATGCAAGTGAGGTAAGAAATGCAGCTAAGAAGATCTCAGGTGAATTCTTGTTGGTGTGTTTGGAATGAAGTGCAGCTTCCTATTTATAGGCAGCTTCCACCAGGTGTTGATTGCTGGAGCCATCAATGCAAGAGGACGTGGGTATGGTAAGTGGAGTGGTGGAGAGATGGAAGGTTGGCTGCTGAAGAGCCACTTCCAGATCCTTCCAAAAGATACACTTGGGTGTGGCAGGTGCAGTGCACCACGGAGAGGAATCTAGTGCAGCCGGTCCACTGCACCGCCGGACCCAGCACCCGACCCAGCACCCGACTCGGCGAACAACCCGACGGACCAATTGCCAAGATCCAAGATCCAAGATCCAAGTCCAAGTCCAAGTCCAAGTCCAAGGACACGGACACGGACCGGAATCGGAACCGGAGCCGGGGCCGGGGCCGGGCACGGGCACGGGCGCGGGCGCGGTGCGCCGCGCCGCGTGTGAGGCGGTCGGCGAAAATGCTCGCGCGCATGAGCATGTGTGGCCCAAGCCCACCACATGTCACTTAGTTATCTCCTACAATATTGTAGAGACTTAAATACCACACAAAACATTATTCATTAATCGATGTGGGACATGATTAATGTAATAACTCTCCAAAACCCGAATAAGGTAAGTTTCTCCACTTTAGGTAACATATTAGTTTTGTCCCCCCAAACTTCGAGCCACTATTTCTCACTCACCGAAAATTGGAATCGAGAAATTAAGCACACTATAATTATCTACTCGAAACGTAGATCGACGTCATATATCTCAAAACATTAATCGGATAAATATCGAGGCTCGAAAATGCGATCAAACGGGCTGAAATTTTCCCAAGTTAAATTAGCATTAAATGCTAAATAACTTTCCAAATAAATATATATATATATATATATATATATATATATATATATATATATATATATATATACTTTGATTTTCCAACAAGTTGATCAAATATGAGTACGGTGAATTCCGTGTCTGTGATCGGTTTAAAGACAAGCATGTCGTTGTTCTGCAGGTTGTGGTCTTCTACGAACAGCTTCCAGTTGAAGCGTAGGGTCTTGTTCCATATTCCGATGCAGTATTCTTTCGTTCCAGTTTTGATGAGGATTTCATTTATATCGCCTTCCAATATAAGTACGTCGGCGGAGCGCGGGATGGGCTGAAGAATTCATGAGTACCAAAGTTTAAATAGAGATGTAGAGGGTAATTGAAAATATTGATCTTACCATGTGTTTTAAGTACATGTTGTAGTTTTGGAAGAAACATTTGCTCAATGTGTTGTGTTGTCGGTGAGGTACAGGTGGAATGGATGAAGAGATGTTGCCTAGTAGTAATGCATTGTAGGAGCATTTATTATTTGTTTGACTATGTTTTGGTATACGTTAAAGAGTAATGAATTACCATTTTGGTCTTCTTGGTAGTGCAATAGAGTTGACAGCGGTGGGTTGTGAGATGATTTGTTTTCACATTGTGTGCGTGCATTCATTGGGATGATGTCGTAGTGCCATATACTGGTGTTTCGCTGCAGCAACATGTCTCCAATAGTTAGATTATTGTCGATGAAAAACCTTTGCCACCCATCTTCAAATGAATTGGCTCCAACTGTTATTATCCATGCTTTTCGTTGGTAGTTTAGGGTGATCTGTTGTTTTCTTCTGATCCCCAGAGCCACGTAGATTGCTAAAGGTATTATCTGGTGATTATTGGACTGGTTAGCGTACATAGAGTTGTGTAATGATTTTCGGATAGGTTCATACCTGTCGTTGGGTGTTGTTACACATAAAGAGGTAACACATCGGTGCATAGGGCGAAGGTGTGGGGTGTTCTGCGGAAAGCGAAACGGTTGATATTAGAGTTGTCAAAATAATATTTATGTGGGAGTTTGGTTATTTTGTTAACATACCTCGAGGCAGAAAAGCCTCTGGTCCAACATGTAGGACGGCTGTTAACCAGGCTCGGATATTTTCGGTGGCTCGTTGATTAAGGTATCCGACATGGTCGATCAAGCGTGGGTATTTTGACAGGAGCTAGTCGCAGATGCTTGCTTGAATCGTTCCACTGTCGTTTGTCCTAAGAGTTATCGCATGGACATAGTTGTTGGTATGAGTAATTAGGTAAAATTGGAGCTCCGAATTTTTATCTTGGCTGGTCCATGTGTAGAAGGGATGTGCTATCTGAGACATTTTTATATTTGTTGTAAGAGAACTAAGTGGTGTTAGTTTGTACTTTGTCTTACACTGGGCTTATTTATAGTATGAATGTGAAATAGGATAAGATACATGAATGTTGTGATAAACTGTGGAATGAACCATCAGTAGTTAGTGGATCATTATAAATTAATTAGGTGTAGGAATTCAAAATGGTCACGCAAGGTCTGTAGCATAATATGTTGTCCTATTCAGTTTACCGAAAATACGTATACTTTGTCTTACACTGGGCTTATTTATAGGATAAGATACATGAATGTTGTGATAAACTGTGGAATGAACCGTCAATAATTAGTGGATCATCATAAATTAATTAGGTGTAGGAATTCGAAATGGTTTGTAGCAGAATATGTTGTCCTATTCAGTTTACCGAAAATACGTATATATGATATATGTTAATAAAAATGCAATTGTAATGACACTGCACTTGTACGATGAAAAACATGTTTGTCAATTGTACATTTGGATGAATGGTTATTTAACCACAGTTGAGGAGAATTCGGGGAAAAAAGGATAATGGTTAGCTGTTATTGTTTTGATAGTATATGAAAGTATGTTTTTAAGTATTTGAAAATATTAATAAAAATGTTTGAAGATACGTAACTTAAAAATATATTTATTGTAAGTACAAAATTAATATTTATTTAATATTCACTAATTTGGAAGTGACGAAAGAGACCAATTTTGACTATTTAATAAGGAAAATATAGCATTAGGTTGAAGACAAATATTTTCAATTATCAGCATGCTCGTCATGATGTGGCACGTGCAGTAGGATCTCTCGTCGTGTGGCCTTCTCTCTTAAACGTAAATACGAAGTGTAAGTAATCATGTGACATCTGGTAGTGAACACATAGGTTCTTAACGTGGGCACTAACAATTTATCAAATTGTAAATTCTGCCAAGAGTTATCCTTCCATAATAACATGATAATAAACTTTTATAAATATATTCTTTAATATATTTTTTGGAGTATAACATGCATGAAAGATGCATGTGTAAAATGCCTATTTATAGTCATGCATGCGTACATTTTGAGTATTTAATAAAGAAAATATAGAATTAGGATGAAGACAAAGATTTTCATTTATCAGCATGCTCGTCACGCAATGACACGTGCAGTAGGATATCCCGTCACGTGGCCCTCTCTCTTAAACGTAAATACGAAGTGTAAGTAATCATGTGACCTGTGGTAGTGAACACATAGGTTCTTCACGTGGGCACTAACAATTTATCAAATTGTACATTGTATGTAGAGTTATCTCGCGATGATAAAATGACAATAAACTTTTATAAATATCTTGTTTAATATATTTTTTTTGGAGTATAGTGGTTGTATTTTAAGCATAACATGCATGGAAGACACCTATATAAAATTTCTATTTATAGTCATGCATGTGTATAGATATGTGCATGTGGGTGTTTGTGTATAAGCAATACGATCAAGTATCACGGTATCACAATTTGCATTTTCGAACACTCGAAGTGTCTTTTTTGTATAGTATTGTAGTCATTATTGAAGGTTTTTTATTTTTTTATTCATTTTTTGATGATTGATGTTAGTTGATATGTTATTTTATGCACGTTTATTGTATTTTATTTTTAGCGTAAGTGTAACTTTTTTTTTCCTATTTTGCTAGATGGCTGCTATGAGACGAACTGCTAGGAAGCGTGTCACAAGGGTTATTACGAACGAAGATCGGTTACGTCGTTTCCGTAGCTGCAGAATGGATTTGGAGCACACGTATGGGGAGTTCCTTACAAAGTATTTTGCACTTTGGCAGGATGTCAGAGAACTTGTTCAAGAGTTTGAGGCTTCGGAACGCCTCATAGACCAGACGCCTAGGAATTGGGGGGAATGGGTAACAAGCCAAATCAATGATTTGATATTAAGAGATCCGGCGACGTCTAATGAGCGAACTTGTAATTTTCAAAAGTTGGTATGCTGGCTTTTTAATCGTTTGGTTATGTACGGTGACTTTCCTCGTGCTTCAAGGGTTATTACGGACGAAGATTGGTTACGTCGTTTCCGTAGCTGCAGTAGGGCTTTGGGGCACACGTACGGGGAGTTCCTTGCAAAGTATTTTGCATTTTGGCAGGATGTGAGCGAATTTGTTAGCGAGTTTGAGGCTTCTGAATGCCTCATAGACCAAGCGCCTAGGAATTGGGGAGAATGGGTAATAGTCCAAATCAATAATCTGATCTTCAAAGATCCAGTGACTAATGAGCGAACTTGCAATTTCCGAAAGTTGGTATGCCGACTTTTTAATCAGTGGGTTATGTACGGTGACGATCTTCCTGCTCTAGCCGCTGCCTCCTCTAGCACCGTGTGTTCGGATTCATTGGTGGTGTGAATGAGTTAGTACTGTGGGTAATTTGCGTGTATATGTTAGTGTATAATTTAAAGTTCTCTAATAATATGAGTGTTTTGTAGTGGTGTGTTGTAGAAGTTCAAATCTTTTTCATTATGT
Source organism: Lavandula angustifolia (assembly GCA_028984105.1). Lineage (NCBI taxonomy): Eukaryota > Viridiplantae > Streptophyta > Magnoliopsida > Lamiales > Lamiaceae > Lavandula > Lavandula angustifolia. Next base: position 20,453,748 of record CM054813.1, on the reverse strand, counting down.
AAAACACTAGTGTTGTGGATCATTTGTGTGTAGATGTTAGTGGATGATTTGAATTTCTTTAAGAATATGAGTGTTTTGTAATGATCTCTTGTAGAATTTTAAATCTTTTTATTTAAATAAATGTTGCAGTATTCATTATATAACACATTTCAGCAGTAGCACATATAATAATTATTATAGTTCGCAGTTCTCACGTTAATTGTGGGTTCTTACATGATTCACTCCCACTACCCCTCTCTCTCTCTATATATATATATGACGAACTAAACTTATGAATTAATTGATCAATTGAAATGAAATAGTGGGAGGTTTTTGTTCTGAAAATAATCGATTAAATTTATACATGAACAACCACCTGAGCACAATCATCAATCACTCCCTATACAAGTCAATGGTCATAATTAATTCACCACTATATGGAATACTATAGGTTTTCAATAAGCATCAACATTCGTTACAATATATTATATTTAAATAAATTCATCATTTAAAAATTACAATATAGCCGGTTTCCTTCCCCCTCACTTAAAGAGAGGTCTTTTGATTAGTTGTCCATTTAGTGAAAAGATGTGTGAGTTCGGTTTGCATTTTGGAGTTGAATTTTTTTTGGTTTTATTTAGGATTTAGATCATAGTCGATTTTATATAAAATAAAATAACATTTTACTACAGTTAAATCTCGGTAGAGTAATAGCCTCATTTACATAATAATTTCTTTTAGTTCTGATTTAGGTTTGTAGACTAAAATAATGTGTAACGCCCCAATTTTCATAACTTTTAAGGGGACGTCTCCTCGTGCATAACATTTAATTTTTCAAAAATAAAATAAAAATAGATTTATAAAAATAATAAGGTTTTAAATACATTTCATAAAAGCGGAAGTCTTGAATAAAAAACATGTGCACCAACTAGTTCACGGAATTAAATAAAGACAAATGCATAGTTCATGTTTAAACTAAATTAATGCTTTAAAAAAAACATTTTTAGATTCTTTCATGTGTGTGACCATCACCATCCGCCACTTCAAGCATCTGTCGGATCATGATCTGAAAAAGTTAAAATAATAAGGGGTGAGTACGACTACTCAGTGGGAAACACATTTATCCAAACTATAGATTATATCAAATATAAACATGAATAACTAGATCATGTAACATGAACTTGTAATTTGGCCACATAGACCACATGAACTTGTAATTTGACCACATAGACCACTTGAACTTGTAATTTGGCCACACAGACCACATGAACTTGTAATTTGGCCACGCAGACCACATGAATGTGTATTGGCCACATAGACCACTTTCTTACATGTCTGTCGTCAAACATGAAATATCGAATATAATCTATAATAAAGATAAACGTAATATTCCCCACCTTAACCTTGACTTTGAATGAAAAATGTGGATATAAAATGGATTAAGTCCTGCGCGCTTGCCCTAAAATGAAATATTTATTCTTTAATGTCGTGACGTGTATGCAACAAAATTCAGAGTATACACGAAATTCAATTAACATACCAAGCAATTGTAAAGCATCTAAATTTCTACCATGAATTTTAAACACTGTAATGATGCTAATTAATTAATTCCCTTCATTAGAGTCTACCAAACCTCAAACCATATAACTTACACATAAATTCCAATAAGAAATAATTCCATAAATTCCAATATTGCATTCTTATATATATACTCTATGGTAATTCATTAAATCTACCCAGCTTACAAATTAATATGATGCACCCTCAGCCGAAACAATTATAGTAGTAGTTAAGGAAAATCATAAATCTAACTTAAAACATTTAATAAGAAATCAATCCGACAAACAACAAGTGTATCACTATACACTTATAAATAAATGTAACTGTTTAACCTAATTATCTAAGCGATTATACTTCGATTCTACTATCTTAATACTTACGGAGTATATAGAGAGCGACTTTTTGTTTAATTTGTTGATCTCTTAATACATTTCATAACATTAAATAGACAAACAATTAGTTACAGTATAATAACCTCATAAAATCATATGATATTAAATTGAGTTCCTTCTCGGCAAAAATATCAATGGTTGTTAATATAAATTATTTCATGCATTCCTTAGCTAACCAAATTCTTTTACGAAAGCAAATAACATGCTTTACAATTACAAGCTTTTCAATCAATAAAATCACAAAAACGATTATCATAAATGGATTTACTGTACACAAATTTAAGAACTAGATGACAATAATACCTTATTTAGCTTGATCTTCTTGAATAAGACTTGCAGCAAGAAATAGCCGAAAACTAAAAAACTGATGCAACCCTAACTTGAAGTTTTGTTTTTTTTTCTTTGCGCATGAACAATTACAAGTGAGTATATATAATAAACCTTAGGCTATTGATAAATACTAATCGAGAATATGCCTCCTCTTTATAAAAATTATCATCTCTATCCAACCCTTTCCAAGTAGATTATAATACATATATATATATATATATATATATATATATATATATATATATATATATATATATATATATATATATACCGAGATTTTCTCTAACCATAAGGCGCTGCAAATCGTGATTTAATCAACCTAAAATCTAGCCTAATAATATTAATATTATAGTCTATCCAATTTAACAAACATATCTATTCTAAAGCAATATTTTATTACTATAAATCCAATTAAGATTCCATATATCCACTTAATTAGTCAAATGCCACAAAAAAACAAAACAAAAAGTCCTAAGAAGTTAGATTTTAATATAAACCATTCGCTAAACATTAAATCCCATATTTCGTTTGATTAGTCAAGCATATTTAATTTTAAATAAATCAAATAATTATAGAATAGATATGCATAAATATATATATACTTATTTGGTCCAAAATGAATTCTAAATTCTCGAAATAATGACGCATAATGGAAACAGACATATTAAACATTTGATAATGCATTTAGACACACAAACATATATGGAATTAATTATGATATGATCACTTATAATAGTTCGTTTTTAAATTCTAAGGCGCGGCTTATAGGACTTACCACAAGATATGATGCATGAGATGCAAATGAATTTTCTTATTTAAATTTAATTTTATCATAAGAAAATTTTGGGGTATTACATAATGTTCGATAAAATAATAATCTAGACAAACGAATATTTCTTCTAATCCAATATTAACTATAGTACTTGATGAAATCTCAAATTTTTAGATATAAAGTTTATATCAATTTTTTATTCTAAATATTAGTAGTAGTATTTACTTTTATATTCCTTCTGTTATGGAGAATACAGTTTCATCTTCAACTACAATCCCAGAATGCTTTCTGGTCAGAACCATCCACTACAGAAAATTAAAGACATTAACAACAGGCTAGAAAATAGGCAGTTTCCATGTTTCTGATTTTATTCATATTTCCTTCCGTCAGTAAAATGTGTGCTCCGGGAAGAAAAAAATCATGTGTCACCTGGGATCCTTTCCTTCCGTTGTCAACAGATATCGCAGGATGCATTTTTGGATTGTAATGACTTTCCTTTTTATCAGCAAAACTGCAACCACAATTGATATTTAATGAGGTCCGGCTAATCCTGTTTTGAGGAAAAGAAGGTATCCTTGGAGCCAAGAAAGACAGCACAAAATGAAAATTAGCCAAATATGCTTTGAAAATATAGCTCAATCCATATTTTCAATTTTTTATCAATCCAGTTCCAAATGTCACTAGGGAACTTTTAAAAGCTTCTGCAGCCTTTAAGCAGTGATGAATCTAATTTAACCAAAGTATTTTTTAACTTTATATCATCATAAAGGAAACTTAAAAACCACAAGACAGATGATACAAAGACATTATATTGAGATTGGAGCAATTTCAAAATTTCAGCCTATGTAAGTACAAGTAGTAGAGCTTGACCGGATTAGAACAGTCTTGGTAGAGAATGATTCACCAATGTAACTAGAGTTGATAGTCCTGTTTTAGAGAAGAAGCTTATTCGAAGAGCTATGAGGGTAGCATAGATATAAAAATTATCTAGGGTGCAAGGAAAATAGCTCATTTCATCTTTGTAGTTTTACCAGTCCCACTTCAAATCTCAACATCAGTCCGTATTCCAACCATAACAATATTGAGGCTTTGCCCCCTGAATACACTCAAACATAGATATTACCTTATTTATTAATTTATCTCAAACCAAAATCCAGGATTGGCCATTTAAGATATAGATGGAAAAAGAAGTATCTTATTGTCAAATGCAGACATGCCTGCATGATATATTTGGAAGTTCACCTTGTGAATTTCTACATCAGATGTTTGGTTTAAACCAACAATATAAATATTCATCAACAGAGCAGCAACTATAGTCTGCAAAATACAGAGTGGTGCTTGGGTTAGAATCAATAAAGTTACTATATTGATAGGTAACAACAAATATCGTTAATATACCTCTAATAAACCAACGAAAAATAAAGGGGAAAAATCCGATAGTTTCTCAACGGCAAGTAGAGAAAGAGAAACTGAGACAATGCTAAGTGCCTGGTCATGGGAAGAGAGTATAAGTGACTTTAATTGGAAAAATCGTCATGCCAAATCCAAGGTGCCAACAAGAGCTATGCAACATAATTGTTCCTATAACCGGATGAGGCGTTGAAAACCTGTAGAAAGCATCAAAGGCTTGTTGCACTGGACCCGGGCTCTTAAGAGGTCCAGATTCAAGAGAATGCCCTGAACCTGAATTTACTACGTACTTCCTCTCACACTTTGGATTTAATGTAATTCTTCTTTTGCCAACATTTTTGACATGTTGCTGCCTCAAATTTTGACTCCGCAGACATAATCTCTCCGCTATTGAATGGAGTCTTTCAGCATTGCTCAAAGCTTTACATTTAGAATCATAGCCTGCTACAGCAAAACCAACTAACGGTGTCACAATGAGAGACTACTGATTGCATCAATTCAAACTCCATACCATCATTCTCAGAAACTTGGAAATTCAAGAAAAGTGGGAAAGGGATCTGATTACGAATACAAATAGCCATCATACATACACCTCAAATTCGAAACAGTATCAATTAAGATCTCCGAGTCATCTACGTATAACACCATAAAAAGAGCCCTTCAATTTTTCACCACAACATACCCCCTTCCGCCGCTGCCCCAGTAAAAAGTGGTAAAACAAGGAAATTCACACGTACCTCTGGGAAAAGCATAACTCGGGTGCAAAGGGAAATGAAAACGAAGACTTTTGAAAAGACCCAATTAACATAGACTCCATTTCATCAAGAATTTAGCAGTCGGCACCAGCTGCTGTTCGAAATAATGAAAGTATCGCGCTCTCTCTCACTAAGAGAAGGGGGAAGAGTGAGAAAGCCTCAGTGGTTGCATGTCGAGCACTTGGTACTTTCCCCGAGGAATGGTATCGACGTCGTTTTGCAGGCGCGATCAGGAGGGCGGTGGAGCTTGGAGTACTTGCAGTCGGACTTCTGGAGGGCGCAGTGGTGGAGGAACTGGAAAATTGCCATCACTATCAAATTTTTCAGGCGGTGGGAAGGAGGTGGTGGGCATGGAGGGATGGGGGAGGGTATAAGCGGGATGAATTCACGGTATTGTCGGCGTTGAAAGAAATAGAGAAATCAATCTTTATCTGTACAAGGAACATGAAAAGTCAACATCTTCCCTCCCAACTACAGTAACGATTCGAACATGCATCATTGGAGTAAATCCACCAAAGATTGAAAAAAAAGGAGACAGGGATTTCATGTATTAGACATATCTACAACGCTCATATAACACTAAAGATGAATCAAGCACAAAACCTGATAAAGAATTCGACTTCTTCAGTAGATAAGAGAAAAACCACATTAATATCCACATATGTAGAGAGGTGGTGGATAGATATGCAGACTTATGTCGGCGGGGTGGTGGGGAGGTCATTGCAATCTTTATCTGGCCGTGTCTTCTACATCTAATAGACCGGTATTTGTCGTATGTGGTATTACGGTGGCTGGGAAGGATGGGAAGGGAATCGATTTTTGTCGTATGTGGTATTGCACCTCAATTTGAGGTGTTTGAGAAATGTATTTCTTATATATAGATGAAATAGTTGATATTGATATGTGGAGAGGACATAGTGAACTAGAGGATTACATTTCAATAAATTTTATAATTATTAGGATTTGTCGTACCCCAATAATTTTTTGATTTATTTTACAATTACATATTAGTCATGAATATATATATATATATATATATATATATATATATATATATATATATATATATATATATGAGATGAATCAAATAGGAACAATCCCTTATAGTAGGGAGTAGGAAATGTGGACCCTTAGATATTGAGATGAATGACTAGGATTGAATGTTTTTTTTTTAATTTTGCATCTCATTTTCTTTATTCATTAAGGGCAGCATTGTCATTTTCCAACTCTATTTCAATTTTAACACTTCACACATTTCCTTCTTCATTTTTACTTATCTCTCCTCTCATTTATCTCAAGTTATACATAGACGATGAATTGAAATCTCAAAACAACACAAAATTCATTCTTGATAACTGATATTTTGATATTTTTGTGGCTTCTTTTTGTTGTTTTTCGTCATCTTCTCAAATTGGACTGTGCATTTTTTTCCAAAATGTGAGTGTATCAATTAATTATTTAAAGTGTATCAAAACAAGCTTATTAAGTGTATCATGAACAGAATCATATGAGTGTGTTTTTTTTCCAGAATGTGGGTGTATCGCTTAACTATTTAAAGTGTATCAATACATGCTTATTAATTGTATCATAAAACAAAACCATATGAGTGTATCGATAAACAAGGAAAGTGTATGACAAAACAAAGATTAGTGTATCACGAAACAAAGGAAGGTGTATTCACGAGCAGAACCTTAACCAAACAACATGAAAACCAAAAAACACAATCTCCAAAAATGAATCCATAGTTTTTCGATCCCAAAGCGTTGAAATTGGTTTTAAAGATGGGGAAACTATACACGATTTAAATGATGAAGAAACTAACAAATAAAGTGGGAATCGATGATTCAGATGTAGCTTTTTTGGATTCAGAATTGATGGTTTTGAGCCGGAGTTGAAGTAGGAATCTCTCTTATAGTGATGGATTCATGGTCGGATTCACTGTTTCAAGCCTTTTAAGCCTTACCAGGAGGTCTATGCGCGGTTCCTGTAGCCCCGTCGGTCACTTCGTGTTGCACCTGCGCGGTTTCTACATTCGTAGGATGGAGGTGCAGGCCCTCCAATCCAGAAGCTTTGCCGGAGGGTCGTGTTTGGAGACCATGGTTGTTTCGATTGGGGAAAATTTGCTCACTTCGTCATCGAAGATCTGAAGATTTGAGAGAGCGGCTTCGAGAGATAAAAGGGATGAATGAGCCCTATTTCAACTGCTATTCTAATTCAAATACACCATAGATACAAAATGACATAATTAATCCTAAGTGTATCAGTTTTGTTCATAGAGTGTATTCTCGCTGAAATAAATCTTTTACTGCCTAAATTGAACTGCAATCGTTAGATCAATCCAATTGGATCGATCTGATGACACTAAGGTGTTCCTATTTCCTACTATAACTCTTGTTTGCACCTGTACCTGCCTAAATCTTTACTGCCTAAATGACATAATTAACCCTTGTTTCCTACTATATATATATTTATATATATGATGTGAATCAGGTGAGAACCCACATTTATCTTGAGAACAATGAACCATGTAAAATCTTTACATATTTTATGCACAATCCTTATATATTTTATCAAAAAAAAAACTGTAAGTTTATACTTTTACCTTCGCCATAAAACATATAAGGATTATGCATAAGTTTTTTGCATAAAAAATATAAGAATTATGCATGAAACATATGATGATTATGCATGGTTCGCAATTCTCACGTTAAATTCGTATATATATATATATATATATATATATATATATATATATATATATATATATATATATATATATATATATAAGGGAGTGAATCATGTGAGATTTCACATTTAACGTGAGAATTATGAACCATGCATAATCCTTATATGTTTTATGCAAAATCTATAATTCTTATATGTTTTATCTAAAAGGCAAAAGTGTAAAATTATATTTTTTTGCATAAAATATATAAGGATTATGCATAGTTCTCACGTTAAGTATAGTTCTTACCAGATCCACACCATATATATATATATATATATATATATATATATATATATATATATATATATATATATATATATAACATTTTAGAATATCTTTATTTCATTTTTTTTTGTTACTCCCTTTGTCCTATTCAAATTGTCCAATATTCCTTTTCGGACTGTCCCACTCCAATTGTCTACTTTTCTTTTATAGTACTCCCTCCATCCCATTAGTAGTGTCCTATTCCTTTTCGGCACGGTTATTAAGAAATGATGTTTTATGGTGTGTATTATTTGACTTTTGAATAGTTAATTCTTGTCCACATATTTTTTACCTTTTTTAAAAATGGGACACTTATAATAAGACAACCAAAAAAGAAAAATGAGACATTACTAATGGGACGGAGGGAGTAATACAATACTCTATATAATGTAGTGGGTTCCACTACTTTATTAATCCTTTACATACAACCACCAACTTTCTTAATCTTCATACCGAAAAGAAACTGGACAATTAGAATAGGAGAAAGGAAGTAATAAATATTGATTAATTGTATTGGTTCCTTGTAGGAACGTTCACGGGATGAGTTGTGTTTCAAATTTCTTTTTATGTTCAGTGTGTTGAATTTATGTCGTCAATGGAATGATGATTCTCTCCATCTAATCAAAAGTATATCTAAACTAATCTTTAGTCGTAGAATTAATATATCTCAACTTGAATATATAATTATTAAATAAATACAAGCATCATCATTTCATTGGTAGACACAAATTCAACACCAATTAATTAGACACGAAAATTTTAGTCTCATGATCTTCCAAAATTCACAATATGTAAAATGACTAAAATATGTGATTAAAATTAATCTCGGTCAGGAAGTTATATCATACACTAAGCTACAACATATAGCTTTCAGATTGTGGCTGAATGTTTAGAACACCGAACTTTTAGCTGAAATTCTCTATCAAATAGTGGCCAAAATAGTGCTATAACCCAGCTTCTTTGGTTGAGCTTACTGCTTATCCAATTTATTGAACAAGTTTGTCCTCCAAATATTTTTGTAATTCTAAAAAATAATTAACCCTTAAAATATATTTTTTATGAGTTACCAAATTAACTATTTCTTATTTATTATATATTTTTTAAATTTAATTAAATAATTTTTGTTAAAACTCAAATAACTAAATATAAATTAATTGAAGTTGTAAGTTTTGATAGTCACGATTTTAAAATTAATATTTTTTTCAGTTTATATTAATTATCCTTTTTTAGCTACGGTATATGATGAATTCATGCAATTAAGTACAAGTATTTAATGGATTATATAATAGTATGATATATTTATGCTTATGATATATCGATCAATTTAATATTTTACAATATTGAGATTGGAATTATAATGAAAAAATAATTTCTTAATTTTATTTATTTATCATAAATTATACTAATTGTTTAATAAATACAAGAGGTAAGACATACATTTCATTTAAAATTTGAAAATAAGTTGTACTATCGACAACATTTTCAAATATTATTTTTTCCACTTTCTGCAGTTTACAATACTTTTTTCCAAACACATACAAATTCTCAAATCAGCATTTATCAATAAACTCTAACTACTCTAAACACCAATTAAAGTCCAGGAGTTAAAGATCAAGTCACAGTCATTAAATAAAATTAAATAACGCCCCGTTTGGAAGAACTTAAAAATGACTTATTTCAACTTATTCTAAATAATAAGTTATTTTGCGTGCATTTAAGAGAAATTATTGAAATAACTTATTATTCCAGAAGTTATTTTTGACTTATTTTTATAAGTTAATATTTATAATTTATGGATAACTTATAAGGAGCTTAGGTAGAGATCCACCATCAAATCGTGACAGCTGCAGTTTTTTACACTGAAAGTTTTATTTTTTTACAATGTATAAGTTATTATTAATATATGCATCCAAGTACAAACAACTTATTAAATGTAAAAACATTTCGCCATAATTCATTATACAATAAGTCCTTTTATGATAAGGACTTATATAAATTATTTTCCTAAACGGAGTCTATAAATCATTTCCAACAATAGTAAACTCAATGGTTCATCGTAAGTTCGTAACTTGGCTGTATAGTAACTTTTTATTTTTGGGGTATAAAAATGACTGCTATATCTCAAACAACTAGAAACACATCTTACCACTTATTTTATTATCCCGAAAATGATATCTAACCTCTCCACCAAAACTCCAAATCTATATATTCACTCATCACTAACTAATCTCAGTCATACACCTCACAAGATACTTCACACAACAACAAAGATAAGAAAGTCGACAAAACAAAAATGACCACCTCCATCAACGAACCTCCAAAACCCATCCACATCTTCATGGTCTCCTTCCCAGGACAAGGCCACATCAACCCCCTCCTCCGCCTCGGCCGCCGCCTCTCGCAAACTCCGGCCTATTCATCTCCTTCTGCGCCCCCGAATCCGCCGGAGCAATCATACGAAAAACCAACAGCATCACCGACGACGACCCAACCCCATGTGGCCGCGGCACGATCCGCTTCGTGTTCTTCGACGACGGCTGGGACTTCACTAAGTACGGCAACGACTTGGAAGGCTTTATCGCCCAGCTCGAGCTCGTCGGCCGGGAAAAACTCCCCCCGATGATATGTAAACAGTCGGAGTTAGGCCGGCCGGTTTGTTGTTTAATTAGCAACCCCTTTATTCCATGGGTTTGCGACGTGGCGGAGAGCCTTGGCATCCCTTGCGCCATGCTTTGGATTCAGTCTTGCGCTTGCTTTGCTACTTGCTACCATTATTACCATAACCTCGTACCGTTCCCGACCGAGGAGGATCGAGAAATGGAAGTCCGGCTGCCGTGTTTGCCGGCGTTGAAGCATGACGAGTTGCATAGTGATGTAGGACAAGCGGGCCTGCAATGTTAGAATTTGAGTTTGAATAGGTTTTTTAGTTTCACTCAATATTAGCAGGGCCGGTCCTGAGAAAAAAGGGGCCCGGGGCAAGTAATAAAAAATGGGCCCCTCTCTATAAAGTAATATTTGTATTTTCGTCGTATTTTATTTTAATATATATCTTTAAAAAATAGTAGTTGTCGCTTCACCTCTATTTTTTGTGACATAGTCCTGTTCAAAACAGTTTAGTAAACAAGAAAATTAGAGAATAAAAGAGAAATAGAGATGAACAATAACAAAAACGTACAGATAAAATAAAGAATTTAGGTAGCATTTACTTTTTTATGACCTATTTAATTATTTTAAATTCTATATTACTATATTAGACTAGATATAGTATATTTTGTAATAGAATTCTAGACCAGATTAAATATATTAACTGGTCCTTTCTTTGCTAAAAAATGAATAAATATACAATTTCTTAAAAAAAAAGTTATTTATTATTAAAAAAAATTAAAAATAAATAAAAAATGGGCCCCAAAAAATTTGGGGCCCTGGGCAACCGCCCCTACTCACTACACTTGAGGGCCGGCCCTGAATATTAGATAGATATTTTATCTTATCTTTATGCGTATTAGATTTGTCTAGGAGTTTATCTATATCTTTAGATTTGTTATGAGTAGATATTTCCGTTTACTTTTAGGATTCGGATATTGGTGACTCTATATATAGGGTTCATTAGTTCTAGTTTTGGGGAGGTTTTTTTTTTTATTAATAGAACATGAATTTATTCCAAAACTGGTGGATTCCAGTCTTTTTCCTTCGAGAACGCGTTGGTGTTTTCGATTTCACGTTTTTGTTCTGCGTCAAGTGGTATCAGAGCAAGGTTTTACCTTGTTCAATGGCTACGGAAGATACATCTAGAAAATCCGTCGGTGATACGAATGATCCAAATTCGGCGGCAATTGAGGAGTTGACAAAATCAGTCGCAAAACTTGAAACAATGTTTCAACAATTTCTAAACAACCAAAACAACACTAGGGTTCGCCATCAGCATAGGGCATAAAGAAGAGAAGAGTTTGTTGAACCCAGTAGTGATGATGAATCTGAAGAAGAGATGGCCAGGAACAATATTCTCCCGTTGCGTGGCAACATAGAAAATAACCAAAATCGGGGAGATTTCAAAATACGGGCTGATATTCCATTGTTTCATGGAAGATTACAACTTGAAGACTTTCTTGATTGGATTTCAGAAGTTGAACGGTTTTTTGAATTTACTGAAGTTGCCGTGCATCGACAAGTGAAACTCGTAGCATACAAGCTAAGGAGTGGAGCTGCTGTTTGGTGGGAGAAATTGCAAACTGACAGACGTCGTAGGGGCAAAACACCAATCCAATCTTGGCGAAAGATGAAACAGTTGATGATGAGTCGATTTTTACCACCCGATTATGAACAATTTATTTTTAGTTACCAAAATTGTTTTCAAGGCAATCGATCTGTGACAGATTATTCTGAAGAGTGGTATCGACTGTCGGTTCGTAATAATCTCAATGAGACAGATGCACAACAAGTGTCAAGGTATGTTGCTGGACTGAAACCTACCATACGGGATAAAATAGGTCTGCAAGTTCTTTGGACAGTAGATGAGGCACACAATTTGGCTTTAAAAGCAGAATTGATGGAGATGTCCTCAAGCAAGGTTTCAAACTATAAGAGGGATGTAGCTGAATCCTCTAATAATGCTACTAATAGAGGGAAGAATTTTCAGAGTTCTGAACCAAATAGCGACAAGAATAAGTCTTCTACCGATCAGCTCCCGAAAAACGCTGCGACTAATACTACACAAAGGCCACCTAATCCATACGCAAGGCCTAGTGGGATCAAATGTTACAGATGCAGCCAACTTGGTCATCGTTCCAACGAATGTCCTCAACGAAGGACTGTTAGCTTGGTCGAAGTGGAGAATGAAGATGGATTTGAACATGGTAATTCAGTTGAAGATTTAGATGAGTTAGAAGGTGCGGAAGTAGCTGAAGAAGAAGGAGAGAGAGTTAAACTGTGTGATTCAACGTGTCATGTGTTCTACTAAGGTGGAAGATTTCTCTCAAAGAAATAATATATTCAAGGCTCATTGCAGTATAAAAGGGCGAGTTTGTGATTTAATTATAGATAGTGGTAGTTGTGAGAATTTCGTCTCCCAAATATTGGTGGAGCATCTCGGTTTAAGGACCTAGAAACACCCTAAGCCATATGCAATTGGATGGATTCAAAAAGGCCCCAAGGTGGATGTTTCAAAAATTTGTAGAGTTCCAATTTCAATTGGCAAATATTATAACGAAGAGGTGGTCTGTGATGTTATTGACATGGACGCAAGTCATGTATTATTGGGCAGACCTTGGCAATTCGATGTCGATATCACATACAAGGGAAGAAAAAATGTGTATCTTTTTGATTGGGGGAATCGAAAAATAGCAATGGTTCCGAAGAGTAATGAGCTTACTTCTGAAAATAAGAGTGAGACATTAAATCAGTCCTTAGTATCATTGGTGACGTCAGAGCATGAGTTGGAGATGGAAATTAAGGAAGCTAAAGAAGTACATGTGGTAGTAGTGAGAGCGTTGGTGATAGAAGACAAGGAAGAGAGTAAGGTGGTAATTCCAGAAATCATCCAACCTTTTTTTGAAGAGTTTAATGAAATAATGGCTGATGATTTACCGAATGATCTTCCGCCCCTACGAAATATTCAACATCATATAGACTTAGTTCCTGGGGCAAGTCTACTGAATCTACCACATTACAGGATGAGTCCTAAAGAAAATCAGATTTTACAAGAGAAGGTGGAGGAGCTGTTGCAAAAGGGATTTATTCGGGAAAGTATGAGTCCTTGTGCCGTGCCTACGTTATTGGTACCTAAGAAAGATGGAAGTTGGAGAATGTGTGTTGATAGTCGAGCCATCAACAAGATAACAGTGAGATACAGTTTCCCTATCCCAAGGTTAGATGATATGCTTGATATGTTAGAGGGATCTAAATTGTTTTCGAAAATAGACTTGCGAAGTGGGTACCATCAGATTCGAGTAAAGCCTGGGGATGAGTGAAAAACAGCTTTCAAAACAAAGGATGGACTTTATGAATGGATGGTGATGCCATTTGGGTTGTGCAATGCTCCAAGCACTTTCATGAGGTTAATGTCTCAAGTGTTAAAGCCTTTCATCGGTAAATTTGTTGTGGTATATTTTGATGATATCTTGATTTATAGTCGTTGCAAGGAATCTCATATGGAGCATTTGAGGCTTGTTTTTAAGGTTTTGGAAGAAAATAAGTTGTTTATTAATTTAAAAAAGTGCAGTTGGGTGACTGACAAATTATTGTTTTTGGGATATGTTATAAGTTCTCAGGGTATTCTAGTTGATGAGGAAATGATAAGAGCTATTAGAGATTGGCCTGTGCCTAAAACCATTACTGAAATTAGAAGTTTTCATGGACTGGCGACTTTCTATCGTCGGTTTATTAAAAATTTCAGTAGTATTGTGGCTCCCATCACTGAGTGTTTAAAAAAAGGAAGGTTCCAGTGGGGAGATCGGGCAGAGATGGCTTTTGCAGAAATAAAGGAGAAATTGTGCTCCACTCCAGTCTTACCTCTACCAAATTTTGATAAGTTGTTTGAGGTGGAGTGTGACGCAAGTGGAGTAGGAATTGGAGCTGTTTTGTCTCAAGAGAAGAGACCCGTTGCATTTTTCAGTGAAAAACTTAGCGATGCACGATAGAAGTGGAGTACCTATGACAGAATTTTATGCAGTTTTTCGAGCATTGAAGCATTGGGAACATTATCTTTATCAGAGACAATTTCTTCTTCATACTGACCATCAGGCATTGAAATATTTGAATAGCCAAAAATATATGAGTAATATGCATGTGAGGTGGTCGAATTACATCCAGAAATTTCCTTATGTGTTGAATCATAGGTCTGGTGCATCGAATACTGTAGCGGATGCGTTGAGTCGTCGAACCCATTTATTGGTGGTTATGCAGCAAGAGGTTGTGGGTTTCGAGTTCTTGAAAGAATTATATCCTGATGATGAGGATTTTGGTGATTTATGGGAGCAGTGTGAAGTAAAACGAGTAGAAGGAAAATACCACGTCCTTGATGGATTTTTATTTCGTGGCAATCAACTTTGCATTCCTAGGAGTTCATTGAGAGAGAAGTTGATACGGGATTTACATGGTGATGGGTTGAGTGGGCATCTAGGGCGCGATAAGACAATAACTTTTGTGGAGGAACGCTTTTATTGGCCTCAATTGAAACGGGATGTTGGAAAGTTCGTTCGGAAGTGTTATGTTTGTCAAACAGCAAAAGGGCAGGCACAAAACACCGGCCTTTACATGCCTTTACCAGTTCCAAATGCTATATGGGAGGATTTGGCTATGGATTTTGTTTTAGGATTACCTCGTACTCAACGGGGCGCCGATTCTATTTTTGTTGTTGTTGATAGATTTTCAAAGATGGGTCATTTCATTCCTTGCCAAAAGACATCTCATGCTTCTCATGTAGCTCATTTATTTTTTCGTGAAATAGTTTGTTTGCACGGAGTTCGAAGTCAATTACTTCCGATAGAGATTCATAGTTTCTGTTGGAATTTTGTATATTGGAAGCAAATTTTATGCTTGTATACAATGTGTTTTGTCCCTCCCACTATTTTATTCTCCTATCTGATAAATATATATATTTGCACATGTTATCCTTTATCTTGTATAAAAGTTAGATTTGTGTGGTGTGTCGGGTATCACGAAGACAACACAAATTGGTTGAACTAACAAGATATAAACAGGTATCACCCGGGGCGGATGCAGGTAGTTAGCTGGGCTTGGCTCTAGCCCGGTGCAGCCAAACCGAGAAGCCCACTCAACTAGTATCTCGGCCCATTCCAAGCCCACTCGGCCCACCCCAACTCCTCCTTGTACACGCCCTTCCCGATCCGCAAGTATGAATTCGCAAGCCACTCCATCGCCGCCCAAATCAGCGCCTCCTTGTCACGACTCATGACGTCATCGTATTCGCGGACCGACTGCGAGAAGACCTCCATCGCGGTGTTCCGCCGTAGCCCGTATGCTCGAGCTGTTCGAGCGGCCGCTGTTGTTCCTCAGTTCCTGCTAACCGCCTCCATTCTATCGGTAGAGTAGAATCGGTAGATAGATGCCTTGAATTTCAAGATTTCATTTATATGATCATTCCATTTGATTAATTCAACGTGAAATTGACAACCGGGAGTGGAAATTGTATGTATTGTCGGCTCTTGAGATACTTAGCAATGAACTTGGAATGTCGGCTAAAAGCTTAGCAAGCTTAGCACTTTTTTTTCTTAATTAACTAAAATAATGGTTTTGGTGCTTGAAATTGGAATGAATACTTAATTACTTGGAAATTAGGAATGAATACTTAGCAACTGAACTTGGAATGTCGGCTAAAAGCATGAAATTGAATGAATACTTAATTACTTATGCTTCCCCTTTTCTAGTTGCAACTTGTAAGGTTAATTTTATAATTTTTATGAGTTAAAGATATGTGATTATGTGAATATTTATGGCTGTCAATTTTATGAGTTGAACACATTTCCTTGACTTATCCTTTTCCAATAATATTCTTTATTTTTTTAGCTGTAATTGAGTTGTGACATATTTCAATGGACGACCAACATATAGTAAAAGAAAGGAAAAGGGCTTATATCATCTTTCTTTAAGAAACGTGATCGACAAGAGAGTCAAAGTAGCTCGAACCTTCACCGACACCTATCCAAAGTCAAAGTAATCAATCTCATTCAACGCCTATAGAAGCGAGTCCCTCTATTCCATCTTTACAATCGATACACGCATTGAGCGTGATCCCGGCATAAGGAAACAATTGTCGGAATATCCTCGTAAATTTGCAAGATGATAAGAGGCGCGAGTATCTACAAGAGGGACCTTATCAACCGAAATTGGCGGTGTATCCTGTTTCAAAGTTTGGCACTCAAAATCGGAGTTTTCAAAAGTCATGGTTTGACAAGTTTAAGTGGTTGGAATATTCGCCTACCACAGATAAAGCATATTGCTCTTATTGCTTTCTTTTTGCAAGTGATGCCGTGCCTGTTTCTTCTGCATTAGTCAAAGAAGGATTTAACAATTGGAAAAGGATAAGTCAAGGAAAGAAATGTGCATTTCTTGCTCATGTTGGTTCTACAGCCACATCGCCACATGCTATGTGTTTAACACGTGTAGAAGATTTGAAGAAACCGGTTGGGCATATTGACAAAGTTATGAATGCTCAAACAAATATTGAGAAGCAGAGAAATCGTCTACGTTTAAAGACCTCAATCAAAAGTCTCTGGTGGCTTGCAGTTCAAGGTTGTGCTTATAGAGGTCATGATGAGTCTTTATCTTCATCTAACCGTGGAAATTTTATTGAATTGGTGAAGGCTTTTGCAGATATGAATAAGGAAATCGATGAAATTGTTCTTGATAATGCTCCAAAAAATGCTCAATACATTGCTCCGGATATTCAAAAGGAGATTTTGAATATTATGGCCAATAGAGTACGTCACATGATTCGTAAAGAAGTTGGAGATGGATATTTTAGTATTCTTGTTGATGAAGCACAAGATATCTCCAATCAGGAGCAAATGGCAATTATTTTGCGGTTTGTGGATAATAATGGGATTTTGACTGAGCGATTTTTTGCCATTAAAAGTGTTAGTGACACCACCTCACTAAATTTGAAAAAAGAAATATGTGGTGTTCTTTCTCATCATGATCTTCGGGTTGAGAAAATGAGAGGGCAAGGCTATGATGGTGCCGAGAATATGCGTGGTTCATGGAATGGACTTCAAGCATTATTTCTCAGAGATTGTCCATATGCATATTATGTTCATTGTTTTGCACATCGTCTTCAATTGGCATTGGTTTCTGCAGCTAAGGATATCACCGTTGTTTGGAAATTCATATCTCATTTGGATAGTGTTGTTACCATTATAACTTCTTCACCAAGGCGTGTTTCTCATCTACATGCCGCTCAAAGAGAGGAAATCTATAATTTATTGGCTGCAGAGGAGCTTGATTCTGGACGTGGTGCCAATCAAATTGGTAATTTGCAGCGAGCCGGAGCTACTCGTTGGGGTTCACACTTCAACTCTGTGAAGAGTTTGATAGATATGTATGTTGCAACTTGCAAAGTATTTGAATTTTTCATTGAACACTCTCAAAGTGGATGATCTAAGGCTGAAATTGAAGGTGTTTACCAGAATATGACGAGCTTTGAATTTGTATTCACTTTGCACTTGTTGCATAAGATTATGAGAATTACAAATTCTCTTTGTCAAGTTCTTCAAAGAAAAACTCAAGATATTTTGGAGGCTATTTCATTTGTATCTAGTATTAAAATAATTCTTCAAGAATTGAGAGAGTGTTGTTGGGAAGCGTTTCTCGAAGAACTCAAGGTTTTTTGCTTGAAGAATAGTATTGATGTCCCTAATTTGGATTCTACATATAAGGTTGGTCGTTCTCGTGGGCAAACTACAATTGAACATCATTATCATTTTGATGTTTTCAATGGAGCAATAGATCACATCTTGATGGAGTTGAATACCAGATTCAATGATGTGTCTATTGAATTGCTTTCTCTAAGTGTGGCGTTAGATCCGAAAGATTCTTTCAAATCATTTAACAGTGGTGATATTTGCAAACTTGCAAGGAAATTCTATCCTGAAGACTTCACTAATCAAGATATTGTTACATTAGAGTATGAGTTGCTACACTATAAGCATGATGTGGTGGTGAAGCAAGAGTTTCAAGTTTCTACACTTGTTGACTTGAGTCAACTACTTACTAGTAGTGGAAGATCGAAGACCTATTGTATGTTAACTAGATTAATTAATCTTGTTTTGACTTTACCGGTTTTCCACTTTGCTACTACGGAACGAGCATTCTCCAAAATGAAGCAGGTGAAGACCGCACTTCGTAACAAGATGGGAGATGAGTTACTTGAAGATTCGTTGATACTTTGTATTGAGAGAGACTTTGTTAAAGATATAGATATAGACTCAGTTATTGATGAGTTTTATGTATTGAAGTCTCGTAGGGCACAACTTATGTAGATATTAAAATAATATTTTTATATATAAAGAGTTGAAATTTTACTGTTCAGCCCACCCCAGTATAGATTTCTGGATCCGCCACTAGTTATCACAGCTGAGACAACTTAAGGATAATCAGAGCTGCAACAACATACGAAGGAGGAAGGTATCGGTTCCTAACCCTCAATTTTCCTTCAGTTTCTTAGTCACTTTTGGATTACTTTATGGAGGCGAATGGATACAAGCCTGAATTTCAGTAGCACAGCTCATCCCCAAACAGATGGCCAAACCGAAAACCTGAATCGCACATTGGGAAATCTGTTACGTAGCATTTGCAGTGATAAACCAAGACAGTGGGATGTCGCCCTTGCACAGGCGGAATTCGCTTAGAGCAATGCAGCCCACTCAGCAACGGGTCAATCTCCTTTCTCATTAGTATATAGGAAGGCCCCTAGGCATGCTTTAGATTTGGCAAGATTACCCAAGGTGATAGGTTCGAGTGCAGCAGCAGAGAACTTGGCAGAGCAAGTTCGAGATGTGTAAGCGGAGGTCAAAGCAAAGCTCGAAGCAAAGAATGAGAGATACAAGCAGGTGGCTGATAAGAAGAGACGCCAAAAGTTATTCCAGGAAGGTGATGAAGTGATGGTTTTCCTCAGGAAGGAGAGGTTCCCGGTAGGAACATTCAACAAGTTGAAGCCTAGAAAATATGGTCCTTATAAGATTCTGAAGAAAATTAATGATAACGCCTATGTGGTTGATCTTCCTAGCGACATGAACATTTCAAAAACTTTTAATGTGGCAGATCTCTATGAGTTCCATGATGACGTTCCTTTATGTCCTAATAAGAACTCAGAGGTCGAGTTTTTTTGATGTTGGAGGGACTGATGTAGGACAAGCGGGCCTGCAATGTTAGAATTTGAGTTTGAATAGGTTTTTTAGTTTCACTCAATATTAGATAGATATTTTCTCTTATCTTTATGAGTATTAGATTTGTCTAGGAGTTTATCTATATCTTTAGATTTGTTAGGAGTAGATATTTCCGTTTACTTTTAGGATTCGGATATTGGTGACTCTATATATATAGGGTTCATTAGTTCTAGTTTTGGGGAGGTTTTTTTTTATAAATAAAACAGGAATTTATTCCAAAACTGGTGGATTCCAGTCTTTTTCCTTCGAGAACGCATTGGTGTTTTCGATTTCACGTTTTCGTTCTGCGTCACATAGCTTCTTGCATCCGGTTACTCCCTACCCTTATCTCAGAAAGGCGTTGTTGGGTCAGTTTGGTAATTTGTCTAAAGTATTTTGTGTATTCATGGATACTTTTCAAGAACTAGAGGAAGAAATTATTGATTATATGTCGAGGATTTGTTGCCCCATCAAGACTATCGGTCCACTTTTCAAAGTCAACGACGGTGCTTCCGAGTCAACGCCGGCTCTGCGCGCCGACTTTTACGCCGTGGAGAGTTGTATCGAGTGGCTGGACACCAAGCCGCCGTTCGGTGGTGTATATCTCTTTTGGGAGTATAGTGGAATTGAAGCAAGACCAAGTTGAGGAGATTGCTCACGCGCTTTTGGAATCGGAGGTTTCGTTTCTGTGGGTTTTGAGGCAGCCGCCGCGGAACTCAGTAGCTCAGCCGTATAATCTGCCAGAGGGATTCTTGGAGAAGGTGGGGGAACGAGGGAAGGTTGTGAAGTGGAGCCCACAAGAAGAGGTGCTGGCCCATGCGTCTACAGCATGCTTCGTGACACACTGCGGGTGGAACTCGACGATGGAGGCGGTGGCGAGCGGCGTTCCGGTGGTGGCGTTCCCTCAGTGGGGGGGATCAGGTAACCAACGCTAAGTTCTTGGTGGATGTTTATAAGGTTGGGTGGAGGATGTGTAGGGGTGAGGCGGAGGGTAGGGTTGTTCCTCGAGATGAGGTGGCTAGGGTTTTCGAGGCGGCGGTTAGTGGCGACCTAGCGACGGAGATCAGGGAGAACGGGGTCAAGTGGAAGAAATCGGCGGAGGCGGCGGTGGCGGATGGCGGTTCGTCTTTCAACAAAATGCAAGATTTTGTGGATGAATTAGTAAAGATTGGTAGTCGCTAATTATCGTTTGTCTAATTAAGTTCAATAATTCTCCATATATTTGGTATTATAATGTTAATATATATTTCCATGCCGTTTAATCAAGTTGTTTCTTTTTGTTTATATTAACACTCTATCATGCTATAAATACTTAATCTTGTTTTTCTTTTAGATTGTCCCAATAGAATTGTCTTGTTTTGTTTTTTAAAATGGAAAATAATTACAACTACTCAAACTCCTATTTTTTTTTACAATCAACTACTTATTTTGATCTCAAAAGAAACATAACAAGTTGGACTGAACGAGCAAGTATAAGTTAGTTTAGTGAATAACTAAAAAGATATACTATATAGACATGTATATTTCCGAAAATTACTCGTGAGTCTAGACAGTAAAAGCCAAACACAATAATCATAATGCATGCCAGCATTATGCATTACATTTCATCAACATGCATAATCATTATGATTCTTTCAACCCTTTGTTTTTTTGTACTGCTCAAATGATTTAGCATCAAAATCTATCATAAGTTTTGGACTGATGCTTCATTTTGTTCTGTTCTCGATCGTCTACTTACCTTTTCGGCTCAGTCAAATAATCGAAATAATTGCGTGCGCCATTATTTTCTTATAATGATGGAGCAACTTTTTCATCTATATATTGGAGTAATATAAATTAATTGTCTACCTATATTTTAAAGTTCATGTCTCCTACTTGCTTCCCGCGAAATGACGAGAATCACCCTATTTTCCCGAATATTAACAATACAGCTACGGTGGCAGCTACGTAAATTATGCAAAATATTAGCCCTCTCCTACCACCGTCCAGCAATTAGCCTCGTGCGCTATTCTCTCTTTCACACCGCAACAACTCCCATCCTTCTCTTCTCTCAAATTATTCCTTTACTTCTACAATTCTCCCAGGAGCGGCTTTTGTTGATTTCAGTTCCTCCGCCGACTCCCACTTTGAAGATGGCTCCCGACCATCTCCTTCTCCTGCTTCAAACCTTGCGCCGCCCCCGACCATCTTCTTCTTCCTGCTTCAATCTCCCCTCCGACCCCGGCGCTGCCAATACCCCTTCCTCCAAAACCCCTCCATACTCACCACCGCCTTCCCACCGCCTGCAAAATTTAATAGTGAAACCAACTTTCTTGATGAATCATCCAAGGAGAATCTCCGCCTGCAAGGTAAGTCTGAAATTGTAATTGCATCTTTCCATGGATTGGGGCTCCAGAATTGTTACGTGTTTTGTAGATCTGGTTATTTGTGGGTGAATTGGATTTTGTATTTGTATGTGTTGAATGATGCGAGCATGAATAGAGGAGGTTGAACAGCTAGATCCGCGTCTTTGATTTGGTGTTTTATTGTAACAATACTATATACCTGTAGGGTTTTCTGATCCATGAGATCAGTAGTTTGTGGTACTGAAAGTATTTTGTGATCCGTGATCCGCATCTCTCGCCTTCATACAACCCACATTGACGGGGGCTGTATATTTAAAAGAGTCCTGCTCTTGCTTGCCGTGAAAGTCCAAAAAAGTCCCTACTGTCTCGTATATTAACAACTCAATTACGACGGCAGTGTTGTAAATTTGCAAAATCTTAACCCTTTCCTACAACCGCCCGGGATTTAGCCATGTGCGCTATATGGTGTCTCTTTCTTCACACCGCGACAACTCCCATCCTGCGCTTTTCTCAAAATCAACTTCCCTCCGATCCCCACCGCCTCCTTCCGACCACCTTCACTCGGTTCCCTCATTGTGATTATTTTAATCAGGACTGTTCCCTACAATCTCTCTAAGCAACGGGTAAGATTCGATGAATTTCTATACTTTGTGTTTCTTTTTCCATTCTGCTTTTCCCTTATGTGATGTGCTGCAAGATGTTGTTGCTTATGAGCTTAAGTTCTTCAATGTAGGATCGCAACTTCAGCAACTGTTTTTGCCAAAGAAAAATGAATTTAGAAACTTATTAACTTGTCCTAATAATTTCTCATTTTGCCTTTGGTTTTTGTTATCAGATTGATATCCATTAGTAACAGATCAAATCCTCCATTATCATATTTAATTGGAAATCTCGTTGCGTTCCTATTTAGGAGTAGATATTTTATGAAAGGCATTTGATATAGGTCTCACTACTGTACATATACTACTAAAAAGATGATATCATGCTTGTCTGCATTAAGTGGTCTATCATAACTTATCATTTGTAATGTATGTTTGCTCCGAAAGTAACTCTAAACCTCTAATATAGCACGCATGAACTATAAGAATGGTTTGTTTGGTTATTTAATACCTTCCATATTCTCTTGCAAACAAGATGTCTATCTCCATAAAAATTGTCTTGCAACTTCGGCAAATATGGCATCACATGTGCATAGACTCAGTGCGTATTGGTTAGCCTTTTTTATATGCTTTCACTCAAGTACGTTTATTTTCCTTTAATTTTTATATGTTCAGTGGCTAAGAAAGATAGATTTCAAGATTTTGGTTTTCTTAATGATGAAACTCCATATATCTCATTCTTTACATACAATAAAATTAGCTGAAATTACATGACAAGATGAACACATGAGATGGTACTCTTGGAGTGGACAATCTTGCAGAGGAGCATGTAAGGAAGCCCTCCCTTTCTTGATTATTTTTGTAATTGTAAGTCCGTTTATATAATTATAGACCATCCGTACGGAAGTGCGTACTAGAGATAATGCAATCCTTAATTATGCATTCCACGGAATCTCGAATTAAACTTCCCCTATATGTTTTTTTCTCATTTTTCTCTACCTACATTTTAAATATGAATATGTCTTCTCCAAACTGATTGCAATCCTTTAGCATCCATTATATTATTTGTTGTAAGGATAAAAAGTCAAGGACAACAATCAATTCTTCCCCAGCTCTCTATATTTGTTCCTCGTTTGCTAACCTGCTTTGAGTAATTATCATATTCTGTTGAAGTATTTTGAAAGTAATATCTTAAAAACCTGCAGATTGAGGATACAATGAGTCTCGGTTATATGTCCGGTAGAATATATGTTTCCGTAGAGCAGTTTAGATGACTATTTGATATGATGCTTTTGGAGAAGTTTGTAAGGATGTGCCATTGATGCTTATATGTATATATACATATATTAGAACTTTCACACCGTGCTAGCACAGTGTGTAGTCAAATAAAGAATATTACTTGTTTTAGTTCATTATTTATGTTTCATTTGTTATTCTGAAAATTGTTCAACGGCTGCAAAATACTCTTTTTTTTTATTTGAAAGAAGATCCGAAGTTTAGTAAGTTCAGTTTTTTATTGATTCTATTGATCAATAAGTTGGAAGCTCTTTATTCTATTTACAACTTCAATTTTATATTTTAATAATTTTATACATGCAAATCACAGATTTTCCCAACACTTGCAAACCATGAGATTACTAAAAGAAGAAATTGACGTATATTTAAAATTAATGTCATAGTATATCGATCTACATATATTCATAGGGCATTATCAGAACATCGTGCGAAGCCGGTTAAACAATGTGCTAGTAAATGCTTAAATCTTTTGATCGGTTTTGTACGCTGATAATTTAAAGTTGGAATATCTCGTGGATAATCGCCGCCGATATTTTTGACTAATTAATAAAGCAGCAATCAAATTGGTTTTTACTACTCTCGATTTAACCTGTAATTTTATTTTTTTTGACTAGTTCGCTTTAGTTTTAGTTTTTTCCTTATGACCGTGAACTCATTGTCGTTATTTAAAGTTATTTTTTATTAAATGAAATAAGCTAGAATTGTTTGCTTTTCCGTAACTTTTCAAAATTTAAACTTAACACAAAGAATGGGTTGCCGCCGGCGAAGGGTGATCAGGGCGAGGGGCGGGGCAGAGTTAGGATGGAAAAAGAATGGAGGAGAGAAGGGCCCACCAGTGTTCATTAGGGTTCATGTGTACGATGAAGTTATGAATAAATAATCAACATCATATTGCATTAGCTACATTTTCTGAAAATTAATATCATAACAATAAATGCATTTGTGGAAGCAAGATTTCGGAATTAATTATATTACCATCTTATGAATTAGGGATTGTATGATGATTTGTAGTTTTGTAGATTATTAAACTCAAATGTCCTGACGAGGCAATTAATGTCAGAAAACCACGTCGAGACATCAAAAATCAGTTACGAATTTGATCGGCTTATAAATTGTATTAACATTTCCGAGGAAAAACAAATTAATGGCTGAAATTAATAATGAAGAAATGCCAATGCTAACTCCTAAACTACGCAAATTAATATTGCACTACAAAAAAATGTCTTTTACCGACGGAAAATTCCGTCAGTGAACAATAAAAATCCGTCGGTAAACAATTTATCGACGGAAAATAAGCCGTCGTTATAGAGCTTGTCAGTAAAATTTACCGACGGATTTTAGGTCCTTCGGTAATCCGTCGCTAAACTTGTCGACGAATTTTTTGAAATTAAGCCGACAATCGACCCGCCGGCTATCGGAGTTGGTAGCCGGCGGCGGTCGGGCGGAGACAGTGGCGGGCGGAGATCGGACACTGACGTGGCCGACGGTGGAGGCTTGTGCGCGCGCGTGCGCACTTGTATAACATGATTCTTAATAGCTAATGAGGTAGTTTGATATATAAAGGTGGAAAATGTTTGTCAAAAATTCGATATGGGATGCAAAATTTTAAGTTCACTGACGGATTACCGACGGAATTTTCCGTCGCTAAATACTGACAGAAAATTCCGTCGCTAAATCCGTCAGTAATAGCTGAGATGATGAAATAACATTTCCGTCGCAATTGCGTGCTGTTATACTATCTGGATGAGTTAAATTTTTAATATTATATTCCCTCCGCCCATTTGCATATGCTCATTCCTCCATAAATGTGTTACAAAATATATGAATTTGCCGAATGCAAAAACCCGTGAAATGGAAATGGAAAAATTACAACTTGAACAAGAAATAAAATTATAAATAAATGCAAAGTCAAGTCCAGATAGAATCTCTATCCGCAAGAGAAATACGCCCCGGTAGTGCTCACGGTTACAACGTAATCTCCCCAAAGATAAAACGACTTCAAGTCAGGCGTAGCAGCACCGCAAAACGAACGGACTCCGACGAACTAGACGAAAGGCGAGGACTTGAGCTTGACAACTATAGCTAATGCAAGATGAAGATGTGATGATATGTTGTGTATGAAATGATCTCTACAACCTCCTATTTATATGCTTTCTCCACTATGCAGAATCAATGCTCATGATGACCACCATCATCACACTAACGGCGGTTATGAGAGCTCATGATAACCACCATCATCACACAAAAGGCGGTTACAAGAGGTGGCCATAAAATCGGCGGTTTCAAGAGTAAGTGGAGAGTTACAAATTGATTCAATATTTGAATCACAGACCATCTCCACTTCAATTTACTACCACTTTGCGCACCATACTTCGAGAAACTATTTCTCACTCACCAAAAATCGGAATTGAGAAACTCCTCTATACCGCATTTAAATGCAGATTTTCCAACAATCCCCCACATGAGTGGAAATAACCTAAATGCATGCATGCAGACACTAAGCTCAATCCTCAAGAGACAGTAAAGCATCAAGGTAGGTGGCTTGTGACCTTGAACCATCCTTAGTTAGTGCTATCGAGTATACCGACGGACTAGTGAACATAAGTTTTTGAACTATTCCTCCACCGTGTATACCGAGACAATAACACTAACACTATAATGTCTCAACCTCGTCCGTTCTCACGTTTGTGTCCGTTTCTGGCCATGGACAACCTCTTTGGATTCATAAGTATCTAATAGAAGCTGCCCTCACTTCTCACTTACATAGGTGATTCTTACACGAGTATTCTGTCATACTCCACCTCATCGAGGTATCCAAGAATCATTAAAAGTCTAAGACTCATCCTCACCTGTGTTATTAAAACTGGCCCGGACCGGCCGGTTCGACCGGTTGAACCGGGTCCGGCAACAATTCCGGGCCGAGTGGGCAAATGACCCGTTTTTACTATCTACTCGGTGTGACTCGGCCGGGTCGAGCGATTAACCGGGAATCAGCGACCCGATTTAGCCCGGTTCTGATCTGAAATTTAAAAAAAAAATACTTTAAGAATAAATTACATATCTGGCTAAAAATTCGTTAATTCTTGCAGGCAAAATGACGTTTTTGCAAGATGGTTGGAGATATTGTGGGAAGAAAAGCGGAAGATGGTCAGGCTTTGAGAATGTTAAGAAAAAGAAGGGATCTTTGAGAGGTTGGATGCAGGTTTTTTTATGAGAGCTTCCATGGTGATGAAGTTTGGAGTTGGGGAAATGAGAGAGAAGGTGTTGAGGAAAGAGCGGCGCTGAGAGACTGTGAGTGAAGTTTTATTAGGGTTTAGAGTATTATTATTATTTTATTATTAATATTTGAATAGAGCAATTTACATACAATAAAATATTAAAATTAAGAGGAGACTTACGAGAGACTTTCAACTTATTATTTTTTTTATTATTAGTCTTTATATTATTAGTATTATTTTGATGAAATTTTATATTAATTAATTATTTTACTATAATGACATACTCCGAGTCAACTCGCGCGGTTCGATCGGTTGAACCACTAAATTCAATTTTCCGAGTCGATCACCGAGCCGGTTTTCAAAACATAGATCCTCACCAGATAACAGGTCAGCAACACTGTACTGCTCTTTACAGGGAATTTTTTTGTTGAGTGTTGTTTGAAGGAAATATTAGGTTAGGAATGATACCTTCCTTCTTCGTATGTTGTTGCAGCTCTGATTGTTGCTCTTCCTCTGATTCTGTGTCAGATCTTCTGATCTGTGTCCCGACCTTTTTCTTCCTCTGGGTGGTCAGAGAACTGAAGAAAATAAAAATATTGACCTCTCTGGGTGTGATTATGTGTATGTGTGTGTTCTGTTTCTGAACAGAATACTAATATATATATGCTTCAAAAGCCAATATAATATTAATATATTTGTAGCCCATTAATTTAATTATATTTCTAATGGGCTTCCACATAATTAGCGCATAATATAATTAATTATTCTAATGAGCTACTAATATTTATCAATTAATTGGTCCAGCCAATTAATTCCAGATAAATAACATTATTAAATAATGTAAAAATACATTAATCCATTAATAATGATTTCTGAGAGACAATAAATAACTAGGCAACTAATTGGGTCAGATCAGGGACCTAATACAAGAAATAAAGCTGGGCCTCAAGTTAATTAATTATCTATGCTCAGCCCAGAGCAAAATTAATTAATAAACACAGATTCATTCCACTAGAGAATCCGTGCTGACTTACCCCTTTATCCCAAATTGAGCAAGGACTTGTATTTTAGACTTAATCGATCTCCGTGTTTAAGATAGAAATACCCATTAATTAATTAAGCTCACTGACAGCTTAAATTAATTAACATCTTATATTCCTGAATAGTACCACTCGACCTTATTAACACACCTGAACTTAATCAACCGGCCGGGTTTAGTGTGCTAATCCTTTCGAGTTCCTCAGGGGATATTATCAACCCATTTTACTAGGATACGGATGAAAGATACAGACAACCAGCCTGAGCCACAAATGACTACTAGCACCCAAGATACGTAAATCCGGTCGCGATGACGTTCACCATAGTAGGTCAAAGTGATAGATAGCCAAATGCACTCAGCTGAAGTCTTACCAAGCTTAAGACCAGCTAAGTCACCGAGATCTTGGTTCTCCACTAAGGTCAGTTAGGAGAACACATCTCACTGTGATCCATCAATACACCACCTTAAGTGTACCGGTAAGAAAGACAAGCGACTAATACAAGCCACTTCTTATCTAAACTCATGACTTAAACCAACAACTTATCCTTAAGTTGTCTCAGCTGTGATAACTGTTTATATCTTGTTAGTTCAACCAATTTGTGTTGTCTTCTGTAATACCCGACACACCACACAAATCTAACTTTTATACAAGATAAATGATAACATATGCAAATATATATATTTATCAGATAGGAGAATAAAATAGTGGTAGGGACAAAACACATTGTATACAAGCATAAAATTTGCTTCTAGTATACAAAATCTCAACATTGTTACACAAATAGACTCTTATAGCTTAGTTTTCCCATTGAACCAAGTTCATGGGATCTCCACTCTACAAGGTTGGGTTACCACTATAATTGTCTTAAGTTGTGGATTTTACTCCAATTCCCTCTAGCAGTTTATACATTTGATCTCGAGGCAGACTCTTAGTAAGCGGATCCGCTAGGTTATCTGCCGACCTAATAGAGTCAACAAAAATAACCCCACTCGTAATCAAGTGTCTTACAGTATTATATGTCGTCGACGTATGTGTCGAGACTTACCATTGTATAACCCACTTTTCGCTCTTCCAATAGCAGCTTGGCTATCGCAGTGAATCATCACTGGTGGTACGGGTTTGTTGCAATATGGAATATCTTCCAAAAAATTACGGAGCCACTCGGCTTCCTCACCGGCCTTATCTAAGGCGATAAATTATGATTCCATGGTGGATCGGGCTATACACGTTTGTGTCATGGACCTCCAAGACACAGCTCCACCCCCTATAGTAAACACATAACCACTCGTCGACAACAAGTCCTGCGTGTAGGATATCAAATTTGATAACGACTCAATTTATTTACAGGACAAGCTAGATCAGGCATTGTACAGTTTGTGATGAACTTTAAACAACCTATAATCCTAGCATAATCCTCTTGAGCAACATGATCGCCTCTATTCCTACTTAAGTGAACATTAAGGTCTAAAGGAGTCTTGGCCGGCAGACCATCATATGTATTGAACTTCTTAAGCACTTTCTCAATATAATGAGATTGTGATAGAACAATTCCCTCAGGAGTTCTTTGGATTTTCACTCCAAGAATAACGTCAGCCACTCCCATGTCCTTCATGTCGAAATTTCTTTTCAACATGCGCTTGGTTTCATTAATCTTTTCAATTAGCATATCATCAACATAAAGACATACAATAACAAAATCTTTATTCATATCCTTTATGTAAACACATTTGTCACACTCATTTATTTTGAATCCGTTTGACATCATAACTTCGTCAAACTTCAAATGTCATTGTAAAGGGGCTTGTTTTAATCCATATAGGGACTTAACCTACTTACATACCTTTCTTTCTTGACCAGGTACAAAACCTTCAAGTTGTTCCATATAAATTTCCTCTTCTAAATCTACATTTAGAAAAGCAGTCTTTATATCCATTTGGTGAATTTCAAGATTGTTCAAAGCAACAATCGAAAACATCACGTTGATTGAAGTTATTTCGTGACAGGCGAATAGGTATCGAAAAAGTCGTACTCTTCCCTTTGCTTAAACCCTTTACAACTAAACGGGTCTTATCTATTGATTGATCCATCAGCCTTATACTTTCTTTTTAGGATCCATTTATATCCTAAGGGTTTACAACCTTCTGGAAAATCTGCTAATACCCACGTGTTATTTTGCATAATTGAATCAATCTCACTTTGGATGACTTCTTTACAAAGTGGTCCATCGAGTCCAGTAAGAGCTTCATTAACGAGATCTCGGTTCATCGTCTAAGAGGAACAATATATAGTCCGAACCAAAGTCCTTAGCAATTCTTGTCCTCGTGCTACTTCTCGGTTCTAGAGCTTCTAGGTCAGAATCAGGTCGTTTTCGTGAAACAGGTAGTAGCTTCATTTGTAGTTCTGGCATTAGAGCTAGATTCAACCTTATCCTTACACAGATAAAAATTCTCAAAGAAAATAACATTCCTTGATTCAATAGT
The DNA here is from genome assembly GCA_028984105.1 of Lavandula angustifolia. Lineage (NCBI taxonomy): Eukaryota > Viridiplantae > Streptophyta > Magnoliopsida > Lamiales > Lamiaceae > Lavandula > Lavandula angustifolia. The sequence continues at coordinate 20,422,701 of CM054813.1, read as the reverse complement.
TGTTCCCACATTCATAACGAGAACTTCTGACTTATAAATAATAAACCTATAGACACTACTATTCAAAGCATATCCGATAAAGATACAATCAACGATCTTAGCTCCGATTGTAACTTGCTTAGGTAGAGACACTTCTACCTTAGCCAAACACCCCCACACTTTAAGGTATTTGTAGGAAGGTTTCCTTCCTTTCCACATCTCGTAAGGAGTTATATCCTTACCTTTAAGGGGAATCTTGTTCAGCAAGTAGTTAGCCGTTAAAACAACTTCCCCCACATGTTCTGGGGTAACCCCGAACTAATTAACAAGACATTCATTATCTCCTTAAGTGTTCAATGGTTTGATGAATAATAGCACTTGATTTACACAACTCTTCAAACGGGGCTACATATTCTCCCCCCCCCCATCACTTCGAACATTTTTAATCCGACAATCTAGTTGATTTTCGGCATCCGCTTTAAAACTTTTAAAAGCTTCAATTGCCTCGTCTTTACTTCTTAGAAGATAAAGACAACAATAACGTGTGCAATCATCTATAAATGTAATGAAGTACTTTTTACCACCTCTTGTTTGCACAAACTTTAAATCACACACATATGTGTGAATAAGTTCAAGAGGCTTAGGGCTCCTTTCCTCCGAATGAAACAATGGTTTCACCATTTTTGCTTCTACACATACTTTACATCTTTTATTTTCATTAAATTCATTTACTTTTAGTAAATCGAGATTAGCTAGACGTTTTATTGCATTTAAATTAACATTTCCTAATCTACAATGCCATAAATCGGAGCACTCAGTCAAGTAAGAAGAAGTAGAAGCATTATTATTATTTCCTTCATTCTTAGGTACTTGACAAAGTGCCGCTACATTGAACTTAAAAAGCTCATCGGTAAGATACCCCTTACCAAGGAATACACCAAAGTTATATAAGATAAACTTATCAGCTTCAAACACTAGTCTAAAACCACGTTTGACTAGTACGGAACCCGACACAAAGTTCTTCCGGATATTCGGAACATGAAGCACTTCACTCAAAATCAATTCTTTTTCGGAAGTCATCCTCAGCACGACGGTTCCAACTCCAACCACGTCGGAAGATGATTGGTTCCCCATGTTCAGCTTCCTCCCTTGATAGGGACGGTATTTCTTGAAGCAACTTCTATCACCACACACATGTGCGGTTGCAGTAGTGTCGACGAACCAAAGGCCGGGGTTCTCGACAATATGTGTCTCTTCCATGATCACAGCCACTAGGTCCTCTAAAGTAAGGTCCTTTTCCATCAAGTTGGCTTGTCTCGCCTTCTTCTTCTTGGGCTTTTGGCGCCTCCTAGGACATGTGACCCGCTTTGTCACAATTGTAGCAATCTCCGTCAAACCTTCTAGTTTGACCTTTACCTTTTGCATGGTCTTTGTCGTTAGGACGCCCTCGCTTGTTAGAGTCACCACCATTCTCCAACAAGTTGACCCTTGGGTCCATCGGGGCTTTGGACTTTACGTCTTGAACTCGGACATCAGCCTCGATGCGAAGCTTTACATTCAAATCTTCAAGCGACATCTCCTTTCGCTTGTGCTTGAGGTAGCATTTGAAGTCCTTCCAACTTGGAGGGAGCTTCTCGATCATGGCTGTCACGGTAAAAGCGTCGGGCAATAGCATCCCTTCAGCATGAACCTCGTGCACAATTAGTTGGAATTCTTGCACTTGGTCCATGATAGGTTGAGAATCCACCATCTTGTAGTCCAGAAACCGGGCTACAATAAATTTCTTTGTACCTACATCGTCAGTACAATATTTCTTGTGTAGTGCCTCCCATATTTCTTTTGTGGTCTTCATGTTTGCATATACACTATACAAGCTATCCATTAGACCACTTAACAAAAAGTTTTTACACAAATAGTCGGAAGTACGCTAATTTTCGTAGGCAATGGAGACTTGCATGTTCTCCTTATTTGCACTTGGAGGTGCGGGACCATCTTTCTTGATGATGTTTCCAAACCCTAATGTTGTTAAATAAAACAACATCTTTTGTTGCCAAGGTTTGAAGTCGGCTCCACCAAATTGTGGTGGCTTTTCGGTGGCGGGCAATGCTCTTGAAGAGTGCAACGGTGCCGGCAAAGTTGGGGTCGAGTCCCCCATCCCTACAAGGTGGTTTAACATCCCAAATGGGATAAACGGAGTGGCCGAAGACGACATGATAGCATGAGATGCATCACGTAAATTGTTCACAATCTGGTCATTAGTAACGGATGACATGGCGGCCAAGGTGGAGATGGTGGCCATGTTGGATGATAGCAAAGTAACACTTGTTGTTGAAGATGCCACGAACGAAAATGGAGGTGATCCACCAAATCCGGCATCGGAGATGCCTATGGAAGTCGCCGCGGGGAAAGGGACGCCCGTGGAGGAGACGGTCGCAGAGGAGGCGATGGTGCTAGCAGCGGTGGTGGACGAAGTAGCGGATGAAGGCGCCATTTTTAAGTTAAGGTAAGTTATGTTTCAGTTTTTGTTTCCGGCAACAAGGTCGCGTTATTTCTCTTCGATTGTTACAAAATATACGAATCTGCCGAACACAAAAACCCGTGAAATGGAAATGGAAAAATTACAACTTGAACAAAACTAATATTATTTACCAAATGCAAAGTCGAGTCGAGATAAAATCTCTGTCCGCAAGAGAAATACTCCCCGGTAGTGCTCACGGTTACGACGTAATCTCCCCAAAGATAAAATGATTTCAAGTCCGGCATAGCAGCACCGCAAAACGAATGGACTCCAACGAACTAGAAGGAAGGCGAGGACTTGAGCTTGACAACTATAGCTAATGTAAACATGTGATGATACGTTGTGTATGAAATGATCTCTACAATCTCCTATTTATAGGCTTTCTCCACCATGCAGGAATCAATGCTCATGATGACCACCATCATCACACTAAATACAGTTACGAGAGCTCATGATGACCACCATCATCACACAAACGGCGGTTCAAGAGGTGGCCATAACGTCGGCGGTTTCAATAGTATGCGGATAGTTACAAATTGATTCAATATTTGAATCACAGACCATCTCCACTTCAATTTAGTACCACTTTGCGCAACAAACTTCGAGAAACTGTTTCTTACTCACCAAAAATCGGAATTGAGAAACTCATCTATACTGCATTTAAATGCAAATTTTCCAACATGTTAAGATTAAGAGATTCAGTTGAGCTAACTTTTCATTTTTCACTGAATGCCAAGACAAAATGGTAATATGCTAAAATATAAGTAAATTAATGAAAAGTTATCTAGCATAATTACTTAGTGATCGAGAAAATTGTAATGCACTAATAATATTTGATCTGAAATTTTTCAACAAAAAAAAATAGGCATGTTAAAGTCAATATAAAATAATTTATTAGACACAAAAGATATACTAATACGTATATATATAATATGAGAATCAATATTTTCAGTTGATAATAGAGACATGATAAGCTGGTATATATAATATATCTATACACATTTATTACAAATATATTAACTTATCATTCATGATTAATCTAGAATGATTTTTTAATACATCCCTAGTTACGGTTTCACTGGTTCAAATCTTCACAAATCACAAGCCATCAATAATCATATCAGAACATTAATTGGATATATGCAAGATTTTTTGATGAATTTTAAATCATTTTAATTACAATATGAACTAACATAATTTTACAATCAAGAAAAAAGTCAACGTTTAGGGTAGGGAACAATACTCACCCTTGTATTCAACAATTAATTAATAATATTACCTACAATCGCACGTTGTTAATTTTTTATATTGTCTTAATGAGTTAAATATTATCTTCTCAATTGATAACATAAGCATGCGAATTCAATAAAATTTACTACATTTTCAACAAACATAATTCTCTCTCTCTCTAATTCGCCTTCTATATAATTCTATCCACAAACCCTAATTTCCCCATCACCATTTTCTACTTCCAAAACCCAAGCAGCCATGAAATCACTTCTATTCCTCCTCTTCCTCTTCCAAATCCTCCCCCATGTTCCCTCCACTAACGCTGTCAAATACGTCGCCATCAACGATGCCAAAAACTACCCCGGCGGACGCCGATTTGAGGCCGAAATCGGCATCTCATACACACTAAAAATCATGCACGACATCAACTACTTCATCTGGAAGATCTTCAAGCAGAACACCGCCGCCGACCGGAAGCCGGTGGAGGTGATGAAGGTATTCATCCAGCAGTACGACGGCGCGGAAGCCATAACCTACGGTGAGAACATCAACGTCAGCTCCCTCTACTTGCAGGGCTACCAAGGCAACCTCAAATGGGAGTACACCTCTCTTCTCCACCACGAGATTACGCATGTGTTCCAGTGGAACGGCGAGGGGAAGGCGCCGATAGGCCTTATAGAGGGGATGGCCGATTACATGATACTGGTGTCGAATTACTACCCACCCGGGTTTGCGAAGCCGGGAATGGGGGATAGGTGGGACCAGGGGTATGATTTTTACGGCGAGGTTTTTGCAGTACTGCGAAAAGTTGAGGCCGGGGTTTGTGGCGGCGTTGAATAAGAAGATGAGGTATACCTGGTCGGAGGATTATTTTGTGCAGCTGATGGGGAAGCCGGTGGGGCAGCTGTGGGCGGAGTACAAGGCCAAGTATGCCGGAAAAGTATAGGGGCTTTGCAGCTGAATGTAGTTTATGAATATCATTGATTTGTATTAATGAACTTCGATCTTAATAATTAATATTATTAGAATTGAGACTAATCCCTCAAAAAGGCTTCTAAGATGAAAAATTATCCAACCTTATATTCATAATGATACAACAAGTCGATGTATGTAAGTATATATAGCACATAAATTGGGAACTTAAATCTAATTAACTTTCATCTCTAACTTTATAGAATACATCCAAAAGATTATAAAGAGTCCTACATTCAATGATAATTTATTGTTATTTCTTAATAATAAATGGTAAAATGACAACTAATATGGTACATAAATCAATATGTACGTAACTCATAAATTTCATCCGTAATATGATACATAAATCAATATGTATGTAATCAAAATTCAATTCCGTTGGTTATGAAAATATTGTTTAAATTAAAAAATATATATTGTAAATCATGGATTAATCAAGATTGATATGATTGACTCAAATTTCTCTTCCAAGTAAGTTAGCAATATTATGTTATTGCATAGTTTCTCGATAATTTAATGGATCGTATAAGAGATTAATGAGATATCATGCAAAATTAGTTCATTTAGATAATGTATAACTTTTACAACCACAATCTTATAAAAGTATAATTTTTTACGTACCCACAGTGTTGAAAAGTTGCACAAATTAAAGCCGTAATGTGGAACGAATTTCTGGAATTTGTTTTCCGATTATTGTAGGTTCTTATTTTGCTTCTGGATTTTAAGATTGACTGCAATGATGTTTTCGACCGAATTGGTAAACCGTGCCGACGGATCGGTGATGCAGAAGAACGGTGAGAGCACTGTAAGATTTGGATGAAGAACGACATCTTTGTCCCCCAAACTATTAGGGTTTGGGGTGAAGAGGGAATCAACTAAGTGGTACTCTCTCCGTCCCACTAGAAACGACATGTTTCTTTTGGGCATGAGAATCAAGAAAGTGGTGTTATGTGGTGTAGGTTGTTTGACTTTTTAGTAGTTAAATGTGATCCACACATTTTTTACCATTTTAGGAAACGTATCGTTTCTAGTGGGACGGTCCAATAATAAGAGAAATACGTCATTTCTAGTGGGATGGAGGTAATAATATATAAGATTACCCACTTCAAGACACATGTGTTTTAGACCCACCATTTTAGAAGTATAAGTTTTGTACCCATTGTTTTAATTTATTGAAAGAATATGCATGTGGCCATTACATGGTTATAGAAAAACCATCTCAATATTGGTGGTGGGTCCTACGACTACCAACTCAATAAATAAGTTCACCTACCTCTCAACTGTAAATTAAATGTATGAATAAGTTGTACTCCCTCCGTCCCATTATTAATGTCCCACTTGCCTTTTTTGGTTGTCCCATTATTTATGTCTCATATCAAATAAGAAAATAAATGAGTGGACCACAATCAATCTAAGCAAGTGAACCCCACCCCTTTATACTTTTACACCACAACTTTACACTTTTACCTCCACTATCTTAATTACCGTGCCCAGTCCCAATGGGACATAAATAATGGGACGGAGGGAGTATAATATAAATTTATACATTACTCATATTTGAGATGAAAATTCAATCGAAATTATTCAAGAGCAAAATTTCAAAGTTTTCCAGTACGGCAAAGAGAATACACGGATCTGGTAAGTTATCCTATTGTATCAAATTTATATATATGAGTTAATTTTCTTTAAGCGGTTAAAATATTATTTTAATTTTGCGTTTGGATTTTTTAAAATCTTAATTGTTCATGACTAAATGATTGCGATTATATTGAATATTTCGGTTAGGGTTGATGTTAAGAATTAATTTTATCTTTATTAGATGAGGCGTCAACTTATTATACTTCGACATAGCGGTCAGTGTAACATATCTAAGAATGTAGGTGGTGACGAACTGTTATTCTATTCGTCGGCTAATTTCAACATGTATCAGTTAATACAAGATATTAATCGGAACTTAAAAAATAATCCTTCGACTACATACTGTGATTTGTTTTATCGGACATGCACAGACGATGGTAGAAGAATTAAAGTTCCTATGAATTGCGACGACGATTTGATTCGAATGTTTTTCGATAATATAAATGACACGATTGAGTATACTATTAAGAAAAGTATTGAGTGAATGCCTACGTGATCCGGCTCGCCATTAAATAATTTATTTAGTATTTATATTTTATGAAATGAAGATTTTCATTATTATATTATATAGCCAATTTATTTCTCAATTTAATAACAAATTGTACAAATAAATAAAATTATTTAAATGGGTGAAAAATAAAATTCACCAATATACGATTAGTTCTAGAGCTGCCTAAAGTCGATGTACCATTATATTATAGTCGTTTAATTTTGATTTGAAAATATTTTTCAAAAATTTAAACATCAATGAATATGTAATATAAAATTTAAAAACCAGAGTAAATAATATTTTATTATGGATTTGTTCACCGCAATTTAACATATTCATTGATTAATCAATCGAAATCTAATTGTCTATATGATTTAATAATATTCGTTTAATTTAGATAACAAAAGTTATAAATTTTAAAAATCAATAAATATACAAAATATAAAATTTAAAGAGCATTGTAATTAATATTTTATGAATTGATTTGGGGCAATTTAATATATCAAAAGGTGAATCAATTGAAATCTATGTGTCTATTTTGGCTTTCAAACTCGAGAGAACTTTCAAACTTGAGAGATCTTGCAATATACGTTTAATACATGATTGATAAATTGCTAATTAGATGCATTAGAGGACTAATTAAAGCCAAATCTAAGTGTATGATCACATAAAACTCATGTTATTTTAATAACAGGTTTAATCATTAAATAAGTTTAAAGGTTTAAGGACTAGATAGAGTTTACGATTTTGGGTTGAGGCTTGAGGGTTTATGAATAAGCGACTACAAGGGTTTAGGGTATTAGCTGCCTTGGAGACTAGGCGATATTAGACCATAGGCGATTATGCGATATAGGAGACTTTAATCATAGGCGATTAAGAGATAAAGGCGCTATAGTGAGATCGGTGACCAGACGATATAGGTGATATTGGCGACTTGGCAACTAGGCGATATAAGCGATATTGACGGCTTGGCTGTTAGGCGATATAGGCGATATTGGCGACTATATATGCGATATAGGCGTCTTGGCGACTAAGCCGTTTAGGCAACTTAGGGGTATAGGCGATATGGCGATCATGATTACGCTAGCGTTTATTAATGCATTAAGTACAAATAGGTGGGAGTTTAAATAGTGCTCTTCCTTATATCAAATCCATTTAATGTTGGACAGATAATAAGATTTTCAATCATGAGATTTGCCGCTCCGAATTTGTTCACTTCGATCGATTGGATTTTGTCTAGATTTGTTTAATATGCATTAAACACACTTCGACTTTCTTCCCCTATTAAATCTCCCTCCCTCATTCTCTTTCGATCACACTCACACACCACCCCACACCACAAGATGTCTTTCACCGTATTTAAGAGCTTGAGAGTGTTGTTGGTCTCATGGATGATAAACTTTTGTTCGTGAAGCAAGAGGTGCGAGCCTTGCCAGACCAAGTTGATCAGTTGATACCCATGAAGCAGCCTCTCACGGCACCTACGTGATGAGTCATTTTCATACCTTATTATTTCTACCCGAAATGTAACATAACTGCGCAAGCGAGTCACTTTTATTGGCAGTTTTGTAGGAATTAGGGTTGAGTTGGAGTATGACGTGGACGCAAGGTGGCAAGATGCTTTCCAGTTGGATTGGCGTATTCTGATCAAGAATTGGCCGAAAATTGAGTGAAGGAAGAAAGAGGGGTGAAATCTTATTGATTAAGGAAAAAAAATAAGATATTTCCTTATCTTAGGAAATCTTTCCTTATCCGAGATAAAACCCTAGATAGAATCTTGATTAAGAAAGCAGCCATATAAAAGGGATAACATGCGCAAAAATTGAGAATCCTTCTCATAACCTTCTAATTCCCCGTAACTTCATGATTCCGCGTTGCTTTCGTTTTCGTTCGTAGTTTTCAATTTTTGTTCGAGTTGAGAGATCGAGGACGTGATTCGGTACTCTCGTTTTATGCTTTCGTATTTTAATTTCAGTCTGCACTTTCGTTTTCAGTTCTATTTTCATAATTATTATTTCGTGTCTTAATTTCCGTGCATGCTAGATTTAGGGTTACGAATGTCTACCGTTCGCTTTTGCAATGTGTCTTGCTTTGTGTAGCCGGGATCTCGTTGGTCCTAAGACGTAGTTCGTGTGTAAGGGGGGAGGGTGAATACACTCGAATACAAATTCGTTCTCAAACGCGAAGTCAGCTCTGGCTGAGTTTGCTACTGACTGAGTCAGACAGCCAAATATGCATCCGATCACGTGGGCAAGAAAATATTCTACTGAGTTCAGCTCTACTAACTTGAGTCAGTCGAACAGTCGTTCAATATTAGAGTGTGTGCGGAAGTGTAGGCCCTATTAAACGTCTCGGTTAGAAAACCGATTTTATGCTGAGTTTGATGAAATACAGTTTTAATGCAATATGTCAGTTAGAGAAAACAGTAAATCAACACAGCAAATTTTTAAAGTGGTTCGGACACGCTGGGTCCTACGTCCACTGTCCTGATCAAAGCAGGATACTTGATATATTTATACTAAGCAAGTCTCAGTGATCTGTTCTCAAGACAGATAAAACTTGAAGCTTATACTGAGCAAGTTCTCAGTGATCTGTGCGCTGGACAGATTCTCTACTTATAGTCGTAGTGACTTTTACGAGGGTTTCAAACTTTAAGAGTTTGAGTCTTCTCCAACTAAGAGGAAGTTCTTACAAATAAGAACAGTTTCACAAGGATGTGAACTTCCTCGAGGTTTCTAAGCTAAAGATATTACAATGAGGCTTGCTTAGATAAGAGAAGGGGAACAAATATAACTCTAAGTGATGAACTAAAGGGGTTCTTCTATGAATGCTAGTTCTTCACCTGGATTCTTCATTGAGAGGGTAAATAGTTTTGTGCGTAGATAGCTTGGGTTCCCGGTAGTGTCTCTGCATGAAGACTTCTCTTATATAGTCGTCGATGGTAAATGAATCCGTTGGAGGGAGGTCTAGCGACGTGTCGAAACGACAATGAAAATGGCTCCTTAATTTTGAACGTTGGTGAGTAGGTGCACTATAGAGATTCTCCTCTTTTTCAGTCTGGGAGCTGCTTTTGTCAGAAAAAATAGGTCGCTGTCGGCTCCTTATTGGTCGAGGTAGATTGGTAGGTGAGACTTGTCAAACATCAAGGTTGACTTCCTCTGAATCCTCGGACCTTCAACTGAAGTGACTTCCTACCGACGTTCTTCTGAGCCTTCAGTGCATGGGCATAAATTCCTATGCAGATTCAGTTGGTGGTTGGCTGACCAACTGATTTCTTCGATCATGAGTCCGTCAGCTGAGTGCAAGATCTTCTACTGAACGATGCAGCTACTGAACTTTAGGCTACTGAGTTCTAACAACTGAACTCGACTAAGCTATTACAGATACGAAGGTACAATATTCAGCTAGGGGTTTTGGGATCTTCAAATCTATCAATACATCTACTGAATCCTTATCCCAACAATTTCCCCCTATTTGATGATGTCAAAACGTATTACATCTTCTATCAAGAAATATGCTAAGGTTAAGAGCTATAGCTACTGAATAAAAGATCTATTACAAAAGGAATGCTCCAGTCAACATATCAATGCTGACTAAGATAATGAAAAGAAAGAATCAGAGCAATCAAAAAAAAAAAAGAATACCAGAGTTGTCTTATGATAAAGTAATGTATCAGAGCCAAGCTATGAAACACAACAGTTATGGAATGCTGAATGTATCAGGACTTATGGAAATTAATACACTTATCATAGTTATAGCTTGCTGAGGTTATCAGGAATTCTACTGACAGGTATCAGAGCTAAAAAGGCAATTTCAGCACATTCACACAATATCAGGGCCAATACAAATAATCAAAGCTCAGAGTAGTTCATATTTCATAGTAGCTAATCATCAAAAGTAAATTCATCAGTTATCAATCATGTTCCTATAATGCAGGTTCCCCCTAAGAAACAACTTCCCTCTATATCATATAAAAGAGCCCTTCCCCCTAAGTACTAACAAAGTATCAGAGAAGAATAAAGCAAACACAAGTAATCAGTAGGAAATAATTTTAAGGCAGATAAGCACATTCTTGGTCAGGAGACGATAGTCAGGTGTAGAGGGGGGTGAATACACCTGATCACAGTTTCTTCTTCTCAAACTGAAGGACAGCTGAGCTGTTTAGTGCAACTGATGAACAGTGCCAAATACTAACCTTCGATCACAGGGTCAGAGTGGGTCAACTACTTAGCTCTCCTACTGACTTTTGTCAGTCGTTCGAAACTCAGTCGGAGACGTTGTGCGGATAAGTGTGGGGCCCGGAGATTCGTCTCAGTTTTGAAAAACGCTTTTCACAAATCAAGTTATTTTGGCTGTGCGCTTTAGAAACACGTTTTATGCAAACATATGATTTTGAACAGTTATGATATGCTATAAAACAGTAAAGAACACAAGCGATTTAACGTGGTTCGGATACGCAAGATCCTACGTCCACGGTCCTGACAATGGCAGGATAACTTGTTGATTAAACTGAGCAAGCCTCAGCAGGTATCTGTGCACTGGACAGATCCTTCTAAGTTATAGTCCTTAGTGACTTTACAATTCAAACCGAAGTTCGAAAGGGATGGAATAATCTCCAACTAAGAAGGAGTTCTTACAATAAGAACGATTCACTAAAAATGAACTCCTTCGAAATCTAAGCTATAAATTTGGCAATGATCTTAGTCTAGAGAAGAAAGGGATCTAAATACTCTAGAGAGAAGAACTACAAATATTCTATGAAAGCAAGTTCTTCGCTGTATAATCTGTTGAGTTCGCTAGAGTGTTCTTGAGCTTGAGCTTTTTCCCTTTTTTAATCCCGTGCGTGTAGCTTCGAATTTCTTCTCTATTTATAGTTGTGAGCAGGCATATATTCGTTGGAGAAGACGATGCCACATGTCACAAGCTTCCAAAGAAAACGGCCATAATTTCGAATTTGTTGCAAGCAGGCGCGATTAATTATCGTACATGAGAGCAAACGCTTTTTTATCGGATAGAGCGAGATATGGTGCTGTCGGCTTGTCATTGGTCGAGGTTTGTGGTTGGTGAGAATGTGTCAGAGTCAAAGTTGACTATTCAAACAACCTCGTAAGATCTTCTGCTGAACTTCGAAAAGACTTGTGCGATTGGGTCGTTTTCTGTCGGACACAGTAGACTAGATAAGTCTTTGTCTTCTTCGACTGAGTCGGCCGACAAGGAATACATCTACTGATTAGGTCAGCTGACGACTGCGAAGGTACTGAGCTTTGCATATGTTCTTCTGCTGATGGCTGAAGAACGCAAGCTCTTACAAAGATGACGTGGGGTTCTGGAAAGTAACTTCGTCAGAAGATCAGTCCAACAGTTTACCCCGTACAGGACTTAGACAAAAGATAATCAAAATAAACAAGTCTAACCTATACATCATCTAATCATATAGACACACAGCACGACTGATATCAGCTGGGTTTTGGGATCTTCAATTCCATAGTACTACTATGATTTCCCCCAATATTCTTTTAACCACTAGACAGCTGAGTACCATCTACTGACTCATAACCCAACACACATAAGTCACATAGGTTCAGTTAGATAAGTATATGATCACTTAGGTGATCGGTCTGGCTTGAAAAGTAAATAAAGCCGTAAAGACAATGAGTAATTGTCGAGGCCAAAATGTGATATTATCATATATGGGTGAGAAATTATAGTACATGACTTTCTATCACTATGCAGCCTAAACTAAAGAGAGAGAGGAGAGTCACCGGGCTTCTTCTTAAACTTCGCATGCGGGCACGGAAGTCGCCAGACTTCTTCTCCGGAAGCTCAAGGCCGTATCCCGCATAGACTCTGCTTCTCAGGGCCTTGATCTCCGCCTAGTCTTCTTCATCATCTTTCTTCAGAGCTCTGCTAATAATGGCATCCTTAATCTCTTCTTCGATCTCCTTTTGCATAAGTTGTCTTGATGAGTCATCGGAGGAGGAAGAGTTCTAAACAGAGGAGCCTTCAGTACTTGACCAGTTTGGTCTAGCAGAGTCTAAATTTCAACTAGGAGAGATGGATTTGCAACAGTCAGAAAGTCCTTAAAGTATGCATCAGCATCAGGAGAGTCTTCATTGCCGACTTTCGATATGAAGAATCTCTTTATGAAATCCACCTTCAGCTTCTTCCATTGCTGATTGAGCTTAAGAGGAACCCAGTTGTTAGTTCTTTTGTATACAACTCTCTTCACATCACTGACTGACTCTCTGCTCATACAGTATCGGGAAGAGGTAGGAATGCTTCTATCTTTCACGGGCACCCTCTCCATTGCTTCTTTCTCAATTCTCAGCTTAAGGGCTTCTAAGTCAGCTAGGCGGATCCTCTCTCTCGCCTCTCTGATCTGCCTTACCTCAGTTGTTCTATCCAGCGCCCTTTCACACGCGTCCCAGATTTCCTTCATCTCTCGCTCTTGTTCTTTAGAAGGGACCGTGGAAGGCACATGTTGTTCTTCGGAGTCAGCAGGCGATTCTGATTTGGACTTAGATCCTGATGCGCCCAGCTTATCAGATTTAGACTATCCGGGTTTGGACTGTTGAGCTTTGGCTGGTGCGACTACTGATTTTGATTGCTTGGGGATACTTGTCCGAGTGCGTGAAGGCGCAGGAGAACAGTTATGTACCCCTTTCTTTGCAGTTGGCTTCTTCTTAGCGTCTTGCTCAGCCAATTCTCTCGCAAGCTTCTCATCATAGGCTATCTGCTCCTCGCGAGATTTGAATTTGAGCTTCTTCTCTTTAGGTGGGCTAGGGTTAGCTGGAGCCTTGCCCTTACCCTTATCAGCTTTCTTGGGAGCTGGAGGTGGCGAATCCTCAACATGCAAATTATCCAAGTACGTGGCCACCTCGGCCTACATCTGAATTAGTTGCTCCTTCAGCTGGCACCTCCCCCTGTGCTGCTGCTGAGCTAGGTTCGCCCTGATGGTCTTCTGCCTTAAGGAGAGATCGGAGTTAAGCTGATCTAGATCCTTCCCCCTTTTTGGCATCATCAATAAGCGTTGCCAGGGCGGTTACCTTCTTAGTCAGTGCATTCACTGAGTCCTTTACCATAGTCATCTCAGTAGAAATGTCAGTCTCTGTGTCAGTATAAGACTCCCACCGTTGCTCATGCTCTCTGTTAATAGATTTGAGTAGAGCCTCTTTGGATTTGTCGAACCGGGTGAGGTAGTCTTCAACAACTATTGATGCACTTCTCTCACTCTCTTGGCAGGATTTATGCTGCTGAGTCACTGCCTTGGAGAGTGTGAACGCATATCTCTCTTCCACTACCTTTTTGACTTGACCTGTTACAACCGCCACTTCTTCTGAGAAAGATTTGGCCTGCGACTGTAGTATGCTCTGAACTGAACAGTGAGATCGGTCTTTTGTGCTGCAAGTGCCTTGGCGAGGATCTCTTCAGGATTAAGAGAATTGGGCGTGCTGATCCTCTGCACTTCATTGGTAAGGTTGTTTAGCGTCTTAGTCTGTGCCTCAGTGAACTTGCTCCACTTCGTGTTCACATCATCAACAATGTTCCGATTCTTATACGCCTGACGCTTAATCACCTTGTTGATCGACTTCATAGAGAATTCATTGATCCCAGCAGCCTGGTATCGATGTTTCGGCTTAGGCTAAGTCGAGGAAGGAGTATGAATGATCTGGCCTGATGTCAGAGGTGGGGGTGGCTGATCATTCTTGGGAGTTTTTCCTTCGACCAGATCCTCCCCCCGGTCCGCATCCTTAGGTGATCCATCGCGAGGAGGAGATGGAGGGGGAGAAGGAGGAGGCTGAGTGGAAGAAGGCTCAACTCCTTGCATCCTGTCACTAAGCAGCATAAGCATCACTGCCTTCAGGTCCACCATAGAAGCTATGTTTGACGGCTCCTCGTAGCCGATCTCCTCTTTGAGTTTCCGCTCTTCTTCTAGCAGCGTGGACAGAGACCTGAGTCTGATGGTCTCTTCTAGAAAATTCCACTCCAGAAATCGTAGGCACATCTGGACTCGAGCGTGGATTGCTATGTCCACGAGATCAGCATGAGAACTGATCTCAGGAATCTCAGCTGCGACTTCATCAGCTGCCTTTAGTTGTGCATTAAGCACTGAAGTCGGGAGCGAGGAAATCTCAACAGCCTGAGTTTCAACGGGGGTCTCCGGCTGAGTTTCCTCCGAATGTATTCTCTTCACCTTTTCCATCAGGGTCACATCATGTTGTCCTGACCCTGAGTCCTCAACAGAAATTAGTGAGGGAGGTGGGACAACCGAAGTAGGCTTCTTCAGCATCTTCTGTTTCTTCGCCTGAGTAGGAGTAGGGATCCTTAGTGATCTCCAGGGGGCGCTTAGCCGGTAGTCCCTTCCATATGGATTTCTTGGCTGAGGCTTTCCCTTAGGAATGAGCTTCATCCCTTCTTCAGAGTCGACAAACTTTTGCGACTGAGCCTTGAACTCGACTCTGAAGAATGCATTCCAGTTGATGGGCGTGCATCTACGATGGTCATCATGATTTGAATGCGAATGCGGGACAGCTGATCATATGATCCCGCGGAGCTTGTCAAGATAGGGTTTATAATGTATGCCAAGCCCTTGTATTCCGGCAGCACCTGACTCTTGGGAAAAGCTGCCTTGAATACGCAGTCCTGCTGACCGCTGAATCGACACAAGTACTTGTCTATTTCAGACTCTTTGTACCTGGCGATAGGTGCCCCTTCGTCTTCCAACGCGAAGGTGACACGGAGATATCTAGAGACGTCCATCTGCATGGCCATATCCTCCCACTGACTGGGACGGACCTCACGCCTCGAGATGATATTGGATATGTCATTCGAATCATCATCCTTGTGGAAGTTCAGAAAGAACTCCACGACCTGTCGTGGAAGCTGATGATGCGGAGAGCGGGAGAGGATCGGTAGGAGGCCCGATCTCTCGAGAGCATCAAACACCGGCATCATGGATTCCACTCCACACGCCCTGACGGACAAAACGGGCTCAAAGAGGACCCTTTTCTCGTATATGATCTCCATATGTTCTCGGGATAGTCACGTCACCGATCGGAACGAATCGTGCCATTTGTGTATAACTGAAATATTCAAAAATAGGAATTAGCACTCGAAAATAGAGTGAGTCAGTGGCAGACTTAGTTTGAAGAAATTCTTACAAAAGAAATTGTGCAAATGGTGTAGTAGATGTCTGATGCAATTTTGAAAACAAATGCAGTGCACAAGTCTTCGTTAATGGCGGATAAAAGTAAGGTGGTTTAGAGATGACAGCGTATATATATATTCAGATTTGAATATAAGGCGGTTTTTAAGCATGCGGTCGAGATTAATCAGGTTTTAATAAGTGAGCGGCTCAGATTGAATGTTATAATAAGTTATGATTACTGTGCCGCCTATAATCTCACCTACTTATCTCTATCGCCTAAATGGTAAGGTGAAATGACATGCATTTAATGCGCCGCTGTCAGTTTTACGGAATGTCGTGAGTTAATGAAAACGACATACTCAATGCAATACGATGAACATTAAAGGTGGGAAATAAATGCTATGACATGCTGAATCACCAAAAGCTGAATTTAATACTCATAACCTGTCAACTGAACATCGTAGTCAGCTGATACCGCGTTTGACAAATCTGAGTCTTCAGCTGTACTGAAAGTAAGTTCCCCCTTACTCAGTACTTCCCGGATCATTTACTGAATCGTATCAATAGGATCCAAAAGACCTAGTTCTACTAAGAGATCGTTGAATCTGGTCTCAACTAGAGGTTTAGTCAGGACATCAGCTCTTTGCTTATCAGTGTGGATCTTCTCCATTCTGATATCCTTTTTCTCGATATGATCTCTGATGAAGTGATAACGAATGTCCACGTGCTTGCACCTTGTATGTAGAACTGGGTTCTGAGTGATTGTAATAGCACTGGTACTGTCGCAGTAGATTGGCACTTCATCTTGATGGATGTCGTAATCTCTCAACTGTTGTTGAAGCCACAGTATCTGTGCGCAACAGCTTCCGGCAGCCATATACTCAGCTTCAGTAGTGGATGTTGTTACTGAATGCTGTTTCTTTGAGAACCACGAAATGAGCTTGCTACCGAGGAACTGACAAGCTCCTGAGGTTAACTTTCTGTCGATTCGAACCTGCATAGTCAGCATCAGATTAACCAGTTAGTTCAAGGTTATCATGGATACCATAATCCAACATCAGGTGTTCCCTTCATGTAACGAAGAATTCTCTTCGCTGAATCGATATGACTCTTCTTGGGATTCGCCCCGAAATCTTGCGCATACACCTACAACATAAGCTATATCGGGTAATTTGCTTCTTGTAAGATATAATAAAGAACTAATAATAAAGCACGATAGTCGGTTGAGTTAACAGATACTCCCTCTTGATGAGATCTCTTGTGTATTTCGCTTGATTAATAAATATTCTCTTCTTTGATTGTTTGACTTGAACTCCAAGGAAATAATTCATTTCTCCCATCATCGACATTTCAAACTTTTCTTTCATTATCTACTCGAATTTCTGACACATAGTCAGATTCCTTGATCCAAAGATGATGTCGTCCACGTAGATCCGCACCGCAAGATGTCTCTTCCCCGACTTGATACTAAATAGGTGCGATCCACTGTTCCTTTCTGAAAACCTTTATGAAGTAGAAAGTCTGATAGGGTATCGTATCAAGCCCTGGGTGCTTGTTTTAACTCGTACAAAGCTTTCTTAAGTCTGTAAACCTGATGTCCCTACTGAAAGCCGAGAGGTTGTTCAACGTAGACTTCTTCCTTCAGTACGCCGTTCAGGAAAGCTGACTTCACATCCATCTGATAGACTGTAAACTGATGATGTGTTGCATAAGCTAGGAATAGACGAATAGCTTCCAATCTTGCGACTGGGGCGAATGTTTAGCCAAAATCTATTCCTTCTGATTGACAATATCCTTTGGCAACAAGTTGAGCTTTGTTCCTGACAATGACGGTTCTTTCATCGTGTTTGTTCTTGAAGACCCACTTTATTCCTATTACGTGTTGGTGTCTCCAGTTCCGTCAACAAGCTCCCATACGTCGTTTCGAGTGAATTGATTCAGCTCTTCTTGCATGGCGGTGATCCAGTCATCATCATTCAGTGCATCCTCTATTATCTGAGGTTCTTCAGTCGACAAGAAGCAGGAATATGAGGCACTTTCTCCTTAACAGAATTTGGATCTTGTCTTGACACTAGCTAAAGGATCTCCAATAATAAGATCTGAAGAGTGAGCATCTAACCACGAGCGACGACGTCTTGTTACTTCATCTGGAATTGATTCAACACAAACAGTAGGAGTATTAGGAATTTTAATAGTACTGTTCTGTGTCTGAAGTAATTTAATAACAAGGGTTGGGTCTACTGAGTCACCAGGTTCAGGGGCATTTAGCTCAGGAACATTAATAGTTCCCCCTGAGTTGTTATTCTCAGTAGAGGTCTCAGTTACCATATCGGTTTCCTCATCGACCATAATTAACTGGGATTGATTATGTTTGGTAGAATCAATCTCCTCAGCTACATTGCTTGTTGGATTCTGAATTTCATCATTTGAATCATTATCCCTACATTGCTAGATCTTTTCACTGTTGTCTTTTAAGCTTAGATTTGTCGCTTGCTCTTGACCTCTTCAGCTTCTGGCTGAGAGTTCGACTTCCTGAACTCATAAATAAATTCATCAAATACAACATGAGGGCTTTCTTCCATGCAAAGGGTCCGGTAGTTAAAGACCTTGAAAGCTTTGCTGACCCTGGAGTATCCTAAGAAAACTCCTTGGTCTGACTTACTTTCAAAGACCTTTAACTGGTCCTTTCCATTATTGTGGATAAAGCACGGACAACCAAAGATATGGAAATGCGAAATAGAAGGAATTCTCCCTTTCCATAGTTCATAAGGCGTCTTCATGTGCATCTGAGTCAGTAGAGACCGGTTCTGAGTGTAGCAGGCAGTGTCAGTAGCTTCTGCCCAGAACTTCAATGGAAGACCTGAATCTTCAAGTAACGTCCTTGCGGCTTCTTTCGGCGTTTCGGTTCTTTCTTTCAAGCAAGTCCGTTCTGGCGAGGCGTACGTGCTGGCGAGGTTTCATGTTTAATGTCTTCACCTCACAGAAGTCTCTTACCATTGAGTTCAGAAACTCAGTTCCACGATCTGAGCGTATCCTTTGAATCTTGATATCTTTCTCGATGCTCAGTTGCTTCAGTAGTTTCGACAGCTCAAGTTTGATGTCAGATTTATCTTGAATAGTCATAAATAACTACAAGAGCATATTTCTTTCCTCTGATCGTCACTGGATTAACTGGCCCAAATAAATCCATGTGCAGCAGTTGAAGGATTCCATCAGTGGAAGGTGACGGAATGGGCGGATTGCTTGACTTTCTTTGCTTCCCCTTCAGACATGCTTCACAATTTTTATGTCTCTTGAATACTTCGTTGGGCAGTCCTTTGACTTTAGCATCACGCCCTAGCTTGTTCATTGTTTTGAAGTTCAGATGACTCAGTCGTCTATGCCATAGCCATGTTGTTTTGTTATCTGACCTCGTGTGTGCTAGCAGGAAAGCTTCAGGTTCAGCGGTATTGCATTCAGCATAGTATATGTTCCTTCGCCACGACCCTGATAACACAGTTTTTCCTGTAGATTTATCAAGAACATCACAAAAATATGTGTCAAAAGTCACTTTACTGGAGTTATCACAGAATTGACTGACAGAAAGGAGAGTATGTTGAAGTCCTTCAATATAAGATACCCTAGGAACTATTGCAGTTCCTATTTTCAGTGTGCCGTGTCCCCTTGTGTAGCCTTTGGAGTTGTCACCAAACTCAATTCTGGCTCTATCTTGCTGAACATAGTCGGTCAGTAGGCTCTTCTGATGTGTCATGTGTCTTGAGCATCCACTATCGACAATCCAAGGGTCCTGTAGCACCTGCAAAACAAAAATAGATTCAGGTACCCTTTGGGTTCAGCTTGGGTCCTTAATGGTTAGATTTTAGGATCTAAACTTGTTTGATGGCCCACGATGGCTTGGACTTCTTCTTTCCCTTATTGTCGATGAGTCGCTCCGCCTCGAACTTGGAGTAGCCGACTTGGTAGACTTTTGAGGTTCAGCCTTTCTTCTTCTTCCGAACCTTAGGGCTTTTGATTCTTGGCTCATAATAGTACGATCCATGCTGAGCTGGATGAGTCAGTAGTTGGTGACCTTCTTGGTTCCCCCTGAGTTTGCTCTTGGTGTCTTGGGGCTAGAACCGTGGGTCACTTTCCTGTTTCTAGACTGAGGTGCTTGAATCTTCTGTTTATTCTTTATCCGAGGGGATGTGAATTCTGCATGTTGAATTACCCCCTGGACAAACCTATCAATTATCTTGGTGGAGCTCTTCTGTCTTGAAGTGGAGGCTTCACATGTGTAACCAAGTCATTCTTTGGTGGCATGTGGTCTCTGTGCTCGCAGTAGCTGCTCCAACTTCTCCTTTGCTCCAATGTATTACTCTTTCATCAAGGTTCTCCACACCTCATCACTCTTTCTTAGAGCTTCATACTCTATTTTAGCATGTGTGAGGGTTTCCTTGAGATTAGCAATTTCAGTCTCTTTCTCAGAGATGTCTTTGGACAACACTGAGATCTGTGCTTCTTGGTCATGAGACTTAGTCATCAGAGAATTAATCTCTTCCTTCAGTCTCAGAACAAGTCCTTGAGACTCAGTAGAGTCCTGACTTCTCTTTGAAAGTCTCTGATCTTCTGCTTTCAGGATGTCGATCTCCTGAATCGTCTTGCTGAACTGCTGGCTCATCTGGATTTGCTCTTCAAGCAGATCTTCGTATGCAAGAACCACATCCAGCGGTTCTCCTGCAGTAGAGCTTGTGTCGTGTGTGCATGGTGAAGAGGGGCATATTGTGGGTTTAGAATTTACCTCAGCCTCTTCTCCGACTATTAGACACAGTTCATCATCTTCAGTCTCGATTGCCATGAATGCGGCATCTTCGTCAGACGATTCCATAAATAGTTCTTCATCGCTCGAGCAATCGGACAACTCTCCAGCCTATGTAGGCTTGCCTCTTTTTCACGAACTTGTCGCGTCGGGCTTGCCTTTCAGCTCTTTCAGCTGCTGAGAGTTCAGGACATTCGTATTGATAGTGTCCTGGCTTTTTGCAGTTGTAGCATACTGAGGTTCTGCCATCCCTCCTAGATGTTTCTTTTTGTTCCATGGGGGCAGCTACAGTACTCATGTAACCAGGTACGGATTTAGATTCACTTTTCGTGCGATGATTATCTCTCTTACCTTGGTATTTTTTGGAAGCCTTTTTCATCTTCCTTCTGATAATTTCCTTCTCCTTCCGGTATTTCACAACGAGGAGAGTATAGTTCTCGACCAAGTTGTCGGTAGTAGGTATGATTATCGAGCTTCCGCCGACCGGCTTGTTGCCGAGGGACTTGCTACGGGAATGCTAGTTGATGCCTTGTAAGCATGATCCATTGGGCACTTCGCTTCAAGGACCGGGGTATGTGGGAGGTTGAATTCGAACTCCTCGCCTTTAAGTTCTAAAAATATATAATCAGGAGTAAAAGAATTCAAGTCAGATCTCCTCATACACGTAGCAAAAGAATACCACTTGGGCCTGCTGAGAGCCCTTAGAATTTTGGTGTTGGTCTCCTTATTGCTGAACGTTTTCCCCAGTCCGTTGATGATGTTGATTTGATTTATGAATCGAGCACCGAAATCATCTATGGACTCCCCAGAAGCATAGCGAATGCCTCGAGTTTCGTAGCTCTAACTCCGGTTTGTTTTCTTTGATCTATGGAGTTCCTTGGCTCAAGACCGCGAGAGCATCCCATAGCTCCTTTGCGGTCTTGCGATCCACGTACTCTTCCGAGATAAGAGTTACCGAGTGTCATCGTATAACGTTACGAGCAACTCGGTCGAGGTTGTGTAGTTTCTTCTCTTTAGGAGTGAAGAGGCTTTTGTCCTTCGCGACTTTCGGTCCGGTTCGGGCACCTTCTGCTCCGTCCAATGCGAGTACGGAGATCGAGTCGACCATCAAAATAATAGAGGCCTTTTTCTAGGATGTCGGTCATGCCGTCGTGCGGCGAGGTCAAATGTGCCTCCATCCTTATGCGCCATACCACATAGTTTTCCATTGAGAACATGGGCACGATCCTAATACCTAAAATATCGGCCATTGAAAGATAGGATATAGGATGCAATGAAGAGATGCAAGATGCAAGTGATAACGGGTTTTCTAGGATCTTTGTTCGAGATAGACCAGCTTTTAGAGAACAATGATCGGTTAAAAACACCGAGCTCGATACCAATTGTTGGTCGTGAGACGTGGTTCGGGTGTAGGGGAGGGAGGTGAATACACCTGAATACAAATTCGTTCTCAAACGTGAAGTCGCCCCTAGCCGAGTTTGCTATCGACTAAGTTAGACAACCAAATATGCTTCGAATCGCGTGGGCAAGAAAATCTTCTACCGAGTTCAGCTCTACTAACTTGAGTCGGTCGAACGATCGTTCGGTATTAGAGTGTGTGCGGAAGTGTAGGACCTATTAAACGTCTCGGTTAGAAAATCGGATTTATGCCGAAGTTTCATGAAATACAATTTTAATGCAATATGGACAGTTAGAGAAAACAAGAAATCAACACAACAAATTTTTAAACCGGTTCGGACACGCCGGGTCCTACGTCCACCGTTGCCCCGACAAAAGCGAGGATACTTGATATATTTATGTTCGAGCAAGTCTCGTGATCCGTTCTCAAGACGATTACAACTTGAAGCTTATACCGAGCAAGTTCTCAATGATCCGTGCGCTAGACAAATTCTCTACTTATAGTCGTAGTGACGTTTACAAGTGGTTTCAAACTATAAGAGTTTGAGTCTTCTCCAACTATGTGAACTTCCTCGAGGTTTCTAAGCTAAAGATATTGCAATGAGGCTTGCCTAGATAAAAGAAGGGGAACAAATATAACTCTAAGTGATGAACTAAAGAAGTTCTTCTATGAATACTAGTTCTTCACTGGATTCTTCGTTGAGAGTGTTAAGAGTTTTGTGCGTAGATAGCTTGGGTTCCCGGTAGTGTCTCTGCATGAAGACTTCTCTTATATAGTCGTCGATGGTGAATAAATCCGTTGGAGGAAGGTCTAGCCACGTGTCGAAACAACAATGAAAACGGCTCCTTAATTTTGAACGTTGGTGAGTAGGTGCACTGTAGAGATTCTCCTCTTTTTCAGTCTGGGAGCAGCTTTTGTCATAAAAGATAGGTCGTTGTCGGCTCCTTATTGGTCGAGGTAGATTGGTAGGTGAGACTTGTCAAACATCAAGGTTGACTTCCTCTGAATCCTCGGACCTTCAACTGAAGTGACTTCCTACTGACGTTCTTCTGAGCATTCAGTGCATGGGCACGAATTTCTGTGCAGATTCAGTTAGTAATTGGCTGACCAACTGACTTCTTCGATCATGAATCCATCAGCTGAGTGCAAGATCTTCTACTGAACTATGCAACTACTGAACTCTAGCCTACTGAGTTCTAACAACTGAACTCGACTAACCTATTACAGATACGAAGGTACAATATCCAGCTAGGGGTTTTTGGGATCTTCAAATCTATCAGAAATTTGTATCACTCAAACACTCAAGTGTACAAGGGTAAACTTATCACTCAATCTCAACCGTAGGCGAGCGTCTTCATAAGCTTGCAGATTTTCTAATTCTACTCATAATGAACACAGTTTATGACAAAGATCATAAAGGTATTTCTTTGATTGTAATGGGGCTAACGCATGTAATAAAAGGGTAGGGAATATATAGGAAAAGTGATTTTATAAATAATCAAGGGATCTAGTAGAGCAAATAAATGATGATATATTAAAATATATATATATATATAACAAAAATTTGTGCCTTAATCTCCAAACACTCATCAAGCCCTCTTTTTTTTCTTTCTCCACATCACTAACAATTCTACTAGATCCTCGGATAAGGCTAGATCGGCTAGGCTACTTAAGTGGTGCTACATAAATAAAAGGACACATTAAGCTCAAAGGGGCTTACTAGGTTGATGCTCAATGTATGATACATATTTGGCTCTAGCAAAAGAATGAGATACTACCTAAGATCATATCAATGACATATACGAAAAGTGTGCAATAAACTTCAAATAGACTCAAAGCAAGTTCTAAATGTTCTCCCTAAAGCAAGTATGTTGGTCCCGAGGTAAACGTTCAGGTGTAGAGGGGGGTGAATACACCTGAAAACTTTCTCAACTTAAAACGCGAACAGTCCAATTCAGGAGATTGTCTGCTGAATAAATTCAATAGACCAGGCAAGCTGTTATGGATCGCGTGGACAGAGTGACTGACTATATTGAGGCCTGCTAGCTGACTGATGTCAGAATTCAGTACCGTTTAGTAAGAGTTCGGTAGCGTGCGGAATAGTGTAGGCCCAATTCGGTTGAGTTGAAAACGCTTTCATTAAAACCGTTTCAAAGCAGATTAGTGCACTCGCTAAGCTTTTCTAAAACTCGTTGTATGATTTTATAAATGGTTTTCGTATGAACAAGTAAATCAATGCAAAGCAAAGAAATGAACACAATGATTTTAAAGTGGTTCGGATATCAACAATCCTACGTCTACCGTCACAAAAAGATCATGAGGCTATTTTATTGTACTCGAAGTTAGTCTTAGTTGGTTTGTTCACCGGACAAACACAACCTTGAAGATTATACCCGAGCAAGTCCCGCTTACAAGGTTCAAACAAGAATGTTTGAAGAATTCTCCAATAGTGAAGGAGTTCTTTACAAGAAGAACAGCTCAAGATATGAACTCCTTTGGTTCTAAGCTATGGATATTTCAATGGAGCTTAGGTTAGAGGGAAAGGGAACAAGAAATAACTTCTGGAGTGACGAACAAATGAGGAATAATCTCTCCGGGGTTCGTGTTCTATGACTTGAATGCTAGAGGCTTTAATTCTATTAAGCTTGGTTCCCTAGAGCAAAGTAGTCGCCTTTCGCGTTGAGTATTTCTCCCAAGTTCTTCCGGAAAGCTTATAACTTGTTCGTTCGATGCTCGTATATTTTGTGTGTTCGATATTCTTCGATTTGATACTCTATTTATAGAGGTGAGCTATCGATAGATTCGTTGGAGACGAATTGTCCACGTGTCATTCTCTTTGGATGGCTAACGACTCTTTTTAGAAATCGTGCGAGTCTTTTCCTCTATTTCACGAAAATAGTTGACTTGCAGCTTTTTACTGTAACTTTGACAGCCGGCCGCATGTCATTGGGTCGAGGTGTAGAGAGTAGTTGAGACACACGCACTTCAAGGCGTATATCGAAGCCGACTTCTCCGATGTGTACAACCTCATACAACTCTACCGATTTAACATAGAAGATCATTTGACAATCAAGGAGATTGTCGGGCCGTTGCCGAGTCCGACCCGGGGTTCGAAGAGGTATACTCCCGCCGAGTCCGACTCTACCGAAGGTCGACTCTAAGTTCGGTGAACTACTCCCGCCGAGTCCGGGCTTCTACCGACTCTTTGAGTATGCCGCTCCCGCTGAGTCCAAAGACTATTGAATCTTTCAGATGCCTTGCTCCTGCCGAGTCCAAGACAGCCCGAATCCGAACACATCTCATTATGTTGCTCTTGTTGAGTCCAACACTACCGAGTCTTCACTCCATGGTACCGAGGCGGATAGTCTACTAAGGGATCGCCAGACGTAATCTATGAGTCTAGACCATGCCGAAGGAAAGTCTACCGAGTCCGAAACTCTGGAGTCCAAGGCGTTACTATTACAAAGGAATGGTTCACCAATAGAGCTAGGGTTTTGGGATCAGCCCAAATCTTCTAAACAATCTACTATTGAATCATCTCCCCAAAACTTAACACTACAAACTATCGATACGGCTCCTTACAAATATTACAAGTAGAACAAATGGAGTTGTAAATCAAGTTCTAATCTACCGAGGGACAAAAGATTACAAAAATACTTATCAACAATTTTCCCCTAAAATAGAATCTATCCAATCTAAGCAAAAACAGATAAATACGTATAAGCAAATGAGTGTAGAGTCAGGAATCACTTAGGTGATTCCGAGTGTTAACTTAAATAAATAGGCCATAGAGACAATAAGGTGTTGTCGGCGAAACACCAAATATACATTTATATATATAAGGAACTTCAAGACAATTACATCTCTTGTTATTCTATCAAAGAAAAAACAGAGAAACTACCAAGAGCTATCTTCCGAACCGCCGAATCCTTGCCCCGAAATCTTTGGATTTATCTTCGTGCAAAGGGAGTCCATACATCTTGAATGTGTCTCTCCGCGCCTTCCGAATCTTGAGCACATCTTCCGGATCATCGGCATTAAGCTCAAGTGCAATGGTTGCATTCCCCGACTTCTCCTTCTATCACGCCGCATGGAGAGAGCCATCCAGCTTTCCGAGGTGGAGGTAATGGTCCGTAAGGCGGGGTCTCGAACGTCTTCTTTGTCGCCAATGGCTTTTCGACCATGTTGTAGATATCCATATCACAATTGAAGAGCCGGTCAGCAAAAAAAACATCATTCTTATGAGTTTCGGCCGAATCTCCGACATAGTATCGCTTGACGAATTCAGCCTTCGTGTCTCACGTAGCCGAAGTTTTCTCCCAAGGCATCCACTTATCAACCCGAGGCCATCTGTGTATCTTCCGATTATCGGGTCTCCCGCCTCGTCCGTACTTGTAAGGGATCTCTCTATCCTTCGGCGAAGGAAGACGTGGTTTTAGCCTTTCGCCTTCCCTTGCCGCTTCTAGAAGCCTTTTCCTTAGCCAAAGCCTCTTGCCGTCTGTATTCTTCAATCTGATAATGTTGTGCTCTCTTATCCAGAGAGCAACGATACCGAAGTTTATCATTTCGTCTATGGTCGGCTCACTCGCTTTCTTTTCCCTCGTTGCCGCTGCCGAGAGTTAGTAGTTGTTCTCTCAACTTCATGCTCCTTCTCCTTTTCTTTATCGCCTCGTCCTGCTGTAAGTTTTAGCTTTCTTGGTAGGAGGCCTCTTAGTGGTTTCCTCGCCGAAACCTTAGTCTTGGCCTTTAGCAAGAGCCTTCTGGGGCTTGTTTGCTGCCAAATTTCATCTCGTGTTAGCTCCCGCCAATTTTCATTGGCTTACGGGCTTGCTCACCCGGGCTTATATATCTCTTAGTTCCTTTCTTCAATGGGGTGGGGATTTTCGTAGGCTTCTTCCCATTACCCGACACCGGTGGAGGCGCAGGAGGCCCTTCCTCTTCTAAATCCTCCTCCTAGGAACTCAACAACTTCTTTTTATGTGTTCAACTCAAGTCTTTGTTGCCGATTCCTTGGGTCCCGAGCCGCTTGGGCCGCCTTAACACCTACATCGCCCGTGGCCGGATACACCCCGGGCCTTACCCATTTTCGTCTCTAAGGGGTCGGTAGGGAGCAGATTTGCTTTGAGTCCCGGGCCACCGACTTCTTCCCTCTCACTATCCTTTCCCCCATTTTTGGCATCATCTATTACGCCGGGGTTGGGATCGAGACTACCTTGCTGCTCAAGGCCGAGTATGCGGAAAGTATGCAATCGCCACCTATCCAAGTGCTTTCGCATACTCTCGAACTTCAAGTGCAAGGGGTCCTCTTGATGATCAGATCTTCACCATACTTACGGTGAGAGGTATCGACCAAGTCATGAATCGCCTTCGCCTTCGCATCAAATTTATCCTCACATGCTTTCCGAATGGAGCCGATCCCGAGCTCGTGAGCCCGAGCCGGTGTGGAGAGTCTAGTTAAGTGCTCCGACCGCGCCGCCTTGAAGGTTTCCAAAAGAGAGGTCCGGGTAGCCCGTTAGTGATGCTTGCCGATTCTCGAACTCAGCTCGTTGAGTGGCAAGAGAATTGGGTGAGAATGGCCGAGAAATCAAGGGCGTGGCGTATTCCGAATGGAGGTCTCCAAAGCGCCCCGATTTCCTCACCCTAAGTCGTTGTAGCCTTCTTCCGCCCATCGTGGACATGCTTCGCCAGGAGGCGGTTATGTGTCCCTTGGCTTTTAGAGCCTTGACTACTTTTCGGGATCTTGGGCCTTTGGCACCGGGTGCAACCTCATAAGCGTACTCCAACGAAGTTGTTCTCGAGTCCGAAACACGTGAGGTTCCAGCCGCCGCCGAACCCCGGGAGGGAGGGAGCCGACAGTAGGTCACCGAGGGTCGAGCTCCCTCTTCTAGTTGAGTACCCTCGCAGCTTCTCAGGCATGCATCACCGGGTAGGTCTTGGTCATCGTGATCGAACCCTCCGAGGCGCGGCCGCTAAGGCATACGGTCCTCAAGAAGAGCCAAAGATAGTCGCCCTTAGATCATCGAGCGACTCGAGCTCGCAGGCTCGTAATAGCCTATCTATTGACGGAACTCTAACTCCTCGAATTCGAATCTCACAGACTCGAATCGAACGAGTCGATCGAGGGTGATCCACTCCCCGGAATCCGACTAGCATCCGAAGCCCGGCCTTTTGAGCAATGGTCACCAAGTTGGGAGTGACTTGTGATTTCCGGAACGGCCTACGAGACTTCTTGGGCGGCTCCGTCCCGAAGAACGCGCCTCGTGCACTCGATGATCTCTCGCCGCTGGTCTCCATGTCATCCACATCAATTGGAGACATAATCTTCTCATCGATGGAAGATCGCTGAGCGGAGGAACATCTAATGGGACCGAGATGTTGGAGTTGAAGGCTTAGGTGCGGTCCCCTCGTTCCGCCGAGGCCGCCTTCTCGCCCGAGGTTACCTTCTCCGAGACCGCCTTCTCTCGCGAGACAGCTTTTCTCGAGATGAGTCTGAGTCGTCTCTCAATCTAAATGGGGGTACTACTACTGTCTTCTCAGAAGATCTCCTCTGCTTCTTCTGAGGGGTAGCCCCCTTCTTGCTTGGAGTAGGAGTCTTCCTCTTCCCTTTTCCTTCCTCGCCAGCCCCTCGCTCCTATCTCGCCGAAGAGCAAAGAACCTTGCCGTGGAAACGGATTTTCTTAGGGTTGAAGTAACCCTTATCCGCGTAGGTTACGTTGTCGTCTCCACAGAAATCTTTGATCATGACTGACAACTTCATCCCGTATAAGAGCTTGCCCTTGGCACTTAGACACCAGGTAGATTTGTCAAACTTTCGTGCCCGTGTCTCGGAACTCTTTCAAGAAAAATTCACTCCAATTGACTTTGGCTCTATCATAGATAGCCATCATCATTTGTAGCTTCGGTCCGGAAACTTGATCGAAAGAGCCTCGCTTGGCTCGTCAGATTTGCGTAACTATGTACGCTAGAGCACGGCACCGTGGGAGCATACAGCTTCTTGGGAAATGCCGCTTCTAAACGACGCGTCGGCTCCCGCAATATCTCCAAATATTCATCCAACGTATCGTCCTTGTATCCTATGATACCGATGCCACTGTCCGGCAACCGAAAATCGCGCCAAGAGCTCGCTTCACCGACATCTCGCTTAACTTCAAAGACCGGGCTCTGTGAGGGGTCGGGCCGACGTGATGAATAGTGAAGGCGCCAAGAATGTCTCCTCTACTTCCTGAGTTGAGGTAAAGTTCAAAAATCTGCCTTGGGAGGAAGTACGCGGGCTTCATCGATAGAAAACCCTCGAGGATTGATGCTCGAGTGCATCAAACACCTCGTCCCGTAATGTCTAAGCCGCAGGAGTCGAACTCCATGATTGGTCGACACCATACGCGATCCTTTTCCAAGATCTCAATCATGTTGACGGGGAGACCACCGAAACACCGCTAGGTTTTTCCATGACTTAATCTCGTAGAATTTATATATTAGTAATAGGAAATATAATAAATCAGTTCAAGTGCTAATAAGCGTAAAATTCACCGTAATAATCTCTGAATGAATGTAAATGCAGAAGCAAGAGTAGAAGTTCTAAATTTTGTTAAGAGATCTTAGGGTTAAAGCAGAGCGAAAATGGCGGTTTCAGAATCTATACGTCGATATATATGATCTTGAAGATGAACATATTTTAGATCGACGGTTTAGTTTAAATCCCGCTTTAATAGATGGATGGTCTAGATTCGATATTATATAGAGCAATGAGTAACTAGCCGCCTAAGTCAAATTCCGCTTGTATTTAGCCTATAGAAGTAAGTTGACATGACATGCATTTAATGCAAAGTAGAGTTCAGCAATCTTAGCAAAGAATGCCGTGCATTTAATGAAACTGTTTATAATAGATGGCATTCTCTAAGGCATTGAATACGATGCTGAATCAATATCATAACAACATTAATTACTAAGTTAACTACCGAAAGAGATAAGCAAACATGTCACCGAACATTGTAGTCGCCTAATACCTCGTGCGCTTGGTTTCGAGTCTCCGTGTACCGAATGAGTCCAAGATCGAGAGTAGACATTCCCCTTTGCCGAATGCTTCTCTCCTAAATCCACTTATTGACCCGAGTCGAAGAGGGTCCAGCAGACCTAGCTCTACCGAAAGTTCTCTCGAATCGGCTTCGCCTAGAGGCTTGGTCACAGATATCGGCCCTTTGATGGTCGGGTATGGATCTTCTCCATCCTAATATCCTTCTTTTCAACATGGTCACGAACGAAATGGTGTCTCGATGTCCACATGCTTGCATCTAGTATGGAGAAGAGGGTTCCGAGTGCTTGCAATGACACTTGAACTATCGCAAAGATCGACACTTCATTCTCGAATGACGCCATAGTCGCGTAGCTACCGTCTCACCAAAGGATTTGGGCGCAAAGAACTTCCGGCAGCCATGTATTCAGCCTTTTAGTAGTTGACGCCGCTGCCGAATGTTGTTTCTTTGAGAACCATGAGATGAGCTTACCGCCGAGGAACCGATAAGTTCCTTAAGTTGATTTTCGGCCAATCTTGCAACCTGCGTAGTCGCATCGTAATAACCAGCTAGTTCAATATTATCATCTCCCCGGATACCATAAACCCATGTCGTGTTCCTCCGAGATAGCGGAGAATCTTCTTTGCCGAGTCCATACGGCTCGCTTAGGATTCGCCCGAAATCGTGCACGGAACACCTACAACATAAGTTATGTCAGTCTAGTAGAAGTTAGATATAATAGAGAACAAATAATTGCGCGAAATTCCGCATGGTCTACCGATACTCCCCCTTTGTCAAGATCGATTTTCATGTTCGTGTTCATCGAGATATTGATTGGTTTGCGGATGTGCAGCCGAATTTCTTGACGAGGTCTCGAGTGTATTTGCCTTGATTGATGAACGTTCCCTTCTCCGATTGTTTGACTTGAAATCCGAGGAAATAATTCATCTCTCCCATCATCGACATCTCAAATTTGTCCTTCATCATTTTCTCGAACCGCCGACACATAATGACATTCTTCGAACCGAATATAATGTCATCTACGTAGATCCGCACAAATAAGATGTCGTCGTCTGGACGAATGCCGAATAGAGTGCGATCCACCGTGCCTTTCGAAAACCTTTCAAGAAGAAACTCGTGACGGGTATCGTACCAAGCCCAAGGTGCTTGTTTTAACCGTATGCAGCCTTTCTCGAGTCTATAAACTTGATGTCCCCGCTAAAAGCTCGGGAGGTCAGTTCTACATAGACTTCTTCTTTCGCACGCCCGTTCGTGAAGGGCCGACTTCACATCCATCTCGATAAACTCGAAGCATTGATGTGTTCCGTAGGCAAGGAATAGTCTCGATAACTTCTAATCTTGCAATTGGAGCAAACATTTCGTCAAAATCTATCTCTTCGGCTGACAAGAGCCTTTTGCCACGAGTTTATCTTTGTTCCTTACTATGACGTTGTTTTCATCTCGCTTGTTCTTGAAGACCCATTTTTTTCCGATCACATGTTGATGTCCCGGATCCGCCAACAAGCTCCCATACGTCGTTCCTTGTGAACCGATTCAGCTCCTCTTGCATAGCAAGCGATCCGGGCCAAGATCTTTAAGCGCGTCCTCAATTGGGACCGAGGTTCTTCAAGAGACAAGAAGCGGGAATATAAAGTACTTTCTCCCCCGATGTAACCGGATCTTGTCTTTTACACTTGTTGAAGGATCTTCAATGATAAGGTCTCGAAGAGTGAGCATCCAGCCACGATCGAAGATGTCTTGTCTCTTCATCTTAAATTTGTTCAACACGTATAGTAGGTGAGTTCGGCATTTCATTTGTACTATTCTCGAGATTGAAGCACAAGAGTTGGGTCCACCGAGTCACTGTGTTCGGGGGCATTAAGCTCGGGAACGCCATTTGTTCCCCCGAGTTGTTATTCTCGTAGAGGTCTCGCTTACCACTGGGTTTCTTCATCTACCCGAGTTACCCCCGGGATTGATTTTGTTCAGCAGAATCAATCTGCTCAGCCTACCTTTGTCGTTGGCCGTGATTCAATAGTCTTGACTTCATTTTCCTCATTTGAATCATCATCCCAACAAAGCCGGATCTTTTCAACATTATCTTTTAAGCTTAGATCTTGTAGTTGTTTACCGATGTCCTCGTATTCTCGAATTTGAGTTCCCGCTCCCGTTCTCACTAGAAAACTCATTAAAGACAACACGAGGGCTTTCCTCCACGCAAAGTGGTCCTAGTTAAAAACATTGAAGGCTTTGCTCGACCCGGGAGTATCCTAAGAAGACTCCCCGGTCTCGACTTGCTATCAAAAGTCTTTAACCGATCATTTTCATTATTGTGGATGAAGCACGAACACCCAAAAATATGGAAATAAGATAAGAAAGGCTTCCCCGCCGTTCCATAGTTCATATGGTATCTTCTCGATGTTGCTTTCTCGCAGTGATCCGTTCGAGTGTAACATGCAAGACGCCGCTTCCGCCCGTAATTTAGATGGGAGTCCCGAGTCTACTAGTAGGGTTCTTTGCCGCTTCTTTGAGTGTTCTATTCTTCCTTTCAAAGAATCTCATTTTGTTGAGGCGTGCGTGCAGGCAGACGTCACATGCTCCATTCCTCTAGTTTTGCAGAACTCTTCCACCATCAAATTCAGGAACTTTGTTCCTCTGTCTGAACGAATCTTTCTGATTTCGGTGTTCTTCTCGACACCGAGTCTTTGCGTAAGCGTAGGCAACTCTATTTTGACGTCAAACTTGTTGGCAATAAATATGACCCATGTATAGCACGAGTAGTCATCAATGACCACTAAAGCATACTTCTTGCCTCTGATCGTCACAGGAGAGACTGGACCGAACAAGTCCATGTGCGGGAGCCGAAGGATTCCATCCGTGGAAGGCGCTAAAATCGGTGGATTTTGTTTCTTTGTTTGCTTTTCCTTCGTGCATGCTCGCACCGAAGTGTCCTTGCCGAACACTTCATTCGGCAAAGCCCTCTCATTAGAGCGCTTTCTAGCAAGCTTGCTGAGGGTCTTGAAGTTGAGACGGCCGAGTCTTCGTGCCGTGAGCCACCCCGCTCGTTGTCGTTCTTGCCGCCAAGCACGCTTCGTGTTCCGCCGAATTCCAGCCAAGAATGTATATGTTCTTTTTGCGCCGAACCTCGATAACACCGCTTTTTCCCGTGAGATTTGTCAACGACATCACGTAAAACCAAGTGTCAAAAATCACTCTATTCGAGTTGTCACAAAATTTACTAACAGAGAGAAGATTATGTTGAAGTCCTTCAACATATTATACTCTTGGAACCGTGGTGGTTCCAATGCCGAGTATTCCATAGCCTCCGGTACAACCTTTTCGCATTATCTCCAAACTCGACTATGGGTCCTTCTTCGCAATATAACTCTTCGCAGACTCTTCTCGTACGTCATATGCCTTGAAGCATCCATTGTCCATGTACCATGGGTCCCCGTGCACCCGCAAGACATAATTATATTAAGCTACCCTTTATTTTTTATTTTGGGTCCTTAAGCTTTAGTTTTGGAAACCCAAATCGTCTTACGACCCTAGTGGTCTCCGACGCTTTCTTTCCACTCGATCAACATTCTTCACCACCGGACCGGGCTGATGTTGACTTCGAGGCTTTACTGTGTTCGTGGAGTCCCGATCTTCCGAGGTGGTGGAGGCCGACCTTAGCCTTCCCGAACGGCCTTTTTCTTCTTTTTGACTCTTGGAACCCCTTCCGACAATAGGATCATAATAATACGACCCATACCGAGCCGGGATGTGCCGGGCCAGGCGGTCCATACCGATCACCCATTTGATTCTCGACGGTTCCCCTTTGACCGAACCGTGGTGATTTTGAGCTACTCTTCTTGTCGATTTTTGATAGATATGATGAGGTGCTTTCATCTTCTCTTTGTTCTTTGCTAGGGGATTCAGCAATTCGGCATTGATCGTCTCCCCTTGAACAAACCTATCGCTAGCCGATTTTCTCGAGCGTGTGGGGGCAGGTGGAGGCTCCACGGCCGAACCCGAGTCCCTCCTTGCAGTGTTTAGGCTTGTTGTTGGCTAGCATCGCCTCAAGCTTTTTCTCGCCTCCCATTTAACGCTATGTCAATAGGTTTCTCCGCACATCGTCACTCTTCTTGAGAGTTTCATGCTATGCCTCAAGTCCCGAGAACTTCCGCTCAAGACTAAATTCGGGATCTTTCGAGTCAAGTCTTTGGTCGGGCATCGAGATCGATATTCTTGTTGGCGAGACTTGGCCATCGTGAGAGTTAATCTCCTCCCCGAGTCTCAAAACAAGTCCTTCCGACTTAGGAGCAACCCGACTCTCCCGAGAAAGTCTTTGATTTTCCACTTTCAGTGGCATCCAACTCCCCGAAGAGTCTTACCGAGCCGTGCACTCATCTAGAATCCGCTTTGTCGAGTAGTTCTTCATAGGCAATCGCGACGCCCGCATTCTCATCCCGCTCCCCGAAATAGTATCTTGTGTGCAATGTGAAGAAGAGTTAAATGGTTCATGAGAGTTTACCTCATCCTCTTCTCATGTCGTTAGGACACTTTTTAGTATCTTCTTCAAGCTCTTGGGCCATAAAGGCAGGCCTTCATCATCTCGATGAATCCATGAAGGAGTCGACTTCATCCGAGTCGTCCGAGAGTTCACCAAAGAATGTAGGCTTGTCGCTTCTTGATGAACTTCTCCCTTGCAGCTCTCTTTCACCGTGGCCGAGCTCGTGACAATCGTACCGGTAGTATCCTCGGCTTCTTGCGGCAGTAGCAGGAGGGCGACTCCGCTTTCTCTATTCTCACCGTCTTTCGACCGTGCGTAATCCTCCTATTTCCTACATTCGAAGTATGTGGTTCGGAGTGTGCTTAGGTGAGTAATCGACTTACTCTTTGAAGTCTCTAACGACTCGGAAAGTTTTCCGCGCCGCTCCTTTTCCTTCTCGATATTTGACGGCAAGCAAGCGCATATCGCTTAGCTAGGCTTCCTTCTTGTAGGTCACCGGGTTGAAGGTTCAGCCTTTGCTAGATGCCGGAGTCAAGTTGGCCGACCGATGCTTTAAAAGCACGGTCTATCTAAGTGTCGCCTCCTGCTCGTTGCTTCCTCGTGGTAAACCGAACTCGAACTCCTCGCCTTTTAATTTCGAAAATATATGATCGGGAGAAACAATATCAAGATCGAATGTCTAAGCAATGTAGCAAAGGGAGTCCAATATCCGCTTGGCGCAGACTCTCAAAATTTTGAGATTCATCTCTCGATTGGAGAACGCCCTTTCCCAAACTTCATTGATAGTATTCATCGATTTGTAAATCTGACATTAAGATCTT
Source organism: Lavandula angustifolia (assembly GCA_028984105.1). NCBI lineage: Eukaryota > Viridiplantae > Streptophyta > Magnoliopsida > Lamiales > Lamiaceae > Lavandula > Lavandula angustifolia. Next base: position 20,387,201 of record CM054813.1, on the reverse strand, counting down.
CAATCGTGCCGCCGGGCATGAGTGACGCCTCTCCAGCCTTTTGGAGTTCCGCGCTAACTTGTTAGCTTTGATCTTCTCGAGTCCCCCGACTCGCAGTGCTAGAGCATCCCGCAGTTCTTTAGTTGACTTGCAGCCCCGAACTCTCCCTAGATATGAGTCGCTCAAGGTGGCCGCAATGGGCGTTCCCAACCCGATCAAGGTTGTGAAGCTTCCGGAGTGAAAAAGCTTCTCTCTTTAGGAACCTTCTTCCCTGCTACCGCTCCACCTCCTTGTTCTGGATCCCGAAAGCAAAACTATCAACCATAGGTACGATAGGTCCGTCTTCCAAGACCTCTCGTCATACTATCGTGGAGGGAAGTCGACGTGCTTCCATTTTGACTCGCCATACCCCCATAGTTCTCTACCGAGAACATGGGTACCATCCTAATTCCCGGCATATAAGACATGTTAGGTAATAATATGAATGAAGAATGATATGCGAGTGAAAATGATTTCGTGGATCCGTTCAAGTAGACCGGTTCGTATAACAAGAGTCTTAAAGAACTCCCCGCTTCCGATATCGATTGTTGGTCCCGAGGTAAACGTTCGTGTGTAGAAGGGGGGGTAAACACACCCGAAAACTTTCTCAACTTAAAATGCGAATGCACCCAATTCAGAGATTATCTCGCCGAATAGCCCAAGCAGACTGTGCAAGCCGTTCCCGGATCGCGTGGACATAGTGACCGACTATACCGAGCCCCCGCTAGCCGACCGATGTCGAATTCAATACCGTTCGCAGAAGAGTTCGCAGCGTGCGGAATAGTGTAGGCCTAATTCGGCTGAGTTGAAAACATTTTTATTAAAAATGTTTCTATAGATTAGTACTCTCGCTAAGCTTTTCTCCGAAACTCGTTGTATGATTTTGTAAATGGTTTTCAGGATGAACAAGAAATCAATGCAACAAAGAAATGAACACAACGATTTTAAAGTGGTTCGGATATCAACAATTCTACGTCCATTGTCCCGAAAAGATCAGAGTCTATTTATATTATACTAAGTTAGTCTCAGTTGGTTTGTACACCGGACAAACACGGCCTTGAAGATTATAATCGAGCAAGTCCCGCTTACATAAGGTTCAAACAAGAATGTTTGAAGAATTCTCCAATGATGAAGGAGTTCTTTACAATAAGAACAGCTCCAAGATATGAACTCCTTCGGTTCTAAGCTATGGATATTTCAAATGGAGCTTAGGTTAGAGGGAAAGGGAACAAGAAATGGCTTTTGGGAGTGATGAACAATGAGGAATAATCTCTTTCGGGGTTCGTGCTCTATCACTTGAATGCTAGAGGCTTTGATTCTATTAAGCTTGGTTCCCTAGAGCAAAGTAGTCGCCTTTCGTATTGAGTATTTCTCCCAAGTTCTTGCGGAAAGCTTGTAACTTGTTCGCTCGATGCTCGTATATTTTGGGTGTTCGATATTCTTCGATTTAATTTTCCCTCTATTTATAAAGGTGAGCTATGCATAGATTCATTGGAGACGAAATGTCCACGTGTCACTCTCTTTGGGTAGCTAACGGCTCTTTTAGAAATCATGCAGTCTTTTCCTCTATTTCGGGAAAGTAGTTGACTTGCGCTTTTTACCGTAACTTTGACAACGGTCGCTTGTCATTGGGTCGAGGTGTAGAGAGTAGTTGAGACACAACGACTTCAAGGCGCATACCGAAGCCGACTTCTCCGATGTGTACAACCTCTAAAACCTCTACCGATTTAACATAGAAGATCATCTCGACAATCAAGGAGACTGTCAAGGCCGTTGCCGAGTTCGACTCGGGGTTCGAGAGTATACCCGCTCGAGTCCAACTCTACTGAAGGTCGACTCGAGTTCAGCTGAACTCGCTCCCGCCGAGTCCGGGCTTCTACCGACTCTTTTACTATGTTGCTCCCCGCCGAGTCCAAAGACCGCCGAATCTTTCGAGATGATGCTCCCGCCGAGTCCAAAGACTACTAAACCCGAACACCTCTCGCATGCCGCTCTTGCCGAGTCCAAAGACTACTCGAAGTCTTCACTCCACGGTACCGAGGCGGATAGTCTACCGAGGGATCGCAGCAGTGTAACTATGAGCCCCGGACCATGCCGAAGGAAAGTCTACCTGAGTCCGAAACTCTCGTAGACCAAGGCGTTACTATTACAAAGGAATAGTTCACCTATCAAGCTGGGGTTTTGGGATCACCCAAATCTTCTAAACAATCTACCGCCGAATCATCTCCCCAACAGTAGTATCACACATGAAAGAAATTGAGACCGACATAGGATTTCATCGGCTCACAATAGACTCAAATTCTCACCGTAGGCTTTTGGATTACCATAATTTCACAACCTTCATGATCGAAAATTTTATCATGTTCAAATTCAATTCAACAATGCTTCAAAGAAAGAAAAAATTTATGGCAACAAATGCATAATCAACAAATAACATCGAGTCACGTAGTTCAAATATCTAGTACATGGAGAACCATAAAAATCATAATTATGAAGACCGAATTAGTAGGGTTCAAGATTCTACATATCCCCCAAACCTATCTACGAGCTAGTTCCTAGCACGAAAATAGAGTGAAACAATTAAAAGTGGGTAAACGAATTTTCCCCGATGTCTAGGTGATATCCGATCGATCTACATATGTGAAGCTTGATCCGGCAAGCTCATATCCAAAGTTAATCCCCACCGTATCGCCTCCCCAAAGTTAATAACCATCGTATTAGCTCCCCATACCGCTTTGATATAGCTTATCATGCATTAAAAATCAATATGTGAAGCATATATGTCAATTTTCCTCCTCCTCCCTTTTTTTTTTTTTTTTTTTTGAAAGCAATAAATCTAATTAAAAAAACAAGAAAAAACTCACAAACGCGGGTTGCCTCCCATGAAGTGCTCGTTGAGTTGGAGTCATCGGCTTGACTTTGCTAAATCTGTTAGAAACTTGGAACTTTGGGACGCCCAACTACGCCCCTTGTCGAACGCCTCCTTTGATGATGCTCCGCCGACATCCTTCATAGTGAAATGTTTTCTCGGTACATGGATTCATCAATTTCACCACACCATGCGACGTAACGTCCACCATAGGAAATTGTTCTGGAGAATGTAGAACTTGGGTATATTGGAAAAGCTATAGAACCATCGTCATATAAAAGAACTTTAAAACCAGGATATAGTGTTTTACCCAAAGTGCGCTTCACATTAGCGCTTTAGTGAGTCCGACATAGATGATTTTCTTCGGGAACATGTCTTTTGATCTTCAACACATCTATCCAATTTCGTAACACCAACATCGCCTGACTCCTCATCAAATAACGCATGTATTCCTAATCCCTCCGTACCATCATAATCCTTCACTACATCATATGTAGCCTCCACAAAGTTAATTTCAAGCAATCGAGGCATTAGTTCCCAATGTGGTTGGAGCTAGTGCTTTGAATTCGTGATGGTACATCAACACAAGTCCTAGTGGTTGCCATAAACGGCCTCCCTAGGAGGATAAGCTGGTCACTTAGCCCTCAAGAAGTATCATCGCATCAAGAACAATAAAGTCAATACGAAAAATAAACTTATCTACCTTTACCAACGTATCATCCATGATTCTCATTAGGAGCTTCACCGAGTTATCAGCAAATTGAAGCCTCATAGGTGTAGGCTTCAAATTGTTAACTCCCAACCTTTTGTAAACAGAGTAGGGCATGAGGTTGATACCGAATCTTCCAGGATATGCTAACTTACGCGATAGAGCCGATATATCCCCTTGATTCAAGTGTATGAAGATTTGTACTCGCTCGTAATCCTTTTTATTGGTGAAGAGCTCCCTTGAAGAATTTGGATTGCCTTGGAATACTCTTTGATGAGGTCTAAGAGTGGCAGCATTGATGTTCACCTTAGAGAGTATATTAAACAAGGATCCAAATTGTTCTTCTTGTTTGTTAACATTGAGGCCTCCTGGAAAATGAGGCGGGGGCTTGTATGGATTCATAGATTTATGCAAAGGAGTCCAAACAAAGAGGCTCCTTCTCCTCATCTCTTGTCATTCCATCAACAATAGCCATAAGCAACTTCGTTGATTTTCTCTTTTGCTTCTCTCTAATCATCACCAAGGAAAATAGTAATGGATCTCGCCTCTTCGCCTTGTCCGGGTAGTTTTCCTTATCGCATTTTAAGCAAAGTGACTTCCCGTGCTAGCCGGCCAAGTTGAGTCTCCAAATTTTTTTTCGCTTGATTCCACGTTCTTAATGTAGTGGTGAGTGTCTCCATTGACTCCCTAGAATTCTTCATAAAGCGCTTTAAGGTGTCTTGCAAGATGGCAATGATATTCTATTCAGCTTCCTCAATCTTTTACTGAGGGCGAGAAGATGATGTGCCTCCAAAGTTCTCGCGCCGATTGGTATTCCTTCCTCCATAATTCCCCGGTAACTCTTATAGTCGGGATTGTACCCTTGCCGCATAAGGACAAAATTTTGTTGAGGCCTTTGATATCGCTTTCTCTCCTCCCATTCCCGGTGTCCTACGCCTTGTCCCCAATTAGCTTCTTCTTCTTGAAATTGGCTACGGATGGTGTTAAGTCGGTATCGGGGCCGCTTGAGTGTTGTGGATCATCATAAATGGTACAAACCTCACCAATCTTCGGGTCTTGCACTTGTGTTTGCTTGAGCTCCTTGATTTCTTGTCTAAGCGCTGAAGCTCCTTAATAAGTATCATCCGTATGCGCAGCCCGCACATCCCGCATTCCACGTTGTCTCACACTCTAACTTCTTTGTATGGAATGACACCGTAACGCCTCAAAAAGTTCATGCAATGCACTTGGGGTCGGTACAAGAGTGCCGCCGAGAGTCATGTTGTCAACCATAATCTGACACGACAAGAGCAATCCATTGTAAAAGAACTTATTCAATATTGCGACTGGGTAATTATGATGTGGGCATCGATGAGGAGTCCCTTCAATCTATCACAAACCTCATGGTACGCCTCAATATCAAATTGAGAGAAAGTAGCAACGTGTCGCCTCAACTCGTGGCTCTTGCTTCGGGAGTAATTTTGCTTAGTGAATGCTTTGAATACTTCCTCCATTGTTCGCAAAGAATTAGCGGGCGGTGTGTTCAACCAATTCTCGGCCTTATCCTTCGGGAGTGTATGGAAACAATCGTCTTCTCAATTGATCACTAGTTAGACCGCCGATAGGAATAGTCCCCAATATAGCATAGAACTCCCTCATATGAGCAAGAGGATCTTCGGTGCTAGACCGTAAAAAGATGGTAGCATATGATAGTAAACCGGCTTCGTATCATAATTTCGGCGTCTCTTCTGGGACGTGTAGGTGGTATCGGGCTCCAAGTATCGCCTTGTGTAGTCTCCCCGCAACTTCTCCGGTTCAAGATTGTTCACAATTTGCGCCATTTCAATTTTATCTTCCGCTTCTTCCTCGTAATGCGAGTCCCTACTATGTGTATGTTATCGATAAAAGGCCCAAGTTCTGGATGTTGCGACCTTCTACCGTGCATAAACCTATAGAAAACTCACGGAGTAAGATTCGACACGAGAAAAAGAAAGGAAGAATTGAAAACCAACTTAAAAAATAAAATCTAAACAAATAAACAACTACTAAAAAGAATAATCAAAACGCGACGAGTCTTCGGCAACGGCGCCAAAAACTTGATGAACAAATTTTAATTCTCACAAGTGCACGAATCGGTATAGTACCTAATCCATCAACTCCCGAGGTCGATCTCATAAGGACTCAATCGAGTTCTAATTATCCTAATTACTTACTATTGCTTGGTCCTAAACTTGGTTTGATTTATTTAAAACTACTAAATTAAAATAACAAGAAAGTAAAGCGAAGTGGGGTAATGTGTGTAGTTTCAAGTTTGATGAAGAGTGCGGAGGTTTAACAATCATTATGCCTAAGATGATTGATTCATTCCCATTCTCTAGCTAGCATTTGTGAATTTCTTTTGTCGGATCATCCACTAAGGCACTAGGGATTCCGTATGATGGCGGAAGATCTCTAACAAATAATCCTAAGGGTTAATCAAGTGATCATATCATGAACCTAAGGATCATATCATGCTCAAGGATTTAAGGAACCATCTAAACTATCCCACACCAATGGTGACAATCTAGATTCTTAATCGCATGTCTAAATAAATAACCGGGTATGATCCGCCGTATTACATATTCCCCTATATTCTCTACAATTATCTCGTGATGATGGCCAATCACATTAAAGACTCATAGAGAAATCAAAAGCAAGTTCAACAATTAAGAAACAAAATAATTCAATCATTCCAAAACTAGGGTTCGAATCACTTCATCAAAAAATGTAGATCCTACTAAACCCCCACATAAGGGGATTTAGCCACTCAAATTCGTAGGAAAACAATCACAATATATGCAATAGAATTCAAGTATCAAAAACCCTAAACAAAACCGAGAAGGTATAATACAACCTAGAATCTAGCGGATTGATCCTCACACTCGATTCTCGGGTTGTGGGTCTTTAATCTTCATCTTGAATCTTCAACGGAGGGATGCCTTGGGTGTTTCTCTCGCTTTGGAGGGTAGAAGAAGTCAAAAATATAGTGTGTTGTTCGAAGGAAAGAAGTCTGGATGGGTTTATATATGTTTCGGGCCAAAAAACACGAATACGGGCTTTTACGCATGTCGACCACCGCTTGACTCCCACGAAAAATCGCATTATGAGACGTAACACACAGCCCGTGGTCCAAAGACAAATGAGGACCACGGCCCGACTCGCTTCGGCACTCTACATTCTTACTACCTCGTTGTTACAATTTATGCATGTACGACACTTGTGCTTAACTGAAGAACCTTAGGATCGATTAGGACAACCCCACCTTTGCAAAATGTGTTTATGGTCCCTAGCCCCATTACAACCTAAAGAAGACCTCCTTGATGTAGCAGATTATGATTGACACAATATGGTGGCCGAACGAACATAGTTTAGTTCGAGTGGTCGTCCATGACTATTATAGGGGTGCCGAGTGAACAATGAGAAAGACCTTATTCCTTGCCCGATTTTTGACCGTTTGATAATAATGTTCCTAGATTTTGAATTCATGATCCGTGCTCCGCAAATTGAGAATCACTATGCATGCTTAATCTGCTTATGAAGTTCGGGGCATATTGTGAACTATAAAGGGCATCGACCGGAATGAATGCTTTGTGTCTTTCCTTTTCTATTTGTGTGAGTCTCGTTTGCATATGTGTCCCGGGGAGTCTCTGTCTTGAGCTACACTCTAAGCTTCAAAATTCTCTTCATACTTGAGGGAAAGTATCGCTTAAGTGTGAGGAGGTTGATAAGCCTCAGATTTGTAGCTCATTTACCCATTTGATTTGTATGTTTTGTGTTGTGGTTATGCGATTATTAGCTTGAATTGGAAAGAAAGTGATGAAAAATTAGTGCAGACGAGAAGAGGAGCAAATTCTTTGTTTAAGGGAAAAATCTGCCCAACCGCAAAGAATTTGACTCGAAATGATGCCATAATGGACCCGTAGTGTATCGGGCCGGAAATAAGGAGTGATCGATTAAATCGGGCCTACAAACCGCCCACGCCTTGTTGCAAATTTGGGGTAGTTGAAGCGTAAATTACAAAGCCATGTCAACATTGTACAATAGTACATGCCTTTACATAGTGGGTAGCTCACCTACCATTCCGACGAAGTGTTGCGCCCAAGGCGTATATTTTGTGAAAGTGAAGAAGGGAGCATAAGAGAAAAATCGGAATCATCTTCAAAATACATCCTCTTAGTTTAGTTTAGCTCTCGCCTCCCCCAAAAATACTCTCTAATTTCCGCCATAGTTGTAGAACAAAAACACTTTAATCTTTCCGCCTAGCTTAGTTACAAGCTCTCCAGCGGCGAAGACTTCCATTTAAATACCGGTTAGGTTAGCTTTAAATATTGTCATTAAATTCTAATTCTTAAGTACTTGCATTTATTTCTTCGGCCCCGTTTACACCGCTTTATTGTTCACAGGTGAGGTATTTAAAGTTATTCCCCTGCTTTCTCGTCTTGTTCATGCTTAGAAAAATGTTGTCTTTTCTCCCCGCTATTATTCCATGATTTCGCATCTAGACACCTTCGATTTCGTACTATGTTGTTTCTTACCCTTTTAGTTAAAAGTTCATGCTAGATTTCTGCCATTTAAAGAAAGTTTACTGTTTTAGCTTTTAACTTCCATATCTAACTTATGTATTTCCTTCACATGCTTACTTTCGCACCCTTAGTTAATATGTGTAGCTAAACCTCCGGATCTGGGCCGAGGTAATGAGGCTCCATCCCTAAGAATTCGTGAGATATGAGAACGTGTTTGATAATTAGTTTAGTAAAGGTTTTAGTCGAACTCCGTTTAAGAGAGTGAGAATTACTTAGTTCTAATCACCCTGGGTAGGTAACCTTCTTTCGGGCGGTAGATTAACTAGGCTTTTTTATTTTAATGTTAAAACATCGGTAGAAGCCTTGATCTCGGTTCCTTCTGCTCCTAATGCTCCCTCCCCTAGTCATTGCTCAACAAGGTAGGGCAGCCACTTGGGTAGGTGACGGTTTCTATGCTCAACATGGCAATCCACAACTTAATAGAAGGATTGACGCTCATGTGCTCAAGACAACGTCCCGGCTAGGATAACCTTAACTAAACTAATTCACTTTGTAATCTAGGATCGGACAGGGGTGGTATGGAATTACCTTAGCCGGATTGACTTTTATATCTTGTTAATTGTTGTTATTTATCGCATGTTACATTTTTTGCCTAGTTTTTAAAAAACACAATGTTTATGGTGGCTACTAGCCAAAACCTTAGGTCAGGAGAGATAGTTTACTTAATCGTCCGTTCCATGAGGATCGACCTCTTGCTTATCGTTGTGCTTGTTTAAGTATAGTTCGTGCGTGTGTTCACACTTATAAATTTATTTGATCCATGCAATTCTAATAGGACGGAATCTCGCGACCGATCGTTGATCATCAAAGAAAACTCAATCTCGAATTTGCTTGTTGACGGGTTTGAGTGTGGATGACGAGTGGCGGCCATCCCGCTTCCCATGAGAGATTTGAATATGCATGAGGTCGTGCTAAAAGAAGTGTTGAAGCTCTTATCTATGGGAATTATCTATCCTATATCTATCTCTGCTCATGTCGTGCAAAAAGAAGTCCGGATTTCAAGTGGTCGAGAATGAGAAGAACGAATTGGTTTCGTACGCTTAGTGACAGGATGGCGCATGTGCTTCGATTATAGCAAGCTTAATGCGGCGACACGCAAGGATCACTTTCCGCTTCCATTTATCGATCGGGATGTCGGGAGACTTATGGGGCAAGTCTATTTTAGCTTTTTTGGACGGATATAACGGTTATTCCAAAATCTATGTGCTCGATGAGGATCACGACAAGACGACGTTCACATGTCCTTATGGAATATTTGCTTATCGCCGAATGTCGCTCGGATTATGCAATGCGACGGCACCTTTCAAAGGTGTATGATGAGCATATTCTCGAACTTCTCGAGAATTTCATAGAGGTTTTCATGGAGGATTTCACCATTTATGCTGATTCATACACTTCATGCTTGAAGAACTTGGACAAGGTCCCAGCCCGGTGTGTAGAGAAGAATTTGGTGTTGAATTATGAAAAATGCCACTTTATAGTGACCGAAGGAATCGTGCTCGGTCACGTTGTTTCAAGACGAGGGATCGAGGTCACAAAGCTAAAGTAGAGTCGATTGCAAAGCCGCCATACCCGACTACTCCAAAAGAAGTTCGACGTTTCCTAGGGGCACACCGGTTTCTATCGGTAATTCATAAAGGATTTTGCGAAGATAGCTCAACCACTAACAAGACTACTTCAACAAGATGTCGAGTTCAATTTTTGATGCTAAATGTAAGGAGGCCTTCACCCCTCCATAAAAAACAAGCTTACTACAACTCCAATGCAGCCACCGGATTGGAATAAGTCTTTCAAAATTATGTGTGATGCTTCTCGACCGTGCGGTGAGCGTTGCTAGGACGTAAATCCAAAAAGGAGAACCACGTGATTTACCATGCGCCAAAGATATTAAATCCGACTCAATGCAACTATTCCACCACCTGAGAAGGAGCTGTTGGCAACTTACTTGCCTTTGACAGCTCAAGATCATTGTATATACCGATCACGACGCCGTCAAGCACCTTCCTTGCCAAGAATCAATCGAAGCCAAGACTTATCCGATATATTCTACTCTTACAAGAATTCAATTAGGAGGTGAGGGACAAGAAGGGTGCTGAAAACCATATGGCGGATCACTTAAGCCAATCAACGAGACTTTTCCCTAAGAACACCTATACGTTGTTCCAGAAATTGTTTCCAGCCTTGCCAAGCCTGCTCGAGTAATGATTTGCGCTTGGAGTCCGTAGAAGTGTCTCAGTGCCCAACCAGACGATACCCGTACCAAAATGGCCGAAAGTCGTGGGTAAGATTTCTAAATTACCTTAGTTTGTTAATATTGTGAATTACTTAACCTCTAAGCAGCTTCCACCTGAGTTTATTCATGCCCAACAAGCAAAGTTAAAAGGCGAGTGTAAGCAGTAGTTCTGGGACTCTCCGATCCTATGGAAAATGAGAGTCGATCAAGTAATTCGTAGATGTATTCCCGAAGATGACAAGGCGATATTTTACACCATTGCTACTCGTCCCGTTTATGGCGGACACTTAGGTCCAAAACGAACCGCGAGGAAGGTGTCGGATGCGGGATTCTTTTGACCGAGCCTACACCCCGATGCCCACAATTACCCGTAAGTCTTGTACATGTTGCCAATCGACCGGAAATATATCCATGAGAGATGAAATGCCCCAAAAGCCCTTGAGATTTTGTGGAGATATTCGATGTTTTAGGTATGGATGTTATGGGTCTCGTTTCCTAATATTATGGTAACATGTACATCATATTTGCCGTTGATTACATTTCTAAATGTGTTGAGGAAAAGGCTACAAAGACTAATGACTCTAAAAGTTGTTGCAACGTTTCTTCGTACTAATATTTTTGCGCATTTTTGCAACCGCACCATAGAGTCATTGATGAAGAAGTATGGAGTAGCCCATCAAGTTTCTACCGTCTACCATCCACCGCCTACCATCCACAAATGAATGGCCAAGTTGAAGTGTCAAATCGAGAAGTGAAGTCTATCTTGAAGAAAATGGTCAATCCATCCTAAAAGATTGGAGTATGAGGCCGGATAACGCCTTACGGGCCTCATCGGATAGCCTACAAAACTCCACTCGAAATATCTCCGTATAGATTCTCATAATTTGCCGAATTATTTGGTGCGAACTCGGCGACCACCACCATGCAACACGCCCTCACGGCACCCATGCAGCAACCTCTCACGGCGAACACCATACAAATGCCTCTTATGGGTATTTGTGATCCTATTTCCTTAAAACTAACAGAAAATCTTGCAAGAAGCCCGGCCTTGGTTCTCGTTGAATCATCCATAAACAAATCTTTCATTTCGTCAAACATGGTGGCTGGACTAGGCCTTCCCACTCGTAAGACAGCTTCCATACCTCATTCACATGAGCAACGACGAGCATGTAGATGGCCAAGGCCTTTGTGAGCGGATTTTAATGGAGATCGAGGGCAAAATGATCGCGGAGGACCTTCTCCCACTTCCCCCGAAGGAGTGGATGACATTCTCGGCTTATAGTGGTTGGCCGAAGCTAGGACGTGTGGGTCAGGGTTCCACGTACCGTTGCTCGGATCGAAAAGGGAAAGCCGTATTCGAGGGTTAAGGAAGCATGCATTGGTGGAGGACTAATGTTTTTTTTTGTTTGTATTTTGTTGTTGTAATCGCACATCTTTATCGTCTAATGTATAATTATCTAGTTTCTTTTCGTCTAATATACTAATCTAATTTACGCGTCACGCTCTTGTCGTGTAATATAATCACTACATTATTTTCGATGTGCAATAAATCTATCGTATAGTGATATTACTTCATTAAGTCTTCCAAGAATTATAAAGTGTTATGGCGATTGCGTTAAAGCGTTAAGGGTGGGTGGGTCCTCATTTCATATAAAAATATTAAGTAAGTTCAAAAAGTATCAAAATAAGAGTCCCATGATACCTATAAAATTCATTCAATTCGGGTATGAAACATAGTTTTTAGAAACAAAGTGATATAAAAATTAGTGTAGTGATTGTAAGTGGGTATATTTAAAGTTCTTCCATCAACTAATTAATGAGTATATGATTACTTTAATAATCAATCAACACTCCATTTCTTAATTATAAATAAAATTCTCCGAACTCTAGCTTGATTTCAAGAACATGTATGCATTATTTCTCACAATCAATCATTAATTTGAAATTAACTCAAATTAAGAGCCTACACTTTTCCTCCGTACTTGGCCTTATACTCCGCCCTAATCGCCCCTACGCCGGCTTCCACATCACCGCACAAAATAATCCTCCCACCAGGGTATGCCTCATCATCTTATTCAACTCCGCAACAAACCCCGGCCCCTAACTGTTCGCAGCACTCCAAAACCTCGCCGTGAAATCATACCCCCGGTCCCACCTATCCCCCATCCCGGGCCGCGCAAAACCCTTCCCGAGCATACCCCGACACCGGCTCATGTAATCCGCCATTCCCTCCACCAATCCTAGAGGCGCCTTCCTCGCCGTCCCACCGGAACACGTGGCGTGATCTCGTGGGCGGAGAAGAGAGTGTACTCCCCACTTGAGGTCCCCTTGGTAGCCTCCGCTGTAGAGGGCGCCGACGCTGACTTGCTCGCCGTAGGTTATGGCTTCCGCCTCGTCCTACCGCCTGGATGAACACCGCCATCACTTCCACCGGCTTCCGATCGGCAGCCGGTGTTCCCCGCTGGAAGATCTTCCATACGAAGTAGTTAATGTCTTTCATGATTTTTAAGGTGCATGGGATTCCGATTTCGGCCTCGAATCGCTTCCGTCGGGGTAGTTTTTTAGGCGTCATTGATGGCGACGCATTTGACGGCGGTAGGCGGAGGGAAATGGGGGAGGTGTTTGGAAGAGGAAGAGGAGGAATAGGAGTGATCTCACGGCGCTTCCGAAGTTTGGTTTTTGGAGGTAGAAATGGTGGTGGGAAAGATTAGGGTTTGTGGGTTGAATTATATAGGATGGGAATTAGATTTATGTTTGTGGGTCCGTGGGATATGTAGTAGAAATGTAGAATTTATTTAATTCTCAAGCCTTTTATTACTAATCGCGCGAGGATGTAATTAATCTTAACCCATCCACATAATGTAACAAAGCATGCAAGATTTTAATTTGGGGTATTATATATATATATATATATATATATATATATATATATATATATATATATGGGTATATATATATATATGGATTCGGTGGGAAGGCGTAGTTATATAGGAAGGTGAGAAATATACATATTCCTTATATGCTTTATGCATATTCTTTATTTTTTTACGCATATATCTTGTATTTTTTTACATTTTTATCCTTATATATAAAACATATAAAGTTAATATGCAAAAGTAATATTCTGGAGCTTATTCAATCTAAACCATCAAAAATAAATCCATGATATATATATATATATATATATATATATATATATATATATATATATATATATATATACTAGGAGGTCTCGTTCGTTATTAAATAAATATAGGTAATATTATTAATTAATTATTGAACACAACTAATTAATGTTTCCTAAATCTTGATTTTTTTTCTTAAATGTAAACAAGGGTGGTTCCAATAGGAACACCCCGTAGAGTGAGAAATAAGAACAATTATCATCCATCATATCATGTAAGTGGACGGCCCAGATGTCTTCTTATTTTTTCCCATCGAATTGTACTATTTATTAACAATTGTTTGTACTTAAGGGTATTATAGTAATAGTGTTAATAGTAAAAGAAATTAAACCCTAGCCAAGTTCCCGTTGGAGATACAAATTAGATGGAGACTTTTTTTATTCGTTGTATTTGCTCTTCTTATCATTCACCTCTACAACATTAGCGGTTCCAAAAATCTCACGCTTCCGAAAGTAAACATTTAAGCTAATACCTTGTATATTGATTTGCCTCCGCATCCGCTCGTATCCGGGAGAATCCTTTCATCTATCAATTACGTAGAGCTTTCTTATTTAGTTGGTGAGTTTTTAAGTTTCTGGCATTTTTTTCTGGGGTCTAGATTGTAAAATTTCTAACAAAAATAGCGTTTTGCACCCCGTTATTTGATGGATTGATATTTGATGGAATGTGATTTAGCTTGTTGATTTGACCGATTCCAAAACCCTATGTTGATTGTTGAACCATTCCCTTGTAAAAGTTATGCAAACTTTGCTCTCTCGAAACGTTTTGTACTCGCTGGACTAGCCTTCAGCATGGTTCCGGGTCGAAGTTCCGTCTTCTCGTCCTCCAAAGGACTATCCGCCGAAAACCATGGAGTGAAGATTCAAGAGGCCGACTCAACAGAGTGAAGATATTGAAAGGTGTTCGGAGTCGGGCGAGCCTCGACTCAACAGTACTAGCATTATCGAACTCGGAGTCTTAACCTTCAAAGAGAGTCGAACTCAAAGTAGGAGTATACCACCCAACATACGGGTCGATTTCGAGACGGCTGTCGCTTTCATGACCGAGCTGTAATACTTCAATGTCATTTCGTGATCGGGTCCGAGGTCGCTCAACCGAGAGAAGGCAACCACCGATTTCAACATCTTGAAGTTCCAAAGGTCTCAACCACTCCCGTGACATCGAATTAATGACAAGCAACCCCACCGTTAAAGTATTCTGCTAAAAAGCCGTAAGTCAGTACCACTTTCCCAAAAGATAGACTCTCTTAAAAAATTCAAAGAGTCGTTAGCTACCAAATGAGCGACACGGGAAAGTTCTGCCTCCAACGTATCTATCCATAGCTCACATCTATAAATAGAGAGAAAATCAAATCGTTGAAATATAACACAACACAAATGACAAACCAATAGGGCATCAAAGGAAACAAGAACACAAGATATACGCTACGAAGTTTAGAGATATATCTTAGTGTGAAAAAGCATACAACTTGCCTAGCGGAACTCAAGCCCATAGAACCCTGCCTCTAGCATCCAAGTGAAGAACACAAACCCAAAGAGATTATCCATCACCGTTCAGCCCCGGAGTCTTACATGTTCCCTTTCCCCCCAACATCCAAGCTCTCAACTATATCTATCTATAACTTGCACCGAACGAGTTCAATTTATCAACCGTTTTGAAGAGAGCAAGAACTCCTTCATCGTTGGAGATACATTCAATCATAATTTTTTGTTTGACCATA